>CAWUFW010000280.1:160000-785000 GCA_963921515.1 Calotriton arnoldi
CGGCAGGAAATTTTAGGAGAACAAGAGGTTGCCCTCCTCTGCCAACTCCACCCCCAAGGTGGGGGATGCGAGATGAGGCACGTCTCTCAGTCCCCGCCGTCTTGAAGATGGGGAGACCCCTCCAATCATGGCTAGGCCTACGCCCCCTCCCTCAGGAGGGTGGCATAATTGAGGGTGTAGTCACCCCTGGTAAGTTGCCCATTGGCCGTACCTGCTACTTCCCTAAAACGTCCTTAAAGTTAGTATTTAGGTGGCTCCCCCAGACCTGGAAACTAGTTATGGCTGACCTGAGAAGAAGGACGAAGAAGACGCCATGCAGCGAAGCCTGAAGACGACTACTGACTTGGCCCCAGCCCTACTAGCCTATCTCCAGCTTCAAAGACCCTGAGAAGAAGACGACGCCTGTCCTGCAGCCAGCAACTTCCAGAACCCGAGGAAGACTGCCTGTACTTTGACAAAGACCAGAGACTCCCTCGGCCAACGACATCGACCCAGATCAGGCTTTCCAGCTATCTTGATCTCATGTCCAGCGTTGGCTGACCCCTCCTGGACTCCACGACGATGCCTGCAGCTTAAATCCAGAGGCTCCCCCTGGCCACGACCGGCTCCAGTAAGAAGACTCCGACATCTAAAGGCACCCCCGCAACCAAAGGCCCTGGGCCTTTGTGAGCTGAACTGACGATGCCCCTACGACACCCTACATATCTACTTACCTCTGCAGTCATTGATCTCCCTTCTGCAACCTCCGGTGTGACGCCTGCGGCCAGTTTGTCCGAAGCAAGTACTCCATTTAAGAGCATTGGGCGCCCAATGCTGTATTTACACCCTGCACCCGGCCGCCCCTGTGCCGCTGGTGTTGTATGTTTGGTGCTGCCTTGTGCCTCCTGTGCTTGCTTTA
Source organism: Calotriton arnoldi (assembly GCA_963921515.1). Lineage (NCBI taxonomy): Eukaryota > Metazoa > Chordata > Amphibia > Caudata > Salamandridae > Calotriton > Calotriton arnoldi. Next base: position 160,899 of record CAWUFW010000280.1, read on the forward strand.
ACCCCCAAATCTTGGCCCTTGCAACCGATTTACCTACCTGAAAGCAGTGTGGCTTCGAGCACCCCCGGTCTCCATTGAAACGCATTGGGCCGAACTCCGATTTTGGCCTCTGCACCTGGCGGCCCCTGTGCCGCTGGTGGTGCAGTTTTAGTACTCACCTGACCCTTGCCCCTTGCTGACCTTTTGTCCCGAAGAGTGGAACTGTAAAGTGTATATTTACCTGTATGACTGCATTATTTTTTTCCTCCGTAGGATAACATTGAACTCTTTGAAAATTGCACGTGTCGACTTTTGAAAGTCTTTAGTATTTTTCCTACAAAACTTACTTACCTTATTGCGAAGATCCTGGTCTTAAAATAAATCTCAAACAAAGCTTATTTTTATAAAATTGGTGTGGATCTCCTTTTTTAGTCGTGTGTCCCTTATTGGTCAATGTTGTGCAATAAATGTCTTGCACTCCTCTGTGTTAGATCCAAGGCTGCAAGTCCACACAACAACTAATAGAGCACTTTGGGTTTTACATTGAGTCCTGTACACTTTTGGGGAATCTCTGTACTCTGAGCGCAGTACAACTACCTAGTGGTATACCATATACAGAGCCAGCTTCCTACAGCCATTGTCACGGCACCTGTGCTATAAGATTAGTGTATACCAATTGAACCCAAGCACTGAATTCCATAGTGAAGCCCGTCCTCTGTAGAACTGCCATCAGATATAACCATTCGAGTACATCAAATGCCTTTTTGGCATTGAGTGACAGCAAAACCCCAAGCTTCTGTATGTATCCATGACACCGTAAAGGTGTACAAGATTGTGGCGGGTGGATCTATGTGGCATGAAGCCAGGTTGGTCCATCGCAGTTAACGTCCTGGTCACTCAATAGAGTCGGTTAGCCAGCACCTTTGCTAATATTTTGTCTTCCATATCGAGCAATGAAATGGGCCTGTACGATGCACACTTGTCTATTGGGTTGCCTTTTTTATGGGTTAGAACTATATTTTTTTATTCAGTAGCTCCTTATCTTCATTATGAAAACTAGGAAGAGGATGTTCCTTACAAATCTTGCATTCTCATCATAGGAGCACCTGTTTCTGGGTTGTTATATGTTTTCTATGTATGTGGCAAAGGTCTGTGCAATTTTAGACACAGATTCTACCAACTCGCCACTGCTAGACTTGATGCGCCAAACCCATCTCTGACCTTCGTCCCAGTGGGCCAGCCATGCCAGGGCTTTGCCCGCCATATTGCCCATGTCGTATAGTCTGTCTCTCCCTCAAGTAGCTGCGTATTCTTCCCTGGCTAACACAATTTCGATGAGCTAAGTCAGCCCAGGGAACTATTATGTTATCTCCTCCGATTGACCGAGGTTTTGCTCTAGATCCATGATGGCCTCGGTTTTTTGTTTACACTTTCTGGCTACCATGGAAATGAGCTGTCTGTGCTTAACTTCTTTATATGTGTCCTCTGTTGTTACCCCTGACTGTACCAAACCTGTGTTTTCTCCAAAGTATAGTTGTGTTGCCTGTATTAGATATATTTTTTGGTGTCCCAGTCCTTTATCTCCCGAAGATCAAGTCTCCAGCCCGACCCCTATAACCTTCCTGGTTTCCAATCGTGTACATAAAGGAGACTGATTAGACATCCCTCTTGGTAGGAAGTATGTGTTGCCATACCCGCCCTCCTGTACCCGTGGTACCAGAAAGTAATCAAGTCTAGTGAGTCCCTGCATACCGTTAGATACTTTGGAGTATTGTCTTATATTGAGGTGCATCTCCCTCCACAGGTCCATTAATGCCAGAGTATTTACCTAGTTATACAGCTTTCTATTCACACTCCCTGTTGGTTAGTCATTGAATTCCTATCCATGTCTGTCTGGATGGTTAAGTTTAAGTCATCTCCAATAATCAACAGTACATCTAGAGCTTGCACAATCCACTTTCCCATTCTTTCCAACACCGGCGACTGGAGCCCGATGTAATATACTAGTACCATCATTACTCTCCCCCCATTCCATCCCCCCTTTATGACTGCATAGGATCCCTCTGGGACAGTTCATTTCTATGTCATCATTAGCTGGAGCAACCTTCTTGATAAAATGCCCACCCCGTGAAACCAGACGTGAAGCCTGATTGGGCCAACACTTCACATCTGCCCCTACTAAGGAAGCCACAGTTATTGCCCAAAAAATGTATTCCCTGTACTAATATGAACTCTGGATACTGCCTAAATAGGAATTTTAGCACTGTTTTTAACTTTTGGCCCAGACCATTGAGATTCCACCTTAATATATTGAGGCACAAAATTCTGGACCTGGAGTTTAGCGCTATAGTTGTAGTCGTCCACTCGTCTCATGTGTACCTAACCCCCTCTTTATGGTTTATACATTTTTATTGGTTTATGATAGAGAACAACAGCAAACACCTACATCAAACGGCTGTTGGGGGGTAACAGAACATTATGAAAGAAATAGAGAGAGAAGCAGACAGTGGGGTTATTTAAGAAAGATATAAGGAGAGGAAAGTGAACAGAGCTCCTCGACAGAGTAGAGAAATAGTCGCTCCAGATGCTGGAGTATGTCACACATAGATGCCATGCATGTCAATAGCGAATGTATCATGCATTCACTTTGACTGACCCAGTAAGGCGGAGAACTCCCAAATACCTTGGGCAGGTTAGTTCATTAAATTCCGTTGCTAAGAATTCTATAGTGGAACCCCATATCTTGTCAAAGCGTGGTAGAGTATACTCGCCATCAGCTTTTCCATGCCCACCTCCTCCCACAACTTGTGCAGCCAATCCAGTATAGTTGGGAAACTCTCAGCCCCCCCAGTGGGAAAGCAAGACCTGCTTGGCACCCCCCAGGGCCAGAGTAATGGCCCTCCCTCAGTAAGATTTGAGGGGATAGTTCAATGCGTTCGGCAGCCCCAGAAGTATATATAGATTTTGATGAGGGTCTGTCTTTTGACGCCCAGGTGAACTGCACAGTTAGTACTTGCTTTTATATTCTTAAAACTTTGAAGAAAGTGCTGCCGTACATTCCTTCGGAGCTTCATCGGTCCATCATCATTGCACTAGTTACCTCTCGGTTAGACTACTGCAATGCATTATACTTCAATGCCAGCACAGGTTCTCTGAAAAAGCTTCAGGTGGTGCAAAACGCTGCGGCAAGACTTATTCTTAACATCCCTAAACACCAGTCCGCCAGGGAAGGAATCTGTGCTTTGCACTGGCTTCCGATCAGGAAGCGCATCTCCTTCAAGACTCTGAACTTGGTGTACAAAGCTATGCATAGCAAAGGCTCACCACATCTCAAAACCTTGTTCCATTGGTACACTCCTGGCAGAGCCTTGAGATCCTCTACTCATAAAAAACTTGTCTCTCCCAGATTTCGTAGGTCCAAATGGGGTAGCCGCTCATTCTCAGTGGTGGCTGCTAAACTCTGGAATTCTCTGCCCCCTCCTATCACCACGGCGGACTCGCTCCAGACCTTCAGGAAGCTTCTGAAGACCTGGCTCTTTGCCTCTTAACTGGTTGGTGCTAGTCTCTCTTCCGTCTCGCCCAGCGCCTTGACACCTTTTGGTTTTAGTGCGCTTTATAAATATCATCCTATCCTATCCTATATAGCTAGGGAACCTAGGTAAATCCGTGTTATAGGTGTTGTTTATGTTGGACAGTACGGCCTCCCAAAATTGCTGAATGTTTGGGCAGTGTCACAACACGTGGGTGAGGCTGCCCTCCTGCCCGCAGCGGTGCCAACATTGTGACCCCCCAGTTTTCCAGCGGGCCACCCTAGCCGGGATGTAGTACCAGTAGTGTGCTATTTTAATAAACATTTCCTTCCTGGCACTGCTACAAGAAGAGGCTCTTGCCCTGTGTAAAATATCCTGCCACTTTAAGGGAGAATTTGCGTACACATTCAGACTCCAGTGATTTGGTGTGTTGTGCGGGTGCGAGGAGGAAGGAATATATATCTGAGAGCAGACGTTTGTCCGATTGGTGGGTTATAAACCATTTTTCAAAGTTTGCTAGTGGGCGGCTAGCGTGCGGACGGATGTGGGATGCGAGATCCAGTGCGTCAGGGCAATGTATTGCCAATAAGCCTCATTAGGGAGATCATAGCCAGAGTGGAGCTAGGCAAAGTCCATCACCCCTTCGGCATCAAAGAGGTCTCCAATTCTTTTACAGTTAGTTTCTTGCCACTTAATGTAGCTATCGCCCTCCACAGCCGGTGGGAAATCCGGGTGGCCTATGAAAGGTGTCAAAGGTGATGTGCGAGTGGAGAGGTGGTGGGACTCTTGCACCTTATCCCATACTCCAACTTTGGCCCCAAGAACCGGCGAGATATACACCCCTGCAGGTCTGTATTTTTTAGGCACCCAGGGCACCTTTCAGATATGGATTCCTGCGACAGCTTGGTCTGTAAAACACCAATGTTTCTCCGAGGTGAGCCTGTACCATTCAATCATATAGCGCAGTTGGGCCGCTTAGTAATATCTCTTGAGGTGTGGGATTCCCAGACAGTCGTCCTTCTGTTTCAGGTATGTCTGAGTGCGGGCCATACAAGCTCTCTTGCGCCCCATATAAAATCGACTATAAGATGTTGCATCTTAGCTAGAACTAATGGGGGAGGCTGCAGAAGTAGAGTTTGCTTCACGCACAGTATAGGAGGGAGTAAGTTCATCTTAACTGCTGCCAGCCTACCCAGCCATGAGAGCATATGCCTTTTCCAGGTCGAGAGTTCTGTCCTGGCGTTGGCTAGAAGAGTGGAGTAGTTCTCCTGTGATGTGGGTCGGTTGTGGGGAAAACCTGCAGGCCTAGGTATGTCACTCCATAATTCGCCCAGGTTATGGGGAACGCGGCTGCTAATAATGTCTGCTCAGCCCTAGGGACCTTCAAGTTAAGGGCCTGCATTTTCTGGAGCCCGACACCATGCCAAAATCCTCATCTCACGCAGAGGGAGGGCGGGGGGCAAAGAGGCGAACGGCTGAGTCAGGATGAGCACAACATCATCAGCATAAAGTGATATCTTGTGTTCCCTGTCCCACATGCGGATCCCCAAGATTAAGCCGTGATGGCGAATGCGTTTCGTGAAGGGCTACTTATAGAGTGCAAATAATAGGGGAGACGGGGCACCCTTGGCAGGTAATCCCGCAGTATCCCAAAGGGGCAGGACAAGATGCTATTTACTCTGACCCTAGCCTCCGGCACGGTATAGTTACAGCTCACCCAGTGTCGGAACCTCTCACCCAGACCAAATCTAGCTAGGTCCAAGTGCAAGTAGGGCCAGTGCACCCGGTCAAGAGCCTTTTCGGCATCAACCGATAAGAGTAAGGCTGGTGTTTGAGAGCGTTGGATCTTGTCAAGGAGGTGACAAAGCCGCTTGGTACCATCGCTGCAGCTCCTCTCTGGGATGAATCCGGATTTGTTGGGGTCTGTGAGACCCTGCATATAGGGTGCCAGACGAGCGGCTAGTATGCTAGTGAAGATTTTTAGGTCGACGTTTAACAATGATATAAGTCGGTAAGAGGCACACCGCGTTGGATCCCTCCCCGGCTTGGGTATAACCACAATGACAGCCATTCGCATGGAGTGGGCAAGGCTACCGGATTCACTAAACAAATTAAAAAGGCGTGTGAGCAGTGGAATGAGGACGGATGTAAACATTTTATAAAAGTTGGCGGTGAAGCTGTCTTCTCCGGGTGCCTTGCTCGTAGGGAACTTTTAGATAGCCCGCAACACCTCATCAGGACAGATGTCCACGTCCAATTTGGATGCCTCCAGGCTAGGCAGGGAGGCCACCGGGGCCTCGGCCACGTATTCAGCTGCAGCTTCGTCGTTAAGGGATTCCTCAGAATACAAAGCAGAGTAAAAGCATGCAAACTCATCAGCAATGAGTTCATCGGTCAACAGTTTCGCCCCCTGTGGTCTGTCAATCTCCGATACCTAGTGAAGGGCAGTCTGGGTCCGGAGCTGGGGTGCCAGAAGCTTACCAGCCTTGTTACCTCCTTTGTAATACTGTTGTTTAGTGGTCAGGAGCGAGTACTCCGCGCGATCAAGGTCCAGCGTCTTCAACTGTTTCTAGGCCACTGTAAGCTGGCCTCTAGTCTGGAAAGAGATCGTACGCGGGTGCACCCCTTCTAATTCCTTGACCTTTCCCTCTAATTGCTTCGGCTTATCCTTTCTATATCTATTCAGCCTGGCAGCTATTGTAATTAATTGTCCTCGAATCACCGCTTTCAACGTGTCCCACAGCAGCAAGGTGGGCGTAACGCCGTCGTCATTGGAGTCTAGGAAAGATTGTATAGCCATCTGAACCTCCTTTATGTTAACATCATTCGTGAGCAATTTGTGGTTCAACCGCAATATCCGTTGGCGGTTCTGGCACCGAGGTAAGTGTAAGGTGAGGGTAATAGGGAAGTGATCTGAGAGTGCAGCCGCCCCAATCCCGGTCTCCGTGGCTGCTAATGTGATGTGAGGGGATGTCAGAAAAAGATCTATTCGGGCATATGTGTGGTGTTTCATATGTAAACCAACACCACCTCGGCCAACCACTGTTGCATGGAGTCTGAGACCGCACCTGTCCGCCCCACCTTCTGCACTGACCTATCCATTTGGGACTTGTCAACTATATTAAAGCCCCCCTATCCCCCCCAAGACTAGCAGGTCCTCATCTGGAGTCTCCAAAACACTTCATAGGGCAGTCTTGAGGAAGGTTTCCTGCAGTTCATTCGGGACTTATATAGAAGCTAAAGTATATGTGTGGTTCCCAACCTCCACCCGCAGAGCAAGCAGCCTACTGGGCACTTCCGCTTATGTCCCCAGGACCTTCCTAGGGAAATGTGTTACAACCAGAATGGCCACCCCGCCCTCCTCCCTGGTATGGAAGAAAAGTACTGGCGGTCAAACCACTGAGACTAAAAACATTTCAGTCAGCACGGAGCAGACGCGTTTCTTGCAATAAGCAAATATCACACTGGGCATCCCTGAGGAGGGTAAGGAGTGTGCGCCGCTTTGCCAGAGCAGTAAGGCCCTGCACATTGGGGCTCATTATGGTTATCCTAAGTGGAGCCATACTGGGGGGCAAAGGCACATGTGTACGGAGAGAAGGAACCTCCCCCCCTGGGAAGTTCGAGACCAGATCACACAGGTGCCATGCCGGAATAGGGAGGAAAAAGCTGTTCAGTTAAAGAAAAGCGGGTCCATCAAGATTGGGGCAAAGAGGGAGTCTCAGGAGTGCCGCCTGTTGCATAGGACGTCAGTCCGTAGTGGACTCCATGCAGAGCGAGGCCCAGTAAACACTATAAGAACTGCACAACAGAATCCCCCCCGAGGTAGCGTACTGGAGCAACAGGAGGTAGCAAAATCGAGAAAGAGAGGGGGTATACCTGGGAGAATACCAAGGCCCATCCTTAGCAAAGCCAGTGTAGAAACTCCCCTCGATACACAGTGGGCAAAAGGCAGTGCCAAGTTGTACATTATCCACTCGAGGGTCTGGATTGTGCACGGCAAGCGGGGTGGATAGAGAGAAATTTGAAAACTAGAAAGATATAATAACTTTGAGAGAGTCAGCAGTAGAAAAACAACCCAGTTCTAGGCAACAGTGTCACCATTGAAGGAGGGTCAGTTCGCCAGACGACCAGCCATCCCAGCACCACAGAGGCAATGAAAGGAGGGTAGCCCCGCCAGGCGAGGCCACAGCAAATGCAGCATCCCGGTGTTATCATCCAAAAAGGAGTCGGGGGTAGAGTTCACTGGTGTGCCCGAGGGCAGGCGTCACTCCCCCACGGCCTCTGCTTCTTCCCTGTTCTGTAGTTGTCGGAGGAGAGCTTCCCTTTCCCTTTGGCTTACAGCGACGAAGGCCTCGCCAGTCGTCCTTCCTTGTCCGACGCAGCCGCCTTGGTTTGCCGCTTTGGTGTCCGGGTGACCTGCGTTGCGACTGGTTCAGGTCCCCATCGGTGCCAGATCAAATCCCAGCACAGACTGTACTTCATCCAAGGAGCGAACAGCATGCTTTTTCTGGTTCCACACGAAGATCAGTGAAAGGGGTGTCCCCATCTGTACCGGACCCCTTTCTCATGCAGAAATGCCTTGGCCGGCTTCATGGCTTTACGGCGCTGGAGAGTTAGCGGGGAGAGGTCCTGATATATGCCGACTTGCATCCCCTCAAAGGATATGACCGCCGTATCCCGCGTCGCCGCCATGATCATTTTCATCTGCCTGTAGGAGTGGAGGCAGGTGAGTATATCCTGCAGTTGACCCAGACCGGCGGCGGGGCGCCCGGCCCTGTGGGTGCGATCGGCCCTGTGGGTGCGATCCAGGGGGATTACCTTGTCTCCCAGCACTGGGGCAACATGCTGGAAGAGTCGCACCACAAATTCCTCCAACCTCCCTGCATCCGCTTGAAGCGAGACACCCTTTATACAGACGTTGGAATGTCTTGACCTGCTCTCCAGGTCTTCTAGGCGGAGGCATAGCCCCATCATTCCGGTCCCTCATTTCCAACAGCTCCCGAGCATGGTCATTAAGTTCTTCCTCTCTCTGGTCCCAGCCCTCTCCAGGGAATCCATGCTGTCACCCAATTCAATAAGCTAAGTCCTCGCATTCTTAATGTCCGTGGCGACATCTTGTCGGAGCGCAGCGAAGTCCCCCCTCAGCGTGCCGAACAGCTGCTCCAAGAAATGACGGGTGACCGGTTCCTCAGTGACAGTCCCAGCTGACGCAGGATTCACCTACTGCGCAGGGGGCAGCGGCGGGGAAGCAGGTCTCACATCAGTCTTTTTAGCGCCGGATTTATGCAGGAGGTCCTTTATGGATGTCTCTTTTTTGGAGCGATGATAGGCCATCTCGGGGGGCACCGCCACAGCAGAAGTAAGACAACTACGCAATGCAGAAGGCCCGGAGGATCAAATGCAAGTCCAGGGTATGTGCCGTCCCAGCGCCGGGGCCCTCAGTAGAAGCGGCTAGATGCAGCACCCCTTACCTGGGACAGAAGGCGCTTCCCCCAGCCGCCCACAGATCAGTCCGTAGGTGTAGGTGTGGGCCGAGGCACTCACTGACTGCATGAGTGTTTCCACATGTCTGCAAACCACTGCTGCGAGCCTCTCCCCTCAAGCTCTCATGTAGGCCCTGCTAGGCCTCAGCTCCGTCCAGCCTAAGCGGGCTCAGTCGCACCAGTCCGTCGCACCCCACAAAGGCTCACCTCCTGGGCCCCAGGGCTGTCAATCCTCCGCAGCGATCCATTGTCCCAATTAGTACCGCCGTTTCGTTAGAGGCCTCAAGGATGCATCAGAGTCTCGTGGACGCGCCAGGGCTCAGGGGTCCACGCCGGCCTCCCGGCGCCATCCCCTGCACAGTTTCCCCGCTCGCCACTCAGGTGAGACCTCTCGCTCTTACCCACTCAGGGCTCCTCCTTCCCCACAGCGTCTCTCACTAGGCCCGCAGTCCTGGGCCGCCGGTGGTCCACGTGGACCGCGCTCCTCCTGGCCCTGACCAGGGCCCAGTGCAGTACTCCGGAGCCAGCGCCACCCCCGCTTCAGGCCTCACCACCAGGGCCCGCCGGCCCACTCACCCCAGGGCCCGGACCACTGGTGTCCACCTCCGCCGCTAAGCCCGGGATGTCGCCGCTCTCGTTTAAGCCCTTCCCGGAGTCCGGGGACTGGCGGTTCAGGCCTCTGACACTGCCTCAGGCGGTGTGTCGCAGCAGGGCCTGCCCATCGCGGGCCGCCATGGTGGAAGGCGACCTGCCGGCAGCAAGGCGTTGTCTGGTAGAGCAATATATGGCAGCCGCGATGCGCCTCCTGGGCTTCCATCACACTAAAACAGGGCTCACATCTGCATAGGAGCCCCTCTCTGTGTCTGGATGCTTGCTCCCTTGTCTTCTTCAGGCCTCAGCCGGCAGAGCTTCATAAGTGAGTTGTTACTCCGCCGCCATCTTGGCCACGCCCCTCCTAGCCCCCTCTTTACACTGCCATCATAGCCAGATATACTCAAAGATGCCAACTCATAACCCTGCCTCATCATTCTTCACCCTCCCACGCTACTGCCTCATGCTGTGGGCTTCGTAATACCCTCCACTCCAACACCTGTTGCCCCCCACCCCCTGCATCTAACATCAAACTATCAAATAGTTGAAAAAAACAATATGAACTGTTTGCTTTCTCTGTTTCTTTGGGAAATAAGGGTGTTATCCCTTAAAAGTGCCAATTTGAGCTGCATCCACCTTCCGGCTACCTCCGGTCGATACTCACTTTCCCTTTTTGGGTCAGCCGTTCCATGTACTTTAGCCCTGTTGTTCGGGTGAGTCCTCATTCTTGTTAGCGGTGCCAGATGCATTGTCGGTATCTCTGGTCCCGATCTTGCCAAGTCCTGATCTGCGTCTCGGCGATCTTGTCCCTCTTTGTTTTTTGTATCCCTCTAGCTAGTCCCAGACTTTGCCGTCTGCTGTAAATAACCATGGCCTGCCTCTGTTTCACCAGGAAGAGAATTAAAACATTGTTTTTTTCGTTTGCATAATTATATGTACGTAGCATTTGTGGCTGTAGATACACATGCTCTGCATACTCCTGCCACCTAGTGTTGAACTCGGCGTTGCAAGTTGTTTTTGTTCAAAAAGTCTTTTCGAGTCACGAGGTAGGTAGTATGCGACTCCTCCCTTGGTTGGCAATTCACATGAGCACCAACTCCATTGTTAGATTGTTTTCTCTGCTTTCTCATTCGGACACTGTAGGAAACTGGCTCTATATATACTACACCAAAATGAGATGTAGTGTGTATAGAGTCCAGAAGACCCCAGAAGTAGGCAGAGGTTAAAGTTAGATAGAACCTTACTCTCTATTTGTGGTAGAGGGGTCGAGCAGTAAGGCAGTATCAGAGGACAGTGTTAAGCATTTGTTGTACACACTCAGTCAGCAAATTAATTCACACACTGAAAGACTAAACTTCAGACCAATTGTTTTTGTATAAAAAAAAATATGCTGTTTTATTTTTAGACCCAAGCAAGCCTGGCACAGGTAAGCATTAAATACTTTACAGTAATAAGTTGCTGATTGTAGAACAGTTTGAAAATGCAATAGGAATTGTACTTTGTTTGATTTACAGGGGATGCAGTAGGTTGCAATACTTAGCAAATACAGTACATTAAAATGAATAGGCTTTTTCAGTAAATTACAGGCAAGTTACTTTTTTTTTTTTTTTTTTAAATTGTTTTTATTGAATTTTGAATCGGAAGCATAAACAAAAATACAAAAAAGAGAAACAGATCACATAGTCCAAAATCATCTTTGAAACCAAAATTGCAGACACGGGATATGGTGGCAAGCAGAGGGAAGGGGAAGAATCTCAAGAGTGTTCCATTGCAGATTAGTTCATTTACACGCAGGTCATTACAAAGAAATGAACATAAACAGCATATGTGTGATAAACACATGACAACAGCAATTTAACGGCAAGATTTCAATGGGGCATTTAACATTAAATGGAGGTAACAGCACTAACATCATCAGTCCTGACCCTCATCAGAATACTGTCGTGCTAGTTGGTATTGCGCAAACAGACCCCAAAAACTTTCTGGGCGGTTACAAGGCGGGAGCATTTTGTTATATACATCTGATTGGGTATTACAGTAAATCATATCCTTTTCCCACTCTGCAATAGTAGGTACAGGGCCCCGCTTCCACCTCATTGCAAGTCTACGCTTGGCTAAAAGGAGACCCATTGCTATCAACTTGCGTACGCTCTTCTGAAGGTGCTTCGTGTAACCCAAGAGCGCCAATAAGGGGTCAGGAGTGAGGGAGAGCCCAACGATTTCATTTAACACCTGAAAAATATTTGCCCAATAGGCCTCCACCTGGGAGCATTACCATGCTATGTGAAAAAACCCAGCCCCGGGCATATCGCAGCGCTCACAGTTATCTGAATCGCGTAAACCGTACCTGTGCAGGCGTACTGGGGAATAAAAACTCTATTCAAGAACTTAAAATGTGCCAATCTGTGACGACCATTTATGGAGATCTTGCGTGTGACTTCGCAACAGTAATACCATACATCATCCGTGATTGGAGCCCCCATGTCCGTCTGCCAAGCCAGCCTTGCCTTCGTAAGCGGGAAGTCTTAGTGATTATGGCCGAGGCATAAAGACGAGAGATCAGCTTACCAGGGGTTTGTGAGCTCAAAAGTATAGAAAGGGAGAGGATCTCCATTGGCTCTAAGAGCTCGTCGCCGAGAACTGCGCGCATAGCATGGCGGGTTCTAAAGAAATGGAATTTCGTCAAAGCTGAGTGTGTCCTCGCATCGCCGGCAACCTCTTCCCATGTGCCCACCCGTCCATTTTTGAATAGATCTCCCATTGTATTTATCTGTAAACTGCGTAAGGAGCTGAGAGTCCCTCTCTCCGAACTAAGAGCAAACCATTGGCACCACTCCACCTGCAGTCGGGGCGAATATAATTGAGCGCCATTGTACAATTTAAGGAGCGCGTTCCACGCATGGACAGTGGAATTAACCGAGTCAAGTATCCCACACCGTCTCGAGGGCGCCTGAGTTAGGAAACGAGGTAAAGAGTGTGGGGCAGCAGCAACCTTTTCGATCTGGAGGTGAGGCAGATCCTGTGGGCCATGCACCCAACTGTGGGCATGCGAGGCTTGCGCGATCCTGTAATAACGTTCTAGATCCGGTGCACCCAGGCCTCCCGCAGTGTACGGCAACATGAGTGTCCAAAGCAACCCTAGAGGTCTTAGCCCACACCAGCTTGGTCAACAGAGAACGCAGCTCACGAAACAGGTGCTGGGGTACTACTATAGGAATATTAACGAAGAGAAAGAGCAAGCGAGGGAGCACCACCATTTTCATTAAGGATACCCTCCCAGCTAAGGAAAGTGGGAGTCGAATCCATCTATCTATATCGTCGCCAAGCTTGTCGATCGCCCTGCCATAGTTAGCCCTAACCACTAAATTTGCGTCTGAATGAACTAGGATGCCCAGGTAACGTACCGGATCAGTCGTCCATTGTAGCGGGAAGTCAAGTGGGATCTGCACCGTGGCTGGAGTCAATGGGAATATTATGGACTTGTCCCAGTTGATTTTAAGGCCCGAAAGCCCCCCAAAGCGCAATACCTCCCGAATAACTGGAGCCAGATGGACCTCGGGGTCGCGGATATACAAGAGCATATCATCAGCGTAGGCTGAGGCGATTAGATTGTAATGAGGGAAACGAAGTCCCCTATGACCGTGATATTCCCGCAACGCCCTCAACAGGGGCTCAGCGTATAATAGTGGGGATAACGGGCACCCCTGACGAGTTCCCCTAGAAATCTGAAATGGGACAGAAACTGTGTCACCCGTACGCACCCGGGCCATTGGCGATTTATACAGCACTGAGATCAATTGCAGGAAGACTTCGCCTACACCCATACGACGCAGCACAGCATGCATAAACGACCATTCGATTGAATCAAAGGCCTTTTCGGCGTCTAAAAAAACCGCCGCAGCCTTAACTTCCTGTCGGACATGCTGGAGGGCGCCGAACACTGTGCGGAGGTTGTACGAGAGGGTGCGACCCGGAATAAATCCTGCCTGCTCAGGACCAATCAATTGAGGAAGGAGCAGAGATAGACGATTAGCCAAAATTTTCGCGAATATTTTAGTGTCTACGTTGAGTAGAGAGAGCGGGCGATACGAAGGGCATCTATGAGGGTCCTTGTCCGGTTTCAACAGGGTGATGATCAGCGCCTCGCGCAAGTCTGCACCCATTTCATGAAATAGAGTTATCATATGGGGAATCAGAAGATCACTAAAGCCTTTATAGAAGGAAACCGTAAGACCATCCAAACCGGGGGCGCTGCCCTCCCGCATGGAGCCCAGGCGAGACGTACCTCCGAGACCTCAATGGGGCGCATTAAGAATTCGCGGTGCCAGTTCTGTAGCCAAGGGAGTTCAATATACTCAAGATATTGCGCTACATCGTCAGCACTAGGGGAAATCTTGGAGCGGTAGAGCTACTGATAATAGCTGCGAAACTGGTTGTTAATCGTAGCTTGCTCCGTCAGGACCGTGCCCTCCTCATCAATTAGTTCAGCGGTGCACCTAGACTCCAATCTACGGCGAGCCAGCGCCGCCAGCACCGACCCCGGTCGATCGGCCTCCCCATAAAATCTAGCAGAAGCATACTTGCCCATATGTTTAACCTCGTTGTCAGCTTCTTCGTGGTAGTCAGCTAGCGTGGCCTTGAGCTGCTATCTAAACTCAGGATCATTTCTGAGGGACAGCTCAGCTTCTAGGTCAGCCAGACGGGTCTCCAACAAAGCAAGTCAATTTCGAATGGACCGGAGGACACCCGCGTGCTTGCTAATGGCAACACCCCTTATATAGACCTTGAACGTCTCCCAGACCGTGGCAAAGGAGTCAACCGAGCCCACATAAATGTCGAAGAACTCAGAGATCGCATCATGTAGCTCGGATTTAAAGACTGAGTCTAATAACGAATAAGGGGGAAATCGCCACAAGAAAGGAGGAGGAGTACGCGGGGCTCAGTAACAGTCAGCAGAATGGGCGAATGGCCTGAGAAAGAACTGGCCAGAACCGAACAGTCCTGAACTTTAGGCAGCAAAGTCCGTGAGATGAACCAATAATCTATGCGCATGTGTGTCATGGTGCGCTGAATATTGTGTGTATCCACCTCTTATGCTGAATCTAGCTCTCCATACATCGGTCAATTGCAGCTGTAAAGCGATATCAATTATGGTCTTAGCAGAGGCAGACAGGGATCGAGAGGGACCCTTCGAGCGGTCAAGGGCTGTGTCTAGAATACAATTAAAGTCCCCCCCCCCCAAAACAATGACAAGGGTTGACGGTCTTTAAGTAATGAAAAAATGGACTGATAGAACATCGGGTCATCGTAATTCGGGCCATAGGAGTTGACAATCAAAAAATCTAACTCAGGACTATGACATCTGGATATAACAGTTTCACATAGGGCTGACCCATGTCAGCACACCCCTAGAATGGGAGGTGAAACATGCAGAGTGGAATGACCCTGCTAACCTGCTACCTGTGAGTAATGCGCAGCCAGGGTTAAGGTGCGTCTCCTGCAGTAAGGCCACGTCGACCTCCTTTCGCTTCAGGTAAGCCATAATTTTCCGCACCTTACGGTGATCATTTAAGCCCCTGACATTCAACGTCATGAGGCTTAGCCGCTTAACCTGACCCCTGCTGGGATTGGGACCTGTCATGTAATACGAAGATGCAAGTGGCCCAGCCTCCCTCAGATACCCCACAGCCCGCCCAGTACATCATAGACATAGGATAACATTGCCTGGTTTTCTCCAGAAATTCTTCTAAGTGTCGATTTTTGAAACAAACAAATATTCCTTAAAAATCGCCTGTGTAACAAAAACGATTTCTTTCAACTGTTTACAGGAAATGCACCAGGGTTGAATCCAGGAGCCAACCCTGAGTAAGAAAATCATACGTAAAGTAACTGAAACTGCTTTTACTTAAAAACTCCCATTGAGCTCAATGTTATAATTGTGTTTGAATTGTGTTGCCTATTGCAACAACTGTAGCTATTGCATTCAACAGTCTATTGTGTATTGAAAGTATATAACTAAAGCATCTCATTCTGAGAAAGTATTTTTATACCTACCTGTGGTTCTAAAATAAAACAACAATATATTTTTATATACAAAACAATTGGCCTAGAGTTCAGTTCTTGAGTGTGTGAGACCATTTGCTGACTGAGTGTGTACAATAAATGCTTTACACTGTCCTCTGATACTGCCTTACTGCTCGACCAAGCTACCACTTTAGAGAGTAAGGTTATATCTAACTTTAGCCTCTGACAAACCTCTGGGGACTGTGGACTCTGTGCACACTGAACCTTACTTTGGTTCAGTATATACAGAGTCACTTTCTTACACACACTCCTCCTACCTTGCCATCCTTGCCAGCGCCTACCACCCGTCTTTGGTTTCTAGCCTTCTGATCCCCTCCTGATCCTCACTCTTCTCTGGCGGAGCCCTAAACGCATACATGGCCGCTTCCCGTTGGAGCTGCACCAACAGCTATAGGGGAGATTGGCCCTGGCACACCGCTAGGGCCGTCACCTACCCAGCCGGATCACGGACATTTGTCTCGTTTTCTTCCCCGCTGCTGCCTCCTTCCTGTGGATTACCTGCTGTCCCTGGTCTTTCCTATCCTGACTTTTGTGTTCGCTAATTTACTCCTGTATTGTTTATTTATCCATTATGTAACTACTGTGAAACTTTTGTAACTTGTAACTCGCTGTGTCCTTATGTAAAGCGCTCTGATACCTCCGGGTCTAGCCAGCGCTATATAAAACTCAAGTAAATAAATAAAATAAATAAAACAGGGCGGCCTGTTCCCCAACTCCCTGGATGGAGGCTATGGCGATGTGGGCCCGTCTGATATTATGGCGCGTAGCTCTCTGTGGCACAAAGCCCGCTTGATCGGTATGGATCAGGTTTGTTATATATGATTGGAGGCGATTGGCCAACGCTTTGGCCAATATTTTGGCCTCAACGTTTAAATGCGAAATGGGGCGATATGATGCGTGTTGTTCCGGAGGTCGGCCGGGTTTATGAAAAACAACCACCTCAGCGTGTCTCCACTCCTGTAGAAGGCGACCCCGCTCCGTCGCCTCTTCCACTACCCTGAGAAAATGGGGTCCCAATTTGGAGAAATATTTCGTAAAGAATTCGCACGGGAATCCATTAGGACCCGGCGCCTTACTTGAGTTCAAATCCCCCAATGCCGCGCAAAGCTCCTCCGTGGTGAGTGGGACGTCAAGGTCCGCCCTTGCCTCATCTGAAAGGGCCCGGGGTGATAGGTCAGCTATGAAACGTTGTATCGTGCCTTCCTGCAGGATTTCCTTAGGGGTGTAGAGTTCTGCGAAATAGCTCGTGAAGCTCTCCGCTATCAAGGAGGGGTCACTAAGAACTCTCCCATCCGGGCCCAGAATACTGGGGACAATCTGGGGGGGTAGGGCCCCTTGACACAGTCTATGTAGAAGTTTGCTGGACTTGTCACCCCATTGATAAATTCTACTACGGGATGCCAGCCATGCCAATCGGGCCTCATCCAGCAACATACTAGCATGAGTTTGCTGTGCCAACAACAGCTGACGGCGCACCAGACCCCCTCCCTCCCCCCTACTACGCTGCTCGAGTTCGATCATTTGGGCCTCTGACCGCAGGATTGATTCCCAACAGAGTTTACGCGCCGCCGTGCAATAGGAGATGTCGACACCCCGTAGGGTTGGCTTCATGGCCTCCCACAGGATTTCCGCCTCTTCTACCGATCCCACATTAAAGTCTAAGTAATGTTCGATTGCCTGCTCCATATGCGTCCGATACTTCTCATCTTGCAGGTGCCAGGGGGAGAGACGCCAACGAAAGGCCTGCCTCTCAGGGCCTATCTGTAGCATAAGGACCACCGGGGAATGATCCGACAGACCCCTTGGGAGGATCTCAGCAGACCTTACTCTGTTGGTGGCACCCGCAGGCACGGATATATAATCCAGGCGGGAGTATGAGTCGTGTGTCGCCAAGAGATAAGTATACCCCTGTTCCTCCCCATGTAACCGCCTCCATGGATCCGTCCAGCACAACCACGCCACCAGGGAGTTCAGTTTGGTGACTTGGTGAGCATTAGAGTAGCCCCCGGCTCTCCATCTATCTCTGGCCAGGTCCATTACGTCATTCCAGTCCCCCCCCACTAACGCTAACCCTTCCGGTATGTCAGACCACAGGGTTGTGAGGCGCTCAACTAGGGTCCATGACAGCAGCGGGGGGGCATACACGCAACCCAGCACCACCCGTTCCTCGTATAGGGAGCCCGTAATAAAGATGTATCTTCCCTGGGTGTCTGTCCATGTCTTAATGTGTGTGTATGGGATCCCACGATGGATCAGGATAGCGAGCCCCTCCCCCCCCGAGACCCCCTGGTGAAACCGGAGTGGAACACTTGAGTATATCCATATCTAAGAAGACACAGCGCATTGGATCCCATGAGGTGGGTCTACTGGAGCATCAGTATGTCTGCATGATAGCGCTTGGCTTGCTGAAGTATAGCTCCTTTTTTTACTTTGTCTAACACCCCTCTGGTGTTCCAACTCACTATTCAAAGGTTGCCCACAGGGGCCCACACCTTATCTTTCGGGACCGCCATCGGTAGATCCGGGAACTGTGGCATGTGGGACGTTTATCATACAACGTGTGAGCAGTGGCCGTGCAGGGCAGTGACGCAGCGCAAATAAACAGTGTATTCCCCCACTTAACCCCTCCCCCCACCACCACCATACCTCAAAACTGCTGAAGTACCTGTCGCGGCGAGGGTTGCTTGCGGACACCAACGGGAGACCCCCCGCACGCCCCCGCCAATGGTTCCCCAATAACCAGCCCATACTTAACGGGCGTTCCCTTCGAGAGTCTAACAAAGGTACTAGCCCCCCCTCGCCTCATCGGCCTGGGCGTGTGTCTCCAACTCCCCCCTGTTTTTGTAGTGGCTAGGAGGCTGAGGTCCCTTGTTGAGGCATCGATTTGGACCTGTTAGAGTCACTGCTGGACTTGGATCGCCGTCTGGATCTCGACCTTCTGTTTCCTTTAGGTTTGAGCTTTGGTGGTCTTTGGATGGCATCGCTAGATGACGAGTCCGATTCCATCCTGGGCGGCGTAGGGGGCCGAGTCTTCACCGTCTCGTCCGTCCAGCTGAAGACGTCTTCTGGCGTCTTGAAGAATAGCGTGCGTGATTATACACTACCCTCAGCCTGGCTGGGTAAGGCAAAGCGTATGGAAGTTTCAGGTTTTGGAGGCGGGCTTTGGTTGCCATGAATGATTGTCGCTTCTGCTGAACTAGTCGTGTGTAGTCTGGAAATATAAGGATGCGATTGGAGGCACAGGTCAGGGGTTCCTTAGCTCTGGCTTGCTTTAAGATCGTGTCCCTGTCATGGTAGTTTAAGATCTTTGCGATGACAGGCCGCGGCCTGGCGCGTGGGGGCGGCTTCTACATTAGGGCCCTATGAGCCCTCTCGATAATGAAGCAGCAGGACAACGATTCCGGGAGGAGCCAGTCTGTGAACCACTGGGTCCGGAACCGTTCCATATCCCCCCCTTCACACCCTTCAGGGAACCCCACAAAGCGTAGGTTATTTCTTCTGGCCCTGCCTTTTGCATCCTCCACACGAGATGCCAGACCTCTGGTTATGGTTTCCAATGACGCCACCTTTTTCTGTAAAGTTGTGACCGAGTCTTCCACCTCCGATATCCTGGTCTCAGTCTCTGTGATACGCTCCACCGCGTTCCGCAGATCTTGTCTAATGAGCATGACGTCCGAGTCCACCACCCCAATTTTTGCATCCAAGGCTTCTCTAGACTGCGTTATAGCCGCCATTAGTGCGGCGTTATCTGGCATGCCTCCGGCTGCGCCCCCTTGTTCTGATGGCGGGGCTCCTGCTGCGGCGTCGCGGTCCAGTGTACTCTGCTTGGAGGACCCTCCCAGCGTCTTGTCCATCATAGTGCACACTGGACGCTAGATCCTCAATATTGCACCACTAGGCCGTCTGAGTCGGGCCCGCAGAACAACCGCGCTAGTATATCCCGCGATGTGGGGATCTTCCCTTCTCTTCCCCTTGTGTCCGTCTCTGCACGTTGGTTCCTAGGTAGCGGGCCCCGGGCTGAGGCCTCCCGCCCACAAGCCACACTGAGATCTAACCCGGCCGCTTCGACAGGCAGTCGCACCTCCTCCCCCCCTAATGGGTGTCCCGCTCCCTGCCTGGTCACCGCTCCCGCTCTTTTAAAGGATGATGCGTCCCGGGGCCTGCGCCCGACTCCAGCCCAGTGCGCACCGTCTATGGGCCGCTTCCGCAGGATAAATCACCACTTCCTATGGGCCTTAACCGCTATCGTTACAGCATCGGCCCGAGGGCCTATATCCAGTGCAGGCCGGGAGGTATGGTCGCAGGTGCACATCAGATCTTTCCTGCTTGGGGCTCCTCTCACCCTCTAGGCCACACAGCTGTCATCTCGGCCCCCAGCGGCCCGGTGCCCGGTCCGATCCCTCTGCGTATCACTGTCTACCCCCCCCGTGCGGACCGATCTGACCGCCGGGATGAGGCATTGAATGGGGGGGAGGGAGGAGAAAGGAGGACACGCACCGGGCCGTCGCTGAATCCCTCCCGGCCTCACTACGTCGTCTCCGCCATTGCCGATTCTCCAGGCAGGCCCCCAGGAGCTATTGAAGCCCCCAGCCAGCCCTCACACTCGCGGCACTCTCAGCGGTGCTGCGTCCACCGTTCTCGCCTCCGGCAGCCGCCTTGGAAGCTCCGCCTCGATGCCGCTCACCAGGCCACTCAGCCTGTGGGCCACCGCTGCCGCGTCTGGATCTCCTTTCGGCGCTCCTGTTCGCCGCAATCACCGACACCCGACTCTACCACCGTAGCGGGAGTCGTTTCAGTGGCGAAACGGCCAATGAGGCAGGATAAGTTCAGGATATTGCAAAGGGGCTGAGCGGAGCTCGCCTAACACGCGTCCACCATGATGGATCGCTAACCCACCTCCCTTGAACTCCGATTTTGACCTCTGCACCTGGCCGCCCCTGTGCTGCTGGTGGTTCAGTTTTGGTACCTACCTGGCCCTTGCTGACTTTTGGCTCAGAAGACTGAATTTGTAAGTTTCACCTCAATATTGTTTTCCCCATAGGATAACATTGGACAGTGTGAAAAAATGTCTAAGTTTCGATTTTACTTACCTTATTACGAAGACCTGGGTCTTAAAATCAAGTACAAACAAAGTATAATTTTATAAAATTGGTCTGGATCTCCTTGAGTCGTGCGTCTTTTGTTGATCATGTGTGTGCAGTAAACGTCTTACACTCCTCTGTGTTAGGTCTAAAGCTGCTCGCCCACACTACCACTAATAGAGCACTTTGGGTTTTGCATTGAGCCATGTACAATTTTGGGGAACCCCTGCACTCTGTGCACGGTATTACCACCTAGTGATAATATTATGTACAGAGCCAGCTTCCCTCAACCCGACCAAATATTCCACACCTTAATGGCGGAACTTCTCTGCCTACCTTCAGGAAGATGTGCATGCGTTCCTACACAAAGTGGCCATAGTTCCAGTGCCTTTACAACCCCAGGGCAAATGGTTTTAGTCTCTATAGTTTCTAGTTCCTAGAAACAACTGCTCTCTCAGACCAGTACTTGACCTCTGGCCCCTCAACATATACATCATCTCTGAACATTTCCATATGACAACCCTACAGGATGTTATCCCTCTGCTCTAGCAAGGCAACTTCTTGACCACCCTGGATCTGAAGAACGTCTACTTCCACACCACCAGTTCAAAGTACTACCCTTCGGTGTCACCACAGCCCCAAAGATATTTACCAAATGCCTAGCGGTTGTGGCCGCCCACCTCATAAGAGGAGGCATACATGTTTTCCCAGATCTAGATGAATGGCTGATCAAGCGCATGAGCAGGCATCAATGTCTAGCACTCACTTATGCAGCCATCTTCTTGCACCAAATCCCACCTTCAACCCCAACAAATTCAACCCTTTCTGTGCTCAATTGTCAGTACTCTTACTGCAAAAGCCTATCCCACTCCTCAGAGGGTGCTAGCTTTCCAGCAGCTTCTGCCTCTTTTTCAGCCAAACTGCCGTCATCTAGTCAGAACAGTTACGTGCTTACTAGGGATGATGGTCTCTTGCATTGCATTGCCATAGTTCCCCATGCCAGACTAACATAGTGCTCGTTGCAGGAATGCCTCTCAACACAATAGTCACAAGCTGAGGGTCATCTACAGGATCTAATGTTGGTAAGGGCCAGTACCCATCGCTCTCTGCAGTGATGGATCAGCAACAACCTGTTGCAGGGCGGGCCCTTCAGCGACCCCATTCCGCTCTGGACCATCCCCTCAGACTTTAGGTGGCTTTGAAGTGCATCACCTAGTGAGACAGTTCGGGGTTTCTTGTCACCCAGCTGCAGGGGTTCCACGTCTACCTGGAACTTCTTGCTATCCACCTAGCCCTAAAGCCCTTCTTTCAGGACATTCAGGCAAGGTAGTACTGATAAAGACAAACTACATATGTATTACTTGAAGAAACAGGGTGGCACTCACTTGCCACAGCTTACAGCACTGGTGCAAAAGATTTGGCATTGAGCAATTAGCCACTGCATTCAACTCCTTGCCATGTACATGCTGGGAGTGGATAACGACTTTGCGGACCTGCTCAGCAGGAGGCATCAGGAACACACTAGAACAGAGGGGTGAGAGGATCAGGTCCCTCTTCGACCTCCCGCTCAGACTTTAATCACAAAAAGAAGAGGGAAAAGAATATAGTGATAATAGGTGTCAATAAGTCAATGAAAGGGAAAAGCACCATGCTTTAAAAACTGCCCTCACACACAGCAAGCTGTCATGCTTCATCATAGGGCTGCTAACACACCTCCGTGTTTACCCAACACTGGAGGTGGAGCAATAGGGAGGGGAAGACAATACAACATACAGTGTAAAATCAAGGGTGAGAAATGGTGCAGGAAAAGTGATGTAAAAACTGGTCTCAGGGAATCCTTATTACAGTTTTAATATTGGGTCCCCTGTCCAGAATTAAAAATTGGAAAAAATAGTGGATGCTTAGGTGGAGGAACTTATAATGAGACTCCACCTGCTCCACTCTGCAGGAGGCATCAACAAGTCCACCAGTGGGAACTCCACCCATAAGCCCTAGTCCCTTATTTCCAACCAAAGGGGCACCTAAAGATAGAGATATTTGCCAATCACAAAAACGCAAAATGGCAAAACTTCGCTGCCACGTTTCCACACCAACAATCCATAGACAATGTTGTATGAATGAACTGGCCAGGGATACTTGCCTATGCTTTTCTTCCTCTTCCACTCCTTCGGTACTTGGTAAGGAAACTCCAACATTCGTTTCTCCCCCTCCATCCCGGTAGCTCTTACATGGACCAGACCGTCCTGGTTCTCCACTTTCCTCAAGATGTCTTTTTGTCCTTACGAGAAGCTCCCCAACAGGCTGGACCTTCCCACGCAGGAAGAAGGCAAGATCAGACACCCCAAGCCAGTCTGCTCAATTTAGCACCTGCAGTCTTGAAGTTCAGCTACCTAAAGCTCCCACAGGAGTGCACGGACATTCTTAAGGAAAGCCCGCAGATCAACCACTAGAGCCTGCTTGCGTCAAAGTGGAAAAGGCTTATCCACTACTGTAATTTTAAAAATCTGTGCCCCCTCAAGCCAGCTGTCCACGACATTGTCTGTTATTTGCTTCAGCTTCACCATCAGAAATCAGGGTTAGCATATATCTCCTAATGTCTACATCTTCCAGCTATTGCTCCACATATTCAAAACCGAGAACATTCTTTTCTTTTTAGAATCTCAATCATGAAAGCCTTCACAAGGTTATACCATCCACAGTTCCACTCTCCCCTCCCTGGAACTTCAGTGTGGTATTCACAAGAATAATGGGACCCCTTTCAAGCCACTACACCCTTGTTCTCTGCAGTTCCTTGCCTAGAAAGTAGCTTTTCTTATACTCATTACCTCACTGATGTGTATTAGTGACATGAGGGCCCTCACTTTACAGAAATCTTTCATTTTAGCCTATCGAGGTTGGTTGTCCTTAGAATTAACCCTAAATTCCTTCTTGAGGGTGTTTCCCTTTCCAACTTAATCAGACACTTAAGCTACCTGTCTTTTTTCCTCACGTAGACTCTGGTGCGGAAATGACTCTTCATACCTTAAACATTAAAAAGCCTTAAAGTACTACGTTGATATAACCAAACCCTTTCACAAAGTCAACAGAGTTTTGTTGCTATTGCTAAACCTCATAAAGGACATGCACTATCAAGTACTGGCATAGCTAGATGGATCGTTAAATGCATCCACACATGCTACCTTAAAGCCAAAAGACTCCTTCCCACTTCCCTTAGGTGATACCCTAATTGGAAAAAAAGGGCCATCCATCGCTTTTTTAGGGAATGTTCCCATAGCTGACATATGTAAAGCAGCTACATGGTCAACTTCACTCACGTTTACAAAGCATTTCTATGTGGATTTTCTCACCTGTGAACAAGCTAGTTGACCAAACTATACTACGAACTTTGTTTCAGACATCTGCATTATCCACTGACTGGCAACCCTTTGGGGAGTACTGCTTTATAGTCTATACAGAGCATGGTTATCAACAGCCACATGCTATGAATGGAAAATGTTACCCTGTAAGCATCTGTTCGTAGCTTGTAGTGCTGTAGATTTACAGGTGCCTGCTTTCCTCCCCAGAGTCAGTGTCTTGTTGCACATCTCTGTAACAGTAATATTCATTATACATCGTTCGCATGGTCACCATATTCTCACTCATCACCACTTATATTTGGCTCATCCGTGGTGCAAAAAACCAATCTTTTAGTGGAGTCAGTGCCCATGTGTAATGCAGAGTAAAGAAGGAGACTGATACCACCTTGTGGCTCGGAAAGGCTTCTTCGCACAAATACAACAGAAGTGTGCAGAGGATGTGAATTTACAGCACAACAAGCTACAAACATATGACAACAAGGTAAGTAACATTTTCCTTTTGCCTTTTTAAAGATCCTCTGTAAATTGTTTGACACCTTCCCTTCTCAAAAAAGCCCACCAGGCAGATGTTATTGCACCTGGAGCTTTCTTCTGCATCTTCTGCTCTAGCATGCATGCACTGGGTAGCACTTGTAAGTTGGCGGACCTCCACTTTAAGATGTTTGATGGCTTCGGTATGATTTTCCTGGCGGGCATTTTAAAAAAAATCGGCAACCATGATATTGATATTTAGAGCTATAGTGTAAATTTTGTGTTCCAGGGCTGATCTGGATTTTCTGACCACCTGCATCAGCTCTCTAAGAGATGGGTCTAGACTGTCAGGGTCTTCTTGCACTGATTCTGTGCCCGGCTCCTCACCCTCTCTGTTCGAACTGCCCCTGAATGCATATTTCTCCAGTTTGTTAGATTGCATAGTTTTAGAACCTTCATCCCGGATCATTGTGTAGCGTTATTTAAGCAGGGAGTTACCAACTGGGATCTGTACTGTAACAAGGGAGTTGAGTATGCCTCTTAGTTGCCATTACTCTAAAGTCTCTTGCATCCCCTCGCCTTGTTATTGGTGAACAAACAGTCCATGCTTTCTCTCACAATTAACACGTGACTCCGTTTTTGTTTAGGGTTATTGTTTTGCGTCTCTATTATGCAGTTAGGGGGTACTGGCTGGGGTTGTAATAAAAGGGTCGGGGGAAGAGGCATGCCAAAAGTCCGATCTCCTTCCTCAAGATATTTTTTCCTGTGTTCCCCATGCATAGACACTGATTCTTCAGGAGCTAACCAACGTGGGCTTGTCTGGCGGGAGTGTGCCCTTTCTCTCTCTCTGTCCTCTGTGTTGCCTGCAGGCCATACCTTCCTCACAATGCACTTGTGGGAAGGGCCGCAAACCGTCTAGCATGTGACTGAAAGGCGAGGCAGATGGTGTGGGGGGCAAATCTGACCACCATGCACTCACACTCCTTACTGAACCCATGTCTCTGCACGACCACACACAGGCTCTCAGCTCTGCTCCGCCCGGGCTGGCTCCAGCGGAAATATTATTGTTAGAATGACGGTCATATCCCAGATTTCTTTGTATTGTTAACCATAGAAATAACATTGAAATCCAGGTTCTGTAAGATTGTTACTTTAAGAATAACTACTGTGGCCTGGTTTCCATGAAAATGTTACTGTTAGAAAGAAAGTTGTGTTTGTTCTTCTTACAGATTGAATGACGTTTGTCTTTAGACTTGTGTGAATGTGAGAGTTCTAATGAAAGTTGTGTCTTGAGTTCTGTGGGAATGCTATTGTTACAACTAAGGTCATATACTCAAATACCTGTAAGGGTCACTATTGGAGTGAAATATGTGTCTGTTTCCTGTGCCTATCATGTAGCTGACTGTTATCTCTTTTTGTGCTGCCTGATTTCAGATTGTCGTTATTTTTCTGGAGCAACAAAAAGATGCTATAAGTGAGACCCCCGAAAGCCCACTGAGTTCTCAGTGCACAGCCCAGACTGTGTACTCAATTCCTCACTCGGGAGGGAATCAGGTAAGATTAATTGATTGGTACTCTGTCATTCTGCCTACAGTAAGTGTCTACTTGGTTAAGATCACATTAACATTGCCACTCTGTGACCACCACGTAAATTCCCATTAAGTGAGTTGTTGGGTTCCACTGTGTTCACCTTTACTGATTGTTTATTTATCCTGATGCTATCTGTAGTTTGTCACAAAATGGGACCTCGACAAGCACACTTTCCAAGGACTTAAGCTTTTGTAACTGTCCAGATTTTATAGAGCACTAGTAAATGTAATGTTCGAGGCATGTGAGCTGTAGATCACATGCTCTGCATAGCCCACCATCTAGTGTTGGGTCTGGATGTTTACACTTTGTTTTTGTTCGAAGAAGTCTTTTCCAGTCATGAGGTAGGTGTCTCCTCCTTTCGGTGATAGTGTGCATGGGCATCGACTCCATTGTTAGATTGTTTTTGTCCCCCATCGGGTTCGGATGTGAATTGCTGCGCTCCGGTACCGTTTCTCGGGTTCCCTTCGCGCAATCCACTACCCTCGGCGGTATTGTTTCTCGATCGCGTTTCCCATTGTCCACGTATCGTTCCCAATCAAACATCTAAGATCGGAAAACTCGTGGGGGGCCATTGGGCCTACCCGCACCGGGGCTCGCTAGCAGTTAATGGAACTGACTCCATTCAAGCTCTGTCCCGGGTGTCGCGCCAAGTTTCCGCGCACCGACCTGCATGAAGTGTGCAATCTGTTTGTCCCCGGAACACAACGAGAAAGACTGCGACGCTTGCCGATCGTTTCGATCAAAGAAGACGCTTCGTGACCGTCGGGCTCGACGTCACGAGATGCAACACCAAGGCGGCGCCGTACCGGACATCTTCGGCGAAGATTCCGACCGAGAAGAAACACATGCTGAAGGAGCCGAGGAAGAGGAACATATCTCCGTGTCCGAGGCCGACTCCGACATGGAAGAAGAGGAGCAAGTTACACCGGGTCAGCGTACCATGTGTACAGAAGCCCCCTTGCCCCAACAAGCAAAGACTAAAAAGGCTCCGGTCCTGCCTCTGCCTGCGGGCCAAGGTCAGTACCGAGAAAAAGTTTCGAGCACCCCGCCCGCGGGCCCGGCGCCGAAACACAAAGAAAAGCCTTCCGGCTCGAGTCGGCCCCATGCCGGCGCCGAGCCGAAATCTTCGGCGCCAAAATCCAAGCACGTCCTGGTCCACGTTCCATCTTTGTCGAAGCCTAAATCCTCGGTACCGAAGAGTTCGGACCCGAAACATTCGACGCCAAAAACTGTAAGTAAAGATAACAAGCATTGGCATAGCCAATAGGTCTCGCCTTTGGGACCTTATAAGTGTTTAGCCATGCAACACAACAGTTGATGTTGTTGCACCCAGGTCTCGGTACACTTGTTGACCTGTGAGGGTGGCTCTCTATAATAGGTACCTCATGTCAGCATTGAGGTGCATTGGTACAGGAGTGTTGTTACAAGTGCTGTAGTAGCAGGGTCTCTAGGGTGAAGGGATAAGACGCAGGTTAGGAGTGAGGTACGTTGAAAGAGCTCTGTGAGTCTCGGAACTAGAACAGGGCATATTTGTGGCGCACTGATAGAAACATGTGGGGCTCTCACAGCTGGGGTGGTGTGAGTCAGCGAGGAGGTACATTGGCAGAGCCCTTGGTTTCTACAGTGGTACAGCAGCAGCCGGAGCTGCATATTAGAATGAGGTGCGTTCACTGATTAGCGTGGGATTGCCATTGAGCTGACAATAGGGGGTGACACTATAAGATGTGAGGTAAATGGTGCTTCTGCACGCGGTTGTCATGGAAACAAGACGGACGGAAGCACAGGATTGGAGAGCATTGGCTGGGTGTGTGGTTCCACATTTGAATAGCGCGTGGCTCTACAGAAACTGGGCACTTGGGAGTGGGAAGATACATGCTGGGCCGCTTGCGCCCCCTAGAGGCCCCTACAAGTAACACTGATGACGGGTCACCGCTTTACGTATGTACTTCTATCACAAGCAAACGTTTATTAAGCAGTACACTATTTTTAACAATAACAATGTGGGGAAAAATCCACATATTTTTAGACGAAAAGGCCTATTGTGAAATCCGTCGAGTATTTGG
Source organism: Calotriton arnoldi (assembly GCA_963921515.1). NCBI lineage: Eukaryota > Metazoa > Chordata > Amphibia > Caudata > Salamandridae > Calotriton > Calotriton arnoldi. The sequence goes on from CAWUFW010000280.1 coordinate 189,127, forward strand.
GGTCCGAGAAATGGGAGAGGTAGGGGCCAATACCTTGTATGATGGCGCAGTCACCAACCTGAGGCACAAGCGCACGCCTCGCGCGTCAGCAGAGGGAGGGGCGAAAGGAGGGGGCCAGCGCGATTCCCTTGCGGGAGCAAGCGGCAAGGCGCAATAATTAACATATGGCGCCAGCTGCTCGCTCCCGCAAGTGAATCGCCAGACGTGCACGCGTTGCCATTGGAAGCAATGCAACGCGTGCACGTTTTTGCAGGGAAAGCTGTGCCGATTTCTAAAGGTCTCTCCTATGCAGCGCATGCGCGCTGCGTAGGCGAGACCTAAAAAGACTCCGACAAAAGAGCCTTGGTCCGATGTTCCACCTTCGGATCCGAAACAAAAAGAACTGGTTATTAACCCAGATACTGGACATAATCATGCCAAATTGCCTGAAAAAAGGAAATTGGGCCATCAGGCTGAGCACCACATGCCCCTGAAGAAAAGGAATGTGGGTACAAACCCTTCACCACCTTATGTGCCACCTCCTTTACATACTAATCCTCAATTACTCATCACAACCACTAATTCACCACCACCACTATCACCTGACCCACAGGATGAAGAGGATGGGGATGGAGATGAGGATAGGCCACAAGATGTTGACCCATGGGAGGATTATGATACTGATCCACACACAGATACTGACCCTGACTTCTACCCGTCCAGGCCATCACCACCTGACTACAATATAGGCTACATTGAGCTTCTTAATAGGGCTGCTCATTACCATGGGGTGGAACTACATAAGGAGGCTGTAGAGGAGGACTTCTTGTTTGAGACCTTAAGCTCCACTCAGAAAACTACACATACTATACCAATGCTTAAGGGGATGCTTAAGCATACAGATGAGGTTTTTAAAGATCCTGTAAGGGGAAGAATCATCACGCCCAGGATTGAGAAGAAATATAAGCCAGCACCTACTGACCCTGCCTACATCAAGGGTCAGCTGCCCTTAGACTCTCTTGTGGTTTCTAAGGCTCGTAAGAGAGCTAACTCACAGACCACAGGTGAGGCCCCTCCTCCTGATAAGGAGTCCAAGTTAATTGATGCCTCTGGCAAAAGGGTAGCCTCACAAGCAGCTAATCACTGGTGCAGTGCTAATGCTCACGCTTTGCTAGCCAGATATGATAGGGCTCATTACGATGAGCTAGAAAAACTTATGCAATTTCTGCCTGATGAACACAAATCTAAGGCAAATGATCTGATCCAGGAGGGCAAACTTATTACCAATACCTCCATCAAGTGCGCATTAGATGCAGCAGACACAGCAGGGCGCACAGTAAACACCAGTGTACTGCTACGTAGACACGCATGGTTGAGAATTTCAGGTTTCAATCCTGAGGTACAGGCCTCCATTCTCATTCAGTCTTTTGATAAGGAACACCACTTTGGTCTAGCAGTTGACACCTCGCTGGAAAAAATGAAGAAGGACACTGAGGTCACAAAGTCCATGGGGGCTTTACAGTTACCTGCGAGTAGGGGTTCCTTTCGGCGCTCCTTTTACAGGGGTGGCTCCAAAAATATTACCACAGATAATCCCTCCTCCTCTTACAAGGGCAACAACCAATCGCCCTCATCAAGAGGCTATTTTAGAGGAGATTTTAGAGGAAACAATGGTAAGGGAAGAGGCAGAGGCAACTCCACACGCACTTCCCCCGCAAATAACAAACAGTGACTTCCTTCCGCTACCCCCGATCATTCCACTTCTGTAGGGGACGTCTCTCTCAATTTCTCCCTGTCAGGAACACCATCACCTCAGACAAATGGGTTTTACAAATTATCCAATATGGTTACTGCCTGGAACTTAGACACTCCCCCAAACATTCTTCCAAGATCAAACGCAATGTCACAGGAACATCTTACCCTTCTAAAAAACAGAAGTTCTCTCTCTGTTGGAGAAAGGAGCGAGAGAACCTGGCCCATTAAAACATCAAGGGACCGGGGTATACTCCCTGTACTTCTTAATTCCCAAAAAGGACGGCTCTCTCAGGCCTATACTAGACCTCAGAGAACTAAATCTATACATTCAGTCGGACCACTTTCACATGGTCACTCTCCAACAAGGCGACTTCCTGTCCACTCTGGTCTTAAAGGACGCCTATTTCCATATCCCAATACATCCTGCTCACCGCAAATACCTCAGGTTTGTAGTAGCAGGCCAACACTTATCAGTTCAAGGTGCTCTCATTCGGAGTAACTACCGCACCCAGAGTTTTCACCAAGTGCTTGGGAGTAGTCGCAGCTCATCTTCGAAGACAACACATTCACGTCTTCCCATATTTTGACGACTGGCTCATAAAAGCCAGCTCGCAAGAAAGCTGTCTCCATCACACTCACAAAACAGTGCAGTTGCTCCACGATCTTGGATTCACAGTAAACCTGTCCAAGTCCCATCTACAGCCATCCAATACACAGGCATATCTTGGAGCCACAATAAATACACAAAAAGCTTTGGCCTACCCCAATCCGACCAGAATCCGCATCATGCAGACTCTACTCTGCCAGTTTCAGCCTCAACACTCATTGCCAGCTCGAGTGTTCATGCAGTTACTAGGGATGATGGCGTCTTGCATACTAATAGTTCCTTACACAAGACTTCACATGCGTCCCCTTCAGGAGTGCTTAGCACGTCAGTGGAACCAGGCTCAGGGTCGGTTATCGGATCTAGTGTTGGTGGACGGCCGCACCCATCGCTCTCTGCAGTGGTGGAATACACAAAACCTTTCAAAAGGGCGGCCCTTCATTCACCCGGTTCCACAGATAGTGCTAACAGCAGATGCATCGCTCACTGGTTGGGGAGCTCATCTCCAGACGCATACAATTCAGGGCATGTGGAGCAGTAGCAAAAGCAGCTTCACATAAATCATCTAGAGCTGCTAGCGATTTTTCTAGCGCTCAAAGCGTTTCAAGTTCATCTAGTAGGCAAAGCTGTCCTGATCCGTACAAACAACATGACAGCAATGTACTACATACAAAAACAGGGGGGGAGACACTCTCTCCAGCTGTCACAACTAGCACAGACCATCTGGAGATGGGCCATACATCACAAAATGTTTCTCCTTGCAGAACACCTTCCAGGAGTAAACAATCAGATTGCAGATCTACTCGGTCGTCAAAGACAACAGATCCACGAATGGGAACTCCACCCTCAAGTTCTCCTCCCATTCTTCCAAATGTGGGGTTTTCCAGGCATAGATCTGTTCGCCACAAACCTAAACGCAAAATGCCCAAGTTTCACATCCAGACATCCACACCCATTGTCCAAGGGAAATGCACTATGGATGAATTGGTCAGGGATATTTGCCTACGCTTTTCTGCCTCTCCTACTCATTCCATAAGTGGTTCGGAAGCTCAGACAGGCGTCCCTGACATTAATCCTAGTTGCTCCCATATGGGCCCGACAACCTTGGTTCACAACCCTGTTGGAGCTCCCAGTAGTACCTCACCAAAAACTACACCTCACTCCCAATCTTCTCACTCAGAGCTATGGAGAGATAAGAAATCCAGATCCCAGCCATCTCAACCTTGCGATCTGGCACCTGAAATCTTAGAGTTTGGCTACCTTAATCTTCCACCAGACTGCATGAATATTATCAAAGAGGCTAGACGTCCTACCACAAGAGCATGCTATGCAGCAAAGTGGAAGCGATTTGTGATATACTGCAAAAACAATCAAATAGATCCAATGGACGCTTCAGTTCAAAACATCATTTGCTATTTACTACATCTGCAGCGTTCCAATTTAGCGTATCCTTCCATACACTTACATCTTGCTTCAATAGCTGCATATCTACAGAACAGACAATATCTGTCTCTTTTTAGCGTGCCTGTCATTAAACCATTTATGGAGGGACTTAAAGGAATCATTCCTCCAAGACTTCCACCTGCTCCAGTGTGGAATCTCAACATTGTCCTCACCAGGCTAATGGGTCCACCCTTTGAGCCATTGCATAGATGTGAAATACAATGTTCGAGGCATGTGAGCTGCAGAGCTCACACTGTGCATTAGATCGCCATCTGGTGTTGGGCTCGGATGCTTGCACTTTGTTGTTGTCTTCGAAGAAGTCTTTTGTAGTCAGGTGATAGGTGACTCCTCCTTTGGACGATAGTGCGCATGGGCATCGACTCCATCCTCAGATTGTTTTTTTCCGCCATTGGGTTCGAAACTGTAATTTTCAACCTTTTCATCGTGCAAAACTGCCACCAACCTTCTATCGACATCTCGACGCGCCTCTCATCCATTCCTTTTCCAGCCGTCTACGCGGGCCGCTGGGCCCATCGACGCCGTGAGGCCTACGGCTCATGGAAAGGACGCCCTTCCGGAAATGCCCCCAGTGTGGAGCAAAGTTCCCCCACAGTGACCATCACAAGGTCTGTAACCTGTGCCTCTCGCCCGACCACAACGAGTCCAGCTGTCCAGCTTGCGCCTCCTTCTGTTCGAAGAAAACGATTCGAGATCGTCGCGCTCGAAGGCACGTCATGGCGCAGAGATCCGCTCCAGAACCGGTGGACATCTTCGACGAAGGCCCCGATGTCCCTGAGGAAGATTCAGAAGATCTCCAGATCGTGTCAGAGGCAGAAGACTCAGACGATCCCATCACTCCTGGGCAACGAGTGAGTACTACTGCCCCTACCCCAACCCCACCACCAAAGCAAAAGGCACCGGTCAAGACTTCGCCTGTTGGCCCCAGTCGCGACCGAAAACACGCTTCAGACGCCCCGCCTTCAAGCCCGGCGCTGAAGAAAAAATTTAAGCCTTCCGATACCTCGGCACCGACCAAGCCGCATGTACTAGTTCCCCCGGCACCTTCGGCGCCGAAGTCGAAAGAACACTCGGCTCCGAAATCCACACCTATTCCGTCCACCTCTAAAATCAAACCCGCCTCGAACACATCGAAGCATGGGGATAAGCCGGCGTCGAAACTCAAACATCACGCCACAGCCCCTAAGCCAAAGCCTTCGGAGCCGATTTCTAAGCCTAAGGATTCTTCCACGCCTCCTAAGGCCAAAGACCATAAAAATCAGCCACCACCCCGTTCGGAACCGAAAAGTCGGCGCCCAAACCGGTTATCCAGGAAGAGGAGCTTTTCACCCGGATCCTGTTGATCATAACCAAACAAAGATCCACATTAACCCCAAAACAGGACATCTCACAGCTGTACCATGTCACAAGCCAGTACCTGTGGAAAAGGACTGTGCCACTTCACCTATGCCTCCTTCTTCCCCTGTCCTTCCATCTAACACCCCTCCTCTCCACATACCTGTTACACCGCCTCAGCCCGTAACATCTCCACCACATGATTATCAAGATGACATAGGGGACGGTGGTGACCCTGATGACCAATTCACTGACCCAGATGACCCACCACAGGATGATTGGGAATACAACGATCCAATAGATCCCCCAGACCTCCTAAGCCCTCTACCATACCCAACAAAACCCTCTCCTCCAGATGATAATATTGGGTTTGGGCAACTCATCAACAGGGCTGCTGTTTTTCATGGAGTACACATGCACACAAATGCACCAGAGGAAGATTTCCTACTAGACACTTTTGAACAGTCCCTCAAAACTGTACAAACTTTACCTATGATTAAAGGAGTCATCAAGCATGCTCCTGACATATTTAAAGATCCTGTACGCGCCAGGATTCTTAACCCCAGGATCGCTAAAAACATAGACCTGCCCCTGACGATCCTGCGTACATTAAAGGCCAGCTCCCTCTAGACTCCTTAGTAGTCTCCAATGCTCGAAAACGAGCTAATTCACAAACCTCAGGAGACGCGCCGCCCCTGATAAAGAGTCAAAATTGCTAGACGCATCAGGCAAAAGAGTAGCTGCGCAGGCCGCCAATCACTGGCGCATAGCCAACACTCAGGCACTGCTGGTCAGATATGATAGGGCCCACTATGACCAATTAGAAACCCTGTTACAACACTTGCCTGACCAGTACAAAACTCAGGCAAATAACCTAATTCAAGAGGGCAAACTAATCACCAATGCGTCCATTAAGTGTGCCCTTGATGCAGCTGACACTGCAGCTAGGTCTGTCAACACTAGCGTACTGCTCAGAAGACATGCATGGCTGCGCATTTCAGGCTTTAAGCATGAGGTTCAAACCACCATTTTAAATCAGCCGTTCAATCACAACCAACTTTTGGACCGGCTGTAGACACTGCTCTTGAGAAAATGAAAAAGGACACCGAAACTGCCAAATCAATGGGAGCGTTGCAGTCTCCGCAACCGCGTGGCTCCTTTCGTCGCTCCTTCTACAGAGGAGCCTCCAGGAACATCAACACAGACAATTCATCTTCTTTCAAAAACACCACCCAAACATCCCCCAATAGAGGATATTTTAGAGGAGGTTACAGAGGGAACAACAGTAAAGGAAGAGGCCGGGTAGCACCAACACCCGTACCTCCCCTGCTGCTAAACAGTGACTTCCCTCCACTTCCCCCCGACCATTCCACTCCTGTCGGGGGACGACTAGCACAGTTCCTACCTGTCTGGAACTCCATTACAACAGACAGGTGGGTGAGACAAATTATCCAAAATGGTTACTGCCTGGAACTTACAGCTGCCCCCCCAAACATACCACCCAAGCAGCGTCCAATGTCCGCAGACCATCTTACACTTTTAAAGCAAGAAGTTCTTTCACTGCTTCAAAAGCATGCCATAGAGCCAGTCCCTCTACTACACCAGGGAACAGGGGTTTACTCCCTGTATTTCCTAATCCCCAAGAAAGATGGGACCCTAAGGCCAATTTTAGACCTCAGACCCCTCAATCAGTATATACATTCGGATCATTTTCACATGATCACTCTCCAACAAGTGCTTCCCTTACTACAACAAGAAGACTTCCTTGCCACACTAGACCTCAAGGACGCCTACTTCCACATTCCCATACATCCTGCTCACAGAAAGTATCTAAGGTTCGTACTCGATGGACAACACTACCAGTTCAAAGTCCTTCCATTCGGAGTCACCACTGCTCCAAGGGTGTTTACCAAATGCCTTGCAGTAGTAGCAGCACACCTACGAAGACAGCAAATACATATCTTCCCATACCTGGACGACTGGCTCATAAAAGCCAGATCATTCAATCAGTGTGTCCAACACACTCATCAGACCATTCAAACACTACACAACTTGGGGTTCACAATCAACTACACCAAGTCGCACCTCCAGCCCTCCCATATACATCAATATCTGGGAGCCACAATAAACACTTCCACAGCTCTAGCTTATCCCAGTCCAGCCAGGATAACCAGTATACAAGCCAAGTTTCACATTCAACACTCTCTCCCAGCCAGAGTGTTCATGCAACTAATCGGCATGATGGCATCTTGCATTTTCATCGTACCTCATGCAAAACTTCAAATGCGTCCCCTACAAGAGTGTCTAGCACACCAATGGAATCAGGCTCACGGACAACTTACAGATCTGGTGTTGGTGGACAGCCGCAACATCGCTCTCTGCAGTGGTGGAACACAAAAAACTTGTCCAAAGGGCGGCCGTTCCTCGAGCCTGTTCCACAAATAGTACTAACAACAGACACATCACTCACAGGATGGGGAGCACACCTGTTAGATCATACAACACAGGGCAAGTGGACCACTCAACAAAGACTGCTCCACATCAATCATCTAGAACTACTAGCAATATTCCTAGCCCTCAAATCCTTTCAACTCCAGGTACAAAACAAAGCCGTCCTGATCCGAACAGACAACATCACGGCCATGTATTATATACAAAAACAGGGGGGGACACACTCTCTACAACTGTCCCAACTGGCACAGAACATTTGGAGGTGGGCCATTCCACAAAACATATACCTTCTCGCCGAACACCTACCAGGAGTTCACAATCAGATTGCAGATCTGTTAAGTCGACAGACACAACAGATTCACGAATGGGAACTACATCCACAAGTTCTTCTACCTTTTTTCCAGATGTGGGGCCAGCCAGACATAGATCTGTTCGCCACACACCAAAACGCAAAATGCCCAACCTTCGCCGCCAGGTTTCCACACCCGCAGTCCAAAGGCAATGCGATATGGATGAATTGGTCCGGCAGATTTGCGTACGCTTTTCCGCCACTCCCACTCATTCCGCTTGTAGTACGCAAGCTCCGACAACAGTCTCTAAAAATGATCCTAGTAGCTCCCACATGGGCACGCCAACCCTGGTTCACCACACTGATGGAACTGTCAATAGTCCCACACCAAAAACTACACCTCTCCCCATCACTACTAACGCAGAGCCATGGAGAGATAAGGCACCCCGATCCATCTCAACTGAACCTTGCGATCTCGCTCCTGAGGTCCTAGAGTTCGGTTACCTTAACCTACCACCGGTCTGTATGAACATCATTAAAGAGGCCAGACGCCCTACCACCAGAGCTTGCTATGCAGCAAAGTGGAAAAGATTCGCTATTTACTGCACTAACAATCATATCCAGCCACTACAGGCCTCCACGCAAAACATCATTTGCTACTTACTACATTTGCAAAGATGTAATTTAGCATACTCATCTATACGTCTGCATCTAGCAGCACTTGCTGCTTACTTACAGAACAGACAACACTTATCACTCTTTAGGGTCCCCGCAATTAAAGCCTTTATGGAAGGCCTTAAACGGGTCATACCTCCCAGATTACCACCTTCTCCAGTGTGGAATCTTAACATCGTGCTTACTAGGCTCATGGGACCCCCATTTGAACCCCTACATAAATGTGAACTTCAATTCCTTACATGGAAAGTAGCGTTCCTAATTGCAATCACCTCTCTCAGGAGGGTGAGTGAGATCCAGGCTTTAACCATACAAGAGCCCTTCTTACAAATACATCATAACAAAATAGTTCTCAGGACAAACCCAAAATTCCTTCCTAAAGTAATTTCTCCTTTCCACCTTAACCAATCTGTGGAACTACCCTTGTTTTTTCAAAACCCGGATCCTGTAGCAGAAAGAGCTCTCCACACCCTAGACGTCAAAAGAGCTCTAATGTATTACATTGACAGAACCAAGTCATTTCGCAAGACAAAACAATTGTTTGTAGCTTTCTCTCCACCACATAAGGGTAACCCCATCTCAAAAGCTGGGATTGCAAGGTGGATCGTTAAATGTTTCCAAATATGCTACCAAAAAGCCAAGCGCACATTATCAATTCCCCCTAGAGCGCACTCAACACGTAAACTAGGGGCTTCCATGGCATTCTTAGGGAACATTCCCCTAGAAGACATCTGTAAGGCAGCCACATGGTCTACAACACACACCTTCACTAAACACTATTGTGTTGATGTGCAAGCCAAGCAACAAGCTTCTGTGGGCCAAGCTGTTCTTAGAACACTCTTTCAAACTACTGCAACACATACAGGCGACCACCGCTAAGGGAGATACTGCTGTACAGTCTTTGCACAGTGTGAGCTCTGCAGCTCACATGCCTCGAACGGAAAATGCTACTTACCAGTATGCATCTGTTCTTGGCATGTAGAGCTGCAGATCCTCACACGCCCACCGACCTCCCCGGGACCTGTATGTGTTCCAGTCCTATCTTATTTAGATATTCACACATGGACATCTTTTTACTTTCTACTAACTCCATCACTCCCCATTATGGCGAAAAACAATCTGAGGATGGAGTCGATGCCCATGCGCACGATCGTCCAAAGGAGGAGTCACCTATCACCTGACTACAAAAGACTTCTTCGAAGACAACAACAAAGTGCAAGCATCCGAGCCCAACACCAGATGGCGATCTAATGCACAGTGTGAGGATCTGCAGCTCTACATGCCAAGAACAGATGCATACTGGTAAGTAGCATTTTCCTTCTCACTTGGAAGGTAGCTTTCCTCATAGCTATCACATCTCTGAGGAGACTGGGTGAGCTTCAGGCACTAACCATAGAAGAACCATTCTTACAAATACACCAAAACAAAGTGGTTCTTCGGACCAACCCTAAATTTCTACCAAAGGTCATTTCTGCTTTTCATATCAACCAATCTGTTGAGTTGCCTGTGTCCTTCCCTCAACCAGATTCTGTGGCAGAACGTGCTTTACACACTTTACATGTGAAAAGAGCAATTCTTTACTATATAGAAAGGACGAAACCTTTCCGCAACACAAAACAACTATTTGTCGCTTTTGCTCTACCACATAAAGGCAATCCTATATCAAAATCAGGCATTGCAAGGTGGATAGTCAAGTGCATTCAAATATGCTATGCAAAAGCGAAAAGAACACTAACAGTTCCCCCTAGAGCGTACTCCACACGCAAACTAGGGGCTTCTATGGCATTCTTAGGAAATATACCCATAGATGATATCTGTAAAGCTGCAACATGTTCTACACCTCACACATTCACAAAACACTATTGTGTAGATGTGTTAGCAAGACAGCAAGCTAGTGTGGGCCAAGCAGTTTTACGTACACTATTTCAGACAACTGCAACAGCTACAGGTTAGCCACTGCTTTGGGAGATAACTGTTTTATAGTCTATGCACAGCATGTGATCTACAGCTCACATGCCTTGAACGGAAAATGCTACTTACCCAGTATGCATCTGTTCTTGGCATGTAGAGCTGTAGAGTCGCATGCGCCCACCCACCTCCCCGGGTACTGATACCTGTTGCAGTTACATCTTACTTAGATACATATATACATGGATATCTCTTACTACTCTTACTAACTCCGTTATAACCCTCTGTGGCAAACAATCTAACAATGGAGTCGATGCCCATGCGCACTATCACCGAAAGGAGGAGTCACCTACCTCGTGACTGGAAAAGACTTCTTCGAACAAAAACAAAGTGCAAACATCCGGACCCAACACTAGATGGCGGGCTATGCACAGCATGTGACTCTACAGCTCTACATGCCAAGAACAGATGCATACTGGGTAAGTGGCATTTTCCTTTTTGATTAATACAAATCATTACAATATATATAAAAATGTTAGTACAGCACTTAACACAGCAATGCATTGGTCGCAATCAAGTTAAAATATAGTGATTGACATATAATCATTTGCGATTCTAAAAATATGCTTCTAAAAACAATAGCTATCATTGTGCAAAGATTGGTGCAAAGTAACGCTAAAGTGGTTCAATGATTACAATCCATACTAAAATCAATACCTATCATTGTGCAAAGATTGGTGCAAAGTAATGCAAAAGTGATTCAATGATTACAGTCCATACTAAAATATTGGACAATGGATTTACCTTGCTTATTCCACTCAACACTGCCGCTATTTGGCGCAGTTTTTGAAATTACAGGTTTGTACAAAATTCAACAATTCTTAAAATTTGTCCGGTCGTTCAAAATAAAACTGATACATTTCATTACATTATGAGTAGCACGAAGGTGATATATTTCTACTCCATGGTAGTTTATAAAGATTATGTGACTAATTCCAACATATTATCCACCAAAAGCAAGAACTTGATGAATCGGCAAATCGGAGGGATTGATTTACCGGATAAGCAGAGTATAATGGCTTGACAGCATGTTCTCACACCAATGGTTTAAACAAAGTTTGTCGTGCTTGGAGTAGACTAGTGCAGACACTATAAAGATTATTTTGATTAGCCACAAAGTCTGCAACAGTTTGTTGGCCATTGTTGCACTCACCTTGGGGTACCATCCTTAGTTAAATACCTGCTAAGTCTTAACTTGAGAAATAAGTCCCTCCCATATTGTTGGTTGTGTGCCCGTAGATAAGGCTGGATGGACCTCAAGCTTTTTAAATGAATTATTAACAGTCCAAGAATGCTTTTTTGCCGCTGGGCCTCTTTATCCATTATAAAAGATAAAATACTTGTAGCTTGAATTAAAAGGATCTTAAAAGAGGCTTCATTTGTTTCCAAGAGCCTGAATGGCTGGTAGTTGAAGGTATGAAGGCACACTGATAAGTAGGATCTCCAAACACTGGTAAAATCATGATTTGCAAGTTCTTGCCAGCACAAATTAGCTAGGGTTCCGAGTTTGGATAAAAACAGGATATGTAGACTTTTTAAAAAGTTGGGCTATCTCACTAGAATTTGGCTTTGTAGACCAAACTACAACCGAATTTCTGCGTGACCTATGTTCTTCGGGATCTTGAAGACGGATATGAAAGCTTTAATTTGTAACTGGCCCAGTAGTTTGGCATCAAGACCTCGTAAGATTACCGAGTCGTAGGCTAATGCAGGAACCAGCTTAGCCTTCATGATTTTTACTAAATGCTCGTGGCTAGGGCATGATAGCTTGTCACGCAGGTTTCTAAAAGCAACGATGAGGGAAGCAGTTTTAGCCCAAAAGGTCAGATCAGAAAATACTTTATTCGACTCTTGAAAGAGCCATAAACGATTGCACATACATGTTTACAATTTAAAACTTTAAAAGCCAACGGGTCCTTATACACAGAGTTTATACATTTATAGACAATAATTAATATTTACTACGGATCTTAAAAGCGGTAAAAAGATAGTTTAAAAGACAGTATATAATTTCAGTTGTTTCTAATGAGAGTAAGTATTCCATTGCCAGTTCATGGTTTCTGATCCCCGCAGCAAGTAAGAGTGGGCAGATAAAACGTTTCCTCTGGGGAATATACAGACTACAGAATAAAATAAAGTGCATAGTGCTTTGACACGATCGACTATCACAGGGGCATAATGGAAGTGATGCAAACCATGTTCCTTCGAGTGGGACAAGCGACTAGGTAATGAATTGTTTTTAACCGCAGCATAGTCAGCAGAAATTTCCGCCTTTCATTTAGATCAATTTGTAGATAGAGTGCGGGTTCTCTTTGTCGCTGGGGGAAGGGTTCCGGTTAATTAGACATGTTATAAGTAGTATCTATCCGCTGAAGGCTTTGGTAGAAAAGAGATTTAATAGAGACAGGTGAAACATTTTTAAGGGTGTCAGGATTTGTGTAATATTCTGAGACACCCATTTTAGTAAGCTTCATTTTGACGTATCTTAACCAAGGTATATCTAGGCTCTTATCCAGCCCCATACAATCAGTCAATATTGTCCTACACAAGGTAGCCTCAGGATTTTTCCAAATTTGTAACCAAAGCAATAGCAGTTGTAATGCAATATTATCTTTCAGGTCATTCCTACTTCATCATGGCTAAAAGCAACAGGGGAACTCTGGGGCACTGATAGAAGTCTCCTTAAAAACGTATTTTCCATTATTTGTAATGATTTGCAATTCATATGTCCCCAGACCCCCGCCCCAAAGATTACCACTGAGAGGCTCTTGCTCTTATAGATGCATAAAATCTCCTTAGTTGGTTTATGGCCCAGTCTTTTAGCAAATCTAAAAATAGCATCGTTGGATTTCTGGAATTGCATCATTCTAATGTTTAAAACATGTTTCCAATTCAAATCAGCATCAAATGGTACCCTCAGATATGTAAAATGTGGAAACTTTTAATTTCTTCACCCCCAGTAAAAATGTCCTCGTTTTAGAATTATGTGGTCCGCATTTCATTATAAAATATTTTGTACGATTAACTTTTAAGCTCAAGTCATTCATAAAAGCATTAAAAGAATCAAGCAGTGTTTGTAGGCTACTTGCTGTCCTGGCTATCAGGACAGCATCATCAGCGTATAATAATACAGGGATTTGACACATATTTAGTCTTGGAATATCCTTCCCCACCGCACAAAGTTGTTCTCCCAGTCCATTTATATATAATAAAAAGAGGAACGGGGCCAGGACACACCCCTGCCTTACCGTTATGTCGGAGGGGAATTCTTCTGTTCGATCTCCACCAGTACTATCGCGTACTGAGGCTGAGGTGCGTTCGTGGAGCCTGCTTAGCAAAGTAATAATTGCACCATCAATCCCCATTTTTGACATTATGGACCATAATTTGCAGCGGTTTACTGTGTCAAATGCACAGGTTAAGTCCATAAATGCTAAATGAATACTGCCCCTTTGGACTTTTGCGTACTTTTGGACAATTAGTGCCAAATTTAGTGTTTGTTCCACTGTACTCAGCCCGGGCCGAAACCCGAACTGGTATATCGAAAGTGCTTGGTGCTCGAGCGCCCATAGTTCCAATTTGGCCAGGATCACCCTGCCCAAGATCTTGACTGAACTATCTAGCAAAGAAATTGGGCGGTAACAGTAAGGCTGGGATTTATCCCCCTTTTTAAAAATTGGAACTATGATAGCTTCCTGCCAGGTCTTAACTAGTGGGCCTACTATTGCTGCCTTAAGGACATTTGTTATCACCGGGGCCCAGAAGTCTAGTAAATACTTGTATAAATCAACAGGGATCCTATCCGGACCCGGATCTTTCGCTGGGCGACTATTCTCTATTGCCATCTTAACATCCCCCACCTCTATTGAGTCACTTAAAGCCTTAGCAGTTCTCCTGTCATAAACGATTTCTGATGCAGAAGGATCCTTTAATAATCCTAGCTTTGGTAAAAAAATAACTGAGAAATGATTAACCCAGGCTTCGGTTGGGACTACAGTTTCTAATTTAGTCATTTCGTCACCAGTCATGGGGGATGAATTTACCACCTCCCAGAATGCACGTGAGTCTTTGAGGCTTGAGGCAGTTTTTAAGTCTTCCCAGGCCTTGTCCTTCAAAACCTGTTTCCTTTCCCCGATAACCCGCTTGTAATCTTTCCTGGCTTTTTCTATTTCCTCTTGGTTCCTCTGGGTCTTTTTTAAGGCAGCCCATAGGGTCATGTGGGCTTCAGAGTAGTTCTTATTAAACCATCTTGGGTTGTCAGGGGCTTTTTTGCTGGGCTTAGTTAATTCATCTGACATAATAACATTTAAATTTGTAAAAGCCTCTATAACATTTTTAGGGGAAGCGGAAACTGAGAGCACTATCTCAATGTCAGATTTATTGTTTTTCATAAGGTCTATTAGAAAAGACTTTTTGTTAACTTTTTCCCATTTAATGTTAATCTCCTTATTTCTGTTATATTCTGCACCAGGCTTTATTTTCTTATCCCTTTTTGTGTTCACAGATAGAGTTAAAGTTAGAACAATGGGATTATGATCACTCACACAGCTTGCCTTAACTATGCAGCCCTTGCAAGATTGTGACAGTTATTTACTAATTAAAATGTGGTCAATAGTCGAAACAGATGTAGCGCCCACATATGTTGGAATCTGGGAGATGCTTGCCACTATCATATCTTGTGCGAATTTCAGATTCTTGGCAAAGGCTACTCTGCTCAATGAGTCACCATACTGCGTGTGTTTAAAGTGCTTCAGAGATTGACCTCTCTCATCATAGATACCACAGGATTCCTGTACCAAAGGGTCACAAGTTATTATATTAAAGTCCCCTACCCAGATTATTTGCAAATCCTTAACATGGTTACACTGGGCTCGGGTTATGGCATCATCAAGATCATCTACAATACTTGTCACAGTTGGATCAAACACATTGTAATAATAGTTAATTAAAAGCAAATCTGGCGACTTTGACATAGTAATTAAAAGCAATTGATAATATTTAGATATACACACAACTCTGACTTTTATATCTGTCAATCGGACTGATATAAACGTAACAAGACCCCCTTTTGCTCGGCCCGCTCTTGAAGGTACCGCTGGTACATAGTAACCGACAAAACCATCGATATGCAAAGGGTCCAGTGACCAAGTCTCTTGGCAGCAAACAATTCCGTACTGTTCAAGTGATGTTTTCCAGTCCGGGTTATCGATCTTAGAGCGAAGGCCCGCAATGTTCCATGATACAATACTTAGGTCACCTTTATAAGCAGAGTTATTGTTAGCTACAGGGTAAGCTGTGACAGATGGCGGGACACAATACTCTTTTTGTGTGTGAGTATCCTCCAAGATCATTGGCTGTCAGTCTTGTGCTTCCAGGCCTGACAAAGCTTCAAATCTATTCGAGAGGGGGAAGTCAATTATCAATTTCATGGGAGCCGATTTACTCGATTTAAAATCGGAATTCATTAAACTGTTTGTACGACCTGTTGGTAGATAAACTTTTGGAAAATAAAAGAAGCCCAGAGGTTGTATTCTGATACCTCCGGCATTAAAAGAGTTTTTTCCACAGCTGCGAAAGAGATTTTTAACCAGGCACGGACTTCTAAAATTAACTATTACACAATCCCCTTCAGATGATTTTGGTGCTAGGCCCACTCAGTCCACTCTTCTTGTAGAGATAAATTTCCTTGAGCGATCATGGGGGCAATTGGAGTTTCTCTTCAGCCAAAACGATACTCTGTTTACTAAGGATTCATGGGATTCATGTTGTGCCTGCCGCAGCGGCGGGACATTCTCCAAGACCATTACATATGGCGTACATTCTGGCGGGATATGTGGTCGTATTTGATTTAAATTAGGTCGGTTAACCCCGTTAGTGCCCTTGTGTTTCCTACGGTTAGTATCCTGTGTGGAAACCCGTGGGTCTCGAGCCGTTTGTTCACCCACTGATGTCCCAGGAGACAGCGATGTTACGGGTTTTGATGGTAAGATTTGTTGCAGAGCTTGTCTCTCTCTGGCTATATATGTTTTATTTGCAGGTCCTACGTTTACTCCTGGATGCTCCTTAGTGCTTCCCTGTTCTTCAGGTACCTCCACTCTATTTATCAATCTTTTTTGTCAAAATTACTTCCTCTAGTTTTCCCTCTAAGATGGTAAGTTTTTCGAATGTTTTGGTACACAATACAAGTATAGAATTCAGTTGTTCACGAAGTTGATCTAGGCTGGAGGTTTGTTTCGGTCCTTGTTTTTTCCTAACAGGTTCCCCTTGAGGACCCTTTCTTATTGACTTTCTCCCTGGGCCTTTCTTCATATTGGTGCCTTCTAATACTGGGGAAGCAGGGATTGAATTCAAAGGTGTTATTCTAGGTTGCTCTGCTATATTTAGTTCTTGCCTGCTTTTTTTGCAGGGAAGACTATCCAACCGTGATATAATTTCTAAGGCAATTAAAGATTGTGTATCTGCTATCACGCAAGGGTTCGTGGTCAAAATGGGTGAGCATTTTAAGTGCTTTCCTGGGGATAATGAGTCTACTTTCTTTTTAAGCCTAGAGGTTAGTTTGTTCCGACTATCGCCATCTTCCTGTATTTGTTCCACATGAGTAGGGCTAGGTTTAGCAGCAGGAGCTGATCTTTTATTGCTGAGTCCATCTTTGCTTCAACTTTGTCTATTTCATTTTCAATTGCGCCCATTACTGATGTCAAGTAACTTTTAATTGAATTACTCTGTGCGTCGCACTTCTCTCTTGTTGGGTCTAAATGACCCCCCTTTCTTTTCCCCATAGTTAAACTAGTTCTTACAATATGGTTACCTTCCGGAGCTCTTCCACGTCTTAAACATGCTCTTAGGGATGATCTTTCCCGGGCACAGATGGTAGTTATTCAGTTATGATAGAACCAATGAGGAAGGTAAAAAACCAAAGAGACCTGGCCCAGCCCAGCCTCTGCCTGCCGCAGATGGGCTCGCCCTTGGCCCGGGCTTTGCCCGGGCAAGCCCGCTCGCGTCCCACGCTGCGGGAGCCGCAAAGTGTCTTTAAGCGCCTCCGCTGTCGAGAGGGGTATGCTAGCGCCCTTTCTTTATGATGTTGCCGGATCTTTGCTGCCAATGGCTCTATCGCTAAGGCAAATAAGATAGGAGACAGGGGGCAGCCTTGTCTCGTGCCTCTGGAGATGGCAGAATTTGTGGATCTGGTCCCATTCAACAGTACAGTGGCAAGCGGCTCTCTATATAACAGCTCTATCCAGCCTAAACAAGCATTGGCATAGCCAATAGGTCTCGCTTTTGGGACCTTATAAGTGTTTAGCTGTGCAACATTTGATGTTGTTGACGAAAGGATATTGTGCTGCAGAAGTAAATACTTATAAGGTCATAAAGGGGAGATATATTGGATATGGTAATGATTGTTTTTTTAAGGACAAGAAGTGATTTTAGGCTGCGGCTGCCACTTAGTGTACCGTATTATACGTAGACGTTGTAGCTATATTTGAGAGAGGTAGAGAGGTGTATAGAGGTAGAGAGAGAGCTAGACAGATGTAGAGAGAGGTAGAGAGGTGGACAGAGGTAGAGAGAGGTAGAGAGGTGGACAGAGGTAGACAGAGGTAGAGAGAGGTAGAGAGGTGGACAGAGGTAGAGAGGTGGACAGAGGTAGAGAGGTGGACAGAGGTAGAGAGGTGGACAGAGGTAGAGAGGTGGACAGAGGTAGAGAGGTGGACAGAGGTAGAGAGGTGGACAGAGGTAGAGAGGTGGACAGAGGTAGAGAGGTGGACAGAGGTAGAGAGGTGGACAGAGGTAGAGAGAGGTGGACAGAGGTAGAGAGGTGGACAGAGGTAGAGAGAGGTGGACAGAGGTAGAGAGAGGTGGACAGAGGTAGAGAGGTGGACAGAGGTAGAGAGGTGGACAGAGGTAGAGAGGTGGACAGAGGTAGAGAGAGGTAGAGAGGTAGAGAGAGGTAGAGAGGTAGAGAGAGAGAGGTAGAGAGAGAGAGGTAGAGAGAGAGGTAGAGAGAGAGGTAGAGAGAGAGGTAGAGAGGGAGGTAGAGAAAGAGATGTAGAGAGGTAGAGGTAGAGAGTGGTAGAGAGAGAGGTAGAGAGAGAGAGAGGTAGAGAGAGAGAGGTAGAGAGAGAGTGGTAGAGAGAGAGGTAGAGAGGTAGAAGGAGATGGTAGAGAGGTAGAGAGAGAGAGGTAGAGAGAGAGAGGTAGAGAGAGAGAGGTAGTGAGAGAGAGGTAGTGAGAGAGGTAGAGAGGTAGAGAGAGAGAGGTAGAGAGAGAGAGGTAGAGAGAGAGAGGTAGAGAGAGAGAGGTAGAGAGAGAGGTAGAGAGAGAGGTGGAGAGAGGTAGAGAGAGAGGTGGAGAGAGAGAGAGAGAGGTGGAGAGGTAGAGAGAGGTGGAGAGGTAGAGAGGTAGAGAGAGGTGGAGAGGTAGAGAGGTAGAGAGGTAGAGAGAGAGAGAGAGAGAGAGAGAGAGAGAGAGAGAGAGTGAGAGAGAGAGAGAGAGGTAGAGAGGTAGAGAGTTAAAGAGGTAGAAGGAGATGGTAGAGTGGTAGAGAGAGAGAGGTAGAGAGAGAGAGAGGTAAAGAGGGAGAGGTAGAGAGGGAGGTAGAGAGAGATAGAGGGAGAGGTAGAGAGAGAGAGGTAGAGAGAGAGAGAGGTAGAGAGAGAGAGAGGTAGAGAGAGAGAGAGGTAGAGAGAGAGAGAGGTAGAGAGAGAGGTAGAGAGAGAGAGGTAGAGAGAGAGAGGTAGAGAGAGAGAGAGGTAGAGAGAGAGAGGTAGAGAGAGAGAGGTAGAGAGGGAGAGGTAGAGAGGTAGAGGTAGAGGGAGAGGTAGAGAGAGAGGTAGAGAGAGACAGGTAGAGAGTTAGAGGGGTAGAAGGAGATGGTAGAGTGGTAGTGAGGTAGGGAGAGAGGTAGAGAGAGAGAGAGGTAGAGAGAGAGAGTTAGGAGAGGTGGAGAGAGGGATAGGTAGAGAGAGAGGTAGAGAGTTAGAGGGGTAGAGGGAGAGGTAGAGTGGCAGTGAGGTAGAGAGAGAGGTAGAGCGAGAGGTAGAGCGAGATGGTAGAGAGATAGGTAGAGAGTTAGCGAGGTAGAAGGAGATGGTAGAGAGGTAGTGAGGTAGAGAGAGAGGTAGAGAGAGAGGTAGAGAGGTGGAGAGAGGTAGAGGGAGAGGTAGAGGGAGAGGTAGAGGGAGAGGGAGAGGGAGAGAGAGGTAGAGAGATAGGTAGAGAGTTAGAGAGGTAGAAGGAGATGGTAGAGAGATAGGTAGAGAGTTAGAGAGGTAGAAGGAGATGGTAGAGAGGTAGAGAGGTAGGTAGAGAGGTAGAGAGAGAGAGGTAGAGAGGTGGAGAGAGGTAGAGGGAGAGAGGTGGAGAGAGGTAGAGAGAGAGAGGTGGAGAGAGGTAGAGAGAGAGGTAGAGGGAGAGAGAGAGGGAGAGAGAGATAGGTAGAGAGTGAGAGAGGTAGAAGGAGATGGTAGAGAGTTAGTGAGGTAGAGAGAGAGGTAGAGAGAGAGGTAGAGAGAGAGAGGTAGAGAGAGAGGGGTAGAGAGAGAGGGGTAGAGAGAGGTAGAGAGGTGGAGAGAGGTAGAGAGGTGGAGAGAGGTAGAGAGAGAGGGAGAGGGAGAGAGAGAGAGAGAGGTAGAGAGAGAGAGAGAGGTAGAGAGAGAGAGAGAGAGAGAGGTAGAGAGAGAGAGGTAGAGAGGTAGAGAGGTAGAGAGGTAGAGAGGTAGAGAGGTAGAGAGGTAGAGAGAGAGGGAGAGAGGTAGAGAGAGAGAGGTAGAGAGAGAGGTAGAGAGTTAGAGAGGTAGAAGGAGATGGTAGAGTGGTAGTGAGGTAGAAGGAGATGGTAGAGTGGTAGTGAGGTAGACAGAGAGGTAGAGAGAGAGAGGTAGAGAGAGAGAGAGAGAGAGAGGGAGAGCGGTGGAGAGAGGGAGAGGTAGAGAGAGAGAGGTAGAGAGGTAGAGAGAGAGAGAGGTGGAGAGAGGGAGAGGGAGAGGTAGAGAGATAGAGGGGTAGGGGTAGAGGCAGAGGTAGAGTGGCAGTGAGGTAGAGAGAGAGGTAGAGAGAGAGAGGTAGAGAGAGAGGTAGAGAGAGAGGTAGAGAGAGAGAGGTAGAGAGAGAGAGGTAGAGAGAGAGAGGTAGAGAGAGAGAGGTAGAGAGAGAGAGGTAGAGGGAGAGAGGTAGAGGGAGGTAGAGAGTTAGAGAGGTAGAAGGAGATGGTAGAGTGGTAGTGAGGTAGAGAGAGAGGCAGAGAGAGAGAGGTAGAGGGTGGTGGGCACGGAACTCGTTTTGGGCGACCAGTGCTTGTTTTCCATAATCAGATTTCGACCCAATGCAGGCGAGAGAGAGAGAAAGTTAGACAAGAAGGGCTGGGCGAGAAGGGAGGGGGGAATGCCAGCAGCAGAGGAGCTTGATCAAAGCTCACGAAAAGGGAGGAGGGAGTGCGAGCAGCAGCTGTGCACGTGCAAGCAGGCTGGCAAATGGTGTGCGATGTGCGCGCACCATGACGAGAGAGGAAAGCCATATGGCGCCTCTGCTCGTCATTGTGCGCGTACTCGCACGCTCTAGGCAAGCCCAAAAAAAAGTGGTCGCATTTCTAAATGCCCACTTACAAAATGTCTCGCCCAGACCAGCGCAAGCGCTGGCTTCAGGGCGAGACCTAAAAAGCTGGGGCCATCCCCATGTACCCTAAAGTACCGATCAGATAGTCCCACTCCACGGAGTCAAGTGCCTTGGTGGCATCTAGGAACACCGCCACTGCCGAACAGTTAGGGTCTATGTCTTGCAGGACAGCTAGTAGCGTTCGAAGATTGTGTGATGTTGCACGGTTCGGAATGAACCCAGCCTGGTCCGGTAGGACCAGTCGCTCCATCAGGAGGTTCAAACGATTGGATAGTACCTTAGCCAGTATTTTTGTGTCACAGTTTAGTAATGAAAGGGGCCGGTAAGACTCACAGTGAAGTGGTGACTTGTCAGGCTTTAGTAGGGAGACTATCTGTGCTTCTCTCATGGTTCTTGGGAGGCGTCCTTCCTCTTTGCTTCATAAAAATCTCTTTTAATATGGGGGCCAGTTGTTGCACATAGGTCTTGTAAAATTCTATAGGGAGGCCATCCGACCCTGGCGTGCGCCCCGATTTCATCTGCATTACATCCTCTATAATTTCATCTACCTCAAAGTCAGCGCTCAAGAATTCTCGCTGAGTGTTCCCAAGCCAGGCCAGGGCCGTGTCCTCAAAGTACTGTGGAAGGTCTAGTGGTTGGCCCCTCTGGGAGGTATATAATGTTCTATAATAATCCACAAATGTCTGCAATTGTTCTGGGAGGTTTCTATGAGTCTCGCCATGTGAATCTTGGATCTCAGCTATATAATTGGAAAATTTGGGTGGGTGCACCAGATTTGCTAGGACTCTTCCCGGGCGGTCTACCTCCCCATATACTCTCGCTAGGTGATACTTCCCTCGAAATTTACATTCTCGTTCTGCTGTATCCGTGTACTCTGTCAACTTATCTCGCAATTTGGCACGGGTCTCCTCACCCCCCCCGCAGATGTAAGGTCCCTCTCAAGTGTATTAATATCATTTTCCAGCCGGTGCAGTTTCCTCCGAATGTCCCTGAGTATTCCCCCGCCCTTAGAAATACACCATCCCCTAATCGTGACCTTAAGGCCTCCCATACCGTTGTGAGGCTAGGCACAGACTCTGCGTTACGCACAAAGAAATCTTGAATTTCCTGCTCAAGCTCAGTCCTAAAGACCATGTCAAGGAGATGTGTGGGATTGAGGCGCCACCTAGCGTAGGGGGATTGATCTACCGGGGGCTGTAGTGTTAATAGAACAGGAGAGTGGTCCGAGTACGTACGAGCCAGGTGTGTCACGGTTTCAATCCAATGTGCCTTGCCTACAGAGACGAACAAGTAATCCAGCCTGGACCAAGTCGAGTGGACTGCGGAGTAATGTGTGCCCTCTCTTTGTGTAGGGTGTTTGTATCTCCATGTGTCCAGGAGATAACTGGTGTTCACCAGTTCTGTTAAAAGCTTGTGTGTAGCAGTGTAGTGTAGGGAAGTAGCTTGGGATCTGTCCATCTGTGGACACACAGTCGTATTAAAGTCCCCTCCCCAGATCAGGTAAGTGGAACCAAGTGTCTGGATCTTGCTCCACAACATACTTGGGGCCTGTGGATCATCGATATTTGGTCCGTAATAATTAGCGATTGTGACATCCTGCGAGGCCAAACACCCCATACCAAGCAATATCGTCCCTGCGAATCGGTCTCAGACCCCCCCATCACAAAAGCCACATTGCGTCTTACGAGGATAGCGACCCCCCTGGAATATGTAGAGTATGATGAGAAGCAACGGTGTGACGCCCATCGTGCGGCAAACTGGGGCATGGTCCCAGGGTCTAGGTGAGTTTCTTGTAATAGGGCTACATTAATGCGGTGCCTCTCTAGATACCCTATTACCTGTCTCTTCTTCCGTGGGTTGTTCAAACCTCGGACATTCCATGATAATATACACAGTTTGTTATTTGTATTTGTAGCGTCCGTCATTCCCCCTTCTTGAACAAATTAATGTAGTGCTTGTGCTGCAATGGCTAGTATGTTGAGCCAAACATGACATATCAGGGCTAGGACAACCACCCCTCTCCCACACCGACATCCCTAACTCGTCGGGCATCATTACCCACCCTAATCAAACCTAAACTGAGGACAAAACTAACAATAGAACTTAGAATAAGGAATATGGGGGATCACCCTCCCGAGACAAACGCTAGGGGCCCACGACTTGCCCTCTCTCCTCCTCTGTCTCACCCACTCGCCACCAAGCCTTTGTCAGACTAGCAGCATGCGCGGGAGGGAGGTGCCATTAGTCAAATACAATTCAGGCACAGTAAATTACTAACCCTTGTCAATTGGCGGCAGAAGGCCGGTTAGAGCAATTCTTCATGTATAGGTAGTAAGTACGTTATCAGTCTGGAGCCGTCGTCGGTGATTGGGACCTGGAACGCGAGCGCGCCGATGTCCCCGCGGGGGACGCCCGGCGGGAATGTTTAAGGTAATCTTCTGCTTGCTGTGGATTTTGAAAAAAATGTTGCTTTGCTCGGTGCGGATGCGTAGTTTCGCCGGGTACATCATCGCATATGGGATATCTTGGGCTTGTAACTTTTTCTTGACGGTTGCATACTTGCGTCTCGCCTCCTGTACAGCTTGTGTGAAATCCGGGTAGAAGGCGAGGGTGGTGCTTTCATAATGGATCTGTTTTTTCTCCCGGGCAAGGCGTAGGACAGTATCTCGGTCCCGGTAATTGAGGAACCGGACTATCACCGGGCGCGGTGGTGCGCCCGGAGGCGGGCGCGTGCTCAGGGTTCTGTGGGCCCTTTCTACTGTCAGGTGAGCAGAGAAGGAGTCTCTTCCGAACAGGTCAGCAAGGAGCCGCTCAATAAAATCCTCCATACGGCCCGTGTTGGTCGTCTCAGCCAGGCCTAGGATGCGAACGTTGTTCCTTCTTGAGCGGGCTTCTAAATCCTCATTTTTGTCTGCTATGATCTTGAGAAGCCTGTCCATGTGCGAGACTCGCTCCTTATTTGCCGTGGCCCCATATTCCAGGTCTGATATTCTGGTTTCCGACTCCTTAAGCCTTTGGTCATGCTGGTCTAGTTTATGTACCACGGAATCCAGTCTCGCGTTCATAGTGTCCATTTTCGCGTCTATGGACGTCAGGCTGTGTTTCATACTTAGGAGCAGTGTCTTTCAGTCTTCTTCCTGGCTTTCCGCTGCATCTGAGTCAGCCTGGTCCGAGGAGCCAGTTTTAGGCGCTTTGCGTGATTCGAAAGGTATTTTTGTCTGTTTTGCGTCAGTTCTCCCCATTGCGCCCACCTGTAGTAACTAGGTTCCTTCCAGACAAAGTAGGATAAGCTGCAGACCTTTTTTCTTTTTTTTTTTTTGAGTGCAGGAGCGGCCGAGGCGAGCCACAGAACGGCCTCCACCTACCTCACCCACGCGGTCCGGCCGCGCCTCCCGGGCAAATTCCAGAGGCTATTCTCAGCTTCTACACCAGCACGGGTAATTATGTTCTGCAAGTGGGGGTTAGGGCCGCGTGGAATTAAGTTGCAAGGACTATTTTTGCTCTCTGCGCCAGACCCAGATCTGCCGTGTATCGCTGGTCCCGCTAATATGAGAAAATGGCGCTCCCGCCGCGTTGCTTGCTAGGTACAATAGCAGTCAAGGCCAATTGTTCTTGGGCCCCAGTTCATCTGCC
Organism: Calotriton arnoldi; assembly: GCA_963921515.1. Taxonomy (NCBI): domain Eukaryota; kingdom Metazoa; phylum Chordata; class Amphibia; order Caudata; family Salamandridae; genus Calotriton; species Calotriton arnoldi. Next base: position 213,885 of record CAWUFW010000280.1, read on the forward strand.
AGTATCTCTCCGTCCCTCTGTGTAAGGCATCCAGCACGCCCGCCACCCCTGTGGTGACAGGCGCCTCACTATACTCCCTCTCACTTTGCAGCAAGCAGCCGGGCCTCGCGAGGGAAGAGCGATCTCCGGCCCAACTCTCAACCCGGTCCGGGCAGCAGACTCGCAGTGCTATCTCACTCCAATTCTGTCTCACCTCGGGTAGGCAGCGACGCGTCCACGCAGGCCTCCTGATCTCGGCGGGTCCGCCGGCAGCGCCCCGCACAACAGCCGCCCCCGCGCTCGGGCCCACGGCTGCGTGTCAGACCGCGGGCACACCCGCCTCCTGCTGCCGTCCCTCTGCACCAGGCTCCAGGCGCGATGTCAGGTGCGGAGTCACGCGGCTCTCAGACTCTCCAATCTCGGCTCGCACTCAAGGCCAATCACATCATTAGGATCGTCAGGGATTCCGGCACCAGTTCAGGTAGAATTAGTTTTCTTATATCATCGCAGGATGGGTTTGAAGGATATTTCGCCGCCCGGCTGGCAAGAGCCTTACTGGTGTGCGCCCATCTTGGTCGCGCGCCACCTAGCGCCCCCCACTCGTCGAGATCCTTAAGTAAACATGATGCAAAGACGTTCGTCTTCACATCTGTTAGGGACGTTCTTGTAAATGGGCTGCAGAATATTCCCTTGCCATCATTCTGGGACCATACTAAGTGCTAAGATCTCAATAAACAATGGGGTCAACACTGATGCCCACAGCTCTGGACTGGCTTTAAAAACGGCATTGGGGGTACCGTTAGGGCCCGGTGTTCCATTTGACCTGATTTCCTTATTTATTAGCTCAGTTGATGAAGTCATTTCTGTGTAAGGACTCCTGCTCCCCAGGGTATGTTGGCCACTTAATGCAACTGGTGTTGAAGTTTTCCACTGTATGTCTTGTTCTATATTGAATTCAGAATGCTCACCATACAGGCCAGAGATGAAAGCATCCCAACCAGATCCAGGAATATTAGCACGGTTAGCTCTGCAACCACTATTTTTCAGGTCATTGACATATAGCACTAGCTCTAAGTAATGCCTTGTTTCTATCCACTCCCAATTGTCAGAAAATGGCACTGAAGCTTATGAAAATAAAGTGCTGTCCCCGGGATCTCAAAGTGTTGTCCTAAGGGAAGGCTAGGATTAAGCTGTAGGGCTTTTATTTGCATGGTGCACAACTTAATCACTAGACCACATACCCTTTCAAGAGTGGTGGCAATGTTTGCATTCTTACTCAGCACACTTGTAATTTTCCATCATGTCAGACACAGGAAACTGTTGGGCACGTCAACTACTTGTACTTTTTTTAAATACTTTTTTAGTATCCTTTTCCATTTGTGTGGGATAATAACACTCTTGACTTTCCGAAGGGTACATTTCAGAGTGCCTTGTTTAGAGTGATGCTGTGTGCTTTCTGTCATGTCGTTATCGGTCAGAAGCTTGCCTTGTCTCTAGGTTCTAGTTCCATTGCCTTTTTCTCTTAATATTTCTCTCTCCTCGTCCTAAGTGTATCTGCCCAGGATTTGTCCCCTGAGCCCTTTGTGCATTTTCTAACTTAGTGTCAGTGCCTTATTGTAAGTGACAGTTTGTCTTACAATAATGTTGATTAAAGAGTGGTGGACTAAAGGTGTGCCTATGTGACTCAGTCTAAAGTTAGTTATAGCCATTGTGTGCCAGTGGGTGATGATGCAGCACATGCTCTGGTAGGTGTAGTGCAGGCACCATCGGGGAAGGCAAAAGTTGCATTGTAAGCAGGTGAAGTGCAGGTATCTGAGTTACACATTCCCACATGTACAGTACAGGTATCTCTGTGCGGATCTAGTACAGGTGCTTTGGGGCGAAGGCACTGCAGGGTCCTCTTCATGCTGGTGCTGTGCAGGTGCCAATGGTTCTCTCTGCTATGCAGATTCTTTTGTTTTGAAGGCTGGTGCAATGCAGGTGCCTGTGAGTTCAAGAGCCCATGATTGTGCCTGTGAGTGCAAGAGCCCATCACTGTTTTGAGTGGGAGTATGGTCCAGCACAGCAATGGCAGCAGGGCTGTTAAGCGCAAGTATTTCCTTCTCAGAGATAATCATAGTAGTGTTTTTCTGTCTGTGTCCCAGAAGTGGGGCTGTGGAAGAACATCACAGATATTCCTTGTGTTGTTGTTGAGTTTATTGTACAGTTAATTAAAACCTTTACAATCATGCAATAAATTCCTTATCTTTTTAACATTTTTTTTTTAGCGACTTAAAATAGATCATTGAAAAAAACAATAAAAATACGGTAAAATGTGACCCAGAAGTGTTGAACAGCAAAAAGGAAGTATCGGGCAGGCTAGGAATATAGAGTAAAGTGCAGGATGCAAGGCATAAAGTAAAGCGATGTGCGCATAGCCGTGGAGTGCTAGGGGGAGCTGAAAGCTAGGTAGCTGTGGCTATAACTTGCTATAGCATAAAACTATGGAGCAGTGCGTACCCTGAGAGGTGCCATAAGGTGCCCAGCAGCATTGGTCTGGTGCCTAGCAGCAATTTGAATAGAGGGGCAGAGCTAGAAAGAATGCTTCTTGCAGATAAAGGGTACGGAGTGCTGGCAGCGGGTGCTGCTTCTTCTAGATATTGGCGACGGGCGTCGGTATTCGGCCTAACTTGCAACAGGGTAAAGTGCTGTGTGCTGAAAGTGCTGTTTTTCGAGAATCTTACTGTAGGGTGAGGAGCAATGCCTTCGTTGGAGATTGTTGGATGCTGAGTATAATGATATATGCGGGGGCGTGCAATAAAGTTATGCATTAGGACTTTGGGTATTTAGAAAGGGTGGTTTGGTCATCTTAGAAAAAAAAAAGGTTGGAGAAGGCTTTCTACCTAGTGCAAGACATTTAAGGTGAATGATATACATCTTTGACATTACTAAAGTTCCCCTTTGCGGCAGCACCACAGTCCTTAAGGTGCATGATGTACCAGTCTTAACGGTACTGAAGTTCCCATTTAGGGCAGCAGAGCAGGCACCATGGTCCGTTCAGTTGTAGTGCAGTCTGCAACCTGGGTAGCCTGCCTTTTTATGATCGTTACTGTGGCGGATAAGTATATTACCAGGCGACAGCTTAGTTGGATGTCCTCACCAGAGAAGGATGCTAGCACTGCTTGTCTGCAGGTTCGGATGGATTTTTTGTTGAAGAAAGGTCTTAGCAGGGTCCGTCGTTCCTGTTTTAGGGCCTTGCATATGGTCAGTAGGTGCACTATATCCTCCTCCCCCTCCCCACAGAGTCGGCAAATTGCTGGCTTCGAGGTACGAAGCCAAGGTGGCATGTGATATGCAGATGGTAGTATGCCTAGGCGGGATTTCAGGAATTTCTCTTTTGTTGCTCTGGAGAAGCTGGTGAGGAGGTAGGCTTGTGGAGATGCCTTGCTGTAAGTCTGCAAGGTAAACCAGCCGTGAGCACGCTCTGTCAGGGCAGTTTTGTCCTGTATAAGTGATTCCTTTTTGATCACGTTATTTACTATTTTTTTTAAAGCTGGCAACGGTCGCTGGTACCTCCCAGAGTTCCTGCAGACCCAGCTGGTTAAGTGAATCGTCCAGATAGCGTTGGGCTGGGCATGCCCCCTTGGTGTTCAGTTCTTTCCACAGTGGGAGATGGCCACATAGGCTGTACACCTTGGCAGAGATTTACAGCCTTGCCAAGTACCATGCATCAGGCGTTAGACTAACGCATTTTAGCGTGGTGGTCCGCATCACCACACTAAAATGTGAAGTCACTCATTTATAGTGCCTCCTTGCACCACTGGCGTGGAGGCAGACAGACGCAAGCGGGACAAGAGTACCGCCAAGCATTCATAATTGAGCAAGCAGCGCGTACCCCGCGCTGCTCTGGAGTGTGTGACTGCAGCACTTAGTGTATGTTTTCATCAGGTCAGGAGTGTCTGCGCATGGCCCGACCCTCGCTGGTCAGCTGCAGCATTCATTTATCACAGCTCTGCTGCTGAGACTCAGCCTGGGCCGGTCGCGGCACCATTTACGTGACATGGTGTCATGTGACTGCAACAGTCGGTGTCTCTCCATTTGCAGACGAGTGAAGTTGTCTGTTTGAGTACAGCGCGGCCATTATGTGTCTTTAGATATTGCCGCTGCCTTCCGTGCTGCAGAAATATGCACAACATGCACAACAGCATGCATTGCCCAAGGAAGGTCACACAGTCATCGCAGTCGCAGAGGCAGGATCATCATGAGATAATCATTATACTGGATCTGACTGCCTCTGGTGCGTGTTTCAAGACTCGTTGTCGCAGCTCACTCAGGTCTGCGTGAATCGGGGTTTTTTAAAATGTACAAATAATATTATTGAGCATATTTAGTTTACAGCCTGAGCCTGTAGCTCATTGCTCACCTCAGGCTGGTACCGCGGCGGGCTCAGCTCAGCCGACTCAGTCTTATATTGATTAATTAGCAGCTAAGAGAATCGTGCTGGCGCCTCTCAGCCTGGTTGATCTTATTAGAGTTTCTGATCCTGGCATGGCGCCTTGCCTGTTGCTTTCTGGCAAAGGCACCACTTCCATTGGCAACTGGCCATGGCGCACCACATGCAGATCGGCCCAGGCTGGCAGACATGCTGGCAGGCGTCAGATTTGTGGTTTTTTTCATCTCCGTGCTGCCATCAGGAGACAAGTAGCAACTCCCACGATGCATGACCCCTCACAGTGCACGATATTGCTGGTTTCCGCAGCCAGCCGGTCCTCAGGCACCCTCCTCAACCCCCAAGCCAGTGGCCTGGCCTGCAATTGCCGGCCCGGAACCCATTAGAAATCATAGTTGTGGAGTGACAGACAATCTCTATTACCTACCTCCTGTCCTCCGGTCACATGTGTTTCTTTTGGGAGCCCGGGGCACAGTGTTTGTCCGGTCAGAGCTTGGCCGCGACAGACGGCGGAACGCACAAGTTTTTAATTGCGACCACCAGCCAGCTGGATGTGAGAAAGTGCCCTCTTTCTGCATGGTTGCCCCCACGTTTTGCTGAACTGCTGATGTGCTTTGACTGAGTGTGCCCTGGGCTCCTGCTAATCAGGTACCCAGGGCCAATGTTCTTTCCCTAAAACTGCATTGAAACCCAAACCCAATTGGCATCTCTGGCCACAGGTCAGCCCCAGGTAAATGGTACCACAGGTACCCAGGGCACTGTGACCAGGGAAGGCCTCTAAGGGCTGCAGCACTTATTGTGCCACCCTTAGAGGTCCTGTACCTTTACACTTACACACTGCCTTTGCAGGCTGCGTGTCTTGGTGCAGAACAAAGTGAAGAGTCGACATGGTACACATCCCTGTGTGCCATGCCTACAACCCACTGCCCTGGCATAGATCAGTCACCCCTCTAGCTGGGTGCCCTATACCAGTGGTGAGGGTACAGGTGCATGATCACTCTACCCCTACAGTGGCTAAGTCCATTCTTAGACATTGTAAGTGCAGTGCTGCCATTGAGAGTATATGGTGCTGGGAGTTTGTCATTACGAACTCCACAGCACCATAATGGCTACACTGAAAACTGAGAAGTTTGGTACCAAACTTCTCAGCAAATTAAACCCACACTGATGCCAGTGTGGGATTTAATTAAAATGCACACAGAGGGCATCTTAGAGATGCCCCCTGAAAACGACCTACCACTAGTGTCCAGGCTGAGTGGCTGCTTTCAGCTGCCACCACCAGACATGTTTCTGGACCACTGGGTTGAGAGCCTGCTGCTCTCGGGGGCCTGAAACAATTCACATCTTGGGACGAGGTGCCAAGCCCCCTCTTCCAGGATGGGCAGGGTCCACGAAGGGGAAGCTTCAAAGGCTTGTCGCTTTTGTGAGCTTCCCCAGGCCACTTGCTGCTTTCAGCAACTGGTCCCCACTGGTTCTGATCCCCACTTTGGGCGGGAGAACCGGTGGGAAAAACAAGTGAGGAAGAGTGGTGTGCCCACCTTGGCCAACTCCACCCCTCAGGTGGGGGAGGCGAGGTGAAGCACAACTCTCAGTCCCCGCCATCTTGCAGATGGGGGGGACCCAGCCAACCAGAGTGAGGCATATGCCCCCCTCCCACTGGAGGGTGGCATAATAGGGGGTGTACCCACCCCAAGGAAGGGACCCATTGGTCCCAACCTTTACTTACCTGTAACGCCCCTAGTATTTAGGGGGCACCCCGAACATTGCTTCCTCAGACAAGAAACCAGAAGAAGGACCGAACAGCCGTGCCGAAGCTAACAAGAGGAGGACGCCCACTGACTTGGCCCCAGCCCTACCGGCCTGTCCCCACCTCGAACCTGCAGAAACGAAACTCCGGTGTGTCCTGCAGCCAGCAGCCTCAAGAACCCCGAGGACCTGCCCTGCCTTCAAAAGAAAAGACTCCGTCTCCCATGAACACCGGATTTGTTCACCAACAGACTCCAGCTCCGGCAGGATCCACGAGTCTGCACCACTCTGCACCCGACACCCACGGCCCGATTTCGAGTGGCCCAACACCAAGAGGAGGTCTCCCCGGCGATCCTGAACCGAGATCCGGTGATCCCTGACCTGCCTCAAGCCTCCAGCCGACGCCTGCAGCCTCAAACCGGAAGGTCACCCAACCGTGACCAGGAGCTGGTAAGAAGATCCGACCCTAAAAGGCATCCCTGCACCCGACCCCACACGGCTTTGGGTGGCCCAACCGATGGTGCCTAACCAACCCCCAGCATCCCAACTTACCTCTCCAAGTGGTGGTTGCACCCAGAAGACCTCCGTCCCCGAGCCTGCAGTGTGTTTGCAAACCGGAGACTCCCCATTGAAAGCTACAGGGCGCCCGATGCCAAAACAGCACTCTGCACCCAGCCGCCCCAGTGCCGCTGAGGGTGCACCTTTTGTGCTGTCTTGAACCCCCATTTGCCCTGAGCTTAAGTCCAGGAGCTTTTCTCCCACCACCCAGTGGCCTGCTCGTATGCAGGCACCAACCAGAGGCCCCCTATCCCCCATTGGATAACATTGGGCCTCAGCACTCTGCACCTGGCCGCCCTAGTGCCGCTGAGGGTGTAACAAGAGTGCATCCTTGACCCTGGGGACCCCTGAGTACACCCCCAGAATACCAACTCCCACAACCGAATACTTACCTTTATACCGATAACCCTATTTTCCTCCATAGAATAACATTGACTGTTTTTCTGTGAAAAGTTTCTAAGGATGGAGTTGGAAGATCTAAGAAACCCTTTAAAACTGTAACTAAATAACAAAAACGCTTTTATTTACCTGTTTGCAGGAAATGTCCAAGTGCAGTATCCAGGTATACTGCACTGTGTAAGAAAAGTAATCTGTTAAGTAATCTACTTGACATTCTACTAAAAAGCCAATATGAAGTATATGTACCGTATATCAAAAGCATTGCATTACTAGTAGCTCTACTGTAATCAAACCCAAGTGCATATACAATTGTAATTCAAACTGTTTACAAACTGCATTACTACTGTAAAGTATTTATTGCTTACCTGTGCCAGGCTTGCTTGGTTCTAGAAAATAAAATAACTAAAAGAATATTTTTATACAAAACCAATTGGTCAGAAGTTTAGACTTTGAGTGTGTGATATCATTTGCCGATTGAGTGTGTACAACAAATGCTTAACACTACCCTCTGATAAAGCCTTACTGCTCGCCCACACTACCACAAATAGAGAGTAAGGTGCTATCTACTTTTACCTCTGCCTACCTTTGGGGTTCCACTGGACCCTGTGCACACTATACCTCACTTTGGTATAGTATATACAGAGCCAGCTTCCTACATTGGTGGATTAGCGGTGGGATATACAACTTTGCATTTGTTGGACTAACTTGGTTACCACCTGGTCACATGACAGAACTCTTAAATTGTCTTTAGAATTCTGATTTTTTCCAAATTGGCAATCTTTTTGCAAAAGTACTAAAAGTCTTGTTAGGGCCTTGGTTAAGTCCCTTTAGAATTTAAAAAAAAATAAAAAGTCACTTTAGCTAGGGATAAGAGGGGTTAGAAGTTTTTTTTAACTATGTCTCTTAACAAGAACCCAGCTGTTAGTGAAGATAACCACAATGACATGGAGGATCAGGTTGAGGAGATTGACCTCACCCCTTACCTTCACTTGTCTTTCAAGGAGGTAAGGTCCCCATGTAAAATGAAAAACATAACCATGGGGTCCCATCCCACCAAACAAAAGCTCCAGGAGCTGTTGGCTGGGTATGCTAAGGACCACCCATCTGAAAATGGTGAAGACCAATCAGATGAGGAAGAAGATGGAGGGGATGAGGATGCTTCTCAACCCCCCCCCTCCACCCCCCCACTTCATAGGGAGAGAAGGGCCCCAGTGGCCCTGAATCCAAACATTAACCTCTCAGTGCCTAGAGCCCACACAGGTGGATCAGGCACTACTGAGGACATTGAGGACAGCCTCAATGAGGAGGACAACCTGCTAGCAAGGTTGACCAAAAGATTGGACCTAGAGACCAGACTCCTGGCTCTAGAGAGAGAGAGAGAGCAGAGATGGGCCTAGCAGCCTTAAATGGTGGGAGCAATTTACTTAATAAGGATAAAGAGCAATGTTATGATCCTAAAATCCCCAAAGAGATTGTCCCTAAATATGAAGAGAGTGATATCACAAAATGGTTCACAGCCTTTGAGAGGGCCTGTGAAATGAGAAAAGTGAGGAAGTCACACTGGGGGGCACTCCTTTGGGAACTGTTTTCTGGTAACTGCAGAGACAGACTCCTGACCCTTTCAGGGGCAGATGCTGGGTCTTATGACCTCATGAAGAGAACTCTGATTGAGGGATTTGGACTCACAATTGAGGAATACAGAATTAGATTCAGGGGGCTCACAAAACCCAAAACCAATCCTGGATTGACTTTGTGGACTACTCAATTAAAACACTAGATGGTTGGTTAACTGGACACAATGTGCATGATTTCAATGGACTTTACGATTTGTTTATGAAAGAACATATTTTAAGTAATTGCACTAATGACAAGTTACATCAGCATTTGGTAGACCTAGGTCTAATTTCTCCCCAAGAATTGGGAAAGAAGGCAGACCATTGGGTCAAGACAAGGGTGACTAAAACAACCACTGGGGGTGACCAAAAGAAGGGGGTTACATCGGACTCCCCGGGGACCGGATCCCCAGGATCCAACCGCCAGACCCTCCCGCCGAGGCCTCATCACTCTCATGAGGCTCACTCCTGTGATCCCTCACCTACAAGAAGTTCCTCACCCAGGATCCTGACTGTCAACTCCACAGACTCTGATCTCTCCCGCAGTCCAAACATTCCTGCCTGAAGCTCCATGGGATTCTCATTGCATCACCATGACGGCGGCTACACGCGGATGAAATCCAACCTGATCAGATGCTTCTGCTGATGTTCTCTTTGATCCTTCGATGAGAGGGGTCCACCACGTCTCACTGACTCTAAGCGTTCTAGTTTAGTTTACTTCTACAGTTGAAAGGCGACAGATGCTTCCGTTCCTGAAGTAGAGGGAGGGGTGAGGACAGGGGGGGTGGGGGTGGGGGTTCGGGGCCGTTGCCCGTAGTTCTTAGTTGCTCAACATTTCCAGGCCTACAGCATCAGAACTCCACACTGACAGGACACAGCCCTGCATTGACGCAGCCATGGCTGCCCCGCATGGCGCATATTTCTCTGCCTCCAAGACGCTCACCACGCCCCAGGCTCCCTCAGCACTGCAGGTTCCCCTTACTACTCACGACACGATGACCCACCAAGGTAACCCGCTCCGCATTATGTCATGGAACGTCAGTGGCCTCCTAGATAGAATCAAACGCACCGCAATCCTGCGATACGCCCAGAGGCACACTCCTGACATTCTCCTACTCCAAGAAACCCATCTCTTGGGCAATCTCTGTCCCTTCCTCGCCAGGTATGGTTTCGACAGAGCCTGGCACTCCGGCTTCTCACGGGGCTCTCGTGGGGTCGCTATCCTTCTAAAACGCAATTTTCCTTTTGTACCCTCCCTGGTCACCGGAGACCCTCTCGGGCGTTTTGTCGCCCTCTGGATCCCTAGGCGAAGACACCCTTAACGTCCTCTCCGCTTATGTACCACATGCCACACATACGCAGACCATACACTGCATAGGAGATGCACTCGCCTCTATGCCTCCAGGAACGACAATAGTAGGAGGAGATTTCAACGCCGTCATGCAACCAGCACTCATTGCCACAGGGATTCCCTCTCCTGCTCGCACCTCTCACGCCAAAATACTTACAGATTGGGCTGCAACTATGGGGCTCTGCGACGCATGGCGTACATGGAACCCACGGGCGTCCCAGTCCACTCACACTTCAGCAGCGCACCACAGTCACTCTCGCATTGATTTGATGTTCACACCTGCCCTGAGTGCACTAATATCAGGGGCATAGATATCCTCCCCCGGGGCATTTCAGACCATTCACCGTTGCTTCTAACTATGGGTGGTCCAACCACTGCTCTTCGTCCAATGTGGAGAATGAAAGCATGGTTCCTTCAAGACCACAAATTCAAAGAGGCGCTCAAAGCCGACATCGAACAATACTTTCTCACGATCCAGGCCTCAGTCTCTTCGTCGGGTACCCAATGGGAGGCGGGCAAAGCCACGACCCGTGGGCACGCCAAGAGTCACCTCAAAGCCCAACGAGTAGCTAGAGATAGCAGACTCACTCTCCTGGAAACCCAAGCGGCCCAACTGGAACGAAACGCCAGTGGCTTGTCCGACGACTCCCACCTGCGTCAACTGGCGCTGGTGAGGGACGAGATCAGGAAGATCTCGCTGTACTCGGCAAAACTCCTTTGGAGGTCCTCGGTAGCCCGTGTCTACGGATGGGCGACAAAAACGGGAAACTACTGCACAGACCAACAACCTAGCAGCTCGGATAATTCCAGAGATCCGCGACTCGGCGGGACATACTCACCGCTCTCCCCGAGCAATTGCCCAAACCTTCGCAGACTATTATTCCGAACTATACTCCACCTGGAAACCGGAATCCTCATTGGAGGAACTGATCGCCCGAGAGGACCTCCACCTCCCTGCATTATCTGCAGCTGAGTCCGATGGACTGGAAGGTCCGATCTCATACAGGAAGCCATTTCATTGGTTGCAGCCAGCAAGACCCCGGCCCAGACGGCTACCCACAAGAATACTACTCCGCCTACAGGGACATAATTACCCCTCGCCTGGCGGCTCTATATCAGGAAGCCATTGAAAAAGGCTCCTTCCCTCCGGAGACGGATACAGCCACCATAGTTCTCATCCCCAAAACACAACCTCCCTCCCCTATGTGTGCGGACTACCGCCCTATCTCCTTGATTAACACGGAGATCAAAATCTTTGCTACGGTCCTTGCTCAACGCCTCAAACCCTACCTCGACAAATTGGTTCACCCTGACCAATGTGGGTTCATGCCGGCGCGGGGCACCAGGCACTGCCTACGGCGTCTCCACGTGGCTCTGGCTAACCGTCAGGTACTAACCCCCTACCTAGCGCTTCTCCTAGTCGACTTCGAGAAAGCCTTTGATTCGGTTGACTGGGGCTATCTTGGGGACATCCTGAGGGTTTTGGGCCTGGGCCCCAAGTTCCGTCATATGGTGCGTGTCCTGTACTCCAAACCAACTGCGCGGGTGCAGGTCAATGGCGTACTCTCTGACATCTTCCCGATAGGCAGAGGGACGAGGCAGGGGTGCCCCCTTTCGCCCCTCCTCTTCGCCCTAGCCATGGAGCCCCTAGCCAATTTGGTTCGCTCTGACAGTCGGGTTCAGGGCTGGCAGTGGGGAGGATCCCATGATGACAAAATCTCGCTATATGCGGATGATGTCCTACTGTTTCTAGCGGACCCAGTCCGATCTGGCCCCCCGGTGCTTACAAATCTTACACTCCTTTGAGTGGATCTCTGGTCTGCGTCTAAACTCAGCCAAGTCAACATTGGTCCCCCTACACATATCCAGGGATTGCTTTGACTGGCGGTCCACCATTCCTATCCGCCGGCAATCCTTTAAGTACTTATTGATATGGGTTGCTCTGTTACTGGACCTGGCCTGGGCACTCAATGTGACCACCCTAATCGCCAAAGCCAAACAGGACCTACTGAAATGGGAAAAACTACCACTCAACCCACTAGGGCGCATAGCTTTATTTAAAATGATGATCCTCCCCCGGTTCCTTTACATTCTCCAAAATATACTGCACCACATCCACCGTGCCTGGTTCCGAGGCATCAACAGTCTAATCATAAAATTCCTCTGGAACAGCCAGCGCCCCGTATGGCCCTCCGACACTGCTAGATTCCACCTTTCGATGGAGGTATGGGGCTCACGAACCTCTATCTGTACTATCTGGCGACCCGTCTCCTGGTAGTCCATGATTGGTTCAGTGGAGGTTGGTCTGACCCGGCCTACAGAACTGAACTCAGCGACCTGGGCCTTTCCCGCGTTCAAACCATGCTATATGGATCCCCCATCCCCAGAGTCCTCCCCACAGTGACCCGCGCAATCTTCTTGGCGTGGCGCTTCCCTACAATACACTCCCTGGCAGAACAAGCTGTCCCAGCAAACACCGCTCTGGCAGGGTACATGGCTGCGGGAGGTGGTGAATCTAGCGGGATTAGAAGCTGGGATCTCATTGGTATCTCACAACTTGGGGACTTGTGTGTCAGCAACCATATTTGTTCCTTTGTCGACTTACAATCTAGATATGCTCTCCATCCATCCCAGTTCTACAGATACTTACAAGTCTGTCACGCCTTAGACACACATATGAAGTCTGGCACTTCACTGACAGAGCATAGTCTCCTTGAGGCCCAGGTCATGATGGGCAACCTTGGAAGAGGCGGGGACTCCCGCATATATCGCTCACTAACAAACAACGGTCCCGCATCTCTTGACCAGCTGAAACTTAGGTGGGAGGCATGGTTGGGTCCATTAGAGGATGAGGACTGGAGAGATGCACTGATGGCGCCTAGAACTATCACCGCTTCGGCCAGGCTTCGCCTAGTCCAGCTCTACTACTTACACGCCTCCTACCTCGCCCCTAGTCGCCTACACAAAGCAGGCCTTATTCCGCATCCGACATGTCCGAGGTGCGGCTCAGATCCCGCGGGCTTCTTTCACATAGTATGGACATGCCCACACATTACCCCCTACTGGATCGCCTTAGAGACGGAGCTCAGGGAGGTCTTGGGATGGGAAGTTCCACACAACCCCCTGAACATATTACTGGGCGTCACTGACGGGTTGGACGGGTCCAGGGCAGACAAGACATTCCTGGGAACTGCTCTAGTGGTAGCCAAACGCGACATAGCGGCCGCGTGGAAAAATCCCATCCCGCCCACTATAGCCAAATGGCGCCGGGGAGTCGACTGGTGTGCCACACAGGAACTTTCATTGTACGAAGCCAGAGGTTGCCCTGCTAGACATCGAAAAATCTGGGGCAAGTGGCTGGGTATGCTGGACTGAGCGTCACCTCTAGATCCATGGGTCTAGCTCGTTGTGCCCCTAGGGGGGAGAGCAATTACACTGTACCTTGTGCCTGTACTATGTGCCGAAATCCACATGTTCTGATGCGGCCTGATATGCTGTACTGTTTGCTTTTGTTTCTTTTTTTCACTTCTTGGAAAAATCAATAAAATTGATTATCAAGAAGAAAGGGGTTACAAAACCTCCCCAGGGGAAAAGTGGTGAGAATCCCTAAGATAAGAAGCCCGAGTCTTCAAAAGGGCCCCAAAAACCTGCACAGGGGGGTGGGTCTCAAAACTCTTCCCAATCTACTACTAAGTACAGGGGAAAAAACTTTGATCCTGCAAAGGCCTGGTGTAACAACTGTAGAAAGTTGGGACACTTAACTGGAGATGCTACTTGTCCTAACAAGAAGCCCCCTAGTCCTACTACAGCTACTCCTGGTGTAGCCAGTCTCCAGATGGGATCAACAGTGTGCCAAGAGCAAATCAGGTTGCACACTGAAACAGTTCTAGTCACAGAAGGGGAAGTTGAGTTTGCCACTTTAGCTGTGTGGCCACCCAACTTAAAGAAATACTTACAATACCCTTGGATCAATGGGACTAGGATAGAAGCCCTGAGGGATACAGGTGCCAGTGTCACTATGGTGAGAGATACACTGGCTTCCCCAGAGCAATACTTGATTGGGAGAACTTACCCAGTCACCAATGCTGACAGTGTTACCACTAACCATGCAATGGCTATGGTGACATTAGACTGGGGGGGGTTACTGGCCTGAAACAGGTAGTGGTCTCTCGAAATCTTCCAGATGCATGTCTGCTTGGTAATGACTTGGAAACCTCAGCATGGGCTGAGGTAGAATTGAAAGCCCATGCAGCAATGCTGGCTATCCCTGAGATGGTGTGTGTAAAAACAAGAGCACAGAGCAGAAAACAGAGTGAAAAAGAAGCGTTGGAGCCTGAAAGTATGGCCCAACCTTCCAAGAGGAAAGGTAAGAAGACTGGGAAACCAGCTTCTGTACAGCAAGAGAACCAGGACCCCTCTCCTCAGGGAGAGGACTTGGACACCCCAGAGGGAACTGAGCCCATGGAGCTTGAACCTTACCAGGTTGAACTCTTAGGCCCAGGGCGACCCTCTGTGCCTTGGACAGCAGGACTGTCCAACTCTTGAAAGCCTGAGGCAGCAAGCTGCTACCCAGGAAAAAGGAGATGTCAGTGGTACCCACAGAGTTTATTGTGAGGAGGGATTACTGTACACTGAGGCCAAAGACCCCAACCCTGGAGCCACTAGGAGAGTGGTAGTGCCTCAGAAGTACAGGAAGTTCTTACTAACTTTAGCTCATGACATACCCCTAGCTGGACATCTGGGCCAAACCAAAACCTGGGAAAGACTAGTTAGCCACTTTTACTGGCCCCAGATGTCTCAGAAAGTAAAGGAGTTTGTCAGCTCCTGTGTCACCTGTCAAGCCAGTGACAAAACAGGTGAACACCCAAAGGCCCCCTTGGTACCACTACCTGTGGTTAGGGTTCCCTTTGAAAGGGTAGGTGTGGACATAGTG
This sequence comes from Calotriton arnoldi, assembly GCA_963921515.1. Classification (NCBI taxonomy): domain Eukaryota; kingdom Metazoa; phylum Chordata; class Amphibia; order Caudata; family Salamandridae; genus Calotriton; species Calotriton arnoldi. Next base: position 228,893 of record CAWUFW010000280.1, read on the forward strand.
GGTCAACTTGGACCTCCCACAGCATCAGGAAACAAATTCATTCTAGTGGTAGTGGATCATGCCACTAGGTATCCTGAGGCAATTCCCCTTAGGACTACTACAGCTCCTGCAGTAGCCAAGGCCCTCATTGGTGTCTTCACCAGGGTAGGGTTTCCTAAGGAGGTGGTTTCAGACAGAGGCTCCAACTTCATGTCTGCTTACCTAAAACACATGTGGAAAGAGTGTGGAGTGCAGTACAAGTTTACTACACCCTATCACCCACAAACCAATGGACTTGTTGAGAGGTTAAACAAGACATTGAAAGGCATGATTATGAAGCTCCCTGAAAACCTCAAAAGGAGATGGGATGTCCTCTTACCATGCTTGCTTTTCGCCTACAGAGAGGTGCCTCAGAAGGGAGTAGGGTTTTCCCCCTTTGAACTTCTGTTTGGCCATCCTGTTAGGGGACCACTCTGTCTTGTAAAAGAAGGTTGGGAGAAGCCTCTCCAAGAACCGAAACAAGACTTTGTGGACTATGTGCTTGGCCTAAGGTCCAGAATGGCTGAGTACATGGAAAAAGCATCCAAGAATCTTGAGGCCAGACAGGAGCTTCAGAAGCACTGGTATGACTAAAAAGCTGCACTGGTAGAATTTCAACCAGGGCAGAAGGTGTGGGTTTTGGAGCCAGTGGCACCAAGGGCTCTCCAGGACAGATGGAGTGGCCCTTACCTCATCTTAGAGAAGAAAAGTGAGGTCACCTACTTGGTTGACCTGGGCACAAGCAGGACACCCAAAAGGGTGATCCATGTGAACCACCTTAAGCTTTTCCACAACAGGGCTCACATCACCATGCTGATGGTGACTGATGAGGATCAGGAGACAGAGAGTGAACTTCTCCCTGACCTCCTCTCATACAGCCCCAAAGATGGGTTAGTGGATGGAGTTGTCTTTTCAGACACCCTCACTGCCCAACAGCAGACTGATTGCAAGCAAGTCTTGCAGCAGTATGCAAAGTTAGTTTCCATGACCGCTGGTCAGACAAACTGGTGTACCCATGCTGTGGACAATGGTGACAGTTCACCTGTCAAAAACAAAATCTATCGACAGTCTGATCAAGTCGAGGAAAGCATCAGAGCTGAAGTCAGCAAGATGCTGGAGTTAGGGGTTATTGAACCCTCTGAGAGCCCCTGGGCCAGCCCAGTGGTTCTAGTCCCCAAACCTCATCCACAGGGTGGAAAGAGAGAAATGAGGTTCTGTGTGGACTATAGAGGGCTCAACTCTGTCACCAAGACAGATGCTCACCTTATCCCAAGAGCAGATGAGTTGATAGACAAATTGGGTGCAGCCAAATTTCTAAGTACCTTTGACTTAACTGCAGGGTATTGGCAGATTGGCATGGCACCAGGAGCAAAAGAAAAGACAGCATTCTCCACACCTGATGGGCATTATCAGTTTACTGTTATGCCCTTTGGTTTAAAGAATGCCTCTGCCACCTTCCAAATGTTGGTGAATCAAGTCCTTGCTGGATTGGAATCCTTTAGTGCAGCTTATCTAGATGATATTGCTGTCTTTAGTTCCACCTGGCAGGATCACCTGATCCACCTTGGGAAGGTTTTAAATGCCCTGCAAACTGCAGGCCTAACTATCAAGGCATCCAAATGCCAGATAGGGCAGGGAACTGTGGTATACTTGGGCCACCTTGTTGTTGGAGGCCAAGTGCAACCCTTACAGCCCAAGATCCAGGCCATCCTGGACTGGGCAGCTCCAACAACCCAGACCCAAGTCAGGGCATTCCTTGGCTTGACTGGATACTACAGGAGCTTTGTGAAGGGATATGGGTCCATTGTGACTCCCCTCACAGATCGTACCTCCAAGAAGATGCCCAAAAAGGTAAACTGGACAGTTAGCTGTCAAAAGGCTTTTGACACCCTGAAAGAGGCAATGTGCTCAGCACCAATTTTCAAAGCTCCAGACTATGCCAAGCAGTTCATTGTGCAGACTGATGCCTCTGAGCTAGGGATAGGAGCGGTCCTATCCCAGACCAATGATGAAGGCCAAGACCCACCTGTTGCTTTTATAAGCAGAAGGCTTCTCCCCAGAGAGCAGCGTTGGAGTGCCATTGAGAGGGAGGCCTTTGCTGTGGTTTGGTCGCTGAAGAAGCTGAGACCATACTTGTTTGGTACTCAATTCCTAGTTCAAACTGACCACAGACCTCTCAAGTGGCTAATGCAGATGAAAGGTGAAAATCCTAAACTGTTGAGGAGGTCCATCTCCCTACAGGGAATGGACTTTGCAGTGGAATACAGACCTGGGACTGCCCATGCCAATGCAGATGGACTTTCCAGGTTCTTCCACTTAGAAAATGAAGACTCCCATCCTCTTTCGTTTGGGGGGGGTGAGAAAGTGCCCTCGTTCTGCATGGTTGCCCCCACTTTTTGCTGAACTGCTGATGTGCTTTGACTGAGTGTGCCCTGGGCTCCTGCTAATCAGGTACCGAGGGCCAAAGTTCTTTCCCTAAAACTGCATTAAAACCCAAACCCAATTGGCATCTCTGGCCACAGGTCAGCCCCTGGTAAATGGTACCGCAGGTACCCAGGGCACTGTGACCAGGGAAGGCCTCTAAGGGCTGCAGCACTTATTGTGCCACCCTTAGAGGTCCTGTACCTTTACACTTACACACTGCCTTTGCAGGCTGCGTGTCTTGGTGCAGAACAATGTGAAGAGTCGACATGGCACACATCCCTGTGTGCCATGCCTACAACCACTGCCCTGGCATAGATCAGTCACCCCTCTAGCTGGGTGCCCTATACCAGTGGTGAGGGTACAGATGCATGAGCCCTGTACTCCTGCAGTGTCTAAGTCCATTCTTAGACATTGTAAGTGCAGTGCTGCCATTAAGAGTATATGGTGCTGGGAGTTTGTCATTACGAACTCGACAGCACCATAATGGCTACACTGAAAACTGAGAAGTTTGGTACCAAACTTCTCAGCACATTAAACCCACACTGATGCCATTGTGGGATTTAATAAAAAATGCACACAGAGGGCATCTTAGAGATGCCCCCTGAAAAACGACCTACCACTAGTGTCCAGGCTGAGTGGCTGCTTTCAGCTGCCACCACCAGACATGTTTCTGGACTCCTGGGTCGAGAGCCTGCTGCTCTCGGGGGCCTGAAACAATGCACATCCTGGGACGAGGTGCCAAGCCTCCTCCCCCAGGATGGGCAGGGTCCACGAAGGGGAAGCTTCAAAGCCTTGCCGCCTTTGTGAGCTTCCCCAGGCCACTTGCTGCTTTCAGCAACTGGCCCCCCCTGGTTCTGATCCCCACTTTGGGCGGGAGAACCGGCGGGAAAAACAAGTGAGGAAGAGAGGTGTGCCCACCTCTGCCAACTCCACCCCTCAGGTGGGGGAGGCGACGTGAAGCACAACTCTCAGTCCCTGCCATCTTGCAGATGGGGGGACCCAGCCAACCAGAGTGAGGCGTATGCCCCCCTCCCACTGGAGGGTGGCATAATAGGAGGTGTACCTACTCCAAGGAAGGGACCCATTGGTCCCAACCTTTACTTACCTGTAACGCCCCTAAATCTAGTATTTAGGGGGCACCCCGAACCTTGCTTCCTTAGAGAAGAAACCAGAAGAAGAAATGAAGAAGAAGGACCGAACAGCCTTGCTGAAGCTATCAAGAGGAGGACGCCCACTGACTTGGCCCCAGCCCTACCCGCCTGTCCCCACCTCGAACCCGCAGAAGTGAAACTTGGGTGTGTCCTGCAGCCAGCAGCCTCAAGAACCCCGAGGCCCTGCCTTCAAAAGAAAAGACTCCGTCTCTCATGAACACCGGATTTGTTCACCAACAGACTCCAGCTCTGGCAGGATCCGTGAGTCTGCACCACTCTGCACCGACGCCCACGGCCCGAGTGGATCAACACCAAGAGGAGGTCTCCCTGGCGATCCTGACCCGAGATCCGGTGATCCCTGACCTGCCTCAAGCCGACGCCTGCAGCCTCAAACCGGAAGGTCCCCCCAACCGGGACCAGGAGCTGGTAAGAAGATCCGACCCTAAAAGGCACCCTTGTACTCGACGCCCCAAGGCCTTGGGCGGCCCAACCGACAGTGCCTAACCAACCCCCAGCATCCTAACTTACCTCTCCAAGTGGTGGTCGCACCCAGAAGACCTTCGTCCCCGAGCCTGCAGTGTGTTTGCAAACCGGAGACTCCCCATTGAAAGCTACAGGGCGCCCGACGCCAAAACAGCACTCTGCCCCCGGCTGCCCCAGTGCCGCTGAGGGTGCACCTTTTGTGCTGGCTTGAACCCCCATTTGCCCTGAACTTAAGTCCTGGAGCTTTGCTCCCACAACCCAGTGGCCTCCTCGTAAGCAGCCACCAACCGGAGGCCCCCTATCCCCCATTGGATAACATTGGGCCTCAGCACTCTGCACCCGGCCGCCCTAGTGCTGCTGAGGAAGTAACAAGCGTGCATCCTTGACCCTGGGGGACCCCTGAGTCTACCCCCAAACTCCCACAACCAAATACTTATCTTTGAACCGATAACCCTATTTTCCTCCATAGGATAACATTGACTGTTTTTCTGTGAAAAGTTTCTAAGTGTGGAGTTGGAAAATCTAAGAAACCCTTTAAAACTGTAACCAAATAACAAAAACACTTTTACTTACCTGTTTACAGGAAATTTCTGAGTGCAGTATCCAGGTTTACTGCACTGTGTAAGAAAAGTCATCTGTAAAGTAATCTACTTGACATTCTACTAAAAAGCCAATATGAAGTATATGTACCGTATATCAAAAGCATTGCATCACTAGTAGCTCTACTGTAATCAAATCAAAGGGCATATACAATTGCAATTCAAACTGTTTACAAACTGCATTATTACTGTAAAGTATTTATTGCTTACCAGTGCCAGGCTTGCTTGGTTCTAGAAATTAAAATAACTAAAAGAATATGTTCGAGGCATGTGAGCTGTAGATCACATGCTTTGCATAGCCCGCCATCTAGTGTTGGGTCCGGATGTTTGCACTTTGTTCGAAGAAGTCTTTTCCAGTCACGAGGTAGGTGACTCCTCCTTTCGGTGATAGTGCGCATGGGCATCGGCTCCATTGTTAGATTGTTTTTTTCCGCCATCCGGTTTGGATGTGAATTGCTGCGCTCCTGTTCAGCACTGTTTCTTGTGTTTCCTTCGGCGTGTAATCCACTACCGTCGACGGTATTGTTTCTCGATCGCGTTTCCCATTCTCTGCGTATCGTTTCGACTTAAAAGATCTTCGATCAGAAAACTCATGGAGGGCCGTTGGGCCTACCCGCGCCGGGCTCGCTAGCAGTCGATGGAACGGACACTATTCAAGCTCTGTCCCGGGTGTCGCGCCAAGTTTCCGCGCACCGACTTGCACGAAGTGTGCAATCTCTGTTTGTCCCCGGAACACGACGAGAAAGACTGCGATGCGTGCCGATCGTTTCGATCAAAGAAGGCACTTTGTGACCGTCGGGGTCGACGTCACGAGATGCAACACCAAGGCGGCTCCGTACCGGACATCTTCGGCGAAGATTCCGACCAAGAAGAAACACACCCTCAAGGAGCCGAGGAAGAAGAACATGTCTCCGTGTCAGAGGCCGACTCCGACATGGAAGAAGAGGAGCAAGTTACACCGGGTCAGCGTACCGTGAGTACAGAAGCCCCCTTGCCCCAACAACCAAAGACAAAAAAGGCTCCGGTCCTTCATCTGCCTGCGGGCCAAGGTCGGCACCGAGAAAATGTTTCGAGCATCCCACCCGCGGCCCCGGCGCCGAAACACAAAGAAAAGCCTTCCGGCTTGGGCTCGAGCCGGCCCCTTGCAGGCGCTGAGCCGAAATCCTTGGCTCCGAAATCCAAGCACGTCCTGGTCCACATTCCTTCTTTGTCGAAGCCTAAATCTTCGGTACCGAAGAGTTTGGAGCCGAAACTTTCGACCCTCGGTCCGATGTTACACCTTCGGATCCAAAACAAAAAGAACTGGTTATTAACCCAGATACTGGACATATTCATGCCAAATTGCCTGAAAAAAGGAAAATGGCCCAACAGAATGAGCACCACATACCCCAGAAGAAAAGGAATGTGGGTACAAACCCTTCACCACCTTATGTGCCAACTCGTTCACCTACTAATCCTCAATTACTCATCACACTCACTAATTCACCACCACCACTATCACCTGACCCACAGGATGAAGGGAATGGCGATGAGGATAGGCCACAAGATATTGACCCATGGGAGGATTATGATACTGATCCACACACAGATACTGACCCTGACTTATACCCGTCCAGGCCATCACCACCTGATGACAATATAGGCTACATTGAGCTTCTTAATAGGGCTGCTCATTACAGTGGGGTGGAACTACATAAAGAGGCTTTAGAGGCGGACTTCTAGTTTGAGACTCTAAGCTCCCCTCAGAAAACTACACATACACTACCAATGCTTAAGGGGATGATTAAGTATGCAGATGAGGTTTTTAAAGATCCTGTAAGGGCAAGAATCATCACGCCCAGGGTTGAGAAGAAATATAAGCCAGCACCTACTGACCCTGCCTACATCAAGGGTCAGCTGCCCTTAGACTCTCTTGTGGTTTCTAATGCTCGCAAGAGTGCTAACTCACAGACCACAGGTGAGGCCCCTCCTCCTGATAAGGAGTCCAAGTTAATTGATGCCTCTGGCAAAAGGCTAGCCTCACAAGCAGCTAATCACTGGCGCATTGCTAATGCTCAGGCTTTGCTAGCCAGATATGATAGGGCTCATTACGATGAGCTAGAAAAACGTGTGCAATTTCTGCCTGATGAGCACAAATCTAAGGCAAATGATCTTATCCAGGAGGGCAAACTTATCACTAATACCTCCATCAAGTGCGCATTAGATGCAGCAGACACAGCAGCGCGCACAGTAAACACCAGCGTACTGCTAAGTAGACACGCATGGTTGAGAATTTCAGGTTTCAAACCTGAGGTACAGGCCTCCATTCTCAATCAGCCCTTTGATAAGGAACACCTCTTTGGTCCAGCAGTGGCCACCTCACTAGAAAAAATGAAAAAGGACACTGAGGTCGCAAAGTCCATGGGGACTTTACAGTTACCTGCGAGTAGGGGTTCCTTTCGGCGTTCCTTTACAGGGGTGGCTCCAAAAATATTACCACAGAAAATCCCTCCTCCTCTTACAAGGGCAACAACCAATCGCCGTCGTCAAGAGGCTATTTTAGAGGAGGTTTTAGAGGAAACAATGGTAAGGGAAGAGGCAGAGGCATCTCCACACGCACTTCCCCCGCAAATAATAAACAGTGACTTCCTTCCGCTAACCCCGATCATTCCACTCCTGTAGGGGGACGTCTCTCTCAATTTCTCCCGGTCTGGAACACCATCACCTCAGACAAATGGGTTTTACAAATTATCCTATTTAGTTACTGCCTGGAACTTACAGACACTCCCCCAAACATTCCTCCAAGATCACGCGCAGTGTCACAGGAACATCTTACCCTTCTAAAGCAAGAAGTTCTCTCTCTGTTAGAGAAAGGAGCTATAGAACCAGTCCCATTACAGTATCAAGGGGCCGGGGTATACTCCCTGTACTTCGTGATTCCCAAGAAGGACGGCTCTCTCAGGCCTATACTAGACCTCAGAGAACTAAATCTATACATTCAGTCGGACCACTTTCACATGGTCACACTCCAGCAAGTGCTTCCGCAACTTCAACAAGTCGACTTTTTGTCCACTCTGGACTTAAAAGACGCCTATTTCCATATCCCAATACACCCTACTCACCGCAAATACCTCTGGTTCGTAGTTGCAGGCCAGCACTATCAGTTCAAGGTGCTTCCATTCGGAGTAACTACCGCACCCAGGGTTTTCACCAAGTGCCTGGCAGTAGTCGCAGCTCATCTTCGAAGACAACACATTCACGTCTTCCCATATTTGGACGACTGGCTCATAAAAGCCAGCTCACAAAAAAGCTGTCTACGTCACACTCACAAAACAGTGCAATTGCTCCACGATCTTGGATTCACAGTAAATCTGTCAAAATCCCATTTACATCCATCCAACACACAGGCGTATCTGGGAGCCACAATAAATACACAAAAGGCTTTGGCCTATCCCAATCCGGCCAGAATCTGCAACATGCAAACTTTACTCTGTCAGTTTCAGCCTCAACACTTAGTTCCAGCTCGAGTGTTCATGCAGTTACTTGGGATGATGGCGTCTTGCATTCTAATAGTCCCTTACGCAAGACTTCACATGCGTCCCCTTCAGGAGTGCTTAGCACATCAGTGGAACCAGGCTCAGGGTTTCTTATCAGATCTAGTGTTGGTGGACGGCCGCACCCATCGCTCTCTGCAGTGGTGGAATACACAAAACCTTTCAAAAGGGCGGCCCTTCATAGAACGGTTCCACAGATAGTGCTAACAGCAGACACATCGCTCACTGGTTGGGGAGCTCATCTCTAGATGCATACAATTCAGGGCATGTGGAGCCTGCAACAAAAGCACCTTCACATAAATCATCTAGAGCTGCTAGCGATTTTTCTAGCGCTCAAAGCGTTTCAAGTACATCTAGTAGGCAAAGCTGTCCTGATCCGTACAGACAACATGACAGCAATGTACTACATACAAAAACAGGGGGGGACACACTCTCTCCAGCTGTCACAACTGGCACAGACCATCTGGAGATGGGCTATACGTCACAAAATGTATCTCCTTGCAGAACACCTTCCAGGAGTAAACAGTCAGATTGCAGATCTGCTCGGTCGTCAAAGACAACAGATCCACGAATGGCAACTCCACCCTGAAGTTCTCCTCCCATTCTTCCAAATGTGGGGCTTTCTGGACATAGATCTGTTCGCCACAAACCTAAACGCAAAATGCCCAAGCTTCGCATCCAGGCATCCACACTCATTGTCCAAAGGCAATGCACTATGGATGAGTTGGTCAGGGATATTTGCCTACGCTTTTCCGCCTCTCCCACTCATTCCATTAGTAGTTCGGAAGCTCAGACAGGCTTCCCTGACACTAATCCTAGTTGCTCCCACATGGGCCCGGCAACCCTGGTTCACAACCCTGTTGGAGCTCTTGGTAGTTCCTCACCAAAAACTACATCTCACTCCCAATCTTCTCACTCAGAGCCATGGAGAGATAAGACATCCAGATCCCAGTCATCTCAATCTTGCGACCTGGCACCTGAAATCTTAGAGTTTGGCTACCTTAATCTCCCGCCAGACTGCATGAACATCATCAAAGTGGCTAGACGACCTACCACAAGAGCATGCTATGCAGCAAAGTGGAAGCGATTTGTAATATACTGCAATAACAATCAAATCGATCAGCTGGACGCTTCAGTTAAAAACATAAATTGCTATTTATTACATCTGCAGCGTTCCAATTTAGCGTACTCTTCCATACGCTTACATCTTGCTGCAATAGCTGTATACCTACAGAACAGACAACATCTGTCTCTCTTTAGAGTGCCTGTCATTAAAGCATTTATGGAGGGACTTAAAAGAATCATTCCTCCAAGACTTCCACCTGCCCCAGTGTGGAATCTTAACATTGTCCTTACAAGACTGATGGGTCCACCCTTTGAGCCATTGCATAGATGTGAACTGCAATTTCTCACTTGGAAGGTAGCTTTCCTCATAGCTATCACATCACTGAGGAGAGTAGGTGAGCTTCAGGCACTAACCATAGAAGAACCATTTTTACAAGCGCACCAAAACAAAGTGGTTCTTCGGACCAACCCTACATTCCTACCAAAGGTCATTTCTGCCTTTCATATCAACCAATCTGTTGAGTTGCCTGTGTTCTTCCCTCAACCGGATTCTGTGGCAGAACGTGCTTTGCACACTTTAGATGTGAAAAGAGCACTACTTTACTATGTAGAAAGGACTAAACCTTTCCGCAAGACAAAACAACTGTTTGTCTCTTTTGTGCCACCACATAAAGGCAATCCTATATCAAAATCAGGTATTGCACGGTGGATAGTCAAGTGCATTCAGACATGCTATGCAAAAGCAAAACGAACACTAACAATTCCTCCTAGAGCGTACTCCACACGCAAACTAGGGGCTTCTATGGCATTCTTAGGAAATATACCCATAGAGGACATCTGCAAAGCTGCAACATGGTCTACACCTCACACATTCACAAAACACTATTGTGTAGATGTGTTAGCAAGACAGCAAGCTAGTGTGGGCCAAGCAGTTTTACGTACACTATTTCAGACGACTGCAACAGCTACAGGTTAGCCACCGCTTTGGGAGATCACTGCTGTATAGTCTATGCAAAACATATGATCTACAGCTCACATGCCTCGAACGGAAAATGCTACTTACCCAGTATGCATCTGTTCTTGGCATGTAGAGCTGTAGAGTCACATGCGCCCACCCGCCTCCCCGGGTACCTATACCTGTTGCAGTAATATCTTACTTAGATACATACTTACATGGACATCTCTTACTACTCTTACTAACTCCATTATCACCCTTTGCGGCAAACAATCTAACAATGGAGCCGATGCCCATGCCCACTATCACCGAAAAGAGGAGTCACCTACCTCGTGACTGGAAAAGACTTCTTCAAACAAAAACAAAGTGCAAACATCCGGACCCAACACTAGATGGCGGGCTATGGAAAGCATGTGACTCTACAGCTCTACATGCCAAGAACAGATGCATACTGGGTAAGTAGCATTTTCCTTTTATACAAAACCAATTGGTCTGAAGTTCGGTCTTTGAGTGTGTGATATCATTTGCTGATTGAGTGTGTACAACAAAAACTTAACACTACCCTCTGATAAAGCCTTACTGCTCGACCACACTAACACAAATAGAGAGTATGGTGCTATCTACTTTTACTTCTGCCTACCTTTGGGGTTCCACTGGACTCTGTGCACACTATACCTCACTTTGGTATAGTATATACAGAGCCAGCTTCCTACACCGGAGCCCTGTCGACCACTTCTGAGCTCCTCTGCCAGCGGTCTGACTCCAGTATCGATAACTGGGTCCTTCAAAGAAAAAGGCTGGCTGCACAACTGAGACAAAAACAGAAGCCTGCCCAACAACAGAGCGTGACAGCAGCAAAGCAGCAATATATAAAGCGCCTTACAGTGTCTGCAGCATTTTAAAGGCTAGCCCAGTGGTAAGTCAAGTGTCTATTCAGAGCTTCCAGTTTGTTATGGTGGTAGGGAGGACTGTGTTGTGATATTGATAGTAAGGATTGGCAATGCCAATAGGCCTGGTTTGTTGTTGTAGGTTCAGTCTGTTTGTCATGTGGGTTAGTGCCCTTCTATTTCTAGTGCTCTGCAGCACTTTTAAGATTTTCTTAGAGTTTCTAGCGCCTTGAGACCCTCACGGGTGAGTAGCGCGCTTTATAAACCCCTGATTGATTGATTTGATTGATTCTAGTTGCTCAAATGGGTGTAATTTCTGATAGTTATATGTTTCCCTCGTATTCATTGCTTGATTTTTGCTCGCGCTAAAGTGTCACTCATAGTCGTTGAATGTCACTCATAATTACACGAAAATTATGAAAAATGTCACACATAAGCAATCTGAAACCTTGGCAACTATGGATTTAGCTGATATACAAAGTACCGTGGTCAAGGACTATTTAGGATGGTTATGAACATCCATCAGTGATTGAAAGTGGGGATGCTAGTTGTCTGGAGCTAATTAGATTGCCAGTGTGTGAAGCTAGCAGTGGTTGGGGGCAAACCCTTAGATTTTCTTACTTGCTCTATCAACAGTGGCTAAGCAGCAGGATCTGCTTGCCCTCCGATCAGAAATGGCATTTTGGGCCGAGTGAGAAGTGTACACAATAAGAGGCAGAATACTGCATACCTTTTTAAGGTGGGGGACCTCAGTCAAATCTCTTTTCCTTTTTAGGTCTCGCCTAGGCAGCGCGCATGCCCTGCTCTAGGAGATGACCTTTAGAAATTGGTCTGCTCCTTTTCCCCCACACTCGTGCTTGTGCTGGCATCCACCTTGCGGGAGCGAGCAGCGGCACGCATTTAATTGAAAACATATGGTTCTCGCGCCGCCGTTCCTCGCTCCCGCAAGGCGGAGGCCAGCACAAGCACGAGTGCTCCAATTTCCAGCAGGCAGACACAGCACACCTCCCCCACTTGGGATACCAGGGAGTGTTCTTTGTTTCCACCGAAAGGCTTCTGTGTAGGCTGCGTGAGGTGTGCTCTGGTTTCAAGGCTTCAATGCGCCTTTTATCCATGTGTGTCTTTACCAGTTTAGAATGCATACGCTTTCTTCGGAGGTTTTTTACACGTCTCTGTCACTCCCGCTGCCTTTCAAACGACGAATTCGCACTAACGAGACCCTTTGAAGACAGAATTTAATTCTAGCTGTGCTCCAGGGAACGACGGGCAAAGGCTTCTGGAGAAGCTTTGACTTGAAATCCATGTGGGTGGTAGCAGGCGGGGAAACGCCCCTCACCGCTAGTTAGAAATGTACTTTAAAGAGTCCCTGGAGGTCGTTAACACGGGGAGATGTTGGCTGCCTTCTTGCGCTGTCCGCGAATATTACCTGACCCGTCGACCGCCAAGCCAACCCCTCTGTGACCAGAGGGTGGCCGGGAACTAAACAAACTAATTAAATAACCCCTCGGTGACTCCCTGGATACCACAGGTACGCCTCTTAAGACCGATTGCTTTGCTACCAGACACGTCCGCATCCCCATTAGAGTTTCAGCAAAACCCAAGAAACGCAGTTCACAGTCCCACGTTGCCCCCCCCCACCAAATATGAACTTACTGTTAAAATGAGCATGCTTTTTTGAACACAAGAATTGTTTACCGTTCATTCTGATTTTAGACCATGTGTCTTATCACTGCCACTCATGAGACCGGCCTGTAAATGCTTGTGTGTTAAACCCGTCTTTCATCATAGAGTCCGACCATGACCTTCGGGTTAATTACAGACCAAATCCTTTTCCTGTCAAGTCGGCCCGCAAACGCTGCATACCAGGTTCGTTATTTAGAGAGGCATAAAATAAGGGCAATTTCGAAAGGTAATGGAAAGTTCCTCCCAGATCTCTGTGTCAACATAAATTGTGAATGTCCTTGGGGAATGCTTGCCAAACCTCTTAACATTTACAGCCCTTTAGTCCAGGCGTTGTCACCGCTGTGTAGTAAAATTAATCTGTGCTGTTACTAACAAACGGAAAGCGTGTCTGAAGGCCTGCTAGCTAGCTACCTCTGTGAGAGCATTTTATTCTAACGACTTTTGAAAATAGAAGCTGGTTAACACATTTTTGTCTTGAGAACATTCAGAATTACCACCCGCGTTTCAAAACTCTCAAAAATGTGTTGCACGATGTTTACCATGTGAGAATGGCACACACTTAAATTGCAGTATGGGCTAGACCAGTACTTTCCAAACCTTCGATGTTAGTGCCCTACATTTTGTCATGGATAGGACCCCCCACCCCGCGCGAGAACTGTAGCTCGCCCATGCTTAAACGCATCTTTAGAAATCCTCTTCAGACCATAATTATGCAGGCCACAGTTTCCCTGCCGTTGCCTTCAACGCTCTGTGAGAGACAGAATTTCTGACCTACATTTCCAGCCCCTTGCTTTCACCTCATGCGGTAAACAGGTGGATGTCAACATCTAGCACGGTCTGCAGTGAAAAGCGAGAGTCACAAAAGCACACGTTTCAAGGATCCTTGTGACACGCGCTGATGGATATTCTATTTATTGCTTGGATGTTTGTGTACCACAGTTCTGTAAATATGTTCGCCTCTAGGCGCTTTAGGGATTGGCTTACTATCACTCAATTATGCCCACCCCGAGCCTTTCATAGAAGGCAATATGTTAAGCAGTTTACCAAGATAAATCATCAAAAAACCGGATACTACATGAAAGACAAATGGTCAAACAGCAAATGAATTAAGGTATCCAAACTGTACTCGGGTGTAGAATAAGGCTTCTGATAAAAATCTGACGGGCAAGTGTGCTTAAAAAACAGAGGTCAGTAACACAAGTTTACTTTACTAGAAGTTGGCCAAACCCATTCGCCAAGGTAATCATGATATAAAATAGTGGTCATGCCTTCACTAACCACGTTGCTTGCTAAACAATGCAATAGGTCTCGCTTTTGGGACCTTATAAGTATTTAGTTATGCAGCACAATATCCTTGATGCAACAACATCAACTGTTGCATGGCTAAAAACTTATAAGGTCCCAAAGGCGAGACCTATTGGCTATGCCAATGCTTGTTAGTTCTTACTGAAGGGGCCAACACAAAGTAACTTTGTTATACAAAGTAGGAGCAAGAAAGACTGGCCTAAGATTATTTTACTTGAGTTTTGTTGTTTAGGGTTGTCACTAAACATTATTTCTTCCTTTTTTTCCTCCAGTGTATTGTGCTTGGATTAAAGGTGCAGGTTATAGAAACCTTGATCTTTTGGCAGTGTTTAATTCTTAGCTCGATTGGTGAAATGAATTGCTCAAAACAATATTAGGCAATATGTACTATCACATTTACCCACAGAATGGGTAAAACCCCTTGATACATCAGCCGCCTTTTCTAATAAGTTAGTATTGATAAAATGTCAACTGCTAAACACCCCAGGCTTCGAAACATTCAATTAAAGGTGTAGTGACAGGTACCTGTGAAAAGAATGCTGTTATCATGTACATAGGATAGTGGTGAAAACATGACACAACTTTCCACATACCAACTAAATTCATAGCTGCAATGTGAGTGCTACCTTTAGTTGAGCACTTTACTGTTGAGGTGTTTGAGCCCATAGTACAATGTTAACAGCAAAATTCCAAGACCCAGAATACAATGTAATGTTTGTTAAAAGGTCAGGACACTTATAAAAAAAAGCCAAATGGTGTCACTAAGGGATGCTGTCCTTGTTATGCCTTTTGCTTGGATGCCATATGAAGTGGGTTATATTTTCATAGGTTCCACTACCCTTATGTTCCAATCAGGGTTGGGGCTGCAGGCGTATGGGAGTGGGAAGTAAGGTAGCAGTAGTCAAGAAGTGAGAGTTCTCCTAAGATGGAATCAGGGGACCTATTCACATCACCCAGTGAGGAATATGACCAGGAAGTAAAGAGGACCACATGGGAGAAGTAAAAGAGGGGACTTGTTGAAGCTCAATTTTTAAGCTTCTGGCACTTAGTGTGTGGATCATGTGATTGACCCTTCTGGGCTAGCTTGTGTAGAAGCTGCAATGGTGGCTTTTGGGAGGTAGGAGCAGCAGGAAGCTTAAGCGAGCACTCCTTTTCTCTGGAAGGAAGCATAGCTCTCCTTCTTAATCCGTGAGAAGTGGTAAAAAGGCAGAGAGGGGGAAGGAACCTAAACAAAAGAAAGTTACAATACCGCTTCCACAATTTGGTAACATGTCTAATGCCTTCTGCTGTATTTTGTCACAGGACCTCATCGCTCGTCTTCTAAAGCATGTCAAACATCCCAAAGATGAATCCCAAGGAAGGCCGTGCTCCTCCTCCTGCACTGTGCACAAGTGTCCAAGCCCTAAGATGGAGGTAAAACAGGTAAGATACCAGCATTGATTCGAAGCTAGGCAAACCATCTGTCCTTCTGAAAGGAAATTAAAATGTCCCTCTTCTAAACTTATAAGTAGGATAGGGCTAGTAGATTTAGCTATTGTTATAGATCTAGAATATTTTCATATTTTGTAGGACTGGAAAACTTTCATTGTGCTATGCCTAACCCATAAATGAGTTGCTTGTTCTCCTAGACCTACCTCAGGGACCCAGTCTGGACCCTTTGCTCACCATTCCCAAATCAAAACTCCCAAGACCTGATGATAAACAGCTTGTGATCCTGGCACCCCTACTACCCGGAATTAGCTTTTGTAACAGAAAACCCTGTCTGTGCCACTAGGAGTGATGTATGACTGTAGTTTACATAGTGTTGCTAAATGTGGTTAGACCATTCTTTTAGTTGATGGTAACGGCGATATTTTGACATTGCTGAAGACATCCTACTGCAGTTGACTGTTCCTGTAATCTGGAGCAAACCGAGGGCTTTTGTACAGGGGCCTGAGAAGACTGCTGCCAACTGGGTTGCAACTTTCTGATGCCTAAGATACAGTGGTGTGTGTGTGATTTAGAAAGCAGTGAAAATCTGGGCATCTGATGAGGCAGCCCAAAACCTCTGAGATAACCTGCCCTCTTAGACTTTAGCCATGTTTCCTGTGAGTATAATAACCAGAACCAGGAAAAACAATTTACTGCATGGGGGAAGGGACGAGGAAGGTGTGAGAACTTGTTCCTGAGGGAACCAGAGCAGCCAGGGCTTCCTGGGCTCCAATTGACTGTGACTGTTTAAAAAAAAATAAAAAAAAATACAAATGTTTATTTGCATTTTAATCAAACAGAACAAAACACAGTGGGGTGCTGCAGGCAAGCAGAATGTTAAGCATTAACAGTTCACATTACGGTATAGTGACCGGTGATACTGTGTCCAACAAACCAACGTTAAGAAAGGGAAGCCTCAGCGGGGCCTCAGTAGTAGGTTCCCAGTTGTGGTGGCAGTGTGTGAAATCATCACTATCCCAGCAGTCCGGGGCGTCACACACCCATCCTTGCATCCATACCCATCCGGGACCCCGAAGCCAATCATACCATCACACTCCAAACAATTCAAGGAGACTCCCCCACGGTTGCAACTTCTCCCTGCGTCTCGGCAGCTGAGGAGGGAACCCCCGAGAGGGGTTTGTCCTCCATGATTCGCCCACCGGGATCCAACCTGGGGAAAGCCATCAGTATGGCATCCCAAGCGGGTAGAATTGGCACTTTACGTATTCCCTAGTCTCTTCCCTCCGGATCGCCTCCCTCTCGCACTCAGCCCATTTCACCAACTCTAATCCCCATTCATACACATCAGGGCCTAAGGCCGATTTCCAGCTCATTGTCAGTGGGCAAGAAAAAGTGCCAAGTCCATAAATCTATCTGCCAACTTCCGAGCTGCACTTCAATCGTACAGCCCCAGCGAACGGTGCTGCCCCAGGTAACATGACATGTATTTGCCGGGGGGAAAGGGGGGGGGGGGTAGATAGGCCCTGTGTAGATAGTAAAACTGAATAAGTTTGACTCGAGCATTACTAGACTCCCTGGGGGTGAGGTCCAGCGCCCTCTTCCTAGCTAAACCAGACAGTGACGTCCCTAGTCCTCCTTCCAGTGCAGATGTAGAAGCTCCTGGTCCAGCTGTGCCCCCTTCAACAGCGCCCTGTATAGCAACGTGACCACCCTCATCTGGCCCATAATGAGAAAGATGTAACACAAGCATTTGTGTTCAGCGGTTCTACAACACAGTGGCCCCACCATTAACAAACCGCATGCAAAAGAACTTAGTGGAGCAAAAAGTGCCCCACTGGGAGGTCATATGTCTCCTGAAGTTCCAGGAAAGTACAAACTTCTCCCCTCCCACAGATATGTCTCCCATTATAGTGATCCCCGCCTCCGTCCACGGGTGGTGGAGCCCCGACTATCACCCAACCACGCCCAATGCCTGGCAGCCAGCAACAGCAGCTCGCACGTATAACTGATAACTTAGTGCATGTCCTCTGTAGCGCCTTAGCCCAAACGTAGTGCACCGTTCTAATCAATACATCAATATTCCATACCACAGAAATGGGCACAGGTTTAATCAAAATGGTAGTCAAAAGGTCTTTGTAGGGCAGGCCACACTCTTGATGGCCTATATCATTCAACAATGTAGACGTCCAGCGAGCCACCCACCTCAGTTGTGCCGCTAGATAGTAATGTTTGAAATCAGGCGCAGCCAAGCCACCATCTGCCCACGGCAAGTGCAGTTTCTGCAGTGCCACACAGCTCCGCAAAGTACCCCAATATAGTGTCAGTTGGGAACTTCCGCGGGAGCACCACTTGGGAGGCCGCGAACAAATAGAGGAGTCGGGGCAGCACTACCATTTTATGTTTAACTTTGTTTTATTGGTTTGCAGATGAGTGAAAAGACACCTTACATATATCATTTGATCCTATTTTCGGCCCCTGCGAGAGGCCCGGCTTGTCCGTGCAACATACAATAGCTAATAAAGTATACAACTCCCATCCCCCCCGTCCCCTTGTCCCAACTCCACCCTCCCCGAACCGGTGTGCTATGGCGGATCCTTGGTATTTCAGTGCATATAGAGCCCATGTGCGCCATGCCTCAGGAAACTGCCTCAGGTTGTTGGATATCAGTTAGTCGCAAAAGGCGAAGGTATTTCGGGCAGGTGATTTCTTTGAATTCCACCGCTAGTAGGGGCTGCCATGTGGTAGCAAACGCGTCTGTGGATTGTGTAAGGCTAGCTTGGATTCTCTCCATGCCTAACGTGTACCACAGTTTGTGTAGCCACCCCGTGTGAGTTGGTCTATTCCGTGTGCCCCATAAAGAGAGAATGTGTTGCACCGCTGCTCCCATAGCCAAGCCCATCTGCCTTCCCCTAACTGACTTCAGTGGGGTATGTAAGCGGGTTGGGTAGCCCCAGCACGGTGTAGGCCGGGAAGCGTGGGATTTCTGTGTCAAATTGTTTGTCTATATCGTCTAGGACTGCCGTCCAGTATCCTGTCACTTCCCTACAGTCCCATAACAGGTGAGTCAGTGTGCCCTCTTCGTCACATCCTCTCCAACATGTAGGGCTACGATCGGGGTTTCCTTTGTGCAGTCTGGCAGGTGTCAAATACCAATATGTTACTACCTTGACCGCTGCTTCCCTGCCTGCTGTGTTCCTAGCCGTGTGGTTTGCCCGAAAATAAATGTCCCGCCATTCTTTTCCGGTCAGCTCTCTACCAAGCTCCCGTGCCCATCTCCTCTGTCCAGCCGACGGTCCCGGGCGAGCCGGGGGGCGTATCAGCCCGTAGAGTTCGGAGATCATCCTCTTATCCGAGGTTTTGGTTACGAGCCATTTCTCGTAGGCCGTCAGTTTTCTACCGACCAACTGGCGCACGTCTGGGTGTATTAGCCAGTGGCGAATTTGGAAATATTGGAATCTCTGCGGTCTCTGGACGTCGTAGGCCTGTGAAATCTCTGAGAGTTGGAGGAACCCCTCCAGGTCAAATAAGTGCCCGGCTGACTTGCAAGTTGACGCCCTCCATTGTGGGAACGCTCGCTTATCGAGCCCCGGTGGGAATTCCGGGTTGTCGAATATGGGAGTTAATGGCGAGGGAAAGGAGGTAAGTCCACGTTTAGTCGCCACTGTGTCCCACACTTGCATCACAGTGCGTGTGAATGGGGAGAGTGCAAGGTTCGGGGGCCTATCCGGGCGTTTAAGAAATGGCACTTTCCAGAGGTCTAGCTGTGCCAGCGCCCTATCTTGGAACAGCCACCTCTTTTCTGATTCCGGTCTGTGCCATTCTACCAGGTATCTGAGTTGTGACGCCCGGAAGTAGTCCAGCAGATTGGGAATTCCCAGCCCACCTTCGTCCGGGGGACGGTGAGCTAGCTCTCTCTTCATCCGCGGCCTCTTCCCGGCCCAGATGAAGTGTTGCACAGCACTTTGTAATTTATGAATGACGCCTTTGGGAGGCCAGGCTGGAATGGTCTGAAAGAAGTACAGCACTTGAGGCAAGATAGACATTTTGATTGCAACGATACGGCCCAGGAGCGACAGGGGTTGCTTCTGCCATCTACGCAGATCCCCCTGAACTCGTGAGAGGAGATTGGAGTAGTTTAGGGCGATTGTTTGCCCTGTGGAGGGGGTCAGAACTATCCCCAGGTATGGGATCTTGTCTTGAAGTTGGAGCTCCCCGAACTCTCCGTGTGTTACCCTTGGTGCAGTCTCGTTGAGACCAAGTGGTGATATCATGGATTTCCCCACGTTGATCTTGAAACCGGAAACTTCACCAAAAGCGTGCAGTTCCCGAAGGAAAGCCGGGACAGAGCGCTTGGGTGTCTCTAGGGCTGCCAGGATATCGTCCGCATAGAGGCTGATTGGGTGTTTCTCCCCTCCAAAGGGGATGCCGAGGATATCTGGGTTATCCCTTATCCGTTGTGCTAGGGGTTCAACATATAACGCAAATAAAAGGGGCGACAACGGACATCCTTGCCTCGTGCCCCTTTGAATGTCAAAAGGCTGGGAACTCGTTCCATTGACCCGGATCGTGGCTGTGGGTTTGTCATAGCAGCTTGTAACCCATGCCCTAAATCGCTCACCTAAGCCGAAGTGCGCCAATGTCTTATCCATAAAACCCCAGTCTACCCTGTCGAATGCCTTTTCGGCATCTATTGACAGTAAAAGGGCATCCGTCTTGTTATGGTGGACTTTATCAATTATATGCATGATTCGTTTGGTGTTGTCGCTGCTTTGTCTATTGGGAATAAACCCGGATTGGTCTGGTTTGATGATGCCTGGCATGCGTGGGCCTAGTCTGGTTGCCAGAACCCCTGTGAACAATTTGAGGTCCAAGTTGAGTAAGGAGATCGGCCGGTATGAGCCGCATTGAGTAGTGTCCTTTCCGGGCTTGGGAAGGACAACTATATCTGCTGCGAGCATGTCTGCGGGAATAGATCCGGGGCCCTGGAACGAATTAAAAAGGCGGGTTAAAATCGGGGCGATGAGTGGACAGAACGCTTTATAAAACCCCGCCGAGAAGCCATCTGGCCCTGGAGCTTTCAGTGGTTTGAGTAGAGAAATAGCACCGATCACTTCTTCGATTCGAATCAGCGCGTCCAAAGTTTCTGCTCCCGCCGTGTTTAAGGCCGTGGTAGCGGCTCGTTGAAGATATGACTCTCCATTCAGTTGAATTTGTGGGTCTTTGCTATACAAGGAAGCAAAGAATTCTCTGAGAGTTTCAGCTATCTGATCGTCCAGTTCCACCACCTCCCCCCTGGAGTTCCGAAGGGCAGCAATCCTGGACCTCTGGGCACGGGCTCTCAGTTTACTGGCCAGGAGGCGTCCCGTTTTATCTCCCCCTACGTAGTATGAGTGTTTGAGCCGCAGAGCCGCATATTCCGCCCTGTCGAGGTCCAAGCTTGCCAGCTGCGCTCTGGCTGCTTTCAGTTGACGCCATATTCTAGGGGCACCTGTCCGGCTGTGTACTCGCTCCAGCTCCACCACACTGGCCGTAAGCTGTTCTCTCTTTTCTTTCCGGTCCCGTACCTCCGCCACGGAGATAGCTATCAATTCCCCCCTCACGACCGCCTTGAGGGCCCCCCATAACGCTGTTAGAGACGTCCCCAGTGTATCGTTTGTCGCGAGGTAATCAGTGATGCATTTGTGTACCTGTTGGGATATCTCTTTGCGCAGCAGCAAATTCTCCCTTAGTCTCCACCTCCCCCTTGGTCTATGAGTTGGGGGCACGTCTAGTGTCACTATCACAGCGTCGTGGTCTGAGAGTGCCGCTGGAGTAATGTCCACTGTGTCTACTAGGGCATTGATTTCCGCCGACCCTATGAAGTGGTCTAGTCTGGCATATGTATGGTGTGCGTTTGAGTAATAAGTGTACTGCTTGCTATGGGTGTGGGCCTCCCGCCATATGTCTACCAACCCCCTGTGCGCCAGCCATTCCTTCCTCTGATAAGGCTCCTGTTTGGCCATGGCGTTGCCCGGATCTATCTTTCTCTGAGTCCATGACCAGGTTGAGGTCGCCTCCCACTAATATCCGTCTGTCTTGGGGACCAAGTACCTCTGATATGGCTCCCTTGATGAACTTTTCCTGTCCTTTATTGGGGGTGTAGATGGACCCCACCACTATGGCAGCCCCCCCCCCCACCCAGAGCCTGTAAGCCAACAGCCTACCCTTTATTTCTGCTACCTTATCTCCCACTCTGCCCTGGAACTTCTTAGCGAGCAATATGGCCACCCCTGCTTTTTTATCCATAGTAGAGGAGTAAAATTGTTGGGGAAAGGCGCGGGACCTCATTCTGTGCCAATCCTTAGAGAGGAGATGGGTTTCCTGTAGAAGGCACACATCTGCCCCAGAGTGCTCCAGATAAGATATGATAGCTCGCCTTTTAACGGGGTTATTCAGACCCCTCACATTGAGGGTTAGCACCTGAAGAACATGTTGCAACATAGTGGGTTTACAAGTGGTGTTTGTGCTTGTGTCTTTGGTAGACTGCTCTTGCCTCGCATGTGTCTGTGTCCCTGGGCCCTTGTTCCATGTATCAATGGCTCTATCTTTCGTCCATGCCCGCTCTCTAGTAGCACACCGGTTCCCCTTCCCTCCCTCCTCTCTAACCCCAACTCCCTCCTTTCAAATTTCCCTAGGTCATGTCGTCCCCTTGTGTGGAGTCTGTTCCGAAAGTGCGTCTTGCCCTCCCTCATGTTTCCCCTTTCCCCCTGTGTCCCTCCCTCCGCCTCCCCCCCCCCCCCAGATCCCCCCTAGTCCCTCCCTTACCCCAACTAGACATACCCCAGGTGTAACCATAGTCCAATGTCCAACATTCCGGGACGCGGACATTTGGAAATGAAAAATCGGGGTAAAAATGTGGTCCAAGTGCCCCGGGCCCCCCTCCCCCCCCACCCCCCAGCCAGCTATATTTTAGTGCAATAACGTCCCCTTGTGCAGCTCAAAGTTTGTCCGGCGAGGTAGTATCCCTCGACACTGCCTCCAGGGCTGCCAGTCTTTCTTGTGTGATGGTGGTGGGATCCGGCCGTGCTTCAAGTTTAGGCGAGTGTCTGCGGCCTACTCTTTGCCATCCTCCCCCTGAGGATCGTTGTGTGTGGATGGGCGAGTCCTCCGAGTCCCGTTGTTCTAGGCCCAGGAGCGCGCATGTGTCATGAAGTGATCTCATTTGATGTAGCTTGTCGCCCCACTTGAAAATCAAACGGAATGGGTGGCCCCATGAGTAAGTCACTCCCTTGTCTTTCAAAAACGTCGTCACTTCCTTGAATGCTTTCCTCTTTTGTAAGGTAATGGAGGCCAAGTCCTGGTATAGTGCTATGGGCTTACCCTGATATTTGAGGGGTTGCTTACGTCTGGCTTTGCGTAGTATGCGTTCCTTGAGGTGGGAATCTGGCAAGAAAGCTAGGATGTCCGGTGGAGGGGCTGGTGCCCGCCTTGCCATTCCCACACTGTGTGCACGATCAATGCGAATGTCAAAGTCTAGGGACTCGTCCAGGATCTCCCTAAACAAGTCCTGGAGGTATCGGGCGACGTCTGACCCCTCTTCTTTCAGCGGGACCCCCCTAACGCGGATGTTGTTTCGGCGTGACCGATTTTCGAGGTCTTCTGCGTGGGCTTGCATGTCTACCTGCTGATCCTTGAGTCGTATAAGTTCCTGCTGTAGTTGCTCTATCTCCTCGCCTTTGGATTGTTCACGCTCTTCGATGGCAGCGACTCGCTCCCCAATTTCATCAACATCGCGTCGGATCTCTCTCACCTCACCTGCCACCTCTTGCTTAAGCGTTTGGAAATCCTCTCGCAGCGTATTGAAAAGAGTTTCTAGGAATATTCGTGTGATTGGCGCTTCTCCGTCGCCTTGTTCTGCTTGTGCTTTAGGGGCCGGGGAAGTTCGCCCTCCCTTCTCCCCGGACAAGGAGCCTTTGGCTAGCATCTCTTTCAATGTTCTTTGCCCCTTTTTCCGCATTGTAGACATTGTGGGGCTCCCAGTTGGTTGGTCTTCCGCCTCCACACTAGATCTACGTGTACTTCATGTGTGTAGCACCTCTGGCTGCGTGGGTGACGTTGAGTTAGGGTCGCTCAACTTTGCGTCACTCCTATGCCCCGTGGTGCGATTCTGTGCTCTCCCGTATGGACCGTGGCCCCCAGTTGCTGTGGGTAGTAGCTGTTTTCCCTCCCGTTTGCGGGCGACCTGTTGCGTGTCAGCAGTGTGGTTCTCCTGCGCGGGTGCGTACTTGGCGGGACTTATCCTATCGCGGCTAGCTTGCTGCGATCAGGCCGGCGGGCCCACCTCGGCCCTGTCGCCTAGGTCTGTTCTCTGAATTCGTGGTGTTGGTGTTGTCGGCCAGCCGTGAAGCCCTGTGGGGGCAGTTATGAACTCCTTACGATCTAGTACGCTGTGTGCGGCCTTTGACCATGGAGGCGCTGAGTCGCGGGGGCCAATCTGTGGTCCCGCCCACGGTATCCACTGTTGTCTGGGTAGGGACTGCCTCCCCCCGATCCGCCTCGGGTGCGGTTTCTGCGGCTAATTTACTCGGGCTGTGTTCAGCCCCCCCAGGGCCACCGCTGCCGCCTTCACCGAACCGGGGGGTTGTCCCTCCTTTTCCGCCGTGCTATGCTGTCCCACGCCGCTCCCGCTCCGATGCTTGCCCCTGTGCTGCCAGGCCTGGTTTAGGAGGTGGGCACCCTACGCATCCGCCGAGTGCCTCCGCTGCTTATGCGCCTTGTTGCCTGTCCTTTGGTCTTTGGTGACTAGGCTGTTTTCGGTGTTGGGGCCCCAGGCCCACCTTTCCCCCGCTGCCGAGTGTTCGTCACTTTGGGCCTTGGCACTCACCTCCTTGCCGGATCGCGGGGGTCTACAGGGCAGTTTGTCTCCGATGGGGCCGGGCTCTGCGGGTCACTCACCGCTCCACCGCGCCTTCCCCGCCGTTACCTTCAGGCGCTGCCTCTTCCCCAGGTCGCGCAGGGGGCTCCGGATTGGCGCCCAGCAAGGCCCTCAAGCCGGGCGCTCGATTTACGCCGCAGGCCGAGCAGGGGCCGCCTCTCCGCCACCGCTCCGGTCTTACCGGCGCCTGAGGTGATCGTCGCAGCTGCGGGTACTCACTCGCCGTTCTGCTGGGCGCCCTTGGTGGACCTTCGCCGGATCCGCCCGTGCCCCGACCAGGGTGGAGCGCGCCAGTCCTTCCCGCTCTGTCGTTTTGCTGGGCCTCCGGCCCGAGCGCCACCTCCGGCCGCTACCTGCTCGGTCTTCCGAGGAGCCCACCAGCCGCACAGGACGCCCGCTGGAGCTTGCGGGGGTGTCGCCACACTCCCACTGGTCGTGCCACCTGCTGTGGTGCACAACGGGGGGATATGCTGGGTTATTTGGCTGTTTACGGGGGGCCAGGAGCGAGGAGCCTCCGGGTTGTGCGACCGCTTAGATCGCCATCTTGGCCACGCCCCCAGCACTACCATTTTAGAAACAGCCACCCACCGACAACGGTAGAGTAGTTCAGAAGGCCACTGAACGTTTTAGGGCGGCAATTGCGTGGCAGAAATTGCCCTTGTAAAGAAAGTCCGCTGTGTAGTAACTAGCCACCCCCAAATGCCGAATAGTGCTGGATTCCCACCGCAGTGTCGGGCATTTGAGATGGATCTGCACCCCTCATGATCGTCTTGGAGAGGGTAGACACAAGACTTGCACCAGTTTACCTCCAGACCGTAGTAGCGCCTGAAATTCGTCAAAGCAGCCACAGCTCAGAGAGATTAGTCTTCCCCTGTCATATACAGGAGCATGTTATTTGCGTATAAGGAGAGTTAAAGGCAATCAGAAGAAAGTTGTAAACCCGGTAGTGGTCCCCCCCCCCACGGGACTGCCCGGTCAAACTGTTCCACAGCCAGGGCAAATAACAGAGGAGACAAAGGCCACCCCTGTCTGGTGCCCTGCTCCACCACGCATGCCTCCGAACTCACCAAGCCAGTGCAGACCGGGCACAGTGGGCTAATGTATAAAAGGTTTGTCCATTTGACGAAGGACAACCCAAAGCCCATGCCAAGCAAAGTGGCATATAAGAACTTCCAGCGGAGTGGGTCAAACTCTTTCCAAATATCCACATAAATGACTAAAGCATCCATCGGGAGTCGCTCCCGCTGATCCAGAGCAAAAAGCAGCTGGCAAATGTTGGGCATGGTGCTGCGAGTAGGAATAAACCAGTTTGCTCAGGGTAGACCAGGGAGCACATGTGGGGGAGTAACCTGGTCGCCAGGACTTTGCTCAGGATCTTATAGCCAGTGTTAAGCATCAAAAGGGGGCGATATAAATAATGAAGAAGTGGGTCTTTATCCTTCTTAGGTAGGGACACAGTGGTGGCCTCATGCAAGGAGGGAGCACTCCCGCACCCGGGAATCATTAAAGAGAGCCACTTAGGGATTTCGTTCGCGACATACATAGCATAGAATTCTATGGGCAGTCCATTCAACCTAGGGACTTTCTCCCTCTCTATCTCTTAATCACAACCTGCACTTCCTGCTCAGTAATATCCACACCCAATTGAGCTGCTACTGTGGGAGAGGAATTTGCAATGTAGTTTAACATTTGTTCCTCCCTACGCTTAGTCTTCGCAGAGTGCAGATCTCTATATTAATAGAGGAACGCTATATTGATACCCTCTTGAGTAGGCATCACACCCCGAAGTGTCTTGCACATGGAGAACAGTATGCCTGACCCTCATTCTGTAAGAGCCACATGAGGATTCTGCTGCTAAGCGTGCACCCCTGTTGTGTTAGAGATGCAATATCCTGAATTACCACTTTCATAGCCCCCCATTCCACCCCCACTGATGAGGCCGTGCCTGCGCCATCAAGCCAATAGCGAGCAACTTGTTCACCCAGTGAAGCCCGGAAATCCTCATCTTCCAGCATCGTGGGGTCCAAGCGATAAGTGGGGACACTGCCTATGTGTGGACCACTGAAAGGAGCACAGCATGGGGGAGTGATCGGAATATGTTATTGGCAAATACTTTAAGTCGAGTACCTTGCTATAAGTCACCTTACAGCTATAGATTCTATCAAGCCGAACCTCTAAGCCATGTAAACCAGAGCGGTAGGAATACACCCAGGACTCCGGGTTTGGCGCCCTCCAGGAATCAATATGGTCCTACTGTGCAGCCCAGGCGCAGGCAGCTTCCGCTAATCTAAACGCTGGCACAACACTCAAGGGTGGACGTGATCTATCCAAGCCCAGGTCCGCTACGCAATTAAAGTCACCCCCCACTATCCTCAAATTGGGAATCCTCAGTGGAAGGAGAGGGGCCAGGTTAGTCAGAAAGGCAGACTGGTCCACATTCAGGGTATAAACATTCAGCAGGGCAACATCTCTAACATCCAATCGACCCAACACCAATATATTTCTTGCAGGAACACAATCTGTACCCCCCCTACACTTCAAGTGAGCCAACACATTATTACTTTAAGAGGGGGTGGTGAGGCACCGTATGTTCCATGTGATCAATTTAATCTGGGCGGACATTCAGTCTAGTCCAGGTAGATATCCACGAGGCGCTCCCCTCAGTCCCCACCTGTCGATCTGATCCACCTGCATTCAATCACACCACAGAACGTCTGCAGCCATACACACCCCACTGCGAGAAAACAATACAAGAGAACAAGAAATAAAATTGAACAAACATCCCCAGCGCCCCCCTAAGACTGTGACATAGAACCATCCTGTCCAAACAACAAGTAAAACACACAAGATGATGG
Source organism: Calotriton arnoldi (assembly GCA_963921515.1). Classification (NCBI taxonomy): domain Eukaryota; kingdom Metazoa; phylum Chordata; class Amphibia; order Caudata; family Salamandridae; genus Calotriton; species Calotriton arnoldi. Next base: position 256,196 of record CAWUFW010000280.1, read on the forward strand.
ACGGAATGCTGCACATTGGCAAACATTCACCCCCAGTCACAGATCTGGGTTTAATCCATCGTTATTTTGCTTCACCACGCCACCCCAGTTCAGACATGGCCATATGCATATCAGTCTTGACCCTGTGCCTCATGGGAACAGTCCAGACCGAACTGCCAAGCCATGTCTTCCCTGGACCGGAATCAAGCATCCTAGGACCGGTTTCAGGCTATCAGCCTTCATCAGCCAGGATAGCTTGACTCCAGTGGCGTAGTGAGCACGGGACCCACGTCTGGGCATACCCTTCCCACTTAGGGCGAAATGCAAATCACACAAGATGATGGACGGAATGCTGCGCATTGGCAAACTTTCACCCCCAGTCACAGATCTGGGTTTAATCCATCGTTATTTTGCTTCACCATGCCACCCCAGTTCAGACATGGCCATATGCAAATCAGTCTTGACCCTGTGCCTCATGGGAACAGTCCAGACCGAACTGCCAAGCCATGTCTTCCCTGGACCGGAATCAAGCATCCTAGGACCGGTTTCAGGCTATCAGCCTTCATCAGCCAGGATAGCTTGACTCCAGTGGCGTAGTGAGCACGGGACCCACGTCTGGGCATACCCTTCCCACTTGCAAATGCAAAACACACAAGATGTGCAGCATTCCGTCCATCGTCTTGTGTGTTTTGCATTTCGCCCTAAGTGGGAAGGGTATACCCAAACGTGGGTCCCGTGCTCACTATGCCACTGGAGTCAAGCTATCCTGGCTGATGAAGGCTGATAGCCTGAAACCGGTCTTAGGATGCTTGATTCCGGTCCAGGGAAGACATGGCTTGGCAGTTCGGTCTGGACTGTTCCCATGAGGCACAGGGTCAAGACTGATTTGCATATGGCTATGTCTGAACTGGGGTGGCGTGGTGAAGCAAAATAACGATGGATTAAACCCAGATCTGTGACTGGGGGTGAATGTTTGCCAATGTGCAGCATTCCGTCCATCATCTTGTGTGTTTTGCAAACAACAAGTAACACAGGTCCCACAAGGAGCCAACTAAAGCCCAAAAAACTGGACTAACTGGTTCCTTAACTGAGAGGTATATTCGGTGTAGGAAAGAAGGATCTACTTTTATGGCTACCCCCACTTTTTGCCTGGTGATAAGCTGTTCTTAACTAGTCTGACTGGGATCCTGCTAATCAGGACCCCAATCTATCTGCTTTCTCCCTTAAATTGTTGTGTTCAGTACTTAGGTACATCCCAGATTGGATACTGGGGTACCCTTATCAGTCCCTAGTATATGGTACTAAGGTACCCAGGGCATAGGTACCCCAGAGGTCCCCCATGGGCTGAAGCATGCATTATGCCACCCATGGGAGACCATTCAAAATGGAACTACAGGCCTGCCATTGCAGCCTGTGTAAGCTGGTGCTAGCACCACTTACTAGCGGTATAGGTTTCCTATATCTAGCGTCACTGCATTTAAAACCTATAAGTCACCCCTATAGCAGGCCTTATCAATCCTGAAGGCAGGGTGATTGGTTCTAAGTGTGAGGGTGCCCCTGCATGCGCAGGACACCCCTACAGCCTACGGAGTCCATTTTCCCGGGTTGTAAGTGAAGCAGCCATATACTATATAGAGAGGCACAGCGTAATTAGGTGATTACCATCTCAAAAACGGCTGCAATGAATCCTATCATGTTTGGTATCAAACATGTTGGAATCATACACCCACACCTTAAACGGTGTTGGAGGTATGATTTCAAGCACTGGAAGAGCCCTCCGTCAGGCTCTCAGTGTCCCCGGTACCAGCCTTCTAGACCCGGGTAGCACAAAATGGTTGCTGCCGACCAGAGACACGATTCTGCCCTCCTGCTGCTGAGCCATGCTCCACCAGGGGAAGGCAGAACAATAGGCATCCTGTCACAGGGAGGTGTGACCACCTCCCAGACAGGATTTAGTGTATTGGGGCAGAGTCGGTGTGCTTGCCAGCGCCACTCAGTCTGCATGAGGGGCACATTTGGTGTCCCCATGCATAGTCCAGTTCAAACCAGCTCTGGGAGCCATTGGCTCCCGCTCTGGAACGAAACTGGACAAGGACATGGGAGTAACCTCCCCCTGTCCAGACCCTCCCCTGGGAGGGTCCCCTGAATCGTCCCAACCCTTTCCTTAGGGTACTTAAGGGCTTACCTGTGGGTGGGTCCCTAGATTCGTTGTGGGACAAGATTCAGATCAGACACTTCTTCTTCTACCGTCTGGGCACTCTGGACTTCGTTTGGGCTCAACTTCGTCTCCCTTCCAGTCTGCTGCATCGTCTGTGCCTGTGCACCATACAGGAACCTTCCAAGGCCTGTGGGCATTAAAGACACCTGAAGGAATCTCCCTTGAAGTGAAGGAGTCACTTCCCTGCATTCGCAGGCAGCGCAACTAAGTCGACCGTTCTGCTGATCCTGAGCTCCTCCGGACTCCGAAAGGTTCTGCAACACAGGTGGTAGTTCTCCACAGCTCCCGAGGCCTGCCCTGCCCTCTCACCAAGTTTGAGGCCAGTATCCCTCATGGGGGTTGCAATAACCAAACCCCTGTGCACCGCGTCAACTTGCAGTTGCAAAGGCTTGTTGGCTTCCTTCCAAGAAGATCTTCGGGCTCCAAGTTGCCCCAACCTTGAGCACCTCCAGTCACCAGAATCTTCGGCCACAGCGCATCGTTGTGCATCGTGGCCTGCCTCTTTTGGTGAGCTGCTTGAGGTCCTCTCGCGACTCCAGTGCCTCCGGCCTGTGGGTCCATTTGAGGGTCACCTTTGTTTCTTTTGGGCTCCCCTGATTGCTTGGGGCCTGCCCTGACTCCCCTGCTTGTGGTGAGTCCCCTGGACCTTGCTGGTTCTGACGTTGCACCTTCTTCGACTTCTGCATTGGTTGCAGTTGCCAAGGCTTGTTGGTGCTCTCGCCGGACACTGACCCCTCAGCACTCGACATCCGACGTGGGACAGCTCCTGCACGGCTCCTGGTCTTCCTCCGCGTCACCTGGTCCTCACAACTGCATAGTAGTCAAGGTCCTCATCAACTCTCCTGCAACGCCCGACATTGGTAGGCATTCGTCTTTCAGCTCTCCTGGTCACTCCTGAGTGACATAGACTCTGTCCTCTCTGCTTGCAGGTACCTCTCAACTAGAATCCACCTTCGTATTCCACCGGACACATTCTCCTTCGCCAGCAGCGGCACTTTTCTGAAGTCCTCCATTGGGTTCGACGGCGGTTTCCGACACCACTTCACACCTATGCACCCGGCTTCCCTCGTGTAGGTAACGTGGGTACTAGGGTATCCACGGGTGGGGTGGCTCTCCAACCTTCTGTCTTCCACGGGGTTTCTTCAGGGTTCACTGGGAAGGGTCCTTAATCTTTAGAATTCCAACCACGACTTACACGTAGAGTTGTACGGAGCACGCAGTCGTGTTTCCACACTGCACACGCTCTCCGTGGGGTTCCTAGTCACTCACCTTTGGTGGTTCCTTGGGTTCCCGGCACTTCTACGTCCTCTCGACCTTGTCTTGACCCGAGTCGTGGTTCTTATACCACTTTCTTAGTATATGGTTTGGTCCCCCCTGGGGTCCACTGTGTATTCTGTGCTATTTACTGTATTTCTTTGCAAAGTATTGTGTGCATTGTGATTATCTCTGGGTAGGAGATATCTAAACGTGTTAGAGAGTATTATATAATAAATACATATTTTTATAAATACCTTGTAGAGCCACCAGCTAAATAAGCTAAATAAGGAGAAAAGGCAAAATGGCAGTCCAATATATAGGGACATTTTGCGTGAGCCCCCCCTCCCAGCCCATACAAATCAAAAAAGAGTAACAGGAAAAATCGACAATATTATAAGAAATACAGCCACCACAGCACAGTCAAGGCTACGGTTTTATCCACAGCTATTGCCATCCAGTCAATCGTCCAACAAGATCATCAGCCATGCCCAAGGTAACCCCTGGAAGAATTTACTCTAGGTGTGGCACAGTGGAGTAGTCAGAGATGGGGAGGCTCGCTATGGGAAGCCTTCACTATCCCCTAGAGAGGCAGCAGTCTTCACCACCATCGTCTGTTCCTGAGCCACCTGCGACTTGGTAGGCCAATACCCCCCCGCCCCCCCTACGACTAGATCGTTGCTGCTTTGGGTGCTGTGGTTTCTGTTGCTCTGTTACTTCCAGTCATACAGTACCTTTGTCATACAGCTCCAGCCAATCCCATGCCACAGCCGAGTCCGTGAAGAAGTGCACCTGATTCTTTGTCTGGACTCTCAGCTGGGCCAGAAACAGTAAGAAGTAGAGCAAGCCTAGTTTGCGCAGTCTTTTCTTGCAAGGAATGACCTCCTCTGAGTCTGGACCTAGCGGGTGAAGTCAGGATATAAAGACACCGGCATTGTCCACAGCAAAGGGCCCATGAGCTCAGGCTTGCTGGAGCAGATGGTCCCTGCCATGAAAGTGCAGGAGGCGGGTTACCACTGGGTGAGGTGGTGCCCCAGGGCGAGGCGGCTGTTCCGGCACCCGATGAGCCCGCTCCAAGGCATAGCATTTGGATAAGCCCTGCGGGGCTACAATCTCCTGGAGCCAATCTTCTAGGAAGGCCAGGATAGAGTCGCCCACAACACGCTCCGTGAGGCCCGCAACTCAGACATTGTTCCGGCGGGCCCTCCCCTTCTGATCATCTAGCCTAGCAGCCAACCGGCGCGTTTGGCCCCCTGATTCTGTAAGACGGTGGTCTGAGACCGAACAGCTGGTGCCAACGACTGCACAGTGACCACCAGAGCATTAACCCTCTCAGATAATTTCCTGGAGTTTTCTCAAAGGAGGCCTAGATCCAGTGCAATGGAGTCTGTCTTACCCTTCAGCCATTTCCCAGAAGTATCGATCGCCACCAGTTTATTGAATTGAATGTCAGTATAGGACGTATCACCACCACTTGCGCCCTGCTTGATCCTCTAGTGGGAGCCGCTCGTGGACGCATCCTCCTTGGTCCATTGTGTGTGACCCATGGCAGCCCCAAGGGTAGAGGGAGGAGAGCCGCTGCAGGGCACAAGGGTAGAGGCCAGTCAAATTCCACCACCCAACAGTGGTTCTCTAACACTAAAGGCTACCGGTGGGGCCCCAACGGCAGTCAGGGAGGCCCCAGGCAACCGCAGCACTGGTCACCAACCAGGATCTCAAGCCTCCGTGTGACGACGGTAGCCCTATCACCACCAACATGAGACACGTGATGTGGAAAGGGAGAGTAAGTGGCTGTTGAAGAAAGAACCTAAAATTATATGGTGGCCAAAACAACCAACCTGCGCATCAAACCAACAGTTTCCAGCAGGACAGAGGAGAGCAAAGAGAAAGTTAATCCAGGCCTCCAACAGCAAGCACATGAGGCTGACCCCAGTTAGTTCGAGGGTGAAACTGGAGTCGCTAGTAGAAACATCTGTGGCGAAGGAAAAGAACAAAACCCAGTCGATGTGATCCTATATGAACAACCTGCTCCCCAGAAGGCCGCAGCAACTCCACTCTCCTGGGGCCATTCCAGGTGCCCCCACAAAGCCAAAACAATGGGGTGGGTCTGCTGCGCTATCTCCAGCAGTCTGACACCGGTGAGAGACGCTGTGGCTGTAAGAGTTGCCCCACCCGGCCGACAAGTGGCCAAAGAGGTTGTAAAATGGTCCCCTGGAGCCTGCACAAAGTCCTCAAATGTATGGGCCCCCCACAGGGTTACTCACGGCTATTGCTTCCCTGAGATTCTTCTCCAGAGCAGTTCCCCACCAATATCTACATCGCCCTTGCTACTCAAGCGGGGTCGCCATCTTGGCTGTAGCAGGCTGTTCGCCCGAACGAGCTCTGATGCCTCCCAAAGTTGCGGGAAAGCCACCAGTCCGTCAAGGACCCCCACCGGGGGTCCAAGATCAGCCAGTACTCCTTTGGGCCCAAGTGGGTGCGCGGTGTAGCCGCGGCAAGGTCGTGTCGTACGGTTTCATGGTCCATGCTAACCGTGAGGGGCCGCCTTCTGCTACTCCGAGTGCTGCCCGCGATCTCGCACCCCTATCCTCTGCCTGTACCAGGCCGTCTGGAGGTCATCCGGGGGCTCCACTGGCTGCACAGCAACCTGCAGGTGCGTCCGCAGAGCGAGCGGAAGGTGCGCAGTGGTTACTAGTGGCCAGGGGTTCGCGATCGGCGAGGAGCTCGCGCCGTCCACGTGCTCAGGGCATGATGGCTAGGTTCGCCTTTGATTGTGAGTGTTGTATTTCTTTAACATTTGTCTCCTGAGGCCACAAAACTATTGACTCCAAACTATTAGACCAAGGCCCCTCTTTAGCACTGCAGAGTAGTGAGAGCAAGCAGTCTAAGGCCTACTCTAGGAGGTGGTGTGGATTTAGACACTTAGAGGGCGATTATGATGACGGTGGGACCGTCACCGACAGCCCGTCACCGGCGGTCCCACCGCCATCGAAACCATCTTATCCGCCCGCCATATTTCAATGGCGGGCAGATGGTTGGCGGTCGACAAGACCGACCGCCACCCATCCGACGGGCTCCTTGAGCTTGCCAGTGCGGCGGAGGGGGTTGTATTCCCTACCATGGTGGCGGTGCCTGCCAGGCACCGCCGTAGGGATTACAATGTCCCTTTCCACCTGCCTTTTCATGGCGGTTAACCCGCCATGAAAAGGCAGGGGGAAAGGGACTTTGGGGCCCCGTACCGGGCCCCCTTCCCAACTAGCCCTCATGATATGGGCACTGGGGGGCACGCACCGCATGGTGTCTGCCACGTAGTGCAGGGATATGTCAGGTGTCCTTATTTTCCATTACGGCGGGTGCTGCAGTCAGCAGCATCCGCCGCAATGCAAAGTGTAGGCATTGCGACCGCCGTGGTGGCGGTCACATCATAATGCCTATGTCGGTACTGCCAACAGTCTGTCGGGCGGTCCCGATTTCTGATAGGGTGGCAGCTGGACGCAAGTCCGCCCGCCATCCTAATCAGCCCTTTATTTGCCTGTTAAATTGTGATCCATTCACAAACACTTGTTTGTGCATGGATCACAATTACACATGGAGTAGTGATTATTGCACCCGGTAATTCGTTTTTTTTTTGTAAACAGATTTTATTGTTATTTCTTAACAAATTACATACATTACAGGACAAAGGTAAGCTCTTTCACAGTCAGTTGCAGTGCCACATCTATTCTGTGTTTTTACAGCATCTATATGTCAGATCATGGTTTCAACAATATGTCTCAGCCATAAGTCAATTCTGCTCACCTTGTTAAATTGGTTTAATCGAATCTTAATTCTGTACCCCAGGATAAGTTCTCAAGGGTACATATTGCTCCCTCTCGGTCCTACAACTTTGTAGTAAGTCTATAAATTGCTGTATCCTAATCGGAGTTCACGCCAGTGTGACCCTCCTACCTGGTTTCAGTCTTTATGTAAGTGTGAGTCAGAATGTCCAGGGCTATCAGGGATGTCATTGTCAGGGTTTTTCAAGCATTCCACAAGCACATCCCAGGCTCTAGCCTTATCTATAGTGCAATAACCTTTCCTCACTTCTTGAAATTGGACTGCTCCCTCGTATCCCGCCCACCTCAGCAAGGTCTCCCTCCATTGGGGTATCTGGGGGTTGACAGAGGCCTTTCATTTCATAGTGATTGCTTGTTTCGCTAGCACAAGTGCTAAATCCACAAATCTGTTGGTGACTTTGTTTAGCCAGGTTGGGGAATCCCCCCAGCAGGCATATCAAGGAAGTGCATGGGAGGGTCCTGTTTGTGATGTCATCAATGCATGATATTACTCCCTCCCAGAATTCACGCAGTTCCGGACATGTTCATACCATATGGAGCATCTCAGCTTATTCTTTCCCACACCTAGGGCAACTCATTTCCTGTGCCCCAAAGTGTTGCAGTATTTTCCCTGGTGTAAGATTCACCCTAAGTAAGAAGTAATAGTTAAAAAGTTTAAATCTGGTGTTACGGGAGACAGCATATATGATAGCGAGTATCCTGGACCAGTGTGAGTCAGGGATCGGTTCTGCAACATCTTCCTCCCATTTTTGACGTACCTCTTCCAGTGGCATGTTTATATCTGTATTTAAAGCCCTATAGAGGAGTGTGATACATACATAGCGTGTGGCTGCTAAGGTGTGTCAGGGGTTCCACTGACCCTTTCTTCCAGTGTTTTCGTATAGTGAGACAGAGCACAGTGTAGTAGAAAGTCCCCGGGGAATCTCATAAGCCTCCCTAAGTTCTTCAGAGGAGAGAAGTTTGCCATCCCTGTAGAGATCACCCACACAGGTTAAGTCCGCACTCCGACACCCCCTGCAATGCTCCGGTTTTGTTAACCCATTCTAAGGCCTGCAAGGGCAATTCTGGTGTATACGGCAATGAGGTGCAGGTGCACTGTAGGCTCCGCTGCCAACTTTGCCATGCTGTCAGTAATTCCCTAGTGTTGTGCGGGAGAGGCTGTCTGGGATTCAGTAGTATCTGGAGCAGAATACTAGTACTGGGAATACCACTAGGATCCCTCTCCCCAGGGTGTAACCGGGCATGCAGCCATTGGTTATGCCATTGCATCTGGGCCGCCAGGTAATAGAGTTCGAAATCTGGTGCCACCAAGCCCCCATGTTGTCCATGGGTCTTCTCAGTTTGGTCATCGCCACTCGATGTCTGCCAGCCCACCCAGTCAGTTCTACGAGTAATGAGTTCAGTTCAGTTCAGTAAAGAAACCCCATGGAATTGTGATTGGTAGGGTGGCGATAAAGTAAAGCAGACGAGGTAACGCCATCATTTTGGCAACCGCTATACTACCCACCACCGAAAGGGGCAGGGTCTTCCAGAAGCCGATATTGGTGCGAAAGGCCCGTACTGTCACTCCAACATTACCATCCAGCAGGTCTCTGGTATCGTGGTACACTTTCACGCCAAGATATTTCATACAGCGCCCCTCCCAGACAAGCTCCCACAAGTCTCGTGGTTATGGCATGTCTGGACTCAGGGGGAAGCACAAGCGATTTTTGCCAGTTTATTTGAAGACCCGATATAGAGCCAAATCGGTTCAGTAATGAGATTGCCCCAGGAAGGTTCCTTTCCGCACTAGCCAGAAAGAGAAGCATGTCATCTGCGTATAGTGCAATTTGATGGGCCACTCCCCGTTGGAGTAGGCCCCGGTAAGCTGTACCCTCACGTGCTTTGCCTGCCAAAGGTTCAATCGCGATTGCAAAAAGCAGGGGAGAGAGTGGGCAGCCCTGTCGGGTCCCCCTAACAACCTTGTAAGTGTTGGAGATCGTTCTGCCGGTGCGCAGTCATGCAGAGGGGCCCGTGTATAAAAGCCTAGTCTAAGCAATAAATGCCACTCCCAAACCCATCTCTCCCATCACCTGGTATAGATATTCCCATCGGTGGCTGTCAAATGCCTTTTCTATATCAATGGAGACTATTAATGCCCCATCGTCCTTCGGTGTTCCTCTAGGATTGAGAACAGTCTCCGTATATTCATTGCTGTGTTCTTCCCTGGAATAAATCAAGTTTGATCAGGATGTATAAGTATGGGCATGTGGGGAAGAAGGCGGGAGGCCATGACCTGTGTTTGCGATGGGATCGGTATGTTCCGCAATTGACGGTGTCCCTGATCTTTCCCCCTTCTGGGCACAGGTGGGGCATTCTCCTGGTGGGGGAGCTGTTCAGTCCAGTCCCAGATGTGGTCTGGGGCAGTGAAGAAGTGTGTCAAGTCTTCGTGGGTGACTCGAAAACGTGCAGGGAAGAGCATGGATACGTCTTACACAGTTTCCACAAGTGACGTTTTGCCTAAGTAAATGAAGCCCGCTGTTGTTGTACTGCTTTAGAGAAGTCTGGGAAGATCATGATCCTTTTATTGTCTATGGTGATTGCTCCCTTCGCTCAAGCCTGGGACAAGAGATAGTCTTAATCCTTGAAGTGTAGCACTCTGGCGACCACTGGCTGAGGTCCCGCCCCAGCCAGCGGAGGCCGCAACGGCACTCGATGAGCTCTTTCAAGTGCAGAGAACTGGGATAGGCCGGTTGGTGCTATTTCCGTACGCAGCCAGTTCTCAAGGAAGGTGACCATATCCCCACTCTGGTCCTCGATGTGCTCCGGCAGGCCAGTAATCCATAGGTTGTTCCTTCGGGCCCTGTTCTCGGCATCCTCTGCCCGCATTTCAAGCACCTTCACCCTTGATTTATTGCTGTCAAATCTTTTCTCATCGTTATCACCTCAGGATGCAGTTCCTCCATGGTCCGTTCCGTAGTGGTGACCCTTTCTGCCAGCCGTCGGTAGTAATCTCGTAACAATCCCTGGTCCACGACTAGTGTATGAATTTTGAGTTCCAAAGCATCTTGGGATTCCTTACCCGCAGTCAGGATAGCATCCACTGCAGCGTTCCGGCAGTTTTCCAATGAGAGCCCCTCCGTCCCCTCAGGTGATCTAGTGGCGGCGTCTAGGGTCTGGTCAGGATCATTAGTGTCCTTTTTCCTAGTGGCCTTGTCTATGATTGCAGTATTCGCAAGTGTTTAGCCGCTTCGGGAGCCGTGATCTCCAGGTTGCGCTGTATGTGACACGTTCCACACGGCCAGTCTCCCAGTCGTCTCTACACGAGACCGTCTCGCCTCGATCTGTAGTGGGCCCTTGTAGGAAGCTGGCTCTGTATATACTATACCAAAGGGAAGTATAGTGTGCACAGAGTCCAGTGGAACCCCAAAGGTAGGCAGAGGTAAAGTTAGATAGAACCTTACTCTCTATTTGTGGTAGTGTGGCCGAGCAGTAAGGCAGTATCAGAGGACAGTGTTAAGCATTTGTTGACGCACTCATTCAGCAAATGAATTCACACACTCAAAGACTGAACTTCAGACCAATTGTTTTTGTATAAAAATATTCTTTTAGTTATTTTATTTTCTAGAACCAAGCAAGCCTGGCACAGGTGAGTTGATAAATACTTTGCAGTAAATATACAGTTTGAAATGCAATTGTAAATGTACTTTGAAATGATTACCGTTTGAAATACTGGTAATGCAATACTGTGAAATGCTGTACATCTACTTTGTATTGACTTTGCAATGAAAATTACAGGTAAGTTACTTTTACGTTACTTTTGAGATTACTTTTTAGATAACTTTTTCTACTCAGTGTGATATGCCTAGATATCACACTGGGACATTTCCTAGAGAAAAGGTAAGTAAAATCAGTTTTGCACAATTGTTATTTTTCAGGTTTCCATACAAATCAACTCCACACTTAGAACATTTTTCACAGAAAAACAGTCAATAGGTTCCTATGGAGAGAAATGAAGTTAACGGTTACCAGGTAAGTGATCGGTCTATGGAGTTGAGCTTCTGGGGTTAGAACAAGGGTTACCCCAGGGTCAAGGATGCACTCTGGTTACACCCTCAGCGGCACTAGGGCGGCCGGGTGCAGAGTGCTGAGGCCCAATGTTATCCAATGAGGGATAGGGGGCCTCCGGTTGGTGGCTGCTGGCGAGCAGGCCACAAGGTTGTGGGAGCCAAGCTCCTGGTGTTAGGCTCAGGGCAAAGGGGGATCCGGTTTAGCACACAAAGTTCCCCCGCAGGGGCGGCTGGGTGCAGGGTGCTGTTTTGGCATCTGGTGCCATGTTGTTTTCAATGGGGATTTTCGGTTTTGGTTTTTAGCTGCAGGCTCGGTCCAGGAAGACTTCCGGGAGGAACCAAACGGCTGGGCAGGTAAGTTGGAGGGCTCAGAGACGTAGGTGCACCTCGGGTTCCTTTCTCCAGTGCGCAGGGCGGCTGGATGCAGGGGTGTCTTTTGAGGTCGGATTTCACCTTACCGGGTGGTTGGGGGGGGGTCTCTGTGCAGAGGCTGCAGGCGTCGTCGGGGAGTCCTGGAGGGGTCAACCCACGGTGGACTCGGACTCTGGAACGCTTGGGGACCTCGCTGGGACCGGTGGGCAACTTGAACTCGGGCTGTAGGCGACGGGTGCAGTGGTGGTTCCAGGCATCGGGTTTCTTTTTCCTCAGCAGGCTCGGAGTCTTTGTTTGGTGTTTCTTTTGAACAGAGCTGCTGTTCACAGGAGATCCGGTCTTTGTTGAAGGCAGTCAGTCCTCCCCGGGGTTCTGGAGGTCGCTGGCTGCAGGACAAGACGATTTTTTACGCAGGATCTCCGGAAACTGCAGACGGGCCGGTATGGCTGGGGCCAAGTCAGTTGCTCTCTGCAGTCTCCTCTGCTGGGCGTCTTCTTTCGTCCTTTTTCTTCTTAGGTTGCGGGAATCTGCTTTCTTGGTTCAGGGCTGCCCCCTAAATACTGTATTTAGGGGGCGTTTTAGGGGTCTTGAGGTCAGTAGCCAATGGGCTACTGACCTTAGGGTGACTACACCCTTGGTGTGCTCACCCCACATGGGGGAGTGAGCACAATCCCTAATCCTGATTGGGGAGTGCCTGCCATCTGCAAGATGGCGAGCACTGAAGAGAGGGCTTCACCTCGCCTCCCCCACCTGAGGGGTGGAGTTGGCAGAGGTGGGCACACCTTCTGGGCTGGCTAGTTTTTCCCGCCTGTCTTCCCGCCGAAAAGGAGGGGAGACGGGAAGGGGGCCTGCTCCTGCTAGCAGGAAAGGCTGGGGGTCGCATTACAAAGGCTGCCAGGCCTTTGAAGCTCCTCTGCCACAGATGGCTCTTCCTGGCCTGGGGGAGGTGTGAACACCTCCGCCCAGGAAAGGCTTTGTTTCTGGGCTCAGGGAGCGAAGGCTCCCATCCTAGGGGTCCAGAAACATGTCTTGTGATGGCAGGCTGGTGTGTACCAGTCAGGGAACCCACCAGAGGCTGGTCGTTTTTCAGGGGGCATCTCTAAGATGCCCTCTGTGTGCATTTTTCATTAAATCCCACACTGGCATCAGTGTGGGTTTAATGTGCTGAGAAGTTTGATACCAAACTTCTCAGTTTTCAGTGTAGCCATTGTGGTGCTGTAGAGTTCGTAATGACAAGCTCCCAGCATCATATACTCTTAATGGCAGCACTGCACTTACAATGTCTAAGAATGGACTTAGACACTGTAGGAGTACAGGGCTCATGCACCTGTACCCTCACCACTGGTATAGGGCACCCAGCTAGAGGGGTGACTGATCTATGCCAGGGCAGTGGGTTGTAGGTATGTGTAGGAAAGTGACTCTATATATACTGCACCAAAGTAAGGTACAGGGTGTATAGGGTCCACAGTTCCCCAATGGCAAGGCAGAGGCTAAAGTTAGATATAACCTTACTCTCTAAAGTGGTAGCTTGGTCGAGCAGTAAGGCAGTATCAGAGGACAGTGTAAAGCATTTGTTGTACACACTCAGTCAGCAAATGAAGCCACACACTCAAGAACTGAACTAGGCCAATGGTTTGTATATAAAAATATAGGCTTGTTTTATTTTAGAACCAACAATAGGAATCAAAATATACTTTCTCAGAGTGAAATGCTTTGTTTAAACACTTTTCAAATAGGCAATAGTCTTTTTGATGACAGTAGTCACAGTTGTTGCAAGAGGCAACACAATTTCAAACACAATGCAACATTGAGCTCAATGGACAGTTTTGGTTAAATGCAATTAATTACTTTGTGGATTACTTATCTAACCATAGGACTGGATCTTGGATTCGGTCCCGGGACATCTCCTGTAAACAGTTAAGTAAAAGCGTTTTGGTTATACTAGTGATTTTTGAGGAATATTATGGTATTTCAAAAGTTGACACTTAGAAACTTTTCTGGGTAAAATTACCAATGTTATCCTATGGAAGGAAATACAGTTTGCAAGCAAAGTATGTTTACGTTACTTTTGTAATCCAGTGCTGGAGTCTCAGGTTCAGCACTGGGATATCTATCTAAAACAGGTAAGTAATTACGTTTGTATCGTTGGCACGATTTTTAAAGAATATTTGTAAGATTCAGAAATCGACACTTAGAAACTTTTTCAACAAAAAGCAGGCAATGATATCCTATGGAAGGAATTTCAAATTACGGGTAAGTACGGTTAAAATTACTTTTCAGGGTCGGTACTGGTCTGAAAGATGCAGTGCTGAGGTCTCTCCTGATAGCAGGTGAGTAAATCGGATTTCGTTACTGTTGTGATTTTTAAGCAATATTTTGGTATTTTAAAAGTGGACACTTAGAAGAAATTTCACAGAAAACCAGTCAATGGATCCCTATGGAAGAAAATTGAGTTAGCGGTAAGTAACGTTGTGATTACTTTTCAGGGTCAGTGCTGGGCACCAAGATCCAGCACTGGGATCTCTCCTAATAGCAGGTGAGTATTTCTGTTTTCGTTACTCAGTTGATTTTAGGTGAATATTTTAAAGTTGGGAAACTCCACACTTAGAAGAATTTCCGAGTGAAACCAGTCAATGTTACCCTATGGAAGAAAAGTGGGTTATCGGCTTTTGGGTAAGTACTCGACTGGCAGAGTTAAGGTTCTGGGCATAGACTCAGGGGGTCCCCCAGGGTCAGGTAAGTACAGTTGTTACACCCTCAGCGGCACAGGGGCGGCCGGGTGCAGAGTGAGTAGGCCCAATGTTATCCTATGGACGGCAGGGGGCTTTGGTTGGTGGCTGCTGGCTAGCAGGCCACTCGGCTGTGGGAGCAAAGCTCCTGGTCACTTGCTCAGGGCAAGTGGGGAAGTCGAACAGGGTAGTTGGTGCACCCTCAGCGGCACTGGGGCGGCCGGGTGCAGTGGGCTTTTGGGCCGTCGGGCGCCCAATGGTTTTCAATGGTAGAGCTGCGGGACGAACAAAGACTGCAAACTCGGGGACGGTGATTCTTCAAGTGCGACCACCACTTTGAGAGGTAAGTTGGGAAGCTGTGGGAAGGGTAGGCACCCCGGAGTTGGGCACAGGAGGCCGTGGGGCGTCGGGTGCAGGGGTGTCTTTAGGCGTCGGAAATCTTACCCTCGGCTGGTTGCGGTTGGAGGGGTCCCTGGTTCTGAGGCTGCAGGCGTCGTCAGGAGCATCGAGGAGGGCCCTTGGGTGCTGGATTCTGGGTCGCAGTTGCCGGGGGGACGTCCTCTTGGTATTTGCCCACTCAGGCACAGGCCGGGCTCGGCGGGTGCAGAGGGTGCAGGATTCGCGGTTCCCGGTTGGCACCAGGGGTTGGTTGCTTGCTTGGAGCAGTACCACTGCTCTTGGGAGTCCCGGGGGTTGGAGTCACTAGGCAGTCAGGTCCCCTGGGGTTTGTGAGGGTGCTGACCACTGGAGACGCCGGGGTTTAGCAGGAGCTGGTTCGAGGGTCGACAGGCCGGTAGGGCTGGGGCCAAATCAGTTGGTGTCTTCCTCTTGTGAGCAGCTGCACGCAGGTCTTCTTGTTCTTCTTTCTTGTTTTCTGGAATCTGGAACTGAGGAAGGAAGGTTCAGGGAGCCCCTAAATACTGAATTTAGGGGTGGTTACAGGTAGGTAAGGGCAGGGACCAATGGGTCCCGTCCTGGGGTGGGTACACCCCTATTCTGCCACTCTCCAGTGGGAGGGGGCAGGAGCCTGTCCCTGGTTGGCTGGGTCCCCCATCCTCAAGATGGCGGGGACTCGAGTTTGTGCTTCACCTCGCCTCCCCCACCTTAGGGGTGGAGTTGGCAGAGGTGGGCACAACCCATTTCCTGCCTCTGGTTTTCCTGCCGGTTCTCCCGCCAGAAGTGGGGGTAGAACCAGTGGGGACCAGTTTGCTGGGAGCGGCAAATGGTCTGGGGAAGCTCAAAAGGCGGCAGGCCTTTGAAGCTTCCCCTGCCCATCCTGGGGGAGGAGGCTTTGGCACCTCACCCCAGGATGCGCATTGTTTCAGGCCCCTGAGAGCAGAGGCTCTCGACCCAGGGGTCCAGAAACATGTCTGGTGGTGGCAGCCTGGGCAGCCACTCAGTCCGGACACAGGAGGTCGGGTTGGTTTCAGGGGGCATCTCTAAGATGCCCTCTGGAGTGTGTTTTACATTAAATCCCACACTGGCATCAGTGTGGGTTTAATGTGCTGAGAAGTTTGATACCAAACTTCTTAGTTTTCAGTGGGGCCATTATGGTGCTGTGGAGTTCGTAATGACAGACTCCCAGCACCATATACTCTAAATGGCAGCACTGCACTTACAATGCCCAAGAATGGACTTGGGCACTGTAGGAGCACAGGGCTCATGCCTCTGTGCCCTCACCACTGGCATAGTGCACCCAGCTAGAGGGGTGGCTGACCTAGGCCAGGGCAGTGGCTTGTAGGCATGGCACACAGGGATGTGTGCCATGTCGACTCTTCACTTTTGTTCTGCACCAAGACACGCAGCCTGCAAAGGCAGTGTGTGTGTAAGGTACAGGGTCCCTAAGGGTGGCACAACAAGTGCTGCAGCCCTTAGGGGCCTTCCCTGGTCACAGTGCCATGGGTACCCATGGTACCATTTACCAGGGGCTGACCTGTGGCCAGGGATGCCAATTGGGTGTAGGCATCAATGCAGTTTTAGGGAAGGAACACAGGCCCTGGGTACCTGGTTGGCAGGAGCCCAGGGCACACTCAGTCAAAGCACATCAGCAATTCAGCAAAAAGTGGGGGCATACCATGCAAGAAAGATGGCACTTTCTCACAGTATGGCACACAGGGATGTGTGCCATGTCGATTCTTCACTCTGTTCTGCACCAAAACACACAGCCTGCAAAGGCAGTGTGTGTGTGTGTGTAAAGGTACAGGGCCTCTAAGGGTGGCACAATAAGTGCTGCAGCCCTTAGAGGTCTTCCCTGGTCACAGTGCCCTGGGTACCTGTGGTACCATTTACCAGGGGCTGACCTGTGGCCAGAGATGGCAATTGGGTTAGGTTTGGGGAAAGAACACAGGCCTTGGGAACCTGATTGGCAGGGACCCAGGGCACATCAAGTCAAAGTGCATCAGTAGTCTGGCAAAAAGTGGGGGGGGGGGTTACTGCAACAGAAACCCACTTTCCTACATCCCTCTGCTAATCAGAATAAGCACGTCCCAGGGTAACAGCAGGGCAGGCCCCACAGGCGGTCGTCCTCTAATGTGACTTCAGTGTCAGGCGATATCTCCCAGAGTCCGGGGCGGCGGTCCCCGCGCTCCACCAAGAGCGAAGATTCACACAGCAGGGTATGATATAGGTTAGCAAAGGCCTAGGCGGGGCATCTAACCTAGGCTCCCAACCTTTAGCCAGAAAGAGGTACCGGCAATCACCCCCGCAGTCTGCGCATCATCAGTAAGGGCCCTGGGCCTCAGCAAGCCCGTTCTTTCCCGCTCTCTCCTGCATAGCAGAAACAGTGACTCTCTTAGTAGGGAGAGTCAGGCTCTCATCTGGGCCTCCAGCCCACCATGGATGCTCCCTTGTGGCAGGAGTGCTCCAAGCTGGAGGGAGCGCTTACTCCCCAGTCACGTTTCCCAGGGGCCTCAGCCCTCCATGCGGTGTTCACTGTATTTCGGGGGCCCGTCGTGCATTCCTCTGTCCCCCGTAGGCCACATCTATAAGGCCTCACCACTGCTCACGGTCCACTCTCATGGGGGGGCGGAACCGCATAAAGTTCAAAGCCCTGAGCTATATGTTCAGAATCAAAAGTGGTAAAGCGCCTCAATACCTGAACGCTTTAGTTCATCTTTACCTTCCATCACGTGCCTTACGTTCGGCCACACAGGTTAATTTTACGGTGCCGAGGATCAGGCTGTCCCGTATGGGCGGCCGATCGTTTTCTTATCTTGGCCCATTGATGTGGAACTCTCTTCCGATGGCACTTCGGACTGAAACCAGTTACGAGAATTATCGTAAGGGTTTAAAAACCTGGCTGTTTAATATGTAGAGCTTATTCTTTTTGTTCTCCCTCTGTCCTGACAGGCGGCGCCGGGAAACCCTTGGGTAGCTGTGTGCCTAATAAGATTAAATTAACAATAACAATAAATCTGGGCGAGCTCTGGTCCTCCCTTGTGGCTCCCGACAATCGCTGTCGAGCCACCAGCCGAGATCGAACCGATTAAACCCCAGCAGGGAGCCTCCTCACCGGCTCCATGAATGTAGTACAGGAACAGGGCCTCAGGAGCTCCCGGTCCCCCAACGCTCCTCACTATCGGGCCCCTCCCGCAGGACCTGGTGAGCACCGCAGCACTCACCGCCTCTGGTTGCGGCACCTCTGGAGAAGCTAAGCAGGTGGCCCGGGGCAGAGATGGCCCGCGTCCAGCTGCGGGCGCTCGTCTCGTTTATGGGCACTGCCAATTGGAAGTCGCCTCCGCGAGCTCCGGGACGTCGCCTCAGCAGCCGCGTTCGCCGTCCAGATCCCCGTTCCATGCAGGTCTCCGGCAGGCAGGAGGGAGGCTAGACACCCCCCTGTTATTTTTTAGGACGAGATCGGCCCCCAGGGCCCAGGATAAATCCAGATGCCGGGGCTAGGCCGGGAGCCCCCCGAACCAGCGTCTGATCACATCGCGCTCCTGGGGTTAAGGTAAGTACAGGGGCGGCTACAAGGTAGCACCAAACTTACACCCTCAGCAGCACAGGGGCAGCCGGGTGCAGAGTGCCAACACAGCATCGGGGGCCCAGTGCAATTCAATGGGGGAGATCAAGGTTGAAGAAAGGCTGCAGACTCAGGCCACGAGGCCGGATGAAGAAACCCCACAGCTGCACAGGTAAGTAGAGATGCTAGAGGACGTAGGGACACAGTCAGTCTAGATCCCCAAGGCCCAGGGGCTTCGGGTGCAGGGGTGTCCTTGGGTGTCTTAAAACAGCTTATCGGGCAGGTTGCGGTCAGGTGGAGTCTTCGAGTTGAGGCTGCAGGTGTCTAGGTGGAGTACGGCAGGAGCTAATCCATGGTGGGCTCATGCTAAAAAGTGCTGGGGAACCTTCAGAGGACCGGTGGGCCACTTAGACTCGGGCCATGGGCGTCGGGTGCAGAGGTGGATCCGGAGGTGAGTTTGCAGTTCCCCAGGGCAGAGTTCTTTTCTTTGTAGATGGTTTCTTCTGGACAGGTTCGCTGTCCACGGGAAATCTTGATCTTTGTCGAAGGCGAGCGGTCCTCTCAAGGCTTTGGAGGTCGCTGGAATGCAGGACGGGTCATTTTTTGGCACAGGATCGTCGAGGGCTGCAGACAGGCCGGTAGGGCCGGGGCCAAATCAGTTGCTGTCTGCAGTCTTCTCTGCTGGTGCAACGCTGTAGACGCTTAGGTCGCCAGGATTCTGATTTCAGGGTCTGGGGAAGCCACCTCAATACTAGATTTAGGGGCGTTACAGGTAGGGACTAATGGGTTCCTTACCTGGGGTGTCTACACCCACTATTATGCCACCCTCCTGTGGCAGGGGGGGCCAAACCCTAGCCCTCATTGGATAAGTCCTACCATCATCAAGATGGTGGGCACTGAAAAATTTGCTTTGCCTTCGCCTCAGGCACCTGAAGGGTGGAGTTGGCGAAGGGGGGTTCATCTCCTATTTTTGCTAAGTTTTCCACTAGTTCTTCCTCCCAAAAGTGGGGGTTTGAACCGGGGGCTGCCATCTGCTGCTGGAGTCACATTACAAAGGCGGCAGGCCTTTGAAGCTTCCATCTCGAGCACTGTGCCCATCCTGAGGGAGGAGGTGTGATACCTCCGCCCAGGATGGCAGAGGCTCTTGACCCAGGGGTCCAGAAACATGTCTGGTCATGGCAGGTCGCCTAAAACCAGTCAGCGACCTCACCAGGGTTGGTAGTTTTACAGGGGGCACCTCTGACATGCCCTTTGGGTACATGTTTCAATAAATCCCACACTGGCATCAGTGTGGGTTTATTGAGAGGCGTTGTTTGGTACCAAACACTCTTGGGTTCAGTAAAGCCATCATGGTGCTGGGGAACTCAGCCTTAGGGCTTGTAAGACTTGCTAGATGGGTATCTTACCTATACCTTACGCAGTGCTGCTTGGCAGGGCACACAGGCACTGTGTCGTGTTGACTTCGTCATTTTTCTCGGCACCAAGGCATGTAGGCTGCAGTGGCAGTTTACATGGCCTTGGTGAGGGGTTCCTCAGGGGACCCTCTTCAGTCTCAATGCCCTAGTTATGAGGGTACCATTTACTAAGGACTGACAGGGGGGTCTGAAGTGCCAATCATGGTACAGTTTTAAAAGAACACTTGTACTGGGGGCCTGGACAGAAGGGACCCAGTACTCTACAGTCAAAATTGCATCAAATGCCAGGCAAAAAGTATGTGTGTTGGGTGGGGGGGGGGTATTGCCCCAGAAACCCACTTTTCCACAGCAGGGTTCATATGGTCATGCAGCTAGTAATACTGTCTTCGGGGCTCGAGTTATAGTTACTTCAGTTAACTATAACTGGTGATTTGTTTTGTTTAAAAAGTTATTCCTCAACTGGCATTGTCACCTAAGTATAACATCACTGTTTTTTCAGTCAATTTCTTGTTTTTTTATGTCAGTCACTGTCAACATTGTAAAAGGAATGTTTACATTTCTTGCCAAAGGGTCATTGCAATGTGTGTCAGTAAACATTGAAATAAAGTATTTATGTTAAAATTAACGTTAACCAAGTGCCAGACTCTTCATCTTACACTCCTCACGCCACATAATGCAACTATAAGACCAACCACAAGGCCTCTTTGCATTCCCAAGCTGAAGAGCAAAAGCTCCAGTTCTGGGATTGCTTAAAAAAAGATCCCATTTTCCTGTGTTCATGTTCTGTAGACTCCAGGAAACAAAGGGTTATTTTTTAAAGTGTACTCCCTGCAGCCCCCCACAACACTTACAAATGTGCTTGTGGTGCCCCTGCCTAGATTTGAGCACCACCATGTACCAAAATATATTTAAATTAGCCCATGAAGTGCATGATGGGGTGCTCTTTCCCCAGCAGTGAAAAATACATAAGCACCTTCGGCCACTCGGTTATTATTCTTTCCTCTTGTGTTTTTTAAAATGATTTTATTTGTGGGTACCCCTGGTGCCCACCCGTTATCTACAGCCCCTGCCGGCCTCCCTGGCAGATGCCAGAACACTTTTTATTTTTGTAAGTGCCCACCTGGGGCACCCACATCTTTTACATCAGTTAGGGGCTGCAGGGCGGGCCCCAGGCCCCCAGTGGCCCTGTCAGCACTCCTGGCAGGAGCAGGGCACTTTTTATTTTTGTGGGTGGCTGAGTACCCCCCCCTGGGGCACCCATGTCTTTTAAATGCCAGTGCTCCACCCAACAGCCATCCTGGGTGCTGGCGGGAGCCGGCAAAAAGAATGCTCTCATTGCAAGGGCAGGTTTTAGTTCTGGTCCCGCACCGAGAGCAGACATCCTTCCCCGCCCGTTTTTGCAGGCAGGAACCAAAATAAAATGTTTGCTACCACCAGAGGCGGTAGACATAGCTGGATCTCCGGGGGCCCTGGGCCAAACGTAGGCATGAGGAGGGGAGGGGAGGGGAGGGGGGGGTTAGGCTGTTCAGTTTTCATATACCCATACTGTGATTGAGGTGCTTGAGAAACGAAATGGCTCTGTAGACATTAATGAGATCAGCAACTTATTAAACCTCCAATGCCATTCAAAAAAAGAGTTTGGTCATTATTTGCCTTTAAGAGAAATGCCTGTTAACCCTAACTGCTGAGGCTTTTTCAACCCAGTGCTGAACCCTTTTTTGGCTATTTGGGGTACTTTGGGCTTCCGCTTCCATAACTTTTTTCCACATAATGTATCCACAGCTAATTTGCATCCTTTTTGCCTAGCATCAGAGGGATTCCAAGGGTACCCAGAGTTTGTGGATTTCCTTGAAGAGGACCTAGAAAATAGTCAGAAAATGGCTAAATTGTGGGTGGTGTGGGTGAAGTGGCAAAATAGTGCTACACAAGAAAGTGTGTGCATTTGTTCACAAAAATATCAACAAAAGCTTTGGTGTGCTGAAATCACCATCTCCCGAGCTTTCCGGAACAAGCAGAGCGGAATCAAAAACATTCTTTTTACCACAGTTTTGGCATTTTTCTAAGAGGTAGCCCATTTTTCCTAATTTCTGTGCTTTCAACCTACTTCCAGATTGGGGTGGAAACAGGTGTGAAGCCCATGTGTGTTACCTGAAATATATACATGTCTGAAAAGTAGACAAAATTCTGGATTCAGCAAAGGGTCATTTGTGTAGATCACTCAAGGTTTTCCCAAAGTAACTATCTGATATAAAAAGAAAATGAAAATGGGTAGGTAAAACAGCCATTTGTGAGAATGTTTTCATCTGTAACTTCTTGTCACAATGGCCAATTTACAAAAGCAATGTAGCTTTACATCCCCTAGACCCTTCTGGTGGGAGAGCTATAGGATATGTAGGTTTTCCAAGAACCCAAGGTACCCAGAGCCAACAACTGAGCTGCACCTTACATTGTTTTTTCATTGTGTACAGAGTATTGAGCAATTCATATGGTAACATTTAAAGAGTGAAAAATGGGAATGAAGGAAACCTATGTATTTCTGAAATGTACACTAGATACTGAGTTTAGGAGCAATGTTTATTTATACATCTCTGAATTCATGGGCACCGTGAGGAAATGGGGTGCATTATATGGTGTGATTGTACGGCCTCACTGTGTAATACAATACCTTTTGGACTAGTCAGGTTTTGTTTGTTAAATCTTAACTCAACCCTGGGTATCTGTGTCTCTGAGCAGTCAGGCTCACTCAAAGGAACAAGTGTAAAGCATTTAAACAGTACCAAAACAATTGGAGAAAGAAACTCAACACTCAAGAAATTCAACACCAATTTATAAAAATAGATAATATTTTTATGAATTTATGCACACCAAAATGAAAAAAATCTCCCGAAGGGTTCAGAGATATAAAATTTACAAGAAGCAATAAATCAAGACTTTTCACTTAACCGCAAACAAGCATCGGCAAATTCAATGAATTTGACACTTAGACTCTTTTTCAAGAAAAACCTTTTACACAATGGAATGTGGTTACTTCGAATTACTTAGCTGACCAACTCCGGCAGGGAGCCAGTCAAGGAGACCAAGAAGGTTCGAAGGAACAGTTACCTTGCCAAGAAAAGCAGTCCCTAGTCCAGTTCCAATGTCAGTGGCTCCTTGCCATTGACTTCTGTGGAAGGGTCCTGATGCAATGGATACAGGATTCTGAAAATGTTTAAAAATGCTGAAGATGCGATGCAGTAGATGGGGGGGGGGGGGGGTTTCTAGGGCTACTCCTCAGTCCACAGTCCTGGTGAGGTGATTCTGACCACAGGGATTGAAGTCCTCTCCAGATCAGTAGAATTCCAGTCGCCACTGGGCTACTGGTCGCCAGGCACAGTGGAATCAGCAGTTTAGTTCTTTTAGCGATAATTCTCCTTTTGGGCAACCAAACTGCATTACAATGACTCTCCCAAGACTAGCAGACTCTGGTGCAACTTTTGAACATCGGTCTGGTCTCTTAAGCTGCACAGGGCGAGAAGCGACGATCCAGTGAACCCAGCTACCAACTCCTAGACAGGCTACTTCAGTTTTTGTGGCCCTGGGCTGTGAACAGGAAGTCGGCCAGCTGACTCTTGGAGTCTCTGCTTCTTGCTGGGCTTGGGGGACTCCTTCCCCAGGAGCAGGACTCTGCAGGCTTTGTCCTTTCCTTTGCTAGACCAAGGAGCAGCAGGTGCATTTTTACTTCAGGGCAGCTTCTTCTTTGCCGATACCAGAGTCAGCAGGGCAGTCCTTCGGTCCACTTCTCCAGTCAAGCGAGGTCTAAGTTCTGGGTGCCAGAGGTGTCCCTTTTTATGCCCAGAAAATACCCTCAGGGGAGGTAGCGGTCAAAGGCCAATGGGCTACTACGTTCCCTCCCGCCTGATGACAACTTCCCATGAAGTGTGTCATCTAGCTATTGTAGAGTGCTCTATTCCACCCACTCCAAAGATGTTGGGACCCCTCTCTTGCCGTTTGGAGCTCTGTAGCCCACCCTTGAGGCGTGGCTACCTGTGGGCTACACGCCCTTGGAAAAAATGGTTTGGCCAGTGTTTCCTCCTCTGGCGCCCCGACTCCAACCTGTCTATCTGAACAAAAGAGCAGCCCCTCTCTAGTATGTTCACTATTTGCCCTTCAAAGATGGCTTCCCCTTTGAAGATCGCCTTTTGGGCCAACACTCTGTGTTTCTTCCTGCGGGGAGGCGGTAGCACCTCCTCCAGTGGCAGGCCTCTTTTGTAACCTGTCCGGAGAGCCGGTGACATGTCTCCCCAGACGGGCAGAAGGCTGTCTCATGGCCAGCCTCAGTGAATGGCCACTGGAAAACTGGGCGACAGAGTAGCAACTTTCTAAAAGCTGGATGAGGCGACAAGTTACAGTGATTTAGACTTGGGCGAGTTGTTTGATACCTTGAAGCACCAACTTGATAGTCCCATTCAGACGTTAGCACAGCTGACAGGTCAGCATGTAACTCTGTACTTGCCAATGGGGCTACCAGTTTTTCTCCCAGTAAAAATGACAGTTGCAGGCTTTTACTACCGGAACATGTTAAACACATGTTCTGCTTTTTAACATACTGCACCCTGCCTTAGGACTGGATAGGCCTGCATTTGGGGTGCCTTATACACATTAAAAGGGAGTTTGTGCTTTGGGATTTATTTAAATGGCAAATTTGAGTTA
The DNA here is from genome assembly GCA_963921515.1 of Calotriton arnoldi. Taxonomy (NCBI): domain Eukaryota; kingdom Metazoa; phylum Chordata; class Amphibia; order Caudata; family Salamandridae; genus Calotriton; species Calotriton arnoldi. The sequence goes on from CAWUFW010000280.1 coordinate 280,698, forward strand.
GCAGTTGCAAACTGTCCTTGCAGTAGCAAACTGGGAATCACGTTTTACCTTGTCCCTCTTAGGGAGGCACAAGTGCTTCAGTCCCTGAGTGGACAGCCTAACGTACAGGCCCTGGGCCCCCATGGTACCATATACTAGGGACTTTAGTGTTAGTTAGCTTATGCCAATTGGGTATAAGCCAAACAAACATACACATTTTAAGGGTCAGGGCACTGGCTCTGAGGTCTGGTGAGCATGCCTACGTGCCCTCCGAGTCAAAATCCTAGTAGCATCAGTCCAAAACGTTGGGAGAGACCATACAAAAAGAGGCCTTTTCCCTACAGGTACCCATACTAGCATGTGATTCAGAGAGCATTTTGCAAAATGTCTTCTTTCTTGCACGCATGCTTACATTTGAAAGGCACAAAATGCAGCGAAATCCAATTGGTAATTGCAAATTTTCTACTATTCTGTGTTCCCACGTCTCCCAAAAAAAATGGAACACCACTTGTGTGGCTGGGCCTAGCACCTGTAACACAATACACCCAAAAATGCAAAATGGAGACATCATATTTTACCCTGCAGAATCAATGCTGTTTTTTCAACGTGGGTAGTTTTGGATTTTGGACCTCAGCTCAGCCGTCACCGATGAAAATCTACCATACCCAGACATTTATGAAACCTACACACCAAGGGCTGTGTGACTTATGTGATTCTAACAGGTTTTACCCTGAGGCCCTTGAAACCCCAAACTGTGCCTAAAAACACACATTTTACTCACATTTCTGTAAGGGCATGTTCTGGAATCTGGGGGTAGCCACACCTTTCCAACCACCCAGCTTTCACCCAAGCTTCCAGACAAAAATGGTATCTCTCTTGTGTGGGTGGGCTAGTGCCAGTGACAGGTAAAGTCCCAAAATGCAACGTAGGCAGGTCACATTTTTCCAGCCAAAAACTAACCCTTTTCTGCACTGTTGGTGGCTGCAGAATTGGACAACTCCCCGTAGTATGTAAAAGTACCCTACACATATTCCTGAAATCGGCAGAATGGTGTACACTGTTTTCACAACACTTATAATCATACTGCTACTTGAAACGTCTGTGAGTCACCCGTAGATTATACATACTACAGCAATGTATAATGTCTCAGAATTTTTACTGAACTTATAGAAATAAATATCTGCACTTTGTAAATCTCCAGTCTATATAGATATTGTTGGCAGCACTACATGAGAACTTTTTAATGTTAGTATGTGCGCAGAAATCCACAGGTGACTAGTGTAAGAAAAAGCTTTAGGTTTTCACACATGTTTTGAAAATAGGCCTTTGATTTAACCCACATCTTATTTAAAACCTACGTCTGCAGCCCACACTAGTTACGCTCAGTATGTACCTTGTTTATATGAAGTACTGCTTGCACTTAAAACTTTTCTGGTAGCTAAAGCACCATTTAACTTTTACCATACTGAATTAGACTTGTTTCCAATGCTGTGGTTGTGTGCTGGGTGGGGTTGGCCGTAATGTGTACAGGTGTGTGGGGTTTGTTCGATGGCCTGGCCGCAAGCCAGGCTCTGCGGCCAACCACTGTCGGACAGCCAACCCCTGCCATAGATGACATTATGCCATGTAAGGTGTGGGGTTGGCCACAAGGCCCAAACTTTCTTGGGTGGCCAAACCCCCACAGGCGGCCAACTCCCAGACTCTCAACTCACATTTTTCACATTTATGTATTTTTTTATTTTTATATTGTGGTACTCCAGAGGTACAGTCGCACAAGCTTTACCTTCATGGTTCTGCGGGACCATGCAAGCTTCATTTATGGGGGTCCGGCTGTAACATGTAGTTGAAACTTCGGCAGCTGCTCCTGCTGGAGACTGGAGAACAAAAGTACCGCACGGGAGAGCTGCGCTGGGTCCGGCAGCAAAAAAAGAATTATTGTAATTATTTTATTTTTGGTCCCTTAGGTGTCCCTCTTGGTCTCCCCAGAAGGGCCAGGTGTACAGGGTATCGCTACTCTGCCCCTTATATGTTTTCTTTTGTCAACTTCAGGCTATGGGGACTGAGTCACCGTGTCCTTAATGGCGCCCATAACATTTCTGTTCAAATTGCGGCCAGCCAGTCAATTCCTTGGTCCTTCTGGAGCGAGATGACCAATGGGGATTGGTCTATTTTTTAATTGATGGTAATTTATGGTTCTGCGGGATTCCCACTGGACCAACTGTCCAGATGTGCCTATTTTTTTTTTTAACCATTTCAAGCCCGCCCAAGCACCTCTTTGTCAGGGACTGTCCGGGACTATGTCGGGAACACAGTCAGGGACTTGAGCAAGGACTGGGTAGAAAACGTACAGTGCACAGAAAGAGTAGTACAGCGCTGCCCAGGATCACACAAAGAGTCAGAGGAGAAAAAGGGATCCAAAGGGGAAACCTGTACAAGATGGCTAAGACTCAGAAAGGAAGGGGACTCACAAGGCAATTTAGCATTCAGACTAACTACTCCCAAGACGGACGTGCAAGACATATATATAATACAACATTAACAATAAAGGGAATGTGGGGTAAAGCACTCAGGAGCTCCACACGGTAAGACTGAAGCTCAGTAAGTTCCTCACCCACAATTGCTGTTACAGATACTGACTGGAAATACCCACATATAGGATATGTATGCAAAGGCAGGGTCTGTGGAGCTTATACCTATGGTGATGTTATAACAGTAACTCAAAGACAATACTCACAGTGAACAAGAAACACCACCTAGGTAGTCAGCTGTGCCCACGGATCCTGGCGATCAAACAGGAACACGCAAGGCAGTAACAGCAAAGGGGTAGAACTAAACACAAACACAATAGACAAGGAGCTAGCACGGAGGAGTGCTTAACAGGAAAGGAAGGAAATCACAGGGCACACTTGGCAGAAAGCAGGTAACAAACATACAAGGCAACAGAAGCAAGACAGCAGAAATAGAAAGATAGCAAACTGGAACTGGAACCAAGGAAATGGGAAGAAAGGCAGGGACTGGAAAAGGATATACAGAAAGGGAGGCTACAAGGGTATACTAGAAAAGTGCAGGTTCAGGAATCAAGAAAACAAAGTAGCATAGGAGGCAGTGCTGGGGCAGGAACATGAATTGAGCAAAAGCTCAGGAGTCAAAGTAGCACTGCAGGTAGTGCTAGTACAGGAGAAGGGATACTGCTGCAGGTCAGGAACAAGGAATGCTAAGGCTCAGGAGTCAAGGTAGCACTGCAGGTAGTGCTAGTTCAGGAGAAGGGAAACTGCTACAGGTCAGGAACAAGGAAATGCTAAGGCTCAGGAATCAAGGTAGCACTGCAGGCAGTGCTAGTTCAGGAGAAGGGAAACTGCTGCAGGTCAGGAACAAGGAATGCCAAGGCTCAGGAATCAAGGTAGCACTGTAGGCAGTGCTAGTTCAGGAACAAGGAAAACAGCAGCAGGTCAGGAAAAAGGCAGAACTAAAGCTCAGGAAATACTGGAAACAATAGCAAAAGCTCAGGGAGCACTGAAAACAAGGATCGGTCTCACCGGAAAACAGCTACAATGACCAACCCTGGGCTGAAGGGAGCTGGGGCTTAAAAGAGCTCACATTAATCACATGCATCAGGTGTGAGCAGGCTAGCAGCAGCCAGCCACAGGTGAGCTGAATTCCTCCACCCATCCTTGGCCTGCAGGGGTGGAGACTAAGCAGTGAGCAGGGAATTCTGGGTAATGGAGTTTCAGGCATGAGCAGGATGGCTTCCACAAAACCCGGCATGGATTGGGAATGGATGTCAATTCCCAAGTAGTGTCGAAATGGCTGGAAGTCAGTATGTACATGAAGGGGAGGGTCTGCAAGCTTGTTAGAACACTGGGTAGCCCCACAATTCGGCCCCCTGGTGGTGGACACGAGAATGCAGGGAGCGAGTCGTGACACTCTTCAAACGTGAATTTCTTGACTACTACTGAATGAATTTACACCAAATCATGAAACGGACACTTAGTAAAGTTCTAACTTTTTGTGGAATTTGGTGTAATTCTTTTTAGCCGCTTTTTTTCTGTATCACTTCCCAAAATTTCCTCTGGGATTTAACATCTGAAAATGAAGGTTCGAGGCATAGGAGCTGTAGATCATATGCTATGCATAGATCGCCATCTAGTGTTGGATCCGGATGTTTGCACTTTGTTTTTCTTCAAAGAAGTGTTTCCAGTCACGAGGTAGGTGACTCCTCCTTTTGGTGATACTGCGCATGGGCATCGACTCCATTGTTAGATTGTTTTTTTCCGCCATCGGGTTTGGATGTATATCGTTGCGCTCCGGTTCGACACCGTTCCTTCGGGTTTCCCTCAGTGCACAAGGTACTCACCCTCGACGGTATTGTTGTCGATCGCGTCTCCCTTTCTATCGCGTATCGTAATTACTTAAAATAATCTTTCAATCGGAAAGTTCGTGGAAGCCGTCGGGCCTACCCACGTCGGGTCAACCTGCAGTCGATGGAACAAACTCCCTTCAAATTCTGTCCTCGGTGTCACGCGAAATACCCGTGCACCGACTCTCACGAAGTGTGTAACCTGTGTTTGTCCCCCGAACACAAAGAACATGACTGCAACGCGTGCCAGGCTTTCCGCTCCAAGAAAACACTTCGCGACCGTCGGGCTCGATGTCGCGACATGCAGAGCCAGCACACAAGCTCCATCCCGGACATCTTCGGTCAACAGTCGGACGAAGAGGCCGGCGAGGCCATGGGAACAGAGGAAGACCAGGAGCCGGTCGACGTCTCAGATTTCGAATCCGACCAAGAGGAGGACATTTCACATGGTCAACGTACCGTGAGTAAAGCCCCCCCCACCTCATCCCAAGACACAAGTTCACTAAAAAAGAAGGCTCCGGTCCAACCCACGCCCTCAGGCCCCGGTCAACACCGAGATCACGCTTCTGACGCCCCGCCCTCTGGCTCGGCACCAAAGCCTACAAAAAAGCCTTCCAGCTCCGAAAAGACTCCCTCGAAACCAAGTTCGGAGCCCAAACCTTCGGGGTCGAAACACAAGTCCAGCACCGACCCCCACCATTCGACCTCGAAAAAATCGGCGGATCCGAAAACATCAACGGTTTCGACTCCGGCACTGAAAATTTCGGTGCCGAAACAGACAGAAGGGCAGAAAACAACTACAAAGCACAGTTTCGATGCCCCAATTGAAAAACCGGATCCGAAACAAAAGCTTTTGTATATCCATCCACAGACTGGCCATATCACCACTAAAGTGACTCTAAAAAGAAGGGCTGATTTACAAGAAGAATATCACATCCCTTTAAAGAAGAGATCTGTTGGAACTAACCCTTCCCCTCCTCCTCTTCCTCCACCTATTCTTCCTTCATCACCACCTTCCCCTCAGATTCAACCAATTTCACCTGAACATTCACCACCACATACACCTGACATCCAGGATGATCGTGATGATGATCAGGATAGGGATGATGGTCAGCCATTACAAGACCCATGGGACGATTATAGGCAATGATCCCGACCTGTACCCTACCAAACCCTCTCCACCAGATGATAGTGTAGGCTACATTGAGTTACTGGGTAGAGCTGCCAACTATCATGGGGTGCAACTACATAAAGAGTCATTAGAAGAGGATTTCCTCTTTGAAACCCTCAGTATCACACAGAAGTCATCACATACACTGCCCATACTTAAAGGGATGGTCATGCATGTAGACGACATTTTTAATGACCTAGCCAGGGCTCGTATTCTTACCCCTAGAGTGGACAAGAAGTACAAGCCAGCACCATCAGACCCAGTATATATAAGGGGACAATTGCCACTAGACTCCCTGGTTGTGTCCAATGCAAGAAAAAGAGCCAACTCACAGACAACAGGAGAGGCTCCACCTCCTGATAAGGAATCAAAACTTATTGACGCTTCGGGGAAAAGGGTAGCTTCTCAAGCGGCCAATTTCTGGCGCGTCTCCAACACTCAGGCACTGTTAGCGCATTACGACCGTGCACACTGGGATGAAATGGAACACAAATCAGAAGCACAAGATCTGGTTCATGAAGGGCAACTTATTGCTAACAATCAAATAAGATGCTCTCTAGATGCTGCAGACACTGCTGCTAGAGCCATAAACACGAGTGTTCTCTTAAGAAGGCACGCCTGGCTCCGTACATCTGGGTTTAAACCTGAAGTTCAAACCTCCATTTTAAATACCCCATTCGATAAGGAACATCTATTTGGCCCAGCAGTAGATTCTTCACTTGAAAAAATGAAGAATGATACTGAGGTAGCCAAATCTATGGGAGCCCTTCAGTCCACACAGGGTCGTGCTTCCTTTCGACGCTCCTTTTACCGAGGTGGTTCCAAAAATACCTCATCAGAAGCCACATCCACCTATAAGGGCAATAACCAACCCTCTACATCTAAAGGTTATTTCAGGGGAAATTACAGGGGTAACAACGGAAAGGGCAGGGGTCGGGGTTCAAACACACGCAACTCCCCCGCCAACACAAAGCAGTGACTTGCCTTCACTTCCCCCCGACCACTCAACACCTGTCGGGGGAAGACTGTCAGATTTTCTACCAATCTGGCAATCAATAACAACAGACAATTGGGTACTCCAAATTATCCGTTCTGGTTACTGCCTGGAATTTATCAACACACCTCCAAATATTCCACCAAAGCCCCACAAACTATCACACGACTACCTTTACCTCCTCAAACAGGAGGTTCAGTCTCTACTTCAAAAAGGAGCTATAGAGCCTGTGCCGCCCCAACATCACGGGTCGGGCGTATACTCCTTTTATTTCCTTATTGATTCCCAAAAAAGACGGTTCTCTCAGACCAATTTTAGGTCTCAGAGAACTCAATCGGTACATTCAGTCAGACCATTTCCACATGGTAACGCTTCAACAAGTACTTCCTCTACTACAGAAAGGCGACTTCCTATCTACTCTAGATCACGTACCAACAATGTCTGCAGCACACTTTCAACACAATTCGGTTACTGCATCAACTAGGGTTCACAATCAATGTGCCAAAGTCACATCTCCAACCAACCAATACAAAGGACTACCTAGGAGCCACAATAGATACTCAACAAAATCTCATTTTCCCCAGCTCAGCCTGAATTAGAAATATTCAGGCTTTAGTTCTCCACTTTCAACCCAACCATTGAATTCCAGCTCGAACGTACATGCAGCTACTGGGTATGATGTCAACCTGCATCATGATTGTTCACCATGCCAGACTGCACATGCGTCCACTTCAAGAATGCTTAGCCAGTCAGTGGAACCAGTCACAACGTCTATTAACCGATTTAGTGTTGGTAAGTGGCCGTACTCATCGCTCTCTGCAGTGGTGGAACACAAAAAAATTATCAAAAGGACGGCCGTTCATAGACCCGGTTCCACAGATAGTACTGACAGCGGACGTGTCCCTCACTGGCTGGGGAGCTCACCTACAAAAGCACACAGTGCAAGGCTTGTGGAGCCAACAACAAAAGCTGTTCCTGTTCCACATCAATCACCTAGAGCTGCTTGCAATATTCCTAGCACTCAAGGCGTTTCAAACTCACCTACAGGGCAAAGCTGTCCTAATTCGTACAGACAACATGACAGCCATGTATTACATACAAAAACAGGGGGGGGGACACTCTCTCCAACTCCAACTGTCCCATTTAGCCCAAGACATCTTGAGGTGGGCCATTCACCACAAACTTTATCTCCTAGCGGAACATCTCACAGGAGTCAACAACCAGATTGCAGATCACCTCAGCAGGCAGAGACAGCAAATACACGAATGGGAACTCCACCCTCAGGTCCTCCTTCCATACTTTCAACATTGGGGAGTCCCTCACATAGACCTGTTCGCCACATACCAAAACGCAAAATGCCAAAACTTCGCGTCCAGGTATCCACACCCATTGTCTAAAGGCAATGCACTATGGATGAATTGGTCAGGGATATTTGCTTACGCTTTTCCGCCTCTCCCACTCATTCCATTAGTGGTTCGGAAACTCAAACAAGCGTCCCTGACACTAATCCTAGTTGCTCCCACATGGGCACGGCAACCTTGGTTCACAACCCTATTGGAACTCTGACTAGTTCCTCACCACAAACTACGTCTTACACCCAATCTCCTCACACAAAGCCATGGAGACATAAGACATCCAGACCCCAGTCAACTCAATCTAGCGATATGGCTCCTGAAGTCTTAGAGTTTGGCTATCTTAATTTACCACCAGACTGCATGAATATTATCAAAGAGGCTAGACGTCCTACCACAAGAGCCTGCTATGCAGCAAAGTGGAAGTGGTTTGTAATATACTGTAATAACAACCACATAAACCCGCTTGATGCTTCTGTACAAAACATTATATGTTATTTGTTACGTCTACAAAGGTCCAATTTAACTTACACTTCCATACGCTTACATCTGGCTGCAATAGCGGCAAACCTCCAGAATAGACAACATCTATCTCTTTTTAGAGTGCCTGTTATCTAAGCCTTTATGGAGGGACTCAAAAGAGTCATAACCCCCGAGACGTCCACCTGCTCCAATATGGAAACTCAACATTGTTCTCACCAGACTAATGGGTCCACCCTTTGAGCCATTGCACAAATGTGAACTGCAATTTCTCACATGGAAGGTTGCTTTCCTTGTTGCTATCACATCACTCAGAAGAGTGGGTGAGCTTCAAGCATTCACTATAGAAGAACCCTTTTTACAAATGCATCAAAATAAAGTGGTTCTTCGAACTAATCCTAAATTCCTTCCTAAAGTCATTTCTGCTTTTTATATCAATAAATCTGTTGAGTTACCTGTGTTCTTCCCTCAAACAGATTCAGTAGCAGAACGTGCCCTACACACATTAGATGTAAAGAGAGCATTGCTTTATTACATAGAAAGGACAAAACCTTTCCGTACCACAAATCAACTATTTGTCGCTTTTGCTCCACCACACAAAATCAGGTATTGCAAGGTGGATAGTCAAGTGCATTCAAATATGCTATGCAAAAGCGAAACAAACGTTAACAGTTCCCCCTAGAGCACACTCTACACGCAAACTGGGGGCTTCTATGGCATTCTTAGGAAATATACCCATAGATGACATATGCAAAGCTACAACATGGTCTCAGGGATGTGGAATTCATATAGCCCGACTCCCGGGACCTATTGTTTGGGGTCAAGGGCAACAAGTTTTCATGTGTATTTTGTCCTTGGGACAAGTAGGCCCAACCCCCTACAGCACAAACCCTTTGGCTGCCAGTTTACAGTACCATATTATGGATCGGGGAAAGGCATTGCCTGCAGTTAAGGTAATATTTGTGTCCATGTGTTAATGCTGTTTGAAATTGTATTTATGGTTCATTAATGCAAAGCCTTTATTATTAGGGTGAGCTCTCTAAGTAAATGTTGTAAGCTCAGACTGCACTACTGACAGTGGTTAGAGTATAAAAATGTGCACACACGTTTGCAAAGTTTAACAATATGAGGCTCTGTATACTGCTCCCAGAATGCTCTCTGATTAGATGCAAATATTTGCAGAAGCCTAAAAGCAAGATTGATGATTCTTTGCTTTCAAACTAAAATGTTCACAAAAATGCGAAAACATTTAGCTAAACTACTGAAAAAATTTAGGGGCCATTTCTTTGCAGCATCATTTAGTAAAATATGTTGATGCATGCTAGCATTTCCCAAAAATATTCATAGTGGAAAATGAGTGTAACCAGTTTTAATAAGATTATGGGAAACATAAAAAATAAACAAGCACTGGTAAAGCCAGTAGGTCTGAAATTGTTGGTCAGCCTTTTGGTTTTGTCAATGCGTGATTTGTTTTGGCATGGTTTTGGTAAAACCTTATTAGTGTGGGAGCTGCCGGGCCCTCACCATTATAACAAACATTGGCAAAAGCAAAAATAGTTTTGGTCTCAAAAAGCACACATTGCACAGTAGTTCCTGGCACTGAACAAAACAACTGTGTCGATATGCTCCTTGTGAAAGAACAGAATGCTGTCACTCCCAGTGAAGCTAGCCGATAGACAGAAAGAGAGATACAACATTTTAATAAATACAAAGGGTCATGGTTAACACCAGACCTAACTACTAAAGACCTAAAGACTTTACAGAAGTAGGCCAAGAAATAGTACTCCTAGAAAATATTTGTGAACTGCATTTTAGCATGAGCAAATATGCAGGTGTAGATTTGCTCATGCGAAAATCTGAGTGTTTGCAAGTTCACTTTCCCTCCAACCACTTTTTTCCCAACTCTGGAAGAAGTTTTATGTCTGCCATTGTCACAAGTAAATATCTACCCTTTCTCAGTATGGGAAAAGATTAGAGAAGAGATGGTGAAAACTGTTAAAACATGCAAGTTGGTAGGTTTGCACAGACTCAAAAGGCATTCCAACCCTGGAACTGCTGCTTACCATTACCTTCAGCCCCAGTATGTAGATCTGCGGAAACGTTGCAACATAAGGGAATTGCTGGTATTCAAACCCTACTATGGAAGGAGCCCTGGCATTATCAGACAGGCTATTTCAGAGTTCTTATATGATGAGATTTCTGTCATAATTTGTCGCCGCATTACATTGCACAAAAGGGACAACTAGATTTTGTTACAGGACAAGTAGATTTATGAAGCAACCTGCCCCATGGACAAGTAGATATTTTATTAAATTCCACACCCCTGATGGTATACACCTCACACATTCACAAAACACTATTGTGTAGATGTGTTAGCAAGACAACAAGCTAGAGTGGGCCAGGCAGTTTTACGTACATTATTTCAAACCACTGCAACAGATACAGGTTAGCCAACGCTTTGGGAGATAACTGCTATGTAGTCTATGCATAGCATATGGTCTACAGCTCATATGCCTCGAACGGAAAATGCTACTTACCCAGTATGCATCTGTTCTTGGCATACAGAGCTGTAGAGTCATATGCGCCCACCCGCCTCCCCGGGTACCTATCCTATACCTGTTGCAGTACCATCTTACTTAGATACATCAATTCATGGACATCTCCTTTTACTGTTCTTACTAACTCCATTATCACCCTCTGCGGGAAAACAATCTAACAATGGAGTTGATGCCCATGCGCACTATCACCAAAAGGAGGAGTCACCTACCTCGTGACTGGAAAGACTTCTTCGAATAAAAACAAAGTGCAAACATCCGGCCCCAACACTAGATGGCGATCTATGCATAGCATATGACTCTACAGCTCTATATGCCAAGAACAGATGCATACTGGGTAAGAAGCATTTTCCTTTTAGGACCCCCTCCCCCCACCCCTTTTTCTCTGCCCCCCCTTGATGGATAACTGTGAAACCTTCAAGAAAGGAGCTGAGGTTGATGATCTTTAAACAAAAAAAAAAGTTTATTGGAGATTCATCAAATGGTGCCAAATTTCTTAGAGAAACAAAAAACGCTCTTCTTATGGAAAATCTGACCTGTGTGTGTCTGGCTGTCAATCTATTTTTTTTTATAGATATATTCACTTAATCTCTTGTCCCTTTTTAAATTATTTTTATCCCTTTCAACTCCCTTGTAGTTATGCAGTGTTATTATTCTCCTCTTCTTGCCCTAGCATGAATTTAAGGAGCAGCGTGATCAAAGCCTGAGCTTCCTCTCCAGGGATGCCTTTCCTCCACCCCACCCCCGTTTTATGTTTTTTACATATGTGAAGGGGTTAATGAACCCTAGCTACCCGTGTCTGAATGGTTACTTTACACCGGAGCAGCCTGTAGGTAGTATCACCAAAGGAGCATGGTTAAAAAGTTCTTTCTCATTACTGGGATTACGCTGACATCACCATCAGTCCAACCCAGCCTTCTAGTTTGAGCAGACCGCAGTAGCCACCTTATAAAAGGTGGGTGTACGTCTAGTGGGCCCTCAACCTGAGAGCCTGAATCTGCTGTTTTATAACCACAAATGTGCAATGGAGCAAAGCTCTCCAGAGCCATCTAGGGGGCTTTTCGTGCTAACTAAAGGAGACTGAAAAGGAAGTGAATCTGCAGTAACAAGTCGAGAAATTAACATAACATAATATGAATGCTGTATTCATAAGCACAAAGCAGATAGAGGGCACAGATGTTCCCTGTGATTTGCTGCGCAATATCCGTTACACTTTTAGCACAGAAATATAAAGTGCTTCTAGTTAGGAAATATAGTTTGTAGTTCTTTCTTCACCGGGCCTAATTCTAATTTAGATGCTCTTCATCCCCTCTGACCTGTACAGCAGAGGTTCTTTTCTTCAAGAGAGTTTTAATTACTTTTTTGTAAAACACCCTAAACAAGCCTGCACAGATGGCAGTTACAGCACAAAAAACACTAAATTGTCCTTTTAGTTGCTTCAGTAGACCGAGATTTCGAAGCTCATTCTTCAAAAACCAATCATCTGGTTGTGGCACTGCAAGCACTGCATGCTTGGAATTGACTGGATTTCTTCTGAATATAAGAGCAAGTTTCACCATCTTAGATGATTTTACAGATGCTCGGATTTATTTTTTTGTAACCATGGGTATCGGCGAAATCTCAGAGCCTCCGGCTTTTCAGAAGAAAAATGAACAAGTCCTTGTTCATGCACAAAGCTCCTATATATACCACGTACTTCAGAGATGACTGCCACTGTTGTACTCCCCCGTACCCCCCCAAGGGCACTATGTTTGAGTGCAGGATCCTGATGCAGTTTTCTCTGCAGGGCTCTGCTTTTGGTAGCTCAGGGCTAATGCTCTGTTTGTTCATCTGAGTTCTGCAACATGCTTCTTCAATGTTTGTCTTCAGGATGCTGCTGCTCTGTATCCATGACACTACTTAAAGCTGTGGTGATGATCGTCTGATTGCCTACAAGGTGCTGCTGATCTCTGTATGCTGGGTACATATGTTCTTTCATCAGTAGATACTGCTGCTTTCTCTGCAGACTGCTGCAGCTCTTTTTGTCTTCTTGGTAATGCTACTCTGTATTAATGCAAGCTCCTCTTGTTCTCATTGACACGGTATCCCACCACACACTGATCAACAGACTCCACCAGATCAGAATCCAAGGAGCAGCCCTAAAGTGGATTGCATCCTCCCTCACAGGAAGAACACAGATCATCCTCCCTCCCTACTCCTCGCTCTATAAGAACATCACCTGTGGTGTACCTCAAGGCTCATCCCTCACCCCAACACTGTTCAACGTATACATGACACCCCTGGCCAACATCGTCAAGAGTCACAGACTCAACATCATCTCCTACGCTGCCAACACCCAACTCATCCTCTCCCTGAAAACGACCATCAAAGACAAGTTCCAAAGATACATGAAAGATGTAGCCATCTGGATCGAATGGTGGCCCCAGAGCTGGGCCAAATCCCCAAACATGTCCGCAACCTCGGCATCATCCACGACAGCCAGCTATCCATGAAGAAGCAGGTCAGCACCATTTTCTCACCCTCTGAATGCTCAGGAAGGTCTTCAGACAGCTTCCGCCCAACACCAGGTGAACAGTCACCGGCAGACTCGACTACTGCAACACCCTCAAAGTAGGAATCACGGCCCAACTCATGAGGAAACTCCAGACTATCCAGAACGCAGCAGCTAGTCTCATCCTCCACCTCCCCAGATGGACGCATATCACCCCTCAACTCAGGAAACTCCACTGGCTACCAGTTTCTAAGAGATGCCAGTTCAAGCTGCTTACCCACACATACAAGGCGAAGGACCGGCGTACTTCAAAAAATGAGTTAATTTCCACCAACCTACCAGGAAACTTATATCCGGATCCCTCTCCCTGGCAGCCACCCAACACATCTGCCGGACGAACAGTGGAGGCTACTCCTTCTCCCACCTGGCGGCTAGGGCTTGGAACGACCTCCCCCTGCTCCTCAGAGCCTCATCTTCGTTCAAGCAGTTCAGGAAGGACCTGAAGTCCCGGATGTTCAACCAATAGAAGTGGCAGCATGATTCCCACAGCGCCTCGAGAGCCTCACGGGTGATTCAGCCGCACTCTACAAATCCTGATTGATTGATTGTCAGCATAGAGCTGCAGATTTGTTTCACTGCAGCATGCTGCATGTATCCCTGGAACTGCTAACTACTGTTGCTGCTTGCATATTCAGTACTGTAAGAAACTGGCTCTATATATACTGCACCAAAGTGACGTACAGTGTGTATAGAGTCCAAGAGTTCCCAAAGGTAGGCAGAGGTTAAAGTTAGATAGAACCTTACTCTCTAATTGTGGTAGCTTGGCCGAGCAGTAAGGCAGTATCAGAGGACAGTGTTAAGCATTTGATGTACACACTCAGTCAGCAAATGAATTCACACACTCAAGAACTGAACTCTAGGCCAATTGTTTTTGTATAAAAATATATTGTTGTTTTATTTTAGAACCAAGCAAGCCTGGCACAGGTAAGCATAAAATACTTTGCAGTAATAAGTTACTGAATGTTGAACAGTTTGAGAATGCAATGGAAATTGTACTTTGTTTGATTTACAGGGGAGCAGTAGTATGCAACACTTAGCAAATGCAGTACATTGGAATGAATAGGCTTTTTCAGTAAATTGCAGGTAAGTTACTTTTACGTTACTTTTTCTAACTCAGTGCTGGATGCCTGGATTCAGCACTGGGGCATTTCCTGGAAACAGGTGAGTAAATGCGTTTTTGTTATTTGTGCGATTTTTAAAGAATATTTTCACATTTCAAAACTCCACACTTAGAAACTTTTTGGAGCAGTACATTGAAATTAATGGGCTGTTTCAACAAATTGCAGGTAAGTTACTTTTACGTTACTTTTTCTAACTCAGTGCTGGATGCCTGGATTCAGCACTGGGACATTTCCTGGAAACGGGTGAGTAAATGCGTTAGTTATTTGTGCGATTTTTAAAGAATATTTTCACATTTCAAAACTCCACACTTAGAAACTTTTTGGAGCAGTACATTGAAATGAATGGGCTGTTTCAATAAATTGCAGGTAAGTTACTTTTACGTTACTTTTTCTAACTCAATGCTGGATGCCTAGATTCAGCACTGGGGCATTTCCTGCAAACAGGTAAGAAAACACGTTTTGGTTAATTGTACGATTTTTAAAGAATATCTTTAGTTTTCAAAACTGCACACTTTGTCGTTTTTTGGAAGAAAATTTGTCAATGTTATCCCATGGAGGGAAAACAGGTTATCGGTTTGCAGGTAAGTAAACGACTGTGGGAGTTAAGGTTCTGGGGTTAGAACAAGAGTTTCCCCAGGGCCAGTGATGCACTGTTGTTGCACCCTCAGCGGCACTAGGGCGGCCGGGTGCAGAGTGTTGAGGCCCAATGTTATCCTATGGAGGATAGGGGGTCTCCGGTTGGTGGCTGCTGGCAAGCAGGCCACTGGGTTGTGGGAGCAAAGCTCCTAGGGTTTAGGTCAGGGCCAATGGGGAAACAAGTAGGCACAAAAGGTGCACCCTCAGCGGCACTGGGGCGGCCGTGCAGAGTGCTGTTTCGACGTCGGACGCCCTGTTGTTTTCTATGGAGAGCCTCCGGTTTGAAGAAGCACAGCAGGCTCGGGGACGAGGACCTTCTGGGTGCGACCACCACTTCGAGGGGTAAGTTGGGATGTCTTGGGTTGGTTAGGCACCGTTGGTTTGGGCAAACAAGGCCGTGGGGCGTCGGGTGCAGGGGTGCCTTTTAGGGTCGGATTTTCTTACCCGCTCTGGTCGCGTAGAGGGGAGCCTCTGGATTGAGGCTGCAGGCGTCGTCTGGAGGCTTGAGGCAAGTCAGGAGTCACCGGATCTCGGGTCAGGATCACCGGGGTGACCTCCTCGTGGTGTTTTTCCGCTCGGCCCGGGTTCGGCGGGTGCAGAGTGGGCTGGATTCGCGGTGTCCGACCGGAGCCAGAAGCTGCAGTTTAAACACGACCGGTGTTCACGGGAGAAACAGTCTTGGAAGTGAAGGCAGGCAGGTCCTCCGGGGTTTGTGAGGTTGCTGGCTGCTGGACACGCCGGGATTTCGCAGGAGCAGGTTCGAGGGGAGACAGGCCTGTAGGGCTTGGGCCAAGTCAGTGGGCGTCGTCCTCTTGTTAGCTCTGCACGGCTCTTCGTCCTTCTTCTTTTCTTCTTGTTGGTAGGATGGATCTGCCTTCTTGGTTCAGGGCTGCCCCTAAATACTGTATTTAGGGGGCGTTTTAGGGGTCTTGAGGTCAGTAGCCTATGGGCTACTGACCTTAGGGTGACTACACCCTTGGTGTGCTCACCCCACGTGGGGGTGTGAGCACAATCCCTAGTCCTGATTGGGGAGTGCCTGCCATCTGCAAGATGGCGAGCACTGGAGAGTGGGCTTCACCTCGCCTCCCCCACCTGAGGGGTGGAGTTGGCAGAGGTGGGCACACCTCCTGGGCTGGCTAGTTTTTCCCGCCTGTCTTCCCGCCGAAAAGGAGGGGAGACAGGAAGGGGGCCTGCTCCTGATAGCAGGAGAGGCTGGGGGTCGCATTACAAAGGCTGCCAGGCCTTTGAAGCTCCCCTGCCACAGATGTTTCTGGGCTCAGGGAGCGTAGGCTCCCACCCTAGGGGTCCAGAAACATGTCTCTTGGTGGCAGGCTGGTGTGTACCAGTCAGGGGACCCACCAGAGGCTGGTCGTTTTTCAGGGGGCATCTCAAAAATGCCCTCTGTGTGCATTTTTCATTAAATCCCACACTGGCATCAGTGTGGGTTTAATGTGCTGAGAAGTTTGATACCAAACTTCTCAGTTTTCAGTGTAGCCATTATGGTGCTGTGGAGTTTGTAATGACAATCTCCCAGCACCATATACTCTTAATGGCAGCACTGCACTTACAATGTCTAAGAATGGACTTAGACATTGTAGGGGTACAGGGCTCATGCACCTGTACCCTCACCACTGGCATAGGGCACCCAGCTAGAGGGGTGACTGATCTATGCCAGGGCAGTGGGTTGTAGGCATGGCACACAGGGATGTGTGCCATGTCGACTCTTCACTTTGTTCTGCACCAAAACACGCAGCCTGCCTAGGCAGTGTGTGTGTGTGAAAAGGTACAGGGCCTCTAAGGGTGGCACAATAAGTGCTGCAGCCCTTAGAGGTCTTCCCTGGTCACAGTGCCCTGGGTACCTGTGATACCATTTACCAGGGGCTGACCTGTGGCTAGAGATGCCAATTGTGTTAGTTTTGGGGAAAGAACACAGGCCCTGGGAACCTGATTGGCAGGGACCCAGGGCACACCAAGAAAAAGTGCATCAGTAGTCTGGCAAAAAGTGGGGGGGTTACTGCAACAGAAACCCACTTCCCTACAAGTACTACTTGCATATTGTGTGGAACTCCTCTGTATTTAGGATACTCCTGCTATTGTTGTGTGTAATTTGAGCATTCAGGTTATGGTAGCTATGTTTGCAGGGGACTATGGCTCTATTATTGTGTGTATGTTTGTATGTTTATTCTGTCCAGCTTTGTTGACTGAAAGCATGCTAAGAACAGAATATGTGATATGCAGCCTAGAAGAGATCTGTGCCTTTCCCAGTCAATAGTAAAAGGTTATCTTCGGCTAGGAGCATAAATCTCAATCATTAATTTAATCTAATTAATGTGAATGCAAATGTAAATGGCTAAACAGCATCATTTACTGCAATAAACAACTAGAGCTTTACTGCTCCTCTGTACACCAAACCAGCAGACCAAAAGATTTTTGGGGTCTGTTGCGATCCTGTCTATTAAACATAGCTATGTAGGGGGATTGCTTGATGACGTGGCAGGAAGATGCAAGCATTGTGCGTTGTAGGTAATCCTGGCGATACCCTATCAGTGAGGGCTGGCACTCGTTGTCTATGCTCTGGTCTTGCTATATACCACTCCCTTGCCCGTAAACTGGACTAAATTGGAGTATCCAATTCAAATTGTTGGCATATTTTTTGTAATCGAATGGCCAAAATGCTACTGTGTCTTAGGTTCCTCTCTCTTCCGTCTGTATTGTTTTGCTATTGCAGTTTCCCTTCTGGCTCGTCGCTTGGAAATGTGACGCAGAGGTGGAGACGACACCCCAGACCTCTTCGGCACCGAGGACCCGAGGAGGAACATCAGCCTGAGCCGTCGGCAGCTGAGGAGGAGACCTCAGCGCACCATGCAAGTTCGGGCTCCAAGTTAGAGATCGAAGACCTTCCGCCCACTCAGCTGGTTGTGGGTACGGTCCCTCCTCCCCTACTGTTTCGACACTGCTCGCACTCCGAGCAAGCCTCCTCCAAGTGCCTGTCCGCTGCACTCAAGGCTCAGAGACAGGCTTCTGGGCCACCACTGCCTTAAGGCCATGGTCGATACCAAACTTCCACTTCAGGCCCAGTTACGGCTTGCAGCTGAAGAAAATCCTGAAGCCAAAACACTCTGCACTGACCGCCTCCACCTCGGCACCAAAACGTCCTTTGGAGCTAAAACCTTCAACGTCAAAAACATGCTCAGCTGAAAGGTATGCCACAATCAGCCGCAGACATCTTTAAGAAACCAGTTAAAGCCCATGTAGTAACCCCTTGGGTAAACAAAAAATACAAGGCCTCCCCTTCAGACCTTCTCTACATCCGGAGTCAGCTTCCTTCTTACTCAGCGGTGCATTAGGCTCGCAAACTAGCCAATGCATAGGGTACTGGCATTGTGCCACTGCCGAACAAGGAAAACAAGCGCATCAACACAGCTGGTAAGCGTGTTGCAGAGCCGATAGCAATCTCAGTTAAAACACTACCATCAGATGTTCCCTTGATGCTGCTGACGCCGGTGCTCGCTGCATCAATCTGCCCTTTGATGGGGAGCAGCTATTCGGGCCCAAGGTTGATGAGATGCTGGAAAAGGTAAAAAAGGACACAGAGACTGCAAAAATCAGGGGTGCCTTCCAGACACCTACCTCTCATGGGTCCTTTCGCAGGTGAGTGTACCGGGGTGGATCCAAGACCACCTCCACTTCCTTCCACTGTCAGCAGGCTCATCAACACTCCGGCTACTTCTTAGGAGCATACCGTGATAACAGACTTGTCCCACCTTCTCCCCAACCACTAAAAACCTGTCAGAGGACAACTTCAGAGGTTCTTCCCCACCTGGCAACACGTCACCTCAGACTAGTGGGTATTAGACATTATTCAATTCATTACTGTTTGAAGCTCACTTCCACACATCCCAACTTACCATCTCTCCCCAGAACACCGATGTCTGCTTTTGGAAGAGGTTAAAGCACTCCTTCTCAAAGGGGCCATGGAGCCTGTGCCACAGCACCTGCAGGGCTCACAGGTGTATTCCATTTACTTCCTCATTCCCAAGGAGGACAGGTCCCTCAGGCATATTCTAGACTTCAGGCCCCTCTGGCAAAGACAGGGATCCACCTATATCCATACCTGGACGATTGGCTGATAAAGAGTGTAATGCGGCAGCAGTTTTGCTCACACGCACGCAGGCAACTATAAACTTCTTACATGATCTGGGTACACAGTCTGGGTTGGTCCATCAACACTGTAAAGTCCCACCTCCAACACCTTTAAATCCAATTTTTTTTAGGGGCAATTCTCAATGCAGAAGTGAGCAAGGGCTATCTCAGCCCTGCAAGGGTCCAGTCCTTCCATGCATTGCTCCCTCTTCTTCAGAGAGTTCAACAGGTCACAGTCTGGATGGTCATGTGCCTCTTTGGCATGATGTCCTCCTGCATCACTATAGTTACCCACACCAGATTACACATCCGCCCGTTGCAAGAATACTTAACGCATCAATGGTCCCTTGCGAAGGATCATTGGGACTATCTAGTTTTGATCAACTGCCGTACCCAGCGCTCTCTGCAGTGGTGGAACACCAACAATCTGTTGCAAAGGCGGCCTTTTCTCTACTCAGTTCCTCAGATTACCATTACAACCAACGCATCTCTCACAAGGTGGGGTGCACATCTACAGAACCTGGCTGTTCAAGACCAGTAGAATCCTAGTTACCAGGTTCTCCACATCAACTATCTGGAGCTGTTAGCTGTCTATCTAGGATTGAAGGCCTTCCTTACCCACATTGTGGGAAAGGTAGTGTCATCCGGATGGGCAACATGACAGCTGTGTTTAACCTAGAAAAACAGGGAGGCAATCGCTCTCCTCAGCTTTCTCAGCTTAGACAATTTGGAGCTGGGCTCACCACCACAGCATTCATCTGCTAGCAGAGTACCTTCCAGGCGTGGACAATGACTTTGTCGACCTCCTCAGCAGGATGCAGCAACAAGTCCACGAGTGGGAGCTCCACCCACAAGTCCTCCAAACATGTGTGAGAAAGTGCCCTCTTTCTGCATGGTTGCCCACACTTTTTGCTGAATTGCTGATGTGCTTTGACTGAGTGTGCCCTGGGCCCCTGCTAATCAGGTACCCAGGGCCTATGTTCTTTCCCTAAAACTGCATTGAAGCCTAAACCCAATTGGCATCTCTGGCCACAGGTCAGCCCCTGGTAAATGGTACCACAGGTACCCAGGGCACTGTGACCAGAGAAGGCCTCTAAGGGCTGCAGCACTTATTGTGCCACCCTTAGAGGTCCTGTA
Organism: Calotriton arnoldi; assembly: GCA_963921515.1. Taxonomy (NCBI): domain Eukaryota; kingdom Metazoa; phylum Chordata; class Amphibia; order Caudata; family Salamandridae; genus Calotriton; species Calotriton arnoldi. Next base: position 301,174 of record CAWUFW010000280.1, read on the forward strand.
CCCTTACACACACACACACACACTGCCTTTGCAGGCTGCGTGTTTTGGTGCAGAACAAAGTGAAGAGTCGACATGGCACACATCCTTGTGTGCCATGCCTACAAACCACTGCCCTGGCATAGGTCAGTCACCCCTCTAGCTGGGTGCACTATACCAGTGGTGAGGGTACAGGTGCATGAGCCCTGTACCCCTACAGTGTCTAAGTCCATTCTTAGACATTGTAAGTGCAGTGCTGCCATTAAGAGTATATGGTGCTGGGAGTTTGTCATTACGAACTCCACAGCACCATAATGGCTACACTGAAAACTGAGAAGTTTGGTATCAAACTTCTCAGCACATTACACCCACACTGATGCCAGTGTGGGATTTAATGAAAAATGCACACAGAGGGCATCTTAGAGATGCCCCCTGAAAACTAACCCACCTCTAGTGTCCAGGCTGAGTGGCTGCTTTCAGCTGCCACCACCAGACATGTTTCTGGACCCCTGGGTCGAGAGCCTGCTGCTCTCTGGGGCCTGAAACAATGCACATCCTGGGACGAGGTGCCAAGCCTCCTCCCCCAGGATGGGCAGGGTTCACGAAGGGGAAGCTTCAAAGGCTTGCCACCTTTGTGAGCTTCCCCAGGCCACTTGCTGCTCTCAGCAACTGGTCCCCACTGGTTCTGACCCCCACTTTGAGCGGGAGAACCGGCGGGAAAAACAAGTGAGGAAGAGAGGTGTGCCCACCTCTGCCAACTCCACCCCTCGGGTGGGGGAGGCGAGGTGAAGCACAACTCTCAGTCCACGCCATCTTGAAGATGGGGGCACTCAGCCAACCAGGGACCGGCTCATGCCCCCCTCCCACTGGAGGGTGGCATAATAGGGGTTGTACCCACCCCAGGGAAGGGACCCATTGGTCCCTGCCTTTTACCTACCTGTAACGCCCCTAAATCTAGTATTTAGGGGCACCCCTGAACCTTGCTTCCTCAGACAAGAACCTGCAACAAGAAGAAGAAGAAGAAGGACCGAAACCGACGTGCAGCAGCTAACAGGAAGACGCCCACTGACAGCCCTACCGGCCTGTCTCCCCCTCGAACCTGCTCCTGCGAAATCCCGGTGTGTCCTGCAGCCAGCAACCTCGAAATCCCCGGAGGACCTGCCTGCCTTCAAGCACAAAGACTTTGTCTCCCGTGAACACCGGATTTGTTCATCTGCAACCTCTGGCTCCGGCCGGACACCGCGGATCCGCCCCACTCGGCACCCGCCGTCCACGGCCCGAGCTCGAGTGGGCAAACACCACAAGGAGGTCCCCCCGGCGATCCTGACCCGAGATCCAGCGACCCCTGACCTGCCTCAAGCCTCCAGCCGACACCTGCAGCCTAAATCCAGAAGGCCCCCCTAACTGCGACCAGGAGCTGGTAAGAAAATCCGACCCCAAAAGGCACCCCTGCACCCGACGCCCCACAGCCTTTTGTGCCCAAACCGACGGTGCCTAACCAACCCCTAACTTCCCAACTTACCTCTCGAAGTGGTGGTCGCACCCAGAAGACCTTCGTTCCCAAGCCTGCAGTGTCTTTCCAAACCGGAGGTTCTCCATTAAAAACAACAGGGCGTCCGACGTTGAAACAGCCCTCTGCACCCGGCTGCCCTAGTGCCGTTGAGGGTGCACCTTTGGTGCTACTTTGTTTCCCCATTTGCCCTGAGCTAAAATCCAGGAGCTTTGCTCCCATAACCTAGTGGCCTGCTTGCCAGCAGCCACCAACCGGAGGCCCCCTATCCCCCATTGGATAACATTGGGCCTCAGCACTCTGCACCCGGCCGCCCTAGTGCCACTGAGGGTGTAACTAGAGTGCATCCTTGACCCTGGGGGACCCCTGAGTCTACCCCCAGAACCTCCACTCCCACTACCAAATACTTACCTCAAAACCGATAACACTATTTTCCTCCATAGGATAACATTGACTGTTTTTCTGTGAAAAGTTTCTAAGTGTGGAGATTGAGAAACTAAAGAAATTGTTTAGCATTGCATAATCTAACAAAAACGATTTTACTTACCTGTTTTCAGGAAATGTTCCAGAGTAGTATCTAGGGATACTACTCTGTGTAAGCTTAGTAATCTCAAAAGTTACTTACCTGCTATTTTACTAAAAAGCCTATTCAAGTCTATGTACTGCATTTACTAAGTATTGCATTTCTCTGCATCCATATTGTAAATCAAGTCAAAGTGCATATACAATTATCATTCAAACTGTATTTCAATTGCATTACTACTGTAAAGTACTTATTGCGCACCTGTGCCAGGCTTGCTTGATTCTAGAAAATAAAACCACTAAAAGAATATTTTTTATACAAAAACAATTGGTCTGAAGTTCAGTCTTTGAGTGTGTGAATTCATTTGCTGACTGAGTGTGTACAACAAATGCTTAACACTGTCCTCTGATACTGCCTTACTGCTCGACCACACTACCACAAATAGAGAGTGAGGTGCTATCTAACTTTACCTCTGCCTACCTTTGGGGATCCACTGGACTCTGTGCACACTATACCTCACTTTGGTATAGTATATACAGAGCCAGCGTCCTACAACATACTTCTGGTGATGGGAGCGTTTCCCGACGTGGAGGTCTTTGCCACGGCAGAAAACATAAAATGCCCAAACTCCGCCTCCAGATTTCCACATTCCATGGACAATGCACTATTGATGAACTGGTCAGGGATATTTGCCTACCTTTTTCTGCCCCTCCCCCTCCTACCATTTGTAGTTCAGAGGCTTCCGCAAACCTCTCACCCTCATCCTAATGACTCCCACCTGGGCCAAACATCCCTGGTTCACCACTCTCCTCGAGCTCTCTGTGGATCATGCAGGAGGCTCCCCAACAGGCCGGACCTTCTCAAGCAGAACCATGGAGAAATCAGGCACCCCAACCCAGGAGTCTCAGCCTTGCGATCTGACTCATGAAGTCTTGGAGTTTGGTTGCCTTAACCTACCCCGTTAATCTATTAATATACTCAACCAGACACGCAGGCCTACTACTCGTGCCTGTTACACTGCCAAATGGAAAAGGTTTGTCTTGTTAATGCCTTTCAAAACACATTGACCCTTTAGCAGCTAGCGTCTAGGACATTGTCTGTTACCTACTACACCTACAAACCTGTGGACACACTTCACCTTTATCTGGCTCCACTTAGCTGCTTATCTCCAAAATAAGCAACATGTCTCCCTCTTTTGGATTCCAGTCATCAAAGCTTTTATGGAGGGCTTCAAGAGGTTCATTTATCTACGCGTACCCTCTGGCCATAGTGTGGAATCTCAATATCATCCTTACAAGACCCTTCCATTCATGCCCCTTCAAATCCTTTCTTTGAAGGTGACTTTTCTTGTGGCTATCACCTCACTCAGATGTGTCAGTGAGTTCCAAGCTTTAACATTGGCAAAACCATTCATTCAGGTTCATAGAGATAGGTTTGCCATTCACACTAACCCCTAGATTCCCCCCTAAGTTGGTCTCTCTATACCACCTTAATCAGTCTACAGAACTCCCACTTTTCTTTCCTCAACCCGACTCAGTCGCATAACAGGCCCTTCCTACCTTGCATGTTACGCAAGCCCTAATATATTATGTGGATAGGATCAAACCCTTTCGGAAGACTCAACAACCCTTTGTTGCTTTTTCCGAACCACATTAAGGGAAAGCCTTATCAAAGTCAGGTGTAGCCAAATGGATAGTTAAATGCGTCCAGACATGTTATGCAAAAGCTAAGAGATTTTTGCCTGTTCCCCCAAGAGCCCACTCTAGTAGGAAAAAAGAGGCCTCTGCGGCTTTCCTGGGAAACAACCCCATAGATGACATTTACAAAGCAGCTACTTGGTCTATTCCATACACTTTCACTAAACACTATTGTGTAGACGTCCTAGCACGCTAACAAGCCTACGTTGGTCAAGCTGTACTCTGTACCTTTTTTCAATTTACGGCAACACCCACAGGCTAGCCACCGCTTATAGATGGACTGCTTTACAGTCTATGCACATCATGTGTATCTACAGCCACACATGCCTCAAAAGGAAAATGTTACTTACTCTGTAAGCATCTGTTCGAGGCATGTAGCGCTGTCGATTCACATGTGTCCGTCCTCCTCCCCGGAGGCCTATGGCTGTTGCAGTTATCTTTCCTTCTTACTTCTCTTGCATGATCATCTCTTTTTCTCTTTCCTGTATCTCTTTGCTCCAGCTCCTTTCTCACTCGCTGTGTTGGAAACAATTTAACAATGAAGCTGATGACCATGCGCATTACCAGCAAAAGGGAGTCACACTACCTCGTGACTCAAGAAGATTTTTTTTTCACAGAAAAACAACTTGCACACAACCGAACCCAACACTAGGTGGCAGGAGTATGCACAGCATGTGAATCTTCAGCACTACATGCCTCAAACAGATGCTTACAGGGTAATATTTTTCTTCCCAAGAACCACAAGGTAAAGATCAACTACGCTATAACCATTCAGTTCATAAAGCTGTTTCTCTGTTTATGCCCCCTCTTTCTTCTTGCGACACAAGTTGCTCCAAGTGCAAAGACAAAGAAAGGGTTTTGTGATGTGACCACTCCTTGTCTACACTTGATATTATTGTAAAAGCTAATGCATCTATTAGGAAAGAGGCACAGATAAAAATAGGAAATAGTGCATTCCACAGAAAAAAACACATAGTAACCAATTTACTTACCACCAACATATTATGTTATAAGTCTCTAGATTGTGTAGGGGAGGGTAATCTTTCTTGATCATTGCGTGGAGGTTGGGGGGGGTGAATAAACCTCGCCTCAATGTCCTAAATAGAATTGAAACTTTCTGTTACGTTAGCTTTGACATTTTTCATTCTATGTCAGAAATGGAGGTGGGGATTATGCTAGTTTAGGGCTTACTGACCACCAGTGCAGTGACATCAGCTACTGGTTTAAATTAAAACCTCTTGAAAGTAGAGTTGGAGAACCAATCTGCCTCTTTCATAATATCCTCCAGCCTGGCTCCCAAAGAAAAAGCTTTGGAGGCCATAGGCCCCCTGGCCGAGTGTGCTCCAAAAACTGTTGTATCAGTCCCTCTTCAAGAATAAACCATCGCACCCATCACATCTTACAACGCACAATTTTGGGGAGGCCCTCAAAGCAGGGTATGCCACCACTCTGTAATTAGATTATTTCTTCTGTGGATAATGAAAGTAACCCGTCCAGGGTAAACACTCTACCTGTTACGTGGGGGCTCTATCTCCAGGCGGTGGGGATTCCGCAGGTGATCCCAAAGGTCTAGGCGATGGGGTAGAAGGATTGGAAAATCCTGGGAAAGTTCCATCAGAACTGGATACCACTCTTGAGATCGCCACGTTGGTGTCACCACCACCAGGTCTACTTTTTGCCTCCTCAAGTGTGTTGAGTGTTGCATCAGCATGGAGAAGGTGGGAAAGGCATATCCATGTTCCTTGAGCCAGTCTTTTAGGGAGGCATTTGTCTCTGCCTCCTCCGGGTCCGGCCTCCAGCTGAAGTAGCTGGGAAATCGGTGGTCCAGTCTGAAGGCAAAGAGATCATTGAAAATTTCCATGTGTAGCGTAAAAGCATTTTCATCCTCGAAGTGTCGGGAGCCCCAAGCTGCTGCGTGCTGGATATCCATGGTAGGTGTTTCTTTATCACTGAGATTTTGTTTTCTAGGCAATATTCCCAAATGTCTTTGGTCCAGCACTGAACTGCAGAGGATCTGGGTAGGAGCTCCATGCACTTGATATGGAGGCTTTGTTTGGAAGACGACCATCTCCCTCTTGTAGAGCACTCGTTGCAACGAGTGTCCCAGTCCTCTCTGCTGGCACTGGACTCGATGATTAAGTCCGGGCAGGAGCTGAAAATGGCTCTCCCATTCCATGTTTCCATATTGGACAGCCACCAACTCATTTCCTTCATTTCTTCTTGAGTGAGCGTGACATTTTGTGAATGTCAGTTCCTTCCTGAGGTGGTGTGCTTTGAGGCTCTGAAGAGCCCTATAATGAAGTGGGCCTAGAAACATGGCCTCCTGTATTGATGATGAAAGGAGGCCAACCAGACACGCAATCTGAGGCAAGGAGGTTTCTTTTTTGTTGAGAGTTATGCAGAGTTTCTGACTTATCTTCTTCATTTTCCTAGACGGGAGGCTGTGGGTTGCCTGCACGAAGTCTACCGCAAAGCCTAAGAAGTTAATGCTTTGTGCTGAGGCTAGAATAGATTTATTTTGTTTATGATGAACCCCACATTCTCTAAGAGTGACACTGAGCTCTATAGTTGTTCTATCAGTTTGAATCAGGTGAATGCCCTCCATGTTAAAGTAGTGGAATATCAGCCACTCGTTGAATTCCTTTAGGTTCACTACTGTACAGAAACCCTCATCTCTCTGCTCCAACAGAAAGATGTTGCACAGAAAACCTCTGGGATGCACAGATGCGGGAGTGATCGCCCCTTTTGACAGAAGAGCTGGCACTCCCCCCTGTATGAGGGTGGCATCCTGTTTAGAAAAAGTTAATAGGCAAAGACGAGTTCTGGACAGGCAACCCGAAGAATTCTATCCAGAAGTCCTACACCATCTGGAGAACCCAACCGTTTGACGTAAAGATCCACCAGTTGTGGATAAAATTTGCCAGTCTGCTTCCCACTTTTGATTGGGAAAACGGGAGAACACTCAGAGGGAGTGGACCTGGAAGATCTGCTGCAAAAGTGGACTCTGTTGCCTGTGTTTCTGAAAGCCTCTAGAGGGGAGGAAACCCCCAAATCTGGATAAGTCTTGCCATTGGCCTAGTTTGACACCTTGACCTCTGTAGGGGGCTTGGTTTGAGAAGCAGCTGGCAAAGTGCCCCCTACCACAGTTGATCCCGACAAAAACCTTTAGGGTAAAGGTCCTTACATAGAGGCTTGTGCTTTGTCAAGGGAATTTAATGTGGCCACAAACTTCCCTAGCTCCTTAATAAAGGGGTCCCTGAAGTCGCCTGCCCTACCTTAGAGGTGGAAAGGTCTCCTAACTTAGGATCAACTTTGATAAGGAGGAACTGTTGCCATTCTGTAGAAAGGGCACAGTTGGCATTGCCAAGGAAAATCATTGCCCTTTGAGCCCAGCCTGGGAAAATGTCCGGAGGTATCAGAGATCTCGATTCCTTGGCCTCTTCGGCCATGGCAAGAATTTTTGTCAGGGGACCAGCAACATCAAGAAGCTTGTCTTGACATGACCACCAGGAGTGATCAGTAAGTAATGCCTTTTTCGGATCTCTAATGTATTTAGTTTGGAAAGTGGCCATTCGTGCATCTATCTCGGGTGTTAGCACCACTTTGCCGTCCAACGAAGAATGGGGACATTCAACCTTGAAATGGTTGCGCACCTCCTTGTCCAGTGGTTTACGTAACTGCCCACCACATTTGCTGCAATTTTCTCTCCTGGGACCCAATCTGAAGAGCGCCGATGTAGAATATCGTCAGGGTCCAACATGTGAGAACCGGGAGCTAGGGAGTCATCGTCAAGGACCCCATCCTTCGGGGTGAATTGTCAGGGAAGGGCGCCATGGGCTGTTGTGAGATGCATCCCCATCAGAGTCTGCCGGTGACTCATCCTCATCGAGCGGGTCCGGCATAGGCGTCAGAGGAGCCTCGGGAAGGGGATTGCCTCCGTATTGTCCCACAGAATTAAGGGTTTCCAAACCTTGTGTGTCCTCAGACATTCTTATGTGAGAGGAGGGCCCTCTTAAGCTTTGCTAAAGTGTCAAGATCGACCCCTGGTACATGTTTTTTTTTTTTTTTTTTTTTTACAGTAGCTTTAAGTGGAGAGTCTTCCCATTAAATGCCTTTGAGGTGGGTGGGGATCAAGGATGACCCAGGGAGATCGCCCCTCGGAAATAGGGGTTCTATGCATTTGCATTCAAGTTGGGATAGCCTCCTCACATGGGGGGGGGGGGGGAATAATGGAGGCCACTGCCTTATATCTGGAGGCATTAACCACCTCAAAGAAATAGTTACATATATTGTAATTGCCAGGGCTTTAAGTGGGATGAAAAAACTGGGGGGTGGTCTCTCAAAGGGGCGTGGCCAATGTAATTAAGGGCGTGGCTTAAAACGCATAAGCTAAAAATCTGTGCTTAGCATAGTGTGCCGCCCGACTTGTATTTTGCTGTTTCTGTCATTGCATCCAGACATATGATGATACAACAAGTAACATCATACCTACAACAAGTCAGGACTATTGCCTTCGTCAGTGGTTGTTAGTTGCATAAGATAAATAAGCAGCAACTATGGCTTGTACATAATATTGAAAAAGCTTCCACTTAAAGCCCTGGTGACACCACGACGATGTTGCTGCTCCCGAGTTTCAAAAAGAGAAGTGGCAAATTGCAGTGTGCGCTATTCAATAGGGCCCCCTCACTCGCAACAGCGCTCGGAGTCTTGTGTTTTAAAAAGCAGGCACATGCAAGGATTTCCCTTCCCCTACAACGCTCACTTGGCATGAAATCATGCCGTAACTTCTCCACTAGTGAGCAGTGTGAGCAGCGCTCATCCATGTGCCTGCTGTCACTGCAGTCCGAAAAACAACGGACAGCTTGTGCCAGGGCACAAAACAGAGCCCGATAGAGACCCGTTTCGAGGCCTCCTTAAAAAAAACTGCCGGTGCTCAGACCCGGTGAGACCCGGCCCACTTAAAGCCCTGGTAATTGCAGCGGTCAGTGCGATGTTCCTCAGATGCATGGGAAACCTGAGGAGACGTGTTGACACAGAAAGAGGCGTGCGGTGTGCGAGAGCTCCCACACAGGAGTGCGGACGCCCTCTAGCGGTCTGCTGACCACTCCGTGCACAGCCCCTTCTGTATCAGGAATGTTTAGTAGTGTAAGGATCACCAAAGCGTTTCCACGGCAGTGAGAGGCAGAGGCACTCGCACCACAGCACTAATACATGCAGAAAGTGTATAATTTGGTGAATATCCAGTCCCTCATCAGAGGTGACAAGGAGCGCTTGTCTGTGGCTGCCGGAGCAGCGAACAAAGAGGTTGCATGAACAGAGATACAGGGCTTTATGGACTGTACTTCATTGTGATTGGTTAAAGCATTGTTGATCTTTTCCCTGTGGTTTTTGGGAAATGTAGTTTACTAAAAGTTGAAATCTTCATGGCTGCTGGAGAAAAAATAAAGGAGAAAGTTAAACATAATCCTCGCCTCCAGTCCTGATATAGAATTCTACAATTAGTCATTGTTTGTGTAAAAGCCTCTTCAGTGCCCCCACCCAGTGATAACATGTTGATTTCTGGTTCCTTGTAGAGTCCTGAAACTCTTACAGAGCAACTGAAAAAAGAGAAGAATTCAGTGCTTGGAGGTCATGATGCTGCACAACGAGGAAAGTCTCATGATCTGGACACTTTGGTGTATCAAAGTTCTCCACTGTTGTCGAGAAAGGTAAATGTCCACATCCGTTAAGTATGGTTTGGAAAATAATGGGGTAACCTGGTCAGTTTTCCATTCATAAACAAGATGAAGGTAAGGTGAGACAAGGCAATAGGTCTCTGTGGTTGAAATCGTTAACTAAATGAAATGTGTTTCTTTGATCCCCTATTTCTTTTGTCCCTTTTGACACATCTGCATCAGTGTAATAGTATATATGCAGATGCGCAGAAGACAATATGCTGTGTATTACCACTGTTCAGTGTGTTGAAGAGCATTATGCCCCTCCCCTCCCTCAATGCAGATCTACATTTATGGTTTATGCTACAGTATTTTTTCATGTGTACTTGTTTTTTTTTCCCTAAGAAAGATTTTCATTGATTTTCAGTACAACAATTATGGCTGTCACAAAACAGGCACATTGTAAATAGAATATCACACAGAACCCCCCAATCAATCGCACAACTGTAAAATGCACAGCATCCTCCAGTACTTGGATCTGCCAGCCCCCCCAAAACCCTACAATGCCCACCACTTGTTCAAGACATTGCCATATTTGCAGGGACAACCATGTGCAGTATATATAGTCTCCTCCAGTTTCACGTGCCAGTCCATACCTCTTTTCCAGGCCGCAATGGGTGGCGCGCCGAAGGAGTTCCAGTGTTATGCTATAGCGCCTGTTTACATCGCCCAGAACTGCGGGGGGACTGCGAGGCACTTTCTGCTCTTCTCCCCAGGACTCCATTGACCAGCATTCTCAGCGCGAGGACGCGCTGAAAAGCCACACGTCGGCCCGCGGCGCGTTGTAGCGCCTGTTTACATCGCCCAGAGCTGCGGGGGGACTGCGAGGCACTTTCTGCTCTTCTCCCCAGGACTCCATTGACCAGCATTCTCAGCGCGAGGACGCGCTGAAAAGCCACACGTCCACGCCCGTCGGAGCCCGGAGTAGGCTGGGCTGGGCCCCCCCTCTGACATCTCATTTTGGGACAGAGAAGCCGTAAGGTATTGCTGACCTCCACTACTTTCATCCACAGGCTTTCTGTTGTGCCTAGTTTATGTCCTATATGACATTTTGATTGGTGTGTGTTACATCTGAAAGTATCCGGATAAGACGAATATGAGTAAAAGGAAGGGCCTTAAGGAAAAACAGGCGGGTGGGCCGGTTGGGACTCTGGACGCCTTTTTAACGAGGGCTGAATCGGTCCTCGCCCACGAAATTGAATTGACAGAGAGAAGACTCTCTTTGGACTCACTTATTGCGCAGAAACGTTCCTCATTAGGACGAATAATGGCTGTTGTTCCCTCTGATTCTTCGGATCCTTCAATGTCGGTGCAACCTGCTAATGAATTTGATACTCCTACAGTTCCGAGTTTGCCTTCACTCACGCATACTACGATAGGAGTTCATTCTGTGTTGCAGGAACAGGCAGTAGCGTCAGATGAGAAGAATAGTATCTTGGCGCCTCCTACAGTGAGGAAAAGGGGAGGAGGTCCTTTAAAGCAAAAAACATTGAAAAGGTCCCGTACGGAGAATAAAACAGTGACTTTGGACTCAGAGTTGGGATGCTCCTGCACACCTCCCGCTAAATCTACAAGAATCACGAGGTCAAAGGACTCGGCTAGGGTTTCTAATATGCAACCTAATATGCAATGTCTTTTGGTGAATGATTCTGTGCATGATCTTGATCTCCTAAAGAGCATAGAAACTATGGTAACTGTGCTTTTGAATCCCCTAATGTGTAAATTAACTCAATTGAGGAGAAGTTAAATCGCATGGAGATGTTGCATTTATTGAGGCAAATCCCCCCCAAATAGTACTCCCTTAAGTGAGGAAGTAAGGATGTCTTCTCACCCAGGTGGGGTTGCTCATGCGCTAGTTAATAATATAGGAAATCATGTTTCTCAACCTGTAATAGGGGTGTCCGCTAATCTAGTGGCACCTAGTCACCTTCAGAAGCCGACTCAAACCACTGCAGGTGTTCCAACACATACTGAGAGTGTTATTCCGTTACAGGCCGAATATCAAATAAACTCTAGAGTCCCAATTGACTCGTCCAATTTACGCTTTATTAGTACTGAGCATACCTATTCTCTTCCATCTCATCCTTTTAGTACCTTTTCCTTGGCCCGGCAGGTTCCAGATACTCTTCGTGCCCAACCTTCCACAATTCCTGCACTCTCGGAGGGGGGAGCTTTAATCTCCGGTAGTGCTAGGGGGGCCACTCAGCATTTAGCTGGGGCTGTTAACTTTAGAGAAAGGTTAGATCTCCCGCCAGCAGCCTGCCCTGATGTTATAGTGCTGGCCAATGTACCGGCACAAAAAATGAATCAACTAGAAACCACAGAGCAGCTAATACATAAAGTGCAGCATTGGCTTTTTAACTGTACAGGTAACAACCATGTTGTATATAGGCACATTATCATGGCTAGAAGGGTTAATTGGGTAGGAAGGGCTCCTAAAACATTTAAAGGGGATTGCATTGTTATTAATTTTGATAATTACAATACAGTGAGTGAGTTACTATCCCTGTTACCAAGCCTCCCATCAGCTTACTCTGAAATTTGTGCACTTCCGCTTGGTTTCTTTTATAAACCTTACACTTTATCTCAGGCCTTCTCTCAAAGAGGAAATATCAGTCAGAGACCTCTATGCTTTTTTCCTAATCAGCCCCGTGCTCCAATTGCTTTACCTTTACCACTTAGCAATCGCTTTTCTGTATTGGAAGGTATGCAGGAATGCGATTGACTGGATGAGCACAGTTTAACACACAATAGTGCTGTTGACCTAGCTTTGAAAACTAGGTCTCCTGTTATTTTTGTCTCCACTATGAATTCTCAGCCGCAATTAAATTTCCAGATAGATGGCTTGACTTTGCCTCAGAATTCGTCACAGTTAGTCTGTACTACACCACCTGTTGCGGTGATTTCATGGAACATTGCTGAGTATAACCAAAAGAAAGCTAATAAGGAGTTGCTTTCCTTTTTAATGACTAAGGATATATTATGTCTACAAGAAACTTGGGAAACTGACCCGATACACCTGAATGGGTATCGTTCATATTATACCCCTGCTACACCTTCTTTGTCAGGGCGTGCTAAGGGTGGATTGATAACCCTACTTTCTAATACCTTTCCCCTAAAAGTGAAGTCATTTTTAAATACGTCTTTATTTTATCATATCATTGTTTTAGAGTACTGTGCTGATAAATACTGGCTAATTATACATTTTTATAATAATAATTTTGTTAACAATCAGGCTGCGGTACTCGCTCCATTGGAAAGAGACATTGTTAACCTAGAGAAGGTACTCAATAAACCTTGTGACATAATCTGGCTTGGGGATTATAATGCCCATCCCTGTGATAAAATTGATACACCAGCATGTGGGATGGTAGATGATGACGGGGACTGTGTCACTCATTTTAGCCATAATGAGTATGGTAATTGTTTAAATGGGTTACTTATTACAAAGAATCTTGTGTTTTTAAACACTATTGATAGTTTAACTGGACAGCTGGATTTTACTTTTTTTAGCCGTTCCCTTTCATCCACACTTGACTATATCCTGGTCTCTGATTCTATAAGGAAGCTCTTTTCCCCAGTACAGATTAATTTTTATGCGTTTAGTGACCATGCTGCAATTATTTTTCTCATTCCCTCTCTGAAGAAAAAGGAATGCTCTGTTGATCTTCCTATTATTCCAGTGATTGCAAGGGAGAATGGGATCGTTTTGAAATGGGAAAAAGTTGATCCTGTGTAGTTTCTGGGTAACATACTTTCTAAGTGTGCGCCAGAGATAAAGACATATTTAGATCCCTTTCCGGATGATGGTATGGTTACTGCTTTTGAACTGATCCTGCGGGAAGTTAAGACTAACTTAATTCATTTTGTACGTAATGGGCACCGTAAGAAACTTAATTGGTTTGATGAAGACTGTGAAAAATCACTCAAAAATCTGCATATGGCTTTAAAGACAAAACCTCGTAATCAAATTGTGGTTACATCTTTACGCCAGGCCTATAAGAAATGCAGGAGTGTAAGGCTAACTGCTCTAAAGGATCAGTGGTGGGAAAACTTACAAAATGCTGCAACATTAAAGAGTTCACAGGCATTTTGGTCTGTGATTAACGCTCCCTTTCTAAAAGAGGAATCAAGTATGTCCCTAGATACCCATGTTAACCAGGAGGATTGGGTTACACATTTTTAAGGCTTATTTGGGAGTACGGAGGATGTAATTACTCCATCCTCCTCCTGATCTGACAATGTAGGAATAAGTGTCTCCTTTACACTAGAAGAAACGATACATGCTCTTAACCAATGTAAACGTGGGAAGGCGCCAGGACCTGATGGTGTCCCGATTGATCTCTTTTTAGATAAACAAGAGCTTTGGGCCCTGCTTTTAACTAATGTTTTTAATAAAATTACTCAAACTGGCGCACCCCCTCTTGGAAGACGACCGTAATCATCCCTATTTATAAAAAGGGAGATAGGTCATCGCCGAAAAATTACAGGCCGATATCTTTGATAGACTCCACTGCAAAATTAATGGGTCGGCTGCTTTTAAATAGACTCAAGGAATGGGCACTGGAGAAGAACATTATAATTCCGTGCCAATATGGCTTTAGGAAAGGAAAAGGAACGGTGGACCAGTGTCTGAACTTGAATCTGATTATAGGAAAATATACGGCAGCTAAGAACGGCCACTTATACCTTGCCTTCATGGATCTGTCACAGTAACAGACTACAGGAGGTAGCCCTTAAACCCTAAAGAGACCAGGGCAATAATCTGTAGCAAACAACAATGTCTCAAGGGTATCGTTTCGAGGGGCAAATATACATATATGTACGTTGCGTCACAATTATTTAGACAGGATTGTAATCCAAAAAGGGAAAGAAACCAGGGAGACAAATCAAATAAATGCAAATTGTATTTCATATAAAAAACACGTTGGACATATTACCTTCATATGTTCAAGCACATGAATCGGTAGCACTGCGTTACATTCAATGGCATGTAACCAACAAAATACTGTGCACAAGTGCTCGTGAAATGTAGTGACGGCGCAAGTGACATATGACGTGGTATGAACAGTGGGAGTAATGGGCGCAACAACAAGTGAGATAAAAACACGAATTACATATTCAGGATACCACGACAATAAATGGCAAAAGAATTCAATTTTTAAGGTATCCGTAGGTAGGGGCGCCAAAAGTTCCACTGTGGGAGTCGACGGCGTTTCGGCCTGCGAAAGTCTTAGGCCATCATCAGGACCAGGTTACATTAATTCAATTGCAGTGCTGGGGAAAGAAGGATAAGTATGGAGGACTCGATATACTCAGTGGACAAAAACGGACAAATAGTTTCCTAAAAAGGAGGGGGGAGAGAGAGAAGAGGAGGAATAGAGGTGGAGCCTTGATAGAATCAAAGATTAAAAAGACCGCTGCTAAGAAAAAACAAAAAAGCGTGTCTAGGCTCCAGAAAGGAAAAAAGAAGTGAAAAACGCGCTTGGTGAATAACGAATTAGACTCACTCATGAAAGCCAGGAGTAATTAATCCAGGCAGTAGTACAGTCCTCGTGAAGCTCCGGACGTGAAACAAGCTACTAAAGAGCTTCAAGATGAAAGGATGTCTGTTGGAAAAGAATTGACGCTTAGGCAGGCGAAAAGTGGATGTGTAATGAATACATCTAACATGCGGTCATATGTCCTGCAATCTGTAAACAAATAATTAGAGGAACGACAGTAATGGAGTGTGAAGTAATCGCCGATGAAAAAATGGGTTCCTTATACTGTCCTGTATGTACCCGAATAGCAGGAGCCCGATAAGGGGAGGGAGGCATGCAGGCACTGATGGTATTGAGATATGGAGCAGCAGAATAAAAGAATCTGATAGGAAAGGGAGGGAGGCATGCAGGCACTGATGGGATTGAAAAATGGAGCAGCAGAATGACGGAATCTGATGGGGAAAAGGAAAGGACATAGAAGGGGACCCACGTAGTGGGGGGAGCCATCTATAATGACTACTGCAAAGTTATCAATCAGGGGAAAAGGGAAAGGGGAGAGGAGACCATAAGGCTGGCGGGCGCTATAAGCATCCTGAGTGAAACAGAGGAACACTAATAAAAAACCCACGCGGTGATCCAAAATGCCTACCGCAAGGTACCGGGCAAGGAAAAAAGTGCACAGTACTGTGCGTCTATGGGGCTGCCGGTCGGCCATAAAAGATGAGCATGCAGCGAAGTACTTACTCTGAGAAGTCAGAAGTGGCACAACGGGCAGCCAAAGGGTCTGTCAGTGTGTCAGGAGTCAATCATGGAATGCCGGCAAAAGTCAGGCTGTACTAACGTGAGCGCAAAGGCGAACGCGTTTAAGGGCGTTTTTCCGGTCACGTCATAGTAAAAGAGTTGTGACACTAGAACGCGCATATAAGTAAATAGAAAGGAAAGATGAAGACAGACTATGGCAGAAAAGAAAGGGCAAACCAATTATCAAGTGGGTTGGTACTCCATAGATTGACATGATGCACCAGCATGTGGGATGGTAGATGATGACGGGGACTGTGTCACTCATTTTAGCCATAATGAGTATGGTAATTGTTTAAATGGGTTACTTATTACAAAGAATCTTGTGTTTTTAAACACTATTGATAGTTTAACTGGACAGCTGGATTTTACTTTTTTTAGCCGTTCCCTTTCATCCACACTTGACTATATCCTGGTCTCTGATTCTATAAGGAAGCTCTTTTCCCCAGTACAGATTAATTTTTATGCGTTTAGTGACCATGCTGCAATTATTTTTCTCATTCCCTCTCTGAAGAAAAAGGAATGCTCTGTTGATCTTCCTATTATTCCAGTGATTGCAAGGGAGAATGGGATCGTTTTGAAATGGGAAAAAGTTGATCCTGTGAAGTTTCTGGGTAACATACTTTCTAAGTGTGCGCCAGAGATAAAGACATGTTTAGATCCCTTTCCGGATGATGGTATGGTTACTGCTTTTGAACTGATCCTGCGGGAAGTTAAGACTAACTTAATTCATTTTGTACGTAATGGGCACCATAAGAAACTTAATTGGTTTGATGAAGACTGTGAAAAATCACTCAAAAATCTGCATATGGCTTTAAAGACAAAACCTCGTAATCAAATTGTGGTTACATCTTTACGCCAGGCAGAAATGCAGGAGTGTAAGGCTAACTGCTCTAAAGGATCAGTGGTGGGAAAACTTACAAAATGCTGCAACATTAAAGAGTTCACAGGCATTTTGGTCTGTGATTAACGCTCCCTTTCTAAAAGAGGAATCAAGTATGTCCCTAGATACCCATGTTAACCAGGAGGATTGGGTTACACATTTTTAAGGCTTATTTGGGAGTACGGAGGATGTAATTACTCCATCCTCCTCCTGATCTGACAATGTAGGAATAAGTGTCTCCTTTACACTAGAAGAAACGATACATGCTCTTAACCAATGTAAACGTGGGAAGGCGCCAGGACCTGATGGTGTCCCGATTGATCTCTTTTTAGATAAACAAGAGCTTTGGGCCCTGCTTTTAACTAATGTTTTTAATAAAATTACTCAAACTGGCGCACCCCCTCTTGGAAGACGACCGTAATCATCCCTATTTATAAAAAGGGAGATAGGTCATCGCCGAAAAATTACAGGCCGATATCTTTGATAGACTCCACTGCAAAATTAATGGGTCGGCTGCTTTTAAATAGACTCAAGGAATGGGCACTGGAGAAGAACATTATAATTCCGTGCCAATATGGCTTTAGGAAAGGAAAAGGAACGGTGGACCAGTGTCTGAACTTGAATCTGATTATAGGAAAATATACGGCAGCTAAGAACGGCCACTTATACCTTGCCTTCATGGATCTGTCAGCAGCCTTTGACTGCGTGGCACAGCAAAGGCTGTGGCAGATCATGGAGGCAATGGGGTTTGATATGCAGATTATTCACGTAATTCAGGATTTGTATAGTGGGGCTTCAGCATCCATACGCTTTGGTAAGAATGGAGAGTGTACTAGACATTTTAAAATTACTAGAGGTGTAAGGCAGGGGTGCGTCCTCGCCCCCTTTCTATTTTCGTTGTACACTAATGCTGTTGAATCCGCTTTAGTGGGTATTACGCCAGATGTTCCTTATATTAATTCCTTGCAGGTACCGTTACTTCTCTATGCGGACGACGCGGTGATTCTAGCTCGCACTGGTAATGCACTGCGTCGGCTTGTAACAGAGTATACTAAATTCATGAATGATCTGGATATGAAAATCAACTACTCCAAGTCCTTTGTTTTAGTGGCAGGTGCAAAGCAGAAGAAACAGCCTTATATCCATACTGAAGGGGGCAAGCTGGGAGTTTTAGATTCTTTTAACTATTTAGGGATCATGATTGATGAACTAAGTTACTGGAAATGTATGATCTCTAACAGGGGTTCACAGATGGAAAAGAATATTGGGGCTCTTTTTAAATTTGTAAAAAAGATTGGATCAAAACCCATTGAAGTAATAAAGAAAATCTATGAGGCCAAAAGTGTATCTGCAGCCACGTATGGAGCAGCGGTGTGGGGCATTGTGGACTGCCCTAAACTTCAAAGCATTGAAGACACTTTTTTGAAAAAAGTTAGTTTCCTTGCCACAATCATGTTCTAATTTTAACTGCCATATAGAACTGGGGGTCCCTTACATCAGTGATAAAATTTGTATTTCACCTATCCTATTGTGGCATTCGGTTTGGCGAAAGGAAACTCTCTCGTTAACTAGAGATATAATTAATGATGTCTTGAAGTTAGATGGTGTGAGAAAGATCAGCTGGCTAAACTATGTGGAATCTACGCTTAAGGAAGCTGGATTACATCATCTCTTTGTAGATCCATCGTCATGTTGGTCTATCTCAAAAAGAGATCTGAAAAATCATCTACTTTCTAGATTACACGCAAGGAGGCAGAATTCTAACCTAAGATTAACAACAGTTAGAGCATTCCTCGCTGTCCCAAGTATCATGTCAATGGATGCTAATGCAAGCTATTTATCACTTGTTACCAACTTGCAACACAGATACATATTGGTGAGATTTCGGTTAAACTATATCTCCCTGATGTTGGGTCTTCCTGCTAAAACCTATGTAATCTCTGATCTGCCTCTTTGCACATGTGATGATCAATCTCCTCAGAATGATTTACATTTTTTATTTTTCTGTAAATTTTATCAGGAACAAAGAAAAAGGTTCATTATCCCTCTTATGCGTAAGCTGAATTTTAGCCAGTGTCGTGTGGCCCTTTTTATCTTCAGTTATTACCTGATCCTTTTACATGTTTTTCATTGGCGTCTTTTTTTCTGTCTGCTTTAAAGAAGAGAAGAGCAATTTCCCAATCTGCCATCTACCCTATGGATTAAAGATATGAACAGTGTAAATAATTATGTGCATATTTGAGTTTTCGTTTTCTAATGTGTATTATGTGTAAAATGTAATCTTAGCTTGTTGCATTATTGTAAATGTTTTTAGAATACTTTTTATGCCACCATCTTGGTTGGCGAAATAAAGTTATCTTTGACTGACTGGCTATAGCCCTCTTAGCCAGCAGCGTACCCAGCATCACCAGAGTTCTATCCCCACAAGGTCCCCCATGTACTTCAAAATACCCATCAGAGCAATTCTAGGGCTATCTTCCACATGGGATCTCACCAGCTTGAAGAGTGTGGAGAATATATGTGACCAGTTCTGCCGTATAACAAGGCAGGCCCACACCATATAGTAGAAGTCCCCTCTTGGCCCCAGGCACCGAAGACACACAGGAGAAGGAGACACTCGGGCCCTTCAGAGGAGTTAAGGTGTGAGATATAGTTTATGAAGATATTTGAACTGGATGAGCCTGATCCATGCAGAGATCGCCAGCACACGGGGCACCATACATGCATCCTGCCAGTCTGTCCCCTACAGATAGCCCAACTATTCCTCCCAGCATGGGTTCAAGGGGCCCATCATGTCTGGAGAGTGTACAACCAGGGTTTTGTAAATTTGTGAGACTTCCCCTCTCCCAGGGGATGCATAAGTAGTCGCACTTCCAGTAGATTATATTCCGCGACTTCCCGAAATTCTGTGTGATAACCGGAGAGAGTGTGCCGGAGCTGTAGGTACCGAAAGAATTGTGATTTCTGCAAGAGGAATTTAAACTGGAGGTCCTGAAAGGAGTGAACATGACCCTTGTCCCATTTATCACACAGACGTGAAGTGCCAAGCTGGTCCCACCCTTGGGACTTCTCGAGGCCCGCCACACGTGTCAACCACCGACCCGCCCATAGTGATGTATCCAGGATAAGTCTTCGGTCGCAGCCTATCTCTAGATCCAGAACACTTCTTTTGTGGGGTCCAGGAGCCGGTCAGGGACCGGAGCCCTATATAGTATATGCATTATGTTCTCCTGGGTATGCCGGATCCTCCCAACCCCTATTTAACCAGTTTTTAACTACCAGAATGTGTGCAGCCCAACAATATAGCCGGACATCCGCCATGGCGAGCCCTTCGTCATATGTGGAATGGACGCATTTACCCAATTCAACTCTGAGGGGCATATTGGCCCACTGGAACCGCCGTACCATCAAAGCCAGATTGTTAAACCGGGTCCGCAGAATATGAAGGGGGAAGTTCTGAAGGGCGTATATCAACGAGGAAGTTTTATCATTTTAAACAAAGCCATTTAGCCCATAAGGTTAAGGGACAACTTATCCCACCTTGTCATGTCCTCTTGGGCCCTATGCAGCAGGGAAAGAAATAGAAGAACATCGTCCGTATAGAGGGCAATCCTGTCGTCCGTCACCAGGCCCCAGTCGAAACCCCACACCTGTGTGTTGCAACGCACTCAGGCTGCCAGGGGCTCAATGGCCAGCATGAAGAGGAGGAGAAACAAGGGGAAGCCCTGCCTGGTGCCCCATTGAATAGGAAACCTGGAGAACACCACACTGTTTAGCCTGACCTGGGCATGTGGGGTGGCATACAGCACCTTGTTATAAGCCTGATATTTGGGGCCAAAGCCTATCTTAAGAAGAGTCTCCTCCAGGAATTTCAAATCTCATGCTGCGCCTGCTTTATCTACCAAGTTTGCAAATGAGAACAACTTGTCCTCATTTCATCCCTTTCCCACATATTCTGTAAGTAATGGTTGGATTTCTTCTGTACCTCTTTGATTCGGTAGAGGCGGGCAGGTCAGCTCCAATCCATTAATGTCCAAACACATTTCCTCCGCTCTTGGAGCCAACCCTATTAGGGCAGCCTCGGCGACACGGGGACGGAGCACCCTGTTCAATATTCCAGCCATATTTCTGCATCTGAAGAAACTCGCCGCACACCAAACTTGCAGCCCTGTTGGAAACTTTTTCTGCAGAACTAAAAAGCCTTGTATGGAACATGCTGAACACAAGTTGTGAACTGTCACCTGCACACAGAGTTACTATTCAATACAAAGATGCATAACATGTTCAATACCTCTGCACACCTATGATGCATCGGGAGCCTGTGCTTTGTAAACACTTACACCCATAAGCTGGAAACAGACTGTACAAAATTAGGTAGAAAAGTAATATGGTGGCTTACCCCCTCTATGTAAACTGTTAAACCAACACGCTCATTGGATGATGTCATGAGTGATGTCATAGAAAAACATGTCATGAGTGATATAATATGTGAGGTCATAAGCAGTACATGGCGGGCGCAAGTTATAGTTAGCTCTGCTAATTATAACTGGTGAATTTCTGTGTGTTTTTATTCAAAATGTTAATGTTGTTAATTACATATTCACCTAACTATAACGTCACTGTAACCTTTGATTGATATATACGCACAAACACCCTCGCCCTACTCACAGTGAAGTAACGAGCCACTCCGGATAAATATACCATACCATTATGTATTTTTATAGTACATGTTTATTTTCCAGTAGTTAACATGACAAATGGAGATTGTTGAGTCTGTTCTCTTCAATGGGCAGCTAATAATGGGCACTAATAGGAATTTGAATGTTATGGTTTGTTGACCTTTCATAAATAGATTGTTAATAACATAATGGACAATGGTTAGTGCCTGAAGAAATGTGTGATTCTGTGTCTATGCTGCACATGTGCATTTCACACATAATTTGGCACATAGTTTGCTGATGTCAATCAAAATAATAATGCCTGACAATTTGCCACAAAATTTGTTTTTTCTTGTTGCATAATTTAGATAACCCTGCCACGTAATTTTGTCCTCTGTTACCACATAGTCCTTGCTACCCTTACATTGATAACGCTCTGCAGAGTAGTTTGGGTGTTGTCTTTATGATGGTGAAACCCATATTTCACAGGAACCTGTTAAATATTTTCTATTTTTCACGGATATCAGTGAAATGTGCCTTTCTGATGGATATGTCTACGTGCAGATTCCTCACATTTGAATTTCTCAGGCGCACGTCTGTGTAGAAGCTGGCTCTGTATATGATATTGCCACTAGGTGGTAATACCATGCACAGAGTTCAGGAGTTCCCCAAAAATGTGCAGGACTCGATGTAAAACCCAAAGTGCTCTACTAGTGGTAGTGTGGGCAAGCAGCCTTAGGCCGAACACAGAGGAGTGTAAGACATTTATTGCACAACAGTGATCAATAATGGACACACAACTCAAGAAAGAGATCCAGACCAATTTTAGAAAAATATACTTTATTTGTATTTTATTTTAAGACCAAGATCTTCGTAATAAGGTAAGTACGTTTTTACATAAAAATACTTTTCAATTTGAAAAGTCGACACTTGGAAACTTTTTTGCACAGTCCAATGTTATCCCATGAGGAAAACAATATTGCGGTTAAACAGGTAAGTACTGCACTTACAATCCCAGTCTTCTGAGCCAAAAGGCAGCAAGGGCCAGGGATCAGGTAAGTACTAAAACTGCACAACGAGCAGCACAGGGGCACCGGGTGCATGGGTCAAAATCTGAGTTCGGCCCAATGCTTTACAGTGGAGACAGGGGTTACCTGGGGCCTCACTGCTTGCAGGTAGGTCAATCGGTTGCAGGGGCAAGGCTTTGGGGGGTTAGCACCAGCACAGGGGGGGCCCACAAAGTAGTACCAAACATACACCACAGGGGTGGGCGGGTGCAGGGTGCAATTTCAACATCGGGCACCAATGCTTTTCAATGGTGATTCTTCTTACAGCAAAGAGGCTGCAGGCGTGGCACCGGAGGTTGAAGGAGGTAAGTTGGGATGTAGGGGGTCGTAGGGGCACCGTCGGTTCAGCTCACCAAGGCCCAGGGGCTTTGAGCGCAGGGGTGCCTTTCGACATCGGAGCCTTCTTACCGGAGCTGGTTGCTGTCAGGGGGAGTCTCTGGATTCACACTGCAGGCGCCGTTGTGGAGATCAGGAAAGGTCAGCCAACGCTAGTCACGAAGTCAGGATTGCTGGGGAGACTTCACTGCACAGGTGAGCCACTCAGACTCGGGATTTAGGCGTCCGGTGCAGAGTGGGCAGGAGACGCGGATCTGCCTGGATCTGGAGTTCTTGGAGTAGGTTTCTTCTGGACAGGTCCGCTGTCCACGGGAGGTTGGAGTCTTTTTCGAAGGCAGCAGTCCTCCCAGAGTTTTCTCAGGTCGCAGGTTCGCAGAAGCTGGAGACAGGCCGGTAGGGCTGGGGAAAGGCAGTCGTCCTCTTCAGTCTTCCCTGCAGGGTCGTCTTCTTTCTTCTTATGTAGTGTAGCTCCTATTTCCCTAATAGGCTCTGCGCATTGGAATAATATCCCCTATAGGTTTGACATAGGACTAAGGTCAGTATGTCCCTATCGAGTATATTAAACTTAATTACTTGTGCCAGCTAGCTCAGAGGCCACTAGAAACTCCTTGACAAACAAGAAGGGAGTAGTTTCTGGCAGCCGCAAAACATGACAACTTTGTTTCCCTTTAGAATCGGAACGTGTCCCAGAGTCGTAGAAACAATAGATAACTATTTCACTCGGCTCAATCGTGCATGCTTAGTTTTCCTCAAAGTTACACAGAAAGAAATAGACGGGCGTTTCAATAAAAGATTTATTGAACAGTCTTGTTTCTCGTGTAAGTAAAATGTGCTGTTACGATCACAAGACAGTATGCGGGGTAAATAATGTACAGCGTAAGCAGTAGAAATAAATAATACTGCGATAGCATTATCTTTTAGCAGATATTCATTTACATAAATAACACAGACTAAAAAATGCGAGTACTCATACGATGCGTTTCTAAGCTAGTTCTACCCCAATGTGCCTAACCTAACCTAGATGTAGGGAGAGGTATGAAGTAGGTGAAGTATTCCTTACTATGGTATACTAAGAGTATGTTAAGTCTAGTATGCCAAGAGTCCCTCTAGGTTCTAGTCAGCTCCATACCTTAAGAATGAGAGAGGTGGGAATCTCTTGCCAGATTCGAATTCCAACACCCCACAAGGGAAGTCAGATCACTGGAAGCTGGACTCTCTGCGTGCAGGGATGACAGCGTCTTCTCAGTGCGTCAGGCCGGGAAACGGGCTCCTCTGAAGTCGAGGTCTCCTCTAGTTTACAAGGGCTAGGGAAGGTATATTTATACCTGAGAGGTACCTCAGAATGTTAGCATTGACGTGAATCGGACAGCGGAAGAAGTCATGAATGAACCCCTAAGGTATAACGGTTCATGCATAATAGATGAGTCCTTGAAGAAATCAATAGTCCTGTGCTAGGGA
This sequence comes from Calotriton arnoldi, assembly GCA_963921515.1. Taxonomy (NCBI): domain Eukaryota; kingdom Metazoa; phylum Chordata; class Amphibia; order Caudata; family Salamandridae; genus Calotriton; species Calotriton arnoldi. The sequence goes on from CAWUFW010000280.1 coordinate 325,277, forward strand.
AACTCCCGAAGCCTAAGGGTCTGTTCTTCAAGAACTCGTTGTGACGTTAGGGTGGATGGATGTCAGAGACCATGCCTGTATTTGGAGTGCACGGTTTAATGCCTAAATAAGGACTGGGATTTTATGCCTATATAAGGGCAGGGCGAATTGTGCCTATATAAGGACATGATACAGGAAAGCCCGTGTATGGACACCCTAAAAGGAATACAACACCCACTCCACTTTCGTGTGTACGATAATACTAAAATGCTAAACATTTAAAATGCTAAACATTAAATGGAGTACCGCATATTTAAAAAATATTTCTTAAAAGCATTAAAAAACATATTAAAATGCAAAAGGTACTGTACATATTAAGCATTGCTTTTCATTTCAGGCATATTTTTGGAAATAAAATGCAGTCTGAACGAAATAAGCAGTAATATTTACATGTGACAGAAAATGATCGATAAGTTGTTTCAAAAATCAAAGTCATTTCATGTCATGAAAATTAATGAACTTTTTAGACAAAATAAGATGACAAAAAGTGTCTGAGGAAGTACCGCGAAGTCTATACTATAAGGCTAGTTTTACTTCAAGCAGATAGTTGTGCCATTTAATTTGAAAAAACTGAAAAAAGTTCAATACGGGAAGAGTTCCAAGTTTTTGAAATATGAAGGCCAAATTGTTACTGCATCTCTGGAACACTGTGGGCTGAATCAGTCAGTGTACGGGTCCGGTGTAAACATGAGATCATCTATTTCTGTAGACAAAACATCGTCCACTGAAGTTGGTGACAGTCGGAACACCTCGTGTAGTAGATTAATTGCACGGAGATGTGAAGCATCGCTTTCAGCATAGGTTGCCGCAGCAATGTTCGCGTACGTTGTTACCTGTGTGCCTGTAGATCCATCTCGTACCTCAGCAGCAGCCGGAAGCGACTGTGAGATCTCAATGAATGCCGTCATCAGAATGGGTAGCCTCTGGGGACAACACAGAGCATGGGCCGTTATCGGGTCCAGCAGAGTATCGATATCCGTTGGCGTAGCTGATGGAAATGTTAGACAGGTGTCCAACACGCATTCTTCACCGCATAGCAGGCATCGTAGAACAGGTAAGATGCAATCTTGCCAGATTGGTCTGAATGACAGGAACCACGTGGTATTAAGTTCCCGTAGACGAGTCATGCCCAAAAGCTGTACTATTCGCTCACGGCACTTTCGTTCAAGGAGAGCTTTCTCCATTTCGCTCGGAGTGATGTCTGCGAATAGGCTGGCCATAACGTAATAGCAGGAAGAGAAATAGAATTCCGGCAACAAGTGCTAGAATTAATGGTATTCCACCAAACACCGAATGTGCAAAGTTCGGGATGATTCCGAGTATTGCCTGGAAAGGTGCTAACAGACCGGAGCAGATGCTCTTAAATACATGTACAATTCCTGTTGTATCAGACATGTTAAAGATACGTCCTATCAGTTCCACGAAATGTATAGGGCAGTTTGTATGTATTAAAGTCTGTATCTCAGCCGAAGTCCTTGCTATTTGTAGATCATAGGTTTTTTTGGCCGAGGTCAAAGGCACTGTTTGTTGTAAAAGCATGGCTTTCATTCTGCTTAAAGTATCAAATCTTATAAAAGAGACGTTCAGCGAAGGCCACAAAGGCGACTCCCTGACTGTGTCTATTGGGGGAAACAATACTTGCATACAGCAAGTGACCCTGGAGTTGACCGTTACTAGATATGGGATGCCTGGCAACATGCCACAGCAACTCTGATCATTCAACATGAGGTAACTCCCATTAGAAAGTTGTCCAAACGTTGGATTAATCACAGCAGCTGGTGTACCCTGCTGATGGCAAGACAAATTTGCCACAGAACCATTACAAGCCCCGTGTAAAGAAATGTCCTGACATATAAGTGAACCGCTCAGTGCACGTTTACAGTGTGTACCGCTCAAAAACACTTCACGATCCCCACTCCAACATCTATATGTATACGGTAAATCCCAAGATGTCTTAATGTATTCCTTACCCAACCTTTCATATTTGCCTGCTTGCATTTGTCTGAGGCAATACTGAAACTGAAAAGTAGTCACAGGTAATGTGATTTTGCCATGAATAAGCCATTCTGTAGCTGGTTTTTCTGCCACTGTGAATGGTAACTTTTCCAGTTTTTCAATGTTCAGCACTGTATACTTTGCTCCTCTTTGTGCCAGTTTGATCTGTTTATCAGTTAGATTGTATTCTGCAAACAGAGCTGACGTGTTGATGAAACGCCAAGGCACATAGCCCGCACGCAAAGATTGCAGCGTCCAGCTTAATAACACAATAGAACGCAATTGAGATTGGCCTTGCTGTAACATCGCCAAATCTTGTTCTAGTATGTCGATAGCAGAGGATACAATGCCATCCAATGAATATATTCTGGAGGACAAAGTTATTAACCCATTGTCGACCACAGAGAGGGTTTTCTCTAAATTAATACGATCAAGTTCACGTATTCGTTCTGCGGCCTCCATCTGTGACACTTTCCATGCTTCATTATAGGCAGCATAAATGCCGGCATATATGAAATGTTTTTGGCGTGGTTTTCTTGGTCCAAGCAAGAATTCCCTACGGTCTGCGTCTTCTGTAAGTAAGGATAAGTGTTGTTTCACATCCTGTAGTGTAGATTTCTGCAGCCAATCGAGGCATCATTTTCCTACACTGTATGTTGTTACTACCCCCGGATGCTCTCTTTGGACGTATCTTGGGTCTGGCCTGTGAATAGTAAAACCCTGAGTTTTATTCAGTAATCTTTCCTGACAGTTGTTCGTGTCTATGGGTCAGATCAACCATTTTCTCCAATCAGGATTAGATCTGTTGTGTTGTAGTATTTGGTCAACTGTCACCGCTGCCTGTGTATTATTATCACTGGCAGGTGTTGGTACAGAAGGTGTGTTCATCTCCTTGATCTTGGTCCAAGACAAGATGTTTGTTGGATAGTTTCATTCAAAAACATTATTTGTTCAGGGATGATGCAGGCTCCAAATAAAGCTTCTATCCCTTGCACTTGCCAATCTTTAGTACCCCAGACAGTTTTTGTGTCTATTGTGTCTTTCCAAAAGTCGAAACCCTGTCTAGACAGTTGGGCAATAAATATTGCAGAGTAAATCTGTTTCGTATTAGTTAACATAATTTTCAGTCCTGTCTTGTTTACATTTTTATAGTAAAACATTTCTGGATTAGATGTATTGTATCCTGAAAAATATGGAAACTTGTTAGCAAATGTTTTTGAACTATCTTGTGGTGGTGTAGGACAATGCTCCCATTGGTTAAACATAAACACATTTCTAGGATATGCAGATTTATGCAAATAATGATGACCATAGTGGTTATAGCAATACAGTTGTTCATAGTCTGATGAACCCTCTAAATATTCATTTTTAGAAAATGCAGCAGATTTTTCTAGGTCAAACATTATGTCATTAACAGTCTCAAAGTCCCAATCATCAGAATAGGTACTGGACGAAATTAGATCACTTAGTGAAATTTTAAATAAATGTGGAATGTTCAATTGTTCCGTCGGGCCGAAGACATCAAAATCTGTTTTGTCCCACACTATACCATCCTGTATAGGAACGGCTGTGATGTTCACTGTTGACAAGTCTCTTGCTTCACGATGGGAGGATTTATGAGGTTTTAAAAGTACGTTCACGTCTTTTCCTTCAGTATTCACATGGATGTATCTGCCACTTATAAGCATGCTCACAGTTGTAACCAAAGCTAGCCAAAGCAGGAAAACAAATATTCCAGATATAATCCAGAGTTCAATCCATGGAGAAACCAAATAAATCTTTTTCAGAAAGTGAAGAAAGTCTTGTACTTGCTGCTTGAATTTCAATGATGCTGGCGTCGTTTCAGGTTCGCTTGGATCTTCTGAGAACGTATCAAAGTTAATGAAATAGCCAGAAGCAGTTCTGTCAATTGTTGGAATTGCATCAAGATTTGTAGAAATCGCTGGAACCAGTTGATCACTTGCTACATTGGTGTAGACAGGTGTATTTGGATGAACTGTTACTTGGTTTTCAAGAGGGATGAGTTCCATCTCATTGTTGCTTAGTCCTCCATCTGTTACAGCTGAATTCTCGATTGTTATCAGTCTTTCAGTCTGAACCTCTTGGATAGTAGCGAGAGGAGTGTGTCTGCTACTAGGTCGGAGTCCACGTGGTCTACTATTTAGTATTGGCCACATACTGTGGTTTGATGAGGTCGATGGACACAAATCTTTTCTCCTTTCTTCCAGCAAGGGGCGGCAGAAGTACTGTTCTTGTTCCTTGAACTGCTAGGACAGGTACTGATTGTCTGTAAGAAGGTCCAAATTCCTTCTTGTCTGCAATCTTTTCGCTGACTAGATCCCCACCTTTTGGAATCCAGACAGGCCTTGCTGGGACCGCCGGTTTTTCCCCAGTGGTGGTTGGCTGTAGGAATACGTTGCTTTGTTTCGTTCTTAACTCATTCAGTTCCTGTAAAACAGCCAAACGATCTTTGATATCAAATGTTTTATTTTCCACCACTGTGCCTACGTGATCGAGATCTGGTACCCACATTCTTGTCCCAAATAGGACCTCATATGGAGTGACCCCCCCTAGAGAACTTCTTGGCAGATTATTCAATGAGCGTTGGACCCCATTAAGATGTTTGACCCACCCATCACCCAAACCTAATACCCTAGCTGTTATAGACTGCTTTATGTCCCGGTTTTTCCTTTCCACAACCGAATTTCCCTCAGGATTGAATTGAGAGGAGTACCGCAATGCAACGCCCAGACTGGCCATGGCTTCTTTGTAAGCCCGAGAGCTAAACGCAGGGCCCTGGTCAGAATGTAGCGTGCCTATTGCGTATGTGCCGATAAAGACTCGCAAATCTTTTATAACAGTTCGAGCGTCAGCCGAGCGCTGAGGCCATATCCATAGGAACCTTGAGTCAATATTTGTGGGATTGCATTTGTCCAGAAGGACGCATGCGCGTAGATAGTCTAATACTGTCTAACAGTGGTGTCTGTACTGGGCAGCTGCATTCGCAGCATGGTGTCTGCTGGCATTCTCGCTGTAGTTTACAGTCTAAGCAGTTGTTGATGAATATGTGAATTTCTGTATTCATTCCAGGCCACCAATACATCTCTTTTAACGTCAAAATTGTTTTAGAGATCCCTTGATGTGACAGACCCTCCCCCAAATGTGCCTCATAAATCAAAGCTGCTCTACGTTCCATGTTTGGAATTACCCTATCCCCCACTCCAGGGATTCGAGCAAAAGGAACGTTGTTTGCATCAATTACATAAGAGTACTTGAGTGGAAACCTTTTTGGTAACGCTGCACTGCTGCCTTTGCTTGAAGCATTGACAGCCAACATTATCTCACCGTCTATTTTTGTTTTCGAACGAGTGATCGCAGCTACGGAAGTCGTCTGAACAGCCCCCTTTGCGGCTTCGTCAGCCAATGAATTCCCTGCAACGTGAACGCCATCTCGTTGATGACTCAGTGTGTGGTTCACGTGAGCCTTCGGTAGTTCGTTTTTCAACTGAACTACTTGTTCCCAAAGTAATTTGTGCTTTATTGTGCCACCCTTCGCATCTTTGAAACCATTTTCAAGCCAGTTTTGTATATATCCATTATACGACTGAACACAGTAAAAGGAATCGCACACTATCAGTGTGGGGAATTCTCGATCTGTACTTTCAAGTGCCAGTTTGAATGCTTGTAGTTCAGCTCGCTGAGCTGTACAATCTCCTAGAGATTGAGTTTTTGTGACCATAGGTCTGAAGATGCCATCTCGCATGCAACCTTTAACGATTGCACACGCTGCACTGTAAGCTTGCTTACCCCCTGTTGCGGGTTGTGCGGATCCGTCAGTGTAAATTATGAATTCGTACTGTTCGAGAGGCAGAATTTTAGTGGGCAGAGGACATTCTTGTTCATATTGCAGGAATGCTTGTGTTTTTAAATCGGGATCAAAAACATATTCAACATCTGTTGCAGCAAGAGAATTAACCCACTGTATCCATCTTGGATGTAATGCTTTAGCATTTGGAATGCTTGCTTTTGTGACCGCTTCTAAAGCCGGTACTGGGGTTACGACAATAATGCGTTTCCCTTGGGCTAAAGATCTTTCTTTTGCTACAGCGGTTTGAACTGTTGTTAGAATTTTTTCAGTTGAACTGAAGCGCATTTCCGCTTGTGTGTACAAATGAGATTTGTATGCGATTGGTATTTTCTCACCCTCATTGAAGGTTAAGTAGGTGAATCCGCATTGACCCGAAATTATTCGGATCACCAGGTTTCGTTGACTTACGCGTGTTTGTAAGTGATTTGTTGCTAACATGTTAGCCTGGAGTGAACATAAGATTTCTGTGTGTTCTTGTGTCCAATTCTTTATTGAAAAATCAGGTTTGATTAATGCGTAGAGGTTTAACCCTTTCTGCGTAATTTAGAATGTATGTTCTTCCAAAATTTAGGAAACCCAGGATGGATTGTAAGTTTTTTAGCGTTTTTGGAGGTTGGAGCAGCGCACATTTCTCTAAAAAGTTAGCTGCCAAGCTCTTGCCTTCACTTGAAAGCTCATATCCTAGAAATAGGAAAATGAGATGGGCAATTCAGAACTTTTTAAAGTTGAACTTGTAGCCCTCAGAGGCGAAGCCCAGTTTAATGGTGCTTACCCTGTTCAAGTGTTTGTCCAGGTCATCGTCCGTCAGATATATGTCATCGGCATAGGACAATGCCTCATTGTCATAAATTTGTAGTAACTCCGTTACCCTCACTGAGAATAAACCTGGGCTGTTCTTGAACCCTTGTGGGAGTCGACAAAAGTGACGCTGGGTCCCCATTATGGAGAATGCTGTTAAGTACCTGCTTTCAGGTGCTATGTTTTGACAAAAGAAACCATTTGAGATGTCTAATGTTGTTTTGTATTTTTTACGCACAATGTTATTCATTAAAGCTGTGCTATGTGCATTTTGCACTGCAAATGTTTTAGAACAAGTGTTTAGGTGTGAGTAATCCAAAACTAGACGATATGTATTGTCTGGTTTGGAGACAGGAAACAAAGGATTGTTCATTGAGGAGGTGCATGTTTCAATCACCCCTTGATATTCAAGTTGATCTAAGCTCTCCCTGACCTGTTTCTTAGCTTCTTGCTTTATTGGATACTGCCTTTGTGCAGTTGGTTCATGTTTCAGATGTATTTTATGGTGAGGTGAGTCCTCATCCCATCCTACATGATTTTTATATAATGCTGGGGCCTGGGCCACTGCCCATTTCCTGGCATATGTATATTTTAGGTGTATTGGAATGTGGTTGGAGAAGGCAGGCATAAAAATGTCCTCACCGTGTGGGCACTCCCTGACAAATTGTGGTGGCCAGTCTTTTTCTGCTAGAAGTATGTCATAGCCCCTTGAAAGTTTTTCCCAAAAGAGTGCTTTCACCTGTCTAGGTATGTCTCCCTCCATTCGGAGTGTTATTTCATATAACCTTTGTGGAGTACTAACCCTGGTGTCTACAGTCTCAACTGTAATGTACTCATTCAAGTCCACTATCTCCAGAAGTTCCTTCAGGTTCTGGCGAGCTATTGTTACTTCTGCTGCACTGTCCAGCATTGTCTGAGCCCATTCTCCGTTCTTGAGTTGTGTTCTCAGTATTCTCGGCATGTCTGATCTTCAGACCCGCTACTTTCTTTTTGGAGAATTGAGGTTTTGTTTTATTTTTCGGAGCGTGTTTGTCGTCTTTCGATTTCACGCGTTCTTCTCTATGTTCTGACCGTCCTCTTCTTTCCGAAGTCTGTGATGAGATCTGAAAGGGACGAGAGGAACGTGTATCAGTATCTTGATACCTATCAGGTATTCTTAAATTATCCCTATTCCTGAGGTTATACCTCCTTTCAGAGGGCTCCTTTTGAGGAGACCTACCCCGGGATTGAGAACGTTTCTCATATGACTTTTGTTTATTAGTTTCCCACTTCTTTTTAGAAGATGTAGGAGTTTGTTTAATAGAGTCCTTCTCAGGACTTTCAGATAGTTTCGGCTTCACTGGTCTTCCACCCAAACTATCTCTGCCTAATTCTGCATAAGATTGTTCTATAATTCTGGGTAGCTCTGTTTGATGTTCTGTAACATCAAATTCCCTTAACTTTTGGCGGATCGCCACTGCTGCTGCCTCCCCTTTAATATTAGATAATATTATTGTTGAGACCTGGTCGAAATTTTTCAGTAATTTCATACCTAAATTTAGAGCAGGCTCTGCCCCGTATTCGTTTTGAATTTGTTTCAGGACATCTGGTATTACCGCAATTGACGGAATGCCATGTGTTTTAGTATAGATGGTAGCAAAGACTGAGCCCCAAGTGGTGCAGTCTTCCAGTTGTGGTGTGATCCCCATCGGTAAACTTATTGTTAGGATTCTGTGTTTCTCTTACGGGCTAGTATTCGGAAATACTGCTTCGATTTGAGTAATTTTTTGAGCTATCCAGAATGGAATTTGCTCCCGTTTTGTGGGCATTTTACCCATGACTGCGTATAGAGTCTGTGGTGTAATTTTTCGGTATTCCCCTGTTGAGGAGTTTGATTTGGAAGTGTCAATGGTTGTTGGACTGTGAAAGTCCGCATGACATATTGAACCAATTGTCTGTAGATTTTTATTAACTCTGTAAGTTGAGTAAGTAGTTCCTCATCTGACATTATATCAAGTTCAGGATGAGGTGTGTAGCCGGCTAGAATCGGCCATGTTGCTCCTGGTCTACCTAGTGGACCGAGCCTGGTAATGTTTCTGTGATGTTTTAGGGCGCCTTTAAACCAGAGCTGATGCTCTTGGTATGTTAATGGAATTTCTATAACCTCGAAAGGAATGTATTCCTCTGGTGGATCATCTTCTTTGTAGAAGTGAAACATGGGTGTTACTGGATTGGATTCAGGAAATATTACCCATGAATAGAATACCTCTGTCTGAAAGGATTCGTGTGCCTCTATCACGAAAACTGCTCTAACGCCTCTTGGTGGTAGCCCATGTTTTATAAGTTTTAGAGTGATGGCTCTTCTTAAGTTTGGAGCGATGTCTATAACACCCTCCTCGGTTTCATTTAAACCTGTAATGTTAAAAGCTGCTGCTTGGGCTGGGTCAGCCGCAGCTCCACCGTTTCTGGTGGCATCGTCCCCGTTTAAGGACATTTTGTTATTTTTGAAAAATGTAGAACAAGTTTCAAGGAGACAAAGATAAGGTGCACAATATTTTGGAACAGTGTATCCTTCAACGTTGAGCAAACCAAACAGCTAATATATAGGGTGTTTCCCTATGTAGCCGTGGTGGATACTTAACCCTGCCCACTCCAGACGTCTTTTGGAGTATATGGGTAAGGATCTCTGAGAGAGAAAAAGGCACTGCTGAGTTACTCAGTATCTAGCGTTAAATTACCGCCTTACCAAACGTTGGGCGCCATGTAGTGTAGCTCCTATTTCCCTAATAGGCTCTGCGCATTGGAATAATATCCCCTATAGGTTTGACATAGGACTAAGGTCAGTATGTCCCTATCGAGTATATTAAACTTAATTACTTGTGCCAGCTAGCTCAGAGGCCACTAGAAACTCCTTGACAAACAAGAAGGGAGTAGTTTCTGGCAGCCGCAAAACATGACAACTTTGTTTCCCTTTAGAATCAGAACGTGTCCCAGAGTCGTAGAAACAATAGATAACTATTTCACTCAGCTCAATCGTGCATGCTTAGTTTTCCTCAAAGTTACACAGAAAGAAATAGACGGGCGTTTCAATAAAAGATTTATTGAACAGTCTTGTTTCTTGTGTAAGTAAAATGTGCTGTTACGATCACAATACATTATGCGAGGTAAATAATGTACAGCGTAAGCAGTAGAAATAAATAATACTGCGATAGCATTATCTTTTAGCAGATATTCATTAACATAAATAACACAGACTAAAAAATGCGAGTACTCATACGATGCGTTTCTAAGCTAGTTCTACCCCAATGTGCCTAACCTAGGTGTAGGGAGAGGTATGAAGTAGGTGAAGTATTCCTTACTATGGTATACTAAGAGTATGTTAAGTCTAGTATGCCAAGTATGCCAAGAGTCCCTCTAGGTTCTAGTCAGCTCCATACCTTAAGAATGAGAGAGGTGGGAATCTCTTGCCAGATTCGAACTCCAACACCCCGCAAGGGAAGTCAGATCACTGGAAGCTGGACTCTCTGCGTGCAGGGATGACAGCGTCTTCTCAGTGCGTCAGGCCGGGAAACGGGCTCCTCAGAAGTCGAGGTCTCCTCTAGTTTACAAGGGCTAGGGAAGGTATATTTATACCTGAGAGGTACCTCAGAATGTTAGCATTGACGTGAATCGGACAGCGGAAGACGTCATGAATGAACCCCTAAGGTATAACGGTTCATGCATAATAGATGAGCCCTTGAAGAAATCAATAGTCCTGTGCTAGGGAAACTCCCGAAGCCTAAGGGTCTGTTCTTCAAGAACTCGTTGTGACGTTAGGGTGGACGGATATCAGAGACCATGCCTGTATTTGGAGTGCACGGTTTAATGCCTAAATAAGGACTGGGATTTTATGCCTATATAAGGGCAGGGCGAATTGTGCCTATATAAGGACATGATACAGGAAAGCCCGTGTATGGACACCCTAAAAGGAATACAACACTTAGGTCGTCGCAGATCTAGTATCCAAGTCTGAGGGAGCCACCTAAATACTAAATTTAGGAGGCATTTTAGGGAAGTAATGGGTATGGCCAATGGGCACCTTACCTGGGGTGACTACATACTCTATTATGCCACCCTTCTGTGGGAGGGGGGCATAGACCTATCCCTGATTGGAGGGGTCTCCCCCTCTTCAAGATGGTGGGGACTGAAATATGTGCTTCACCTTGCCTCTCCCACCTTAGTGGTGGGGTTGGTAGAGGTGGGCACACCTCCTATTCTTTTGAGTTTTTCCCACTGGCTTTCCCCATGCAAAGTGGGGGGGTAAACCAGGGGGAGCCATCTGCACCTAGCAGCAGACGCTAGGGGTCGCATTCCAAAGGCAGCAGGCCTCTGAAGCTTCCCTCTTCGAGCACTGACCCATCCTGGGGAGGAGGTATGACGCCTCTGCCAGGATGTGCATTGTTGCTGGTCCCAGAGAGCAGGGGCTCTCTACCCAGTGGTCCAGAAACATGTCTGGTGGTGGCTGGCTGCCTACAGCCGGTCAGAGACCACACCAGTGTTGTTAGATTTTCAGGGGGCACCTCTGAGGTGCCATCTGGGTACATGGTGCAATAAAGCGCACACTGGCATCAGTGAGAATTTATTGCAAGGAGTAGTTTGGTAACAAACACTCCTGGGTTCAGTGAAGCCATCATTGTGCTGGTGAACTTGAGTTGTCTAGTTTCTAGCCCATGTACTCTCTATGGCTTTCCTGGCACTTACAATATTAGGGAATGGACCCCCATATTGTAGGGGCATATCTGCTCATGCCTGTATGCCCTCACCTGTGATATAGTGCACCCTGCCTTAGGGCTGTGCTGCCTGCTAGAGGGGTGACTTACCTATGCCTTCAGGCAGTGTTAGCTGGCATGGCACCCAGGCAGGGTGCCATGTTGACTTTGTCGTTTTCTCCCTCACAGGGGCATGCAAGCTGCAAAGGCAGTGGCATGGTCCCAGTGAGGGGGTCCCAAGGGACCCTTTTCATCTTCCAGGCCTTAGGTACCCAGGGTACCATTTACTAGGGACTTACAGGGGGCAGAAGTACCAGTTGGGGTTTTGTTTTTAGGGAGGAAGCACTGGTACAGGGGACCTGGTTGTCATGGACCCTGTGCACTACATTTGAAACCACATCAAAACCAGGCAGGCAAAAAGTGGGGGCTAACCATACAAAAGAGGCACTTTCTCACAGTGTGGATCTGAAAACGTCTGACATAAGTCTCCGGCGCTGGTAGGGGGCGCTGGTTCCAACTCTGAAATGGAGCTGCCTTACAGCACTGGACCAATAACGCGTCCACCTCAAAGCCCTAACATCAGTGCTGTTTTTTCCATGCCTTTGCAACTTGGATCCAAAGCTCTCCTCATTCTGAAGTGACAACAATTTGCTCCAGAAAACCTTTTTGGTGCAGCTTGAGGAACATGTCCCCACCTATGAAGTGGACGTTTAAGGCCTGCCATCAGTTCTGTTGACAAATGTCCATCAGAGACCGATAGAGTGACTGCTTGTGATGTCTCGATTTAAGACCTCAGCCATCAGATGAACCCTAAGGCATTAAAGAGTGTGAGGCCAAATTTTTATGGCGTGTGCGAAGCATGACCATAGAGGGTCACCAAAGGTCAAGTGCCAGGTCTTGGTCCAGATCACCATCATGCTCGTCCCAGATCACCATCACTCTCGCCACCCGTTTTCCAGGTCTTCAAGGAAGAAGAAGAGGCACCACAAGAAGAATAAAAAGCACTCCTCTTCAAGAATATCAAAGTATAGGAGTGAGTCTCCTCCTGGTCCTTTGCCCTCCGGCTCCTTCATAGCCGGAACTTGAGTTAATACATATCTCTCAGGTACCGCTGACATGATTGGTGCCGACTTCATTGCCGCCTCCTCCTGCATCTCCACCTCCGTACCGCAAGTTCCTAACTTCTGGTTGGGGTCGATCTGCCTTTCTACAGGCTATCCTGGGCATGTTTCAGAGAGCAGCTGTCCTCTCTCGTGCATTAGATGGCCCCATGGGTCCTTGCGAGGCTCCACTCAATTTCTCTTCATCGATGCTGACCATATTGGGACAACAGGTTGCTCAATGCTCGTTCGCCGCATATGGTGTCACTACACTTGCAGAGAAAAGCAGCACTTCTGTTCGACTTGGGGTTTTGAGTTAACATCACCACCTGGAGCCCATTCAGCACCTCTTGTTCATAGGTGTGGTACTGGATGTGACCACGGTACCGGCTTTCCATCCTCCACACAGCATCCTGGACTTTCGAGGTATGATTCTGATGTTATGGATGACATTGTGCATTCCAGTCCTGACAGTCTTACGCCTGCTCAGTCTATTTGTCTTTTTGCATCGTCGTGGTCCTGTAGGCATGCTGGCACAAGAGGGCCCTCCAGTGGTGCCTTGGCAAGCAGTGATTTAAGCATCTGCCCCATCTGGTGGATTCCATTGTGCTCTCTTGAGTTACTTCTGCGGACTTGAGCTGGTGGGTGACAAGGGAAGTCTTTTTGTGCCCCGCCAGCAGTGGCCACGGTAGTGATGGATATGCACCCATTGTGGAGCGGGGAGGGGGGCACACATCTGGAAGAGTTGGAAGTCAGAGGACTCTGGTCTCCAGGCCTAGAAGAGCAGAGATTGCACATAAACCTGCAGAAATGAGGGCAACCAGGCTGACACTCAAGCCCTTCCTCCCATCTATTTACTGTCAATCCATTCAGAATTTGACAGACAGTCTGACTATGACGGGGTGCAGTCTCATCTTCTTTGTTGGGAAGCGCTGAGGCTCCTGAGTTGTGCGCACCAATAGGTGCTGTGGCTGGTTGCAAACTACCTGGCCAACTCATTGAACATCAGGGCTGACAGCCTCAGTCAGTATCCTCCTCCCGATAATGAGTGGCATCTCCATCTGAAGGTGGTTTCAGATCTCTTTCCATTTTGAAGCACGACTCAGGTGGATTATTCTGCTACTCGCAAAAACACCCATTGCCCACTGTTCTGTGCTCTCCAGCATCCATTGCAAGAACCCTTGGGAAAAGTGTTTCAGTTGATGTGGACATTTCCACTTCACTACGCGTTTCCTTCCATGCCAATGATTTCTCAGGTTCTGAGGAAGATTCACTGGGACTGGGCCCAAGTCATTTTCATTGCCTAGGACTTGCCCAGAAGGGTGTTGTACACAGACCTGCAGCACGTGTCCCAGTGTGCTCCTCTTCATCTCCCGCTAAGAGTAGGTCTATTATCCCATTCAGGTGGGCTGGTCCTGCACCTCAATCTTCAGAGCCTACACCCTTGGTCATGGAGATTGAGTGGGGGCACCGGAGTTATTTTCAACTTCCACAGGAGGTGGTTGATGTAATTCTTTCTGCACGTCACCCCACAACTAAATCAGTCTAAGCAGGAAGATGGAACAAGTTTGTCACCTGGTGCACAGGTAATCCTATTGATCCTTTAAAGGTGACACTTGCAAATATTCTCTGTTTTTCTTTGTCCTTGGTGCAGAAAGGCTTTCCTGTTGCCACTGTCAAAGTATACGTTGCAGTCCTGTCAGATTTGTAATGTCTCCTAGAGCAACCTCCCTTGTTCCAGTCACTGGTGGTGGTGGTATTAATTCAAAGGTTTGACAGATGTTTCTGCCTCTCCCATTTATTATGCCGCAATGAGACTTGACTTTGGTGTTGACCTTTTCACAGCTGCTCCGTTTGAACCCTTTCCAGTTGAGACTTCTCACATTTAAAACTATTTTTGGTTGCTATAACCTCGGCTCGCTGACTTAGTGAGCTTCAGGTCTCGAATGTCTGCTCTGCTTTCATGATCTAGTCCTTGGAGCAAAGGCGGCTTTCCTACCTAAGGTGGTGTTTTGATTCCATCTAGGGCATTGTGTCAGCTTGCACCCCTTGTATCCATCACCTCAATCCCAGGAGGAAGGAGGGGTGTTTGCACAAATTGGACTCCAGGCATTCTGTGAGCTTTTAGATAAGCTGCACAAAAGAGGTCATGTCTGACAACAAGCTATTTGTTGGGTACACTGGCAACAAAAAGGACAAGGCGGTTCAGAAGAGACCGCTTTCTCACAGGATTTTGCTGTGCATCCGGATCTGCTGTGCACAGGCAAAGAAAGAACCACTTGAAAAGATCCATGCCCATTCCACCAGGACTAAATCTTCCACGATAGCCTTGGCTAGAGACATGCCGGTAGTGGACATATCTAAGGCAGCAGCATGGCCTTCTCTCGCCTCCTTCTCTAAGCACAAGTATTTAGATTCCAAGGTGCAGAGGAATTGCCACTTTGCTGCTACTTTTTCAAGGATTTCCTTATTGAACAGGGGAGGCTCCTCTGCTAAGGCGGTGGAGCGTCGCCCCCCCTGCTCTCAGAGCAGGAAAAAGGAAAAATAAAATGATAACCTCGTTATTATCATTTTATTTTTCGGAGCTACAGTGATGTGTAAGGGTGGGGTGGGGTTGGGCTGGTGCCACAGGAGGAGGAGTGGTTCATGCACTTAAGTGCACATGACGGTTTGGCTGGCCGTCTTGGTCCGGCTAAACAATCATGCACACATTGCATGTTCTCCACTAGGCTGTAATGCACAGCTTGGTGGGGAACATGCACCGGCTCATAGTCCCTGTCTGAGCGCCGAACCACGGTGCTCCGACGATTGCAGCGTTGCGATTGGCTTAAGGGAGCCTGTGTGTTTCCTGCTTCCGGGACTCGTCAGGAAGCTGAGGAGAGACGGCGGCCATGAGAAGGTAAGTGGTTTTTTAAATTTATATATTTCTCCCCGCCCCACCCCCGTTCCCTGCCAGCTGCTACTGTTATTGAATTTCCTTCAAACATTCCTTGGGAATCTATTCAAAGTTGAGGAACTTCCAGGTAGGAGTATCACTCAAAAAAAAAAGTTACTTACTTTTGGTAAAGATCTTTCTGGTGGAGACTTTGTCCACTTGCAGATATCTCACCTGCCCTTCACTCCTCCCCATTTTGAAGAAACTTCTAACATATTAATAATATGCCAAGTTAGTTGTCTGCTGCACCCATACTGTATAGTTGTTCTTCTTGTCTCCACCTAAAAAGTCTCTGTGAAAAGCAGAGGAGCACTGATGTGAGGACGCCAAGGTGGGTGCTATATGGCTCCAGTGATGTCCTGGTGGATTCACTTCCGGTGCTGAGATGGAGCCAGTGCCCCAAACTGGTGCTGGAGAACTATGTCAGAGGTTTATGGATCCAGACTGAAGCCTGAGATATTCAAATCTGTAGGCAAATAAAGTTTCCACCTGAAAGATTGTTACCAAAAGTAACTAAACGTTCGTAGCATTTGTGGGTGTTGATACACATGCTTTGCATACTTCTTCCCTCTAGTGTTGGGCTCGGACTATTGCAACTTATTTTTCTTCGAAGCAACCCTTTGAGTTACGAAGTCCTGGTGACTCCCCCTCTGGTTATGAATGCACATGGGCACCAACTCCATTGTTAGGTTGTTTTTCTCCACCATCGGGTTCACACAGTCCCCCAGCTGGACATAAAAGGTCCAGCTGGGGGACTGTATGTCCAGGAAAGGTGCGCTGCCTTGTGCTTTGTCCCCTCTGCTCTTCAACATCTATCTTCAGCCACTCGTGGTAGCACTAGCACTAGCACAACTGGAATGTCAAGTGTTTAATTACGCTGACGATACACAACTAATCCTGCAGATCGACAATTCCTCACAAAGACAGTCCAACATACAGAACATTCTCAGGTTTACTATGAACTGGATGACTACTAACTCACTTAAAGTAAATCCTGATAAGACTGTGGTACTAGCTATCTCCACAAGGGGCAACCCTTGGTCCACCTCCTTTTGGCCACAAGAGCTAGGCACCACTCCGACACCGGTGCCAGTTGTGAAGAGCTTAGGCATCAAGTTGGACACTAAGCTAACGTTGAATAACCAGGTGACCGCTGTGGTGGGGAATTGTGTGGGCCTTATGAGGCAACTTCAGAAACTTGTACCCCTCCTGTCATTCTCTACTATGCGCACCCTGGTGTTGGCACTAATCGTGTCATGACTGGACTACGGTAATGCACTATATATTGGGCTACCTGACAAACTGTCAGGGAAGCTTCAAGTGTTCATGAACGATGCAGCGAGACTGATTTTCAAGCTCATTAGGGGATCACATGCAACACCATTGCTCCAACAATTACATTAGCTCCCAATCAAGCAGAGGGCCAGGTTTAAGGGTTTGTGTATCGCACACAAGGCCCTGCATGGGACGGCACCTGACTGCGGCAAGGACCGTTTGAAGAGCTATGTGCCAGGACAATGCCTCCAATCGTTCGAGGCAAGTCTGTTGTCCTGCCCACGGTTTGACAAAGTCACCATTGGGGGCCGAGCTTTTTCAGTTGGGATTCCCCAGCTTTGGAACAAGCTGCCGGAGAGCCTGCGTAGGGAAGCCACTCTACTTCCCTTTAGGAGAAAACTAAAGACCTTCTTGTTTATACAGGCTTTTGGACAAGTTAAGCCCTGACCGAGCAGGCACTGGGATGGGTAACCCTGGTTTTTGCTTTATCTTCCCTCACAAGCGCTTAGAGACCATTGGTGATTTTGCGCTATATAAATGGCAGTTACCATAACATAACATAGCATGTGTATCACGCTGGTCCTGATCTTGAGGTGTTGGACGCTTATCGTCAGGGCACTGGATCTTGTTGCGTTGCCTTCCCTCCTCTGAGAAGGCTTTTCGGTGAATCAACCATTTCTTCGACCTCCTCTGCTAGAATCGCCCAAGACATCCTCGTAGAATAACCCGGCCTCCTGTTCCTTGGGGCACCCCCGCCCTATGAGGATGCACAGAAGGTAATGGAAAGGATGCCTTTCAGAAGATGCCATCAGAACCACTCAAATCCAACTCCCATCTGCTAAAAGTAATTGCTGCTAAGTTTCTTCCAACCCTTACTTACGGCTCCAAATTATTTAAGGGCCAAGATGCAAACTTTTTGAATCTTCAACAATCCGCCCTCTTCAAACAAATTTTCTGGATTCCGCAATTTACATCCCAGGCACAAGTTCGCTTGGAATTTGGGCTACTCAATCATTTCCCGGAAAGGCAAGCAGCAATACTAAAATTGTGCTGGAAGTTGAGAGCAGCTCAAGAAGAATCCTTGCCAGGCCTTTGCTGGACGGAATTGAAAAGCCAGCCAAAAGGTAAGAAAGACTGGCCAACGGCACTTGACCAAGCGTTACTCACTCTCAACTTACACGAAGCATGGGGCACAAACTATAGCTCTCCTGCATTCAAAAAAATAGCAAACAATGCTGCAAAACAAAAAGCCTGGCTATTGGACAAAGCTGCCCTGGCAAAGAAAAAACATGGATGGATGGTTTTATCTTCGTATGGGGTCCGGTCACCGCAGCCGTATCTGATTCAACACATAACTCTACAGCATTTTCTACTCCTGATTCGACTGGGAGCTTTTTGCTCAAAAGATCAGGTTCCTACATGGAAACGAACATGTCCGACCAATCAGTGCCGACTCTGCGATCAGGCGGAAGAGTCACTTTTACACTTCCTGTGTATCTGCCCAGCTGTGAATAACTGGAGACGGCATTTTTTACTCCCAGCTTTCCGCTCTCTCCGGATTCGAACATGCCGACCTGCCGTAATGGCATTACGAAACAGCCAGTCGTTACAGATCTCATGCAGGGCAGCCAAGTTCTTGCAACAAGTCAGCAAATTGTTACAAATATCAAACAAATAGTGTTTAATACGGTGCTACTTATTACACGTTTGCTACATCAATTTGCACTTTTGCACATAAACTCCAATCATGTGGCAGCTACAAAGGGCACAATGCAGGTGTACATAAAATCGTAATAGAGGACAACTGCCATTTGATATCAACTTGTCCATAGCACATTTTACTCCTGTTTTAGATGCACTCCATTCCCCAGCAGTTTAAGATTGCGCCATTTACTAAATGCTCGTTACATTGATTCGCATATTCGCATTTTTGCACACAAACTTCAACTATGTGGCAGCTAAAAAGGGCACAGGGATGATGGACATAAAATCGTAATGGAGGACGACTGTTATCTGGTGTTAACTTGCACATAGCTTACTTGTTTTCTTTCTGGTTTTAGATGAATATCGTCAACATTTTTAGACTGGTGCTAAGAATTGAAATTACTTATTAGTGAGGACTTTGAGCTTCCTTACAATTACTGTGAAGCAGTCGGCAGACATTTCTACATTCTGGACTTAAATGTGCTGACTTGGTATTAGACACACTATGTTCAATGTTTCATTTTAATGAAGATCGAATGATCTCTCAACTGTGCACAATTCAAAATGTAAATAGGAACGTCGCCGCACTTGATGATTTTTATGCTAAAATTGTAATGGTTTTAACTAACTACACAATAAATTCTTTAACTATTCACTCAAAGTACCCTAGAGCCAACCTTCACGCCGTCTGTAAACTGTGCCTCTTTCCAGCGCAAGACGAGACCCATTGCAACTCTTACTTGGCGTTGGGGGCGGAGTCTGCCTGGTCTCAAGATGGCATCCTAATCGGCACGCTCCTTCGACCGATTAAAAAATCCTGCATAATCCTGTCTCATCAACAACATTAAAGCATTGTGTGGCGTCGCCTCGTGCTCCGTGAGTGAAGAGGTGCTGGCAGCGCCGCGTCCCCCGCAGAGAATTGGATATTTCAGGTGCAATTGCTGGACATGTAGGCCCTACCTGGCTGGTGCCAGCGGAAGTTTGAGGCCTGCGGCTGCTATGGAGTTGCTCGCGGCCCCTTGATTGTGTGGGGGGTCCTGCAAGACACTGAGCAGTGGAGCAAGTAAGTGTGCTGCCCCCCCCCCCCTGGAAACTTGGGGTGTCTGGTTGCCCGGGGCCTGCGCCCGCCTGCTGCGGTGCTACGTGGCCTGCAGTGGACCTTGCCTGCCTACATCTCCCCGAGACTGCACAGTGTAGATGGGTGTGCCAGGGCCAGCGGCCTGGGGGGGTCGGGACGGGACCGCTATTTTTGGCCGTGGATGCTCCTTGAGCTGATACGTATCCTATGGGCTTAGAGTCGCATCTCTGCTCCGGAGACCTGATCGACATATCTGCGTCATGATTGCCATGTAGTTTATGCGGCCAAGTCCGAGCCATATAAGAGAAGTGGTGAGTTATCCGACGTCATCGCATTTATTGTAGACCCAAGAACTTAACTATCGAGGTTATTGTTAACTTGCTACGATACCACAATATATTATTTACTATAGTGCTTTTTGGGTTTGTCATTGTGGAATATCCTTGACAATTACTACGTGGGGCGCCTTCACTGATTTTGATTTGAGTTGCAGCTCGCATAGTGCAGGCCACAATGGGAAAGACTGATAAAGCCCCATCCAAATTCCAGTTTGAACAGTGTAAAACTCCCAAAGTGTGACACGACAGCGCAACCGTGACTGAGGCAGGCCCCCATACTCTGTCTAGATCTGGAAGGTATCTGCCTCATATTCTTGCAACTATGCAACTCAGCGTCAATAAGCTTGACGGGAAAATCAACACTCTTTTATACAGAATGGGCAGGATGTCGGAACGTATAGATAAACACACTGAGTGTTTGGTCACAATGGAGAGGCATGTTTCTGAGGCTGAGGGCGAGCAGGCAATAGTTCTAGACACCCAAAAACAGATGCAGAAAACGCTGGCAACACTACAGGCTAAGGCAGAGGATTTGGAGGCTCGCTGAAGGTGGAACAATTTGCACATAGTGGGTTTTGACGAAATCCACCAACACCGGAAACATGGAATCCTTCGTCAAACTTTAGCTGGTTGAGTTATTGGACCGTGAGTCATTTTCAGACATGTTTGTGGTTGAGCAGGCCCAGCTATCTTTGATGCCACGTCCTGTGCCGGGGTCATGGCCTCATCCCTTTATTGCAAGGCTGCTCAACTACAGGGACTGCAATGCAGTGCTGCGCCGTTCCAGGGATTTGCGTACTCTCCCACTCAAGCGCAAACTACAGGATCTCAGACTTGAATATCCAATGCTTTATCCTACATGGCTTAGAGTCACGGTAAAGGGCAAGACTAAGGTTTCAATGATCCTAAAACTTTGCAACAATTTCGAAAGAGACATAAATCCTTTGCATCTGGTCCCGTAACAGGCAGGAAGGCGATGCTTCAGACTCTACTCATGAACTAGATGAGCAAGATTGAATGAAAAACGTGTTGTGATTGGTCTAGAATGATACTGTCTCATCACAAATTAAGTTGCAATAATATGCTCTGGAACCACCTTAGATTATTGATGTTAATACATAATGGTTATGATACTGCTGTACTATACAAGCACCATTTTACACCCGAGATGATTGCATTGTGTGGATGTAGGGCTCTGACGGTGGATCGTGTAATCTTGTTTGGATGTTGGGTTGCCACATGTTATGTACAATTTATGGATAAGGTATGCTGGCCTGGTACGACTGTGCTGCCCTGCTATTTATTCTGTTCATGTTTGTAAGCATTCGATGAGACATTATTATATAGACCCTCTAGGACATGTTGTTACAGGAGAGTATGACTGGCACAGTTTGCCTCCATGTGTCTACCACATTGTTCTCTTCAGGACTCACAGTTGTGGGCTCAGGGAGGGTTAGGGGTGGAGAATGATATGCCCTATCAAAAGTTGGGGGACAGGGCATGACTGGGGGGTGGGGTTTGCGGTATTCAAATATTGATTTCCTACAGGCGAAAACGGATAATATTGCATGGTGTGGGTCATCTATGTTGGCTACGTAGGATATGGACTCTTATTGTTGGGTCATATGGTGGATAATACTACTTTTGTTAGAGGATTGAACGACTGTTGCAAGATTCGAAAGGTAGTCTCATTTTTACAGTGACATCAGCTATAGCTATCCTACAAGAGACACACCTGGCCCCAAACACCGGGCTTCTCTCATTGCGCTGTATGCACGGGAAGTTTGTCTGCAGGGTTCACTAATCATGCACGTGGGGTTCTGATATGGGCTCGCCAGAGCGCTACTCTCACCTGCTGTGCAAAAAATGATCTAATAATGGAGTCGGTGTCCATATGCATTCACAACCAGAGGCGGAGTCACCAAGACCTTATAAATTGAAGGACTTCTTCGAAAGAAAAACAACTTGCAACAGTCCGAGCCCGATATTAGATGGCAGGAACATGCAGAGCATATGAATTCACACCAACGATATGGAAAATATTTTCCTGTTGCCTGTGAAATGTGAATTGCAACATCATGACTGACCCAACCACTTTCCATAGCTTTAACATTGTGAAGTCTACTAGGATTATGCAACCTGGTTGACCACATTATGTAGCAGGGATATATGATAGAGACTTCTAGCTGCAGATTCCTTACCTTAGAATATTTCCCAGGCGTCAGACGGGATCCAAAAAATCTTCAGCAGTACCTCTGTGCACAAGCAGGTGTCACCTATTGACTACACATCGGCGCCTGATGTGACGTGCGCCGTACCTCTTTAGGCGCCATGAAAAACAGTTTGACCCTCTTTCTGCACCCTTGTCCAAAGTGTTGGTGTGAGGTAATGGGCTGTATCATATGGTGTGGTTAGGTGACCTCACTGTGTAATACACTTTAGCCCTTTAGGACCAGTAGGTTTTGTTGGTTTTACCCATAGCTCAACCCTAGGTAGCTGTGGCTCTGAGCAGTCAGCTTTACACAAAGGAACAAGTGTAAAGCATTTAAGCAGCACCAAAACAATTGAAGGAGAAATACACGAGTTACCAAAGGCATCCAGCACTAAGTTATAAAAAATGGTTTAGATTTTTATATATGCATCAAAACGAAAAAGAGCCACCAGAGGGTTCTGAAGATACAGAATCCACAAGGTGTAGTAAATCAACACTTTTGACTTAACTGCGAACAAATTCAATGAATTTGACACTTACCAAAGTTTTTCCTGAAAAGGTTTTGAAGTATCAAGGCAGTTTCTTAGAGTTATTATAGGCTACCAACTTTGGTAGGGAGCCAGTCAGGGGTACCAGCAAGGTCCACAGAAACAGTTACCTCGCCAGGAAAAGCAGTCTTAAGTCCAGTTCCAGCATCAGTGGCCCCTTGCCATTGACGTCTATGGAGTCGTCCTGATGCAAGGGATACATGATGCTGAAGATGCTTAAGGATGCTGACGATGCTGTGCAGTCGACGGGGGTCTTTCTGGGGCTATCCTCGGTCCACGGGCTTGATGAGGCAATCCTGGCCACAGGGTCTACTTCCCTCAAAGTCCTCTCGAGCTTTGCAGAACTCCAGTTGCCACTGGGCTACCAGTCGCCCGGTTTTCTTCTTTTGATAGTATCTTGCCTTTTGGGTGACTGGGCTCAGTGAACTCGGGTGCAACTTTAAGCATTGAGTCCTGGTCTCTGGGGCTGCATGGCGGCAGTCTGAAGAGTCTGGGCTACCAACTTGCCCCAGCAGGCTTCTCAGCTGTTGTGGCCCTGTGCTGTGAACAGGTCAGCCAACTGACCCTTGGGGTCTCTTGCTTTGGCTAGGCTCTGGAGTCGCCTACTGTAGGAAGCTGGCTGTGTATATGATATTGCCACTAGGTGGTAATACTGTGCACAGTGTCCAGGGGTTACCCAAAAGTGTACAGGGCTCAATGTAAAATCCAAAATGCTCTATTAGTGGTAGTGGGGGAGAGCAGCCTTAGGCCTAACGCAGAGGCGTGTAAGACATTTATTACTCAACAATGATCAATAATGGACACACGTCTAAAGAAGGAGACCCAGACCAATTTTAGAAAATTTTACTTTGTACTTTATTTTAAAACCAAGATCTTCGTGATACAGTAAGTACATTTTTAATGAAAAATGCTTTTCACTTTGAAAAATCAACACTTCGAAATTTTTCAACACAGTCCAATGTTATCCTATTAGGAAAACAATATTGTGGTTAAACAGGTAACTACTTACGATCCCAGGCTTCGGAGCCAAAAGTCAGCAAGGGCCAGGGGTCAGGTGAGTACCAAAACTGCACCACCAGCGACACGGGTGGCAGGGTGCAGAGTTCAGCCTAATGCTTTCCAATGGAGACAGGGGATGCCTGGAGCCACGCTGCTTGTAGGTAAGTGGAACGGTAGCAAGGGCCAAGCTTTGGGTGTTAGGACCAGCACAGGAGGGGGACACAAAATAGCACCAAGCATACACCACCAGCTGCTCAGGGGCAGCCTGGTGCAGGGTGCAAACACAGAGTCGGGCACCTAATGCAATCCTATGGAGTTTCTTCCTTTTGGAAACAGGCTGCAGGCATCGGACCGGAGGGTCCAGACAGAACACCAGCGTCAGCAAAGGTAAGTTGAGGTGTTGGGGGTAACAGGGGCTCACCAAAGCCTGGGGCTGCGGGTGCAGGGGTACCTTTAAATGTCGGAAATCCTATTATCGGGCTAGTCACGGTAGGGGGGTACCCTTCAGATTCACTCTGCAGGCGCTGTCGTGGGGGTGAAGAGAGGTCGGCCAATGCTGGATTCAGACTCCTGGTTGCTGGGGAGGCTTCACTGGGCAGTTCGGTCACTCGGACTAGGGCCGTGGGCATCGGGTGCAGAGTGGGCACGAGTCCCAGATCCGCCTGGATCCAGAGTTTTAGTTGTTGTTTTCTTCTGGACAAGTCCGCTGTCCACAGGAGATTAGAGTCTTTGTTGAAGGCAGCAGTCCACCCAGGGGTTTCAGAGGTCGCTGTCTCCAAGACATGTCGCAGGTTCCTCGAAGCTGGAGACAGGCCTGTAGGGCTGGGACCAAGGGAGTTGCTGTCTTCAGTCTTCTCCTCAGGGTCGTCTTCTTTCTTCGTAGGTCATCACAGATCTAGTTTCCAGGTCTTGGGGAGCCACCTAAATACTAGATTTAGGGGCTTTTTAGGGGAGTAGCAGGTAGGGCCAATGGGCACCTTACCTGGGGTGCCTACACCCTCTATTATGCCATCCTCCTGTGGAAAGGGGGCATGGACCAAGCCCTGATTGGAGGGGTCTCCCCAGCTTCAAGATGGTGGGGACTGAAAGATGTGTTTCACCTCGCCTCCCCCACCTTAGGGGTGGAGTTGGCAGAGGTGGGCTCACCTCCTATTCTTCTTAAATTTTCCTGCTGGTTTTCCCGCCCAAAGTGGGGGTGTAAACTAGGGGCTGCCATCTGTTGCTAGCAGCAGAGGTTGGGGACGCATTATGAAGGGAGCAGGCCTTTGAAGTTCCCCTCTTCGAGCACTGGCCCATCCTGGGAGAGGACGTGTGACACCTCTGCCCAGGATGTGCATTGTTTCTGGTCCCAGAAAGCAGGGGCTCGCTACCCGGGGTCCAGAAACATGTCTGGTGGTGATTGGCTGCCTACAGCCGGTCAGATACCACACCAGGGTTGGCCGGGTTTCATGGGGCACCTCTGAGGTGCCCTCTGTGTACATAATTCAATAAATCCCACGCTGGCATCAGTACCAAACATTCCTGTGTTCAGCGAAGCCATCATAGCGCTGTGGAACTCGAGTTGTCGAGTTTCGAGCCCATGTACTCTCTATGGCTTCTCTGGCATTAACAATATTAGGAAATGGACCCCAATATTGTAGGGGCATATCTGCTCATGCAGATATGCCTTCACCTGTGGTATAGTGCACCCTGCCTTAGGGCTGTGAGGCCTGCTAGAGGGGTGACTTACCTATGCCTTCAGGCAGTGTTAGCTGACATGGCACCCTGCCTGGGTGCCATGTCGACTTGGTCTTTTTCTTCCTCACAGGGGCATGCAAGCTGCAAGGGACCCCCCTCACTGGCAGTGAGGAGGGTCCCAAGGAACTCTCTGCAGCTTCCAGACCCTAGGTACCCAGGGTGCCATTTACTATGGACCTACAGGGGGTAGAAGTGCAAATTGGGGATTTGTTTTTAGGGGAGAAACACTGGCACTGGCACAGGGGACCTGGTTGGCAGGGACCCTGTGCACTACAATTGAAAACCACATCCAAACCAGGCAAAACGTGGAGGGCTAACCATGCAAAAGAGGCACTTTCTCACACCTTCTCCATGAGCAGGACACAGCAGCACAGTCCTTCCTCCTTTGCTAGCCACCAGATTCAGCATGTGCAGTCTACTTCGGTGCAGCATCTCTTTGCCGGGTCCTTGGTGCAGCAGAGCAGGCCTTCTTCGGTCCTCTTCTCCAGTCCGATGAGATCTTACTTCTGGGCGCCAGTGGTGCCCTTATTATGCCCTGAAAATGCCCTCTTATTGTGCCACCCTTAGAGACCCTGTACCTTTACACACACACAAACACACACACTGCCATTGCAGGCTGCGTGTTTAGGTGCAGAGCAAAGTGAAGAGTCGACATGCCTACAATCCACTGCCCTGGCATAGGTATGCCACCCCTCTAGCTGGGTGCACTATACCAATGGTGAGGGTACAGGTGCATGAGCCCTGTATCCCTACAGTGTCTAAGTCCATTCTTAGACACTGTAAGTGCAGTAATGCCATAAAAGGTATATGGTATGGGAGTTTGTGACTACAAACTCCACAGCACCATAACGGCTTTACTAAAAACTGGGAAGTTTGATATCAAACTTCTCAGCACATTAAATCCACACTGATGCCAGTGTAGGATTTAATGAAAAATGCACTCAGAGGGCATCTTAGAATTGACCCCTGAAAAACAACCTGACTCTAGTGTCCCGGCTGAGTGGCTGCTCACCAGCTGCTGCCACCAGACATGTTTCTGGACCCCTGGGTCGAGAGCCTGTCGCTCTCGGGGTCCTGAAACAAAGCACATCCTGGGTCGAGGTGCCAAGCCTCCCCCTTTAGGAACGGCAGGGTCCACGAAGGGGAAGGTTCAAAGGCTTGCCGCCTTTGTGAGCTACCCCAGCCATTTGCTGCTCTCAGCAACTGGCCCCCGCTGGTTTTGACTCCCTCTTTGGGCAGGAGAATCAGCGGGAAAGCCGAAATCGGAGGAGAGGTGTGCCCACCTTTGCCAACCCCACCCCTCAGGTGGTGAAGGCGAGGCGAAGCACAACTCTCAGTCTCCGCCATCTTGAAGATGGGGGGACCCAGCCAACCAGAGTGGCCACCACTGGAGGGTGGCATAATAGGGGTTGTACCCACCCCAAGGAAGGGACCCATTGGTCCCAACCTGTACCTACCTGTAACGCTCCTAAATTTAGTATTTAGGGGCAACCCTGAACCTTGCCTCCTCAGACAAGAAGAGGGACCGAAGAGCCGTGCTGAAGGAAGAAGAGGAGGATACCAACTGACTTGGCCCCAGCCCTACCGGCCTCTCCCGACCTCGACCTTCTCCAGTGAAATCCCGGTGTGTCCTCCAGCCAGCAGCCCCCAGAACCCGGAGGACCTGCCCAGCCTTCCCCAACCAGACTTTGTCTCCGTGAGCACTGGATTTCCTCGCCAACAGACTCTGGCTCTGGCCAAATCTGCGAGTCTGCACCTGACGCCCACGGCCTGAGTTCAAGTGGCCCAACACCACGAGGAGGTCTCCCCGGCGATCCTGACCTGGGATCTGGTGATCCCAGACCTACCTCAAGTCTCCAATCGACGCCTGCAACCCCTTTCTGGAGGATTCCCCCCACCCCCGACTGCGACTGGAGCCGGTAAGAAAAATCAGACGCCAAAAGACAGCCCTGCACACGACGCCCCATGGCCTTCGGTGGCCCAACCGATGGTGACCTGGCATCCCTCGACATCCCAACTTACCTCTCCAACTGGTGGTCGCCTCCAGAAGATCTTTGTCCCCGACCCTGCAGTGTTAGTTGCAACCAGAGAATCCCCATTGAAAACAACAGGGCACCCGACGCCAAAATAGCACCCTGCCACCCCTGTGCTGCTGTGGGTGCACCTTGTGTGCTAAATGGGATCCCCTTTGCCCTGAGCTTAAGTCTAGGAGCTTTGCTCCCACAACCTTGTGGCCTGCTCGTGAGCAGCCACCAACCGGAGGCCCCCTATCCCCCATTGGATAACATTGGGCCTCAGCACTCTGCACCCGGCTGCCCTAGTGCCGCTGAGGGTGCTTTGAGAGTGCATCCTTGACCCTGGGGGAACCCTTGTTCTAACCCCAGAAACTCAACTCCCAAAACCAGGTACTTACCTGCAATCCGATAACTTAATTTCCTCCCATACGATAGCATTGACTGCTTTTCTTTAAAAAATAAGTTAAGAAATTGTATGAAAACATAAGAAACCGTATATTTACAAAAATTTGTTTACTCACCTTTTATCTAGGAAATGTCCCAGTGTGATATCTAGGCATATCACACTGAGTAGAAAAAGTAACTTAAAAAGTAATCTGAAAAGTAACTACAAAGTAATCTCGATGGTAACTGAAAAGTAATTCCAACTGTTTTATGAACAAGTGACTTACCAGTAGCCAATCCAATTGCATTCAACTGCATTCAAACTGTATTTAACTGCGTTATTCTTTCAAAGTATTATTACACTTACCTGTAGCAGGCCTGGCTTGGTTCTAGAAAATAAAATACAACTAAATAATATTTTTATGTAATCAAATTGGTCTGAGTTCAGTCCTTGAGTGTGTGACATCATTTCTTGCCTGAGGGTGTACAATAAATGCTTAACACTACCCTCGGATAAAGCCTTACTGCTCGCCCTCACTACCACAAATGGAGAGTAAGGTATTATCTACTATTACCTCTACCTATCTTTGTGAATCCACTGGACTCTGTGCATGCTATACCTTACTTTGGTATAGTATATACAGAGCCAGCTTCCTACAAGTGTATAAACTGATCATCTCCAGATGGATTGGCCAAAAAGCAACCCCCTGAGTCCTTATTCCACCAGAGCCAAAGCAGCGGCCACACCACTGCATTAGCTCATGGAGTAGCCGTCCTGGACATCTGTCAGGCTGCCACATGAGGGTTCCTGCACATGCTCACCAAACACTACAGTCATGACAGTTAGTATGTTGTGATGGGTACGTTGCCCATTCTGTCCTCCAGGACTTTTTTTGTCTGAATCAATTCTCAGACCTTTCTTTGATATCTATTCTAAGTTGAGGATTCTGTGCCTAGAAGTCTCTATCAGATGAACAAGTTACTTACCTTCAATAACGCCTTATATGGTAGAGAATCTTCCTAGCTGCAGCTTCCGCATCAACCCTCCCAGCCTCCCTGTTTCTGCAAACCGGTCTTCCGATCTATAAGGTCCCGGCATTCCTTTAGTTTCTGCACACTGGTATAACAGCCTTCTGACGTGTTTCTGTGCCTCTGGCATGGAAAAGTCACATAAAGAAACTAATGTCCACATAATGGGGTGGTGCCTATTTAAGTACTGTGCACCTCACCTCTGGTGCACACCATTCAGCGGAATCAATCGGCACCACCTGCTGTCACGCAGAGGTACTGCTCAAGATTTTCCTGATCCAGGGGAATATTCCAAGGTAAGGAATCTGCAGCTAGATAGTCTCTACCTGATAAGGCGTTACCAAAGGTAAGTAACTTGTACATCTGAATTATGCAGAAAAAAATGAAAATTTTGTTGCAAGTTTTTTGTCCGTATTATTGTTATCCATTTGAGATAAGAACAAAATAAATTGCTCATATATGCATATTTTGCAAATTAGGTGGCATATGCAGTAAATACATAATTATGTGGTAACCGCTGCAGCCAAAGAATTGCTTACATCCACTGATCCTCACTGTTGCCCGTTTTATCAGCAATTTATTCAAGAAAGGTAAAGAAATGGAATCATAAAACTTGCCACTGTGTTTTGATCACAGCCTGTCGACCACTCAACCCCACAGCAAGGAAAGCAACAGGTAGAGACCTTTCTTCCTTCTCAAGATTCATTGGAGTCCACCAGCTACAGTCAAAAGCCTTTGGAGGAACAGGTAAGGACCTTCGCTTTATCATTCCGCCATGATTGTCAGATTTTAAACCAAGTAAAATGCATGCCTGTGCCCTTATGATCCATCCTTTTTTGTGAAGTTACTTGTTTCCTTTTGCATACATAAGATGACTTCAGCTGTTTGCCCATTGGCTTACTGTCATAGTAAATGGTATGTTTAAGGCCATCACAACAATAATGTATTTTTTTCCTACATCAGGTGGAGTTTGTCCTGGTGACGGTCTGTGCTCGTTTTCTAGAAGCACATGCTAAATTTCTATCTATTTTTAAAACCAGAAATAAGTCTATTGATAAAAAAAAAGTTGCAGTCATGTCCTCTGACCATTTTCTGATGTCATTGTTTGTACCAGTCCCTCGCCAGCCTAAATGTAATAGGTTGGAATTATGTGCACAAGGTCCAAACATATGTTTGGATAAATATTTAATTAGCATTTCCAAACAAGTTTCATTAATTACTCTTGGAGTGCCAGTCCATGTGTGAACCTCAGGCTCATCCTTTTACATGTGGATAAAAAACTGAAATGGGAATTGTTCCTTCATTATAATTGGAAAAGGTGAAGGGGAGGCAGGAGCTGTGGTCAGGGGAGGTTTCCAGGTTATGTTTTCACAACGAATTGCCTGTGGTGTTCTAAGCAAACTCCAAATTAGGATCTAGAGTGATTGTTGTTTACGGTACAGAGTAAGATTCAAGACCTCCAAAATCTCCTGACTTAGCTTTCTAAAAGGCACCGTGGAAAGTAGGATTTGTTATGCACCTTCTTAATACCTTGGTAGATGTAGGTGTTGGTAAAAGCTGGACTTCTCTCATAAGTGATTATGAAGAGGCACTCATTGGTATAACATTCAGACTGCCTCCTCAGAAGTTTGTGAATGTGAAGGAGGGCTACAGGAAACTTAACTAAAGCAATAGCAGTTTACCAGTTGACTGTGTGCCATGAGTGGGCATTGTGCTATCTCCATGGTAAGATTTTTTCAATATAGGCAGCAGCAGGCGGCATTCATGAGGGAAACAGAGGCCGCTCTACATGGTTTGTTTTGAGATGAGCATCTGAAGGTAATGTGGTAATGGATATGTTTACTGGCTTTATAACTATGCATAGAGTCCTGACCTCAATGTTGTGACAGACCTGGTTCAGCAAAGGATGTAGAGAATGAGACTGATGCAATTTTGTTTCAGCAGAATCCGCACAGGAAATAAGATATAAAGATTTTCACCAGTTGGAGTTTTGCTGCCCATCTGACAGGGCATTGCAGTATTGCTTATATATGCCTCTCACAGAGAGACTCTATTGTTTATTTCACTTTCTAAATGTCATAACCCACTACTATGACATAGCAACACTTAATAGCAGAACTAGTTAGCCACTGTTGCGATGTCATAAAGGCCTTAAAGGCCAGGCTGACAGGGTTCATGGAAAGGCTGTCAACGCAGCACTGATTGTCTGCTCTGACTGAAAGCAGAAAGCACAGGTGTAGGAGGAGGAAGGAATGCAGGGAAGGTGGTGGGGGCTGGTCAAGGATGGCAGGTAAGGATTTTTTACCTTTGGGACAGGGATACATAACAGAGCGAATGTTATGTATGGCTCCTTCATTACTCCTCTGCCACTGCGTAGCAATTCAAAGCAGGGGCAGATGATTTTGGGGGCCGTACATAAGATAAAATTATGGCTGAGTAAAACGTGAATTGCTGGGATGTTTTTCACCTCAGTGTTCTGAGTGACATTTTAGTCAACTCAAGCTTTGCTCTTGTTGTCTGTTTGACGTCACTCAGACCCCATCGGTGAAAAACATCCCCGTAAATCACTGTTACCCATCTATATTTCTATATAGGAATGTGAATAGATGAAGAATGATGTCCAGGAGGTGTTTTGTCACACAACTTGAGGAATCTCTAAATATAAAATACAGACCTGTATCAGCAGGCTACTTGATTAATAGAATAAAGTTGACAATTGAAATGACACACTTTTCCAGTATTGTATATGTCATAGATTTATATGCTTGAATCACTTTGCGTCTTGAAGTGGGAGCTCATGGTGGTATTATCTTAAAAGTACAAATATGTGTATGTATGTATGTGGTTCTATTCTAGTCAAAAGGCAGCAGAGCGCTGTACAGGGTCAAAGACAAGCATAAAGTCAGTGAGTGATGAGAGAGGTAGCTGGTTTGAGGATGGTTAATGCGTTGTGATGTAGTGTTTTTTTTAAAAAGGCGCTTCTCTTCCAGGGGATCCTAATTAATAGTCATAAGGACTGAATATTCCCGCCTACGTGCAGGGACCCATAGGCACTTATTAAAAATATATATATATTCACTGAAAAAACCATAGGTTTTAGGGACAGTTATAGTTAGTTGGACATTGCACTCGTACAAAATCCGTGAAATTCCCCCGTTATAGTTAGTTCAGCTAACTATAACTCACGCCCCCGCAATGCACTGCTGATGACGTCACATATTACATCACTCATGACATGGTCAGTGACATCACTGATGACATCTCAAATGACATCACTGATGACATCACTGATGACATCATCCAGTGACTGTGTGTTTCTGTAAAGTTTAAATATGTTTAATATATATGCCAAGGTGTATTGAAGAATGAGTGGGTGTATAAGTGTCTGGATGGATGATTTAGTAGGTGCGTGACTAACTCTATAAGTAAGTGATTAAACGTATCTTACTGAATGCATGGGTTAGTGACTAAACTGGGTGAATGTCTGTATCCGTCTGTCTATTGCTGTGTAAGTGGCTGCATGGGTTTGTGAATAGCTACATGAGTGTCTATATGAGTTATTGATTGGTTGTCTGAGTATCTGTATGGGTGCCTGAGTGTTTGTGTGGGTGGGTTGTGTGCGACTCTGTGCATAGATGTGTGAGTGGGTGATTAACTGGGTGGATGGTTTCAAGAGTGCATCTGTGATAGACTGTATGGGTGGGTAAGTGTGTGTAAGAGTGTGATAGTGAGTGAATGTATGTCCCAGTGGTACATGTGTGAGTAACTAGATATGTGAAAGGCAGTATATATGTGTGTTGGAGTATATAAATAGCTATAAGCGAGAGTGTGTGATTGTGAGAGTGACTGTATGGATGAGTGTGTGCTTGTATCAGTGATTGTATAAGAGCGTAAGAATGTGCTAGTATTTGTATGAGTAAGTGAGCTGGTGTGTGGATAACTGTATAGGTGAATAAATGGCAGGGTGTTTAATTATTTGCATGACTGACTAGGTGTGTGAGTACCTCTATGGATGAGTGGCGGTGTTTGAGTGTCTATATAGGAGTATGAGTGCATATGATAGTCCTGTACTGAGTGACCGTAAGTATGAGTGACTGTACGGGTGAGTGAGTGGATGTGTGTGTAGACCTAAGAATCAGTGAGTGGGTATGTAGTTATTGGTGTTGGAGTGTCTATGGTTTTGCGAATGTCAGTCTGTAATTTAGAGTGAGTGTATCAAAGGTTATATTAGGGTGTGAGGAGGTGCATCAGATTATCACGTTGATGATGTCATCAGTGATGTCATCTGTGATGTCATTTGTGATGTCATCAGTGATGTCATCAGTGATGTCATCAGTGATGTCACTGACCATGTCATGAGTGATGTAATATGTGACGTCATCAGCAGTGCATTATGGGGCGCGAGTTATAGATAGCTGAACTAACTATAACGGGGGAATTTCACGGGTTTTGTACGAGTGCAATGTCCAACTAACTATAACTGTCCCTAAAACCTATGGTTCAGTGAATTTGTAAGGTTTTTTAAATGCTAATTTCTAACTATAACGTGCCTGAAACCTATGGTTTTTCAGTGAATTTCAAAGGTTTTTAAATGCTAATTCCTAACTATAACATGTCTGAAACCTATGGTTTTTTCAGTGAATTTCAAAGGTTTTGTAAATGACAATTTTTAAATGTATTGTTATATTTATTTTTTTGATACTGATTTACTACATTTTTTAAACTATTTATTTTTACATATTTTATTTTTTAAATTACATTGTAATTACATTACATTACAAAATATACTTTCTCAGAATGAATTACTTTAGTTTAAATACTTTGCAAATAGGCAATAGACTTTTAAGTACAGTAGTTACAGTTGTTGCAATGGGCAACACAATTTCAAACACAATGCAACATTGAGCTCAATGTGGATTTCTAGTTAAATGCAATTAGTTACTTTATGGATTACTTTTCTAACCACAGGACTGGATCCTAGATTCAGTCCTGGGACATCTCCTGTAAACAGTTGAGTAAAAGCGTTTTGGTTACAGTAGTGATTTTTAAGGAATATTATTGTATTTTAAAAGTTGACACAGAAACTTTTTCACATAGAATCACCAATGTTATCCTATGGGAGGAAATTCACTTAGCAGGTAAGTAGTGTTATCGTTACTTTTTCTTACTCAGTGGTGGATCCTGGATCCAGCACTGGTGCATCTCCTGTAAACAGTTGAAAGAATGCGTTTAAGTCATACAGGCGATTTTTAAGGAATATTTGTAGTTTGTGAAAATCGACACTTTGTAACTTTTCTGCTGAAAACCAGACAATGGATTCCAATGGAAGGAAATACAAGTTACTGGTAAGTACGGTTAGAATTACTTTTCAGGGTCAGTGCTGGGCTAAAAGATGCAGCACTGGGTTCTCTCCTGATAACAGGTGAGTAAATTGGAATTCGTAGTTCAGCTGATTTTAGAGGAATATTTGTATGTTTCAAAAATCGACACTTAGAAACTTTTCCAGCAAAAAGCAGGCAATGATATCCTATGGAAGGAAATTCAAGTTACTGGTAAGTACGGTTAAAATTACTTTTCAGGATCAGTACTGGGCTCAAAGATGCAGCACTGAGGTCTCTCCTGATAACAGGTGAGTAAATCGGAATTCGTAGTTCGGCTGATTTTAGAGGAATATTATAAAGTTCCAAAACTCCACACTTAGAAGAATTTCCAAGTGAAACCAGTCAATGTTAGCCTATGGAAGGAAATTCAAGTTACTGGTAAGTACGGTTAAAATTACTTTTCAGGATCAGTACTGGGCTCAAAGATGCAGCACTGAGGTCTCTCCTGATAACCGGTGACTAAATCGGAATTCGTAGTTCGGCTGATTTTAGAGGAATATTTGTATGTTTCAAAAATCGCCACTTAGAAACTTTTTCAGCAAAAAGCAGGCAATAATATCCTATGGAAGGAAATTCAAGTTACTGGTAAGTACGGTTAAAATTACTTTTCAGGATCAGTACTGGGCTCAAAGATGCAGCACTGAGGTCTCTCCTGATAACAGGTGAGTAAATCAGAATTCGTAGTTCGGCTGATTTTAGAGGAATATTTGCACAATGGTGAAGGAAGGGGGTGGGGCCTGAAGTGACATGTCTGCAAACACGCCCTGTGGCGCGTTTTAAGTTGGAGAAGTAATTCCTCCTCAATCTCGAGGGTCCCTAGGGGCCAACTGGCCCACCAGATACCTCCAGTATGCGCCAGAGAGCTGCGTTGCAGAGAGGTGTTCAGAGGCCACGCCCCTTTTTACAACACTCTGCAACGCAGCTCCGTGGCGCTTACTGGAGGTACCTGGTGGGCTAGTTGGCCCCCAGGGACCCTCAGGATTGAAGAGGATTTAATTCCCCATCTTAAAACGCGCCACGGGGCCTGTTTGCACACATGTCACCTGAAGCCACGCCCCTCCCTTCACCACTGTGCTAACGCGCCCATGGCGCGTTTTAAGTTGGGGATTAAGTCCCTTGAATACTGAGGGTCCCTGGAGTCCAACTAGCCCACCATGTACCTCCAGAAAGCGCCACAGAGCTGTGTTGCAGAGAGGTGTAAAAGGGGCGTGGCCTCTGTACACCTCTCTGCAACGCAGCCCCTGGCGCATACCGGAGGTTCCTGGTGGGCTAGTTGGCCCCAGGGACCCCCAGTATTCAAGGGGATTACTTCCCCTTCTTAAAACGCGCCAGGAGTCGCGTTTGCAGACTGCTGCAGGGAGGGGCGGGGCCTCTGGCAGATGCCGGTCTTTTTATTTATTTTTTGCTTTTTTCTGCCCAGGGGTCCTTGTGGGACCCCCTGAGCAGACCTAGGGGTCAGGGTGTTTCTACCCTGCCCCCTTTGTGCGTTTTGCGCACTTGTTTCTTGTGTTTTTTTTTTTAATCGGCGGGATCCGCGCATCCCGCTGATTTAAAAAAAAAAAAATGCTTTTTCTGCCCAGGGGGTCCTTGTGGGACCCCTGAGCAGACCTAGAGGTCAGGGTGTTTCTACCCTGCCCCCTTTTGCGTTTGCGCACTTGTTTTACTGCTTTCTTGTTCCTCAGTTCTACTGAGGAACAAGATGGCTGCCAACACTTCCTGGTTTGGAGTGTTGACAGCCAATTAGCATGCAGCTCGTGGTCGGGAGGGTGCGCGGATCCACCGCGGCCATAGATATCGAAACTTTTATTTTGGATTTTCTCAGCAACTACTGAACGGATTTACACCATTTTTAAAAAGGGTGCTTTCTGAACCAAGCACTACCTTTTTGCCAAATTTGGTGTAATTCCATTCAGCAGTTTTTGCTGTAGCCTTGCATAAAGTTTCCTATGGGAAATTGATTTTTTCACTCTTATTTTTTGAATTTCTCCGCAACTACTGAACGGATTTACACCATTGAAAAAAAGGTCGCTTTCTGAACCAAGCGCTACCTTTTGCCAAATTTGGTGTAATTCCGTTCAGCAGTTCGGGCTGTAGCCGTGGCTAAAATTTCCTATGGGAATTAACATGGAGAAAACACGTTTGGGACCCCCTTTTTCTCGGCCCCAGCTTGATGAATCACCCCGAAACTTTCAAGACAGGAGCGGACCGGAGCGCCCCACTAGTTTTGAAAATTTCGCGATGATTCGTCAAACGACGCCAAAGTTATTGGGAATAGAATGTTACGGATTTCCTATGGATAATAGGTCCTAACTATAACTATCTACTGGCGACCGCCAGTAGATAATAAATATATATATATATATATATATATATATATATATATATATATATATATATATGTGTGTTTGTATATATCTATGCAGCCTATGTTAAGGGCTCAAAATGCCCTATGTACATAGCATTTTTCTTTAATAAATCAATCATAACTGTCTAGCATTTCTGTAAATCAAAAAAAGAGCATACAGTTAAAAAATGCAGCCTTTAATAAAGAGAAAACTGCATAGGAAAAAAAAGGCATTGCTAGCCAATAGGCTGCATTAAAATCATAACAATGGAAAACTGGCACAGTGCCTTTAAGACCTCCAGGACCCCCTGTATTCCGTCATACTTCAGGAGTGACAGTTAGGTCAGTACCTTTTTACAGTGAACTGAAGACCAGAACTTGTATGAATCGCTGCTTATTAGATTCGTCTGGGGAGGAGGGCGAGTTGCTTATGAGGATTCCCCTGGAAGAGAACTAGGATTACTGGTAAGTAACTTCTCTTCCAGGGGATCCTCATCAATAGTCATAAGCAGTGAATAGAATAGCAAGCCCATCCCACACCTCTGCAGAGGACTCAACAGGAAAAGCAAGCAGCTGTAAACATTTATTGAAATAGATTTCTCAAGGAGGCCTGCCCTATTTGGGTGTCTCTTTTAGTGTCTGAATCGAGACAGTAGTGCTATGTTAAAGTATGCACCGATCTCCAAGTAGCTGCCTTACAGATCTCAGAGATGGGAATGCTTCTAAGTAGGGCTGCTGTTGCCGCTTTGCCCCTTGTAGAGTGGGCGTTGGATCTGGCAGGCAACTGTTTGTTGGCCAACTGATAGGTGAACCGAATACACAAAACTATCCATCTAGAAATGGACTGTTTGGAGGAGGCTATGTCTGTCCTCATAGTACCATAATTAACAAACAGATGGTCAGCTTGTCTTGGTCTTGTCTATGTAAAATTTCAAGACTATTAAGATCTAAAGCGTGTAAAGCCCCTTCCGCAGGCATGGAAGGGTTTGGGAAGAACGTAGCAACTGAAATTGTTTGGTTGATGTGAAAATCAGACACTACCTTGGGGTGAAAAATGGGATGAGTTCTCATCATAACATGGTTGTTATGAAACGCTGTGTAAGGTTATTTGGCACAGAGAGCCTGGATTTCACTGATTCTGCGTGCCAAAGTGATAGCTACTAGAAAAACAGCTTTCCAAGGAAGGTGTTGTAAGGTTGCCTTATGGATCGGTTCAAATGGGGGACCCATGAGTTTGGAAAGAACAACATTCAGAACCAAGGAGGAGAGAGTGGGAATACCTTCTTCAATCCCTCCAAGAAATATTTTAAAGGAGAAAGGAGAGCTTCTATTACAGCCTATACCTAAACAAATAAATAGGACGGTTACTTAGTGCCAGAAATCAATTAAGTCAGTTCCCTAAATTGACCATGTATGAAAAGAAGGACTCAAGATCACAGTTGGGCTGGCTTCAATGCTAGCCTTAGTTTCCAGGGTTAATAAGTAGTACAGAGCACCAGATAATGCATGAACGTGCTTAATGGATCTTCATAAAGCTGACTCTGTAGTTATGCAGACTGCTCAGTGCTGCTCTCTGATTCCCGCTTTCCATTGCATAGCTGTTCTGGATAGAAAGGGACCAAAAATTGACAATTTTGAGAAGAGAGTTTCTTTATTCATGGTGACTTCTAGCAAGAAAGTGAACTCTCTGGCTACTATTGGCCATTATGATTGTCTGATGTGGGTGATCATGACCTAATACCTTGAGCTCTTACCAGATGACAAGAAGGAGGCATCCTTTTTATACTTTTTGGAAAGGGAAAAAGGCTTTGGCTGCCATGATCGATAGTTCTGTGATGCAACCAGCACTTGCGTTTTCCAAAGGCAGGTGCTGCAGTTTTAAGGTGGCAGGAATGGCTATGATTTGCTTCTTTCTGGCCTGAGGTGCAGCACCATATCTGAAAGAGACACGTTAGTGACAGATTCCTTACCTTAGAATATCCCCAGGCGTCAGGCTGGATCCGAGAAGAGTTTTGCGTAGCAGTACCCTTGCGCGTCGGTAGGCGGCGTCGTGCGGCTCCGCGTCCGTTGTCGGCGTAGGGACCGCCGGGATGACGTCGCGGGCAGTACTCAGACGCCGCCCCTGCGCGCTGGCGTCAGTTCTTCTTTTTCCGCGCCAGTAAGCGCAGATCCGGGAAGAGCAGTGCCCTAGTCATTTTTGACTAACTTTTGGTGATTTTTCACTGTTTTCTTCGAGTCATCTCGGCTCCACGGTGTCGGTAGGGATGCCCGGCTTCAAGCCATGCGACGCCTGTGGTCGAATGATGTTGATCACAGACCCGCACTTAGAGTGGCTCTACTGTCTCGGCCGCGACCACGGCACGAAGTCGTGTTCCGACTGCCGAGCCTTGCACCCGAAGGCTTTGCGAGAGCGGTCTCGAAAGCTCCTCGAGGTCCGGCAGTCGGCTCCGCGCCACACCAAGCCCCGGTCACGGGAGAGGTTGAGGGGCCGGTCGCGAAGTCCTCGCCCGTCATCGGAGTCCAAGTCTTCGCACTCCTCGGGTAAGTCGAAGCACAAAAAGTCTAAGAAGCACCATCGCTCTAAGACTCCGCCTCTCCGGTCTCGCGACTCGGCTGAGGCCCCTGTCGGCACCGTCCCCGCGGCTCCGGAGGTGCCTGTGGGACCGCCCCCGCATTACCCGTCCTTCCCGGGTTCGGGGGCAACTCCGGCCGAAATACAGGAATTCCTGTCGGCCATGGCCCGCCTCTTCGGGCCTCAAGGCCCCTCCGGTGCGCCTTCGGGCCCTAATGGGATTGCCCCGGCGCCGCCGACGACTCCGGTCCCGGCTCCGCCTGTCCCACCAGCCTCGATCCCGGCCTCGATCCCGGCTCCGGTGGTACCGCAACCCCCATCGACGCCGGTTGACCTAACCACGCCTCCGCCGACGTTCCCGGTGCCGTTCCTGACGCCGCCCGGGGCTCCGGGCGGCGTCGTTCCCCAGTTATCTCCGGACGCGGCGTCGGACCGACGTCGCCCAACGCCGGCTCCGGCGCCCATGAGACCTTGGGTCCCGGACGTCCCTCCTCCTCCTTATTTTCAACCTGAGGAGGACCAGGAGAGGTGGGAGGGGTCGGATGACCCTCTCACACAGCAGTGTGACTATGATCAGGACTGGGCAGAGGAACTTGGGGATGCCAGTGGTCTGGACACTTCCCCTGACACTGGCATGCTGTCTCCTCCTTCCGTGGCTACGGAGGAGGGAGCAAATTCGCAACGGTGTTGCGTGAGAGCAGCTGGAGCCTTACACCTCCAATTGCCTACAGTGGCTGTCAGGACTAACCTCCTGACGGAAGTGCTTCAGCCGGCAGCTACCTCCTCGGAGCCATTGCTGCCGTTTAATGATGCACTTTCTGACGTTCTTTTGGGCACCTGGTCCAAGCCCGCCACAGGGGCTCCTGTGGATAAGAACGTGGCCCGACGCCATCGCCCTGCTCTGGGCGACCCCTTGTTTCTCTCTCAACATCCCACCCCTGAGAGCTTGGTTGTCCAAGCCTCTGCCTCCCAAACCGCCTTCCCTACCGCCCCTCCGGATAGGGAATCCAAACGCCTGGATCAATTTGGGAAGAAGGCCTTTTCTTCCTCCAGTGCTGGCTTGCGGTCCGTCAACACCGCTTGCCTTTTGGGCCGATACTCCCACTCTCTGTGGGATTCGGTGGCGCTCGCTTTGCCCCAGTGTCCTGAGGAGGTCCAGACACTGCTTTCCCGCACCATTGCGGAAGGAAGGGATGCGGCAAAGTACACCATCCGTTGTGGCCTTGATACCGCCGACTCGCTGGGCAGATCGCTTGCAACGACGGTGGCGCTGCGTCGCCACGCCTGGCTGAGGACAACTGGTTTCTCGGGTGATGTCCAAAACACACTCATGGACATGCCCTTTGATGGAGTCGGTCTTTTTGGTACCAAAGCAGACCATGCGCTGGAGCGTTTTAAGGACTCACGGGCTACTGCCAAATCCCTGGGCCTTTCTGCTGGGCGCCCTCCGCTAACCTCTGCTTTTCGCCCCTTTCGTGGCCACGGAAGGGGCGCCCAGTCACGTCCGCTGCCCAGCCACCGGCCCGCGCAGCAAGCGTCTTCGCGTGGCCGAGGACGTGGCTCCCGCCGTGGCGGGTCAGGCAACCAGCGTGCGGGTCAGGCCACAAACCCCTCCCCGTCCGCGGCCTCCAAGCCCTTCCTTTCAGGTGCACAGCACGCCAGTAGGGGGCAGGGTCCGCCATCACCTTCACCACTGGCGTGCCATCACCTCGGACAGGTGGGTCTTGGACATTGTCCGAAGGGGCTACTCCCTCCCCTTCGAGTCCACTCCCCAAGCCATGCCACCTCAATTCCACCGCATGTCAGGGGATCACTTGGTGCTTCTGCAGAAGGATGTCACGGCCCTCTTGGCCAAGAGGGCCATCGAGCATGTTCCGACCCCAGAAGTAGGACGTGGTTGCTACTCCCACTACTTTCTGGTGCCCAAAAAGGACAAGGAGGACATGCGTCCTATTTTGGACCTCCGGAACGTCAATCGCTTCCTCCGGAAGGAGAAGTTCAAGATGCTCACCCTAGCTCAGGTCTTGACTGCCCTCGACCCTGGAGACTGGTTGGTAGCGTTGGACTTACAGGACGCTTATTTCCACATCCCCGTCCTGCCGGCCCATCGGCGTTACCTGCGGTTCACGGTAGGCCTCGAGCATTTTCAGTTCACCGTGCTCCCCTTTGGCCTTACCAGTGCCCCTCGGGTGTTCACGAAAGTGATGGCGGTGGTCGCAGCTCATCTGCGCCGGGCAGGGGTTCCAGTCTTCCCCTACCTCGACAACTGGCTGCTGAAGGCTGGCTCGTCCCAGGCAGTCGTCTCCCACCTCCAGACTACGGCCGAACTCCTGCACTCGCTGGGGTTCTCCATCAATGTGCCGAAGTCGCATCTGATTCCTTCTCCACAGCTCCTTTTCATCGGAGCAGTTCTGGACACGACGCAGTTTCGGGCCTATCCTCCCGAACGGCGAGTCCGGGATATTCAGGCTATGATTCCGATCTTTCAGCCTTTATCCTGGGTTTCGGTACGGGTGACCCTGAGGCTGCTGGGCCTCATGGCCTCCTGCATCCTGCTGGTCGATCATGCCAGATGGCATATGCGAGCTCTGCAGTGGGACCTGAAGTTCCAGTGGGCGCAGCACCGGGGCAACCTGTCCGATCACGTCCAGATCTCGGAGGGGACTGCAAAACAGTTGCAGTGGTGGCTCTCGAACCGGCAATGGGTCATGGGCAGATCCCTCTCCCTTCCCCAGCCAGAGCACACAGTTGTGACGGACGCGTCCCTTCTGGGATGGGGCGGTCACATGGGAGAGGCGGAGATCAGAGGCATCTGGTCTCCGGCGGAGTCCCGGCTCCATATCAACCTTCTGGAGCTCCGGGCGATCCGACTTGCACTCAAGGCATTCCTTCCCTCTGTCAAAGGGAAGGTAGTGCAGGTGTTCACAGACAACACCACCGCCATGTGGTACTGCAACAAACAAGGCGGGGTGGGGTCGTGGACCCTCTGTCAGGAGGCTCTGCGCCTCTGGACATGGCTGGAACATCAGGGCATATTCCTGATGGTTCAACACCTGGCAGGTTCCCTGAACGCCAGGGCGGACGAACTCAGCCGCAGGTGCATGATGGATCACGAATGGCGTCTTCACTCGGAGGTGGTGCAAGGTCTCTTTCAGCAGTGGGGAGAGCCTTGGTTAGATCTGTTCGCCACCGAAGAGAGCGCGCAATGTCAGCAGTTCTGCGCGTTGGAATTTCCAAGGCGGCACTCGCTCGGCTACGCTTTTCGTCGCGAGTGGAGTTGCGGTCTGTTGTACGCCTTTCCGCCTATACCACTTCTACCCAGAGTGTTGAAGAAGATTCGGGCGCGACCGGGCCCAAGTCATCCATGTGGCTCCGGACTGGGCTCGAAGAGTTTGGTATCCCGAGCTACTCAGTATGAGCGTCGATCCCCGATCCGTCTGCCTCTTTGGGAGGATCTTCTGTCGCAGCAGCAGGGGACGGTCCTCCACCCGAACCTGTCCAGTCTCCACCTGCTTGCGTGGAGATTGAGCGGCGGCAGTTGATTCCTTTCCACTTGCCTCCCGAAGTTTGTGATGTGATTCTGGCAGCCAGGCGTCCCTCCACTAAGGTGGTATACGCCTGCAGGTGGAACAAGTTTGTGGCATGGTGCACAGCAAAGGCTGTGAATCCCCTCTCTACCCTCTTTCTGAGGTTCTTCTGTTCCTTCTTTCTCTGGCCCAACAGGGTTCTGCCCTGGGTACCATCAAGGGCTATCTTTGTGCTATCTCGGCCTTCCTCAGGCTTCCTGATCAGCCCTCCCTTTTCAAGTCCCCTGTTGTTAACAGGTTCCTAAAAGGCATTACACACCTCTTCCTTCCTGTTCCGTTTGTGATGCCTCAGTGGGACTTGAACTTGGTTCTTACCTTTCTCATGTGCGCTCCCTTTGAGCCTCTACATAACTGTCCTCTTCGTCTTCTGACTCTGAAGACAGCCTTTCTGGTGGCCATCACCTCCGCTCGGCGGGTGAGTGAGCTCCAGGCTCTATATTGCAAACCTCCCTTTCTGTCTGTCCATCCAGACAAGGTGGTTCTTCGGACGCGTCCATCCTTCTTGCCAAAGGTGGTTACTGCCTTCCACATTGGGCAGACCATCACTTTGCCCACCTTCTTTCCGCCTCCGCATCCTTCCAGAGAGGAAGAGAGGCTCCACCGTCTGGACCCAAAACGTGCGCTTTCCTTTTATATCAACCGCACACAACACTTCCGGGTGGATGACCAGCTCTTTGTTGGCTACGTGGGCGCCAAAAGGTCGGGCGGTGCACAAGAGAACCATTTCCCGCTGGGTAACCTTGTGTATAAAAGCCTGCTATTCTTTGGCTAAGAAGGAGCCTCCTGTTGGGCTGCGTGCCCATTCCACCAGGGCAACGGCTGCTACCACGGCCTTAGGCCGCGGTGTTCCGCTGCAGGATATCTGTCAGGCAGGTACGTGGGCCTCGCTGCACACGTTTACAAAGCATTACTGCCTTGACAGTCCGGTCCGGAGGGACGGTTTCTTTGGCCGTTCTGTCCTCCGGGACTTCCTTGTCTGATCTTTGTTCGCAGACCCACCACCGGGGTTGGTATTCCTGGGGTATCTATTCTAAGGTAAGGAATCTGTCACTAACGTGCCTCTTTCAGATGCACAAGTTACTAACTTGTGTAACGATATATCTGTAAGAGACAGTAGTTAGTGACAGATTCCTACCGCCCACCCATCCTCCCCGTTCTGCGAACTGATTTCTAGGGTTAAGGACATCCCTTTTAGGGCCTAGTATTTTTCAGACACCTATGTCAGCTTCTTGCATGGCTCTGCGTTCCTGGCGCGGAAAGTCGTGTACAGAACTGACGTCAGCGCGCAGGGGCGGCGTCTAAGTACTGCCCGCAACGTCATCCCGGCGGTCCCGACGCCGACGACGGACGCGGAGCCGCACGATGCCGCCTACCGACGCGCAAGGGTACTGCTACGCAAAAACTTTCCGGATCCAGCCTGACGCCTGGGGATATTCTAAGGTAAGGAATCTGTCACTAACTACTGTCTCTTACAGATATATCGTTACACAAGTTAGTAACTTGTGCATTCTGAACATACTATTTGATGGTGAGAATCTTTTCGGCAGAACTGGATGAAGCCCTGCAATCAATTACAGCAAATACGCACATTACTTGTTCCGTGGGTGTGTTTCAACGTTGGCGGCAAGTGCCTTTTTGTGGATCAAGGGGCAGAGACATCTGCTTATATAGAAGGCATTTTCAACCTTACCGCTTTCCAAACAAGCTCCACAGTCATACAGCTATAAGTAACTGTATTGTCCACTACTCCCTAACAAAACTCCTTCATTTTCATACTCAAGACAACAACCCCAAAAAAAGAC
Source organism: Calotriton arnoldi (assembly GCA_963921515.1). NCBI lineage: Eukaryota > Metazoa > Chordata > Amphibia > Caudata > Salamandridae > Calotriton > Calotriton arnoldi. Next base: position 369,744 of record CAWUFW010000280.1, read on the forward strand.
CACGGATCACAACATATAGGAAATCCAGTCTCACCACCAGTGACTTGTTGTTGTCCCGACTTCTTCGATTCATCCATCTGCCCCTCCAGGTCCAGTGAATAGTAGAGATTCATGAAAAACCAAAAAGAATCCACCTTGAACACAACAAATGATAATATCCTTCCAAAGTATATTTACCACTGTTCATGAAATGTGTGTTCCCTACCAATGTATAGGGAAACACAATGTGTTGTTAAAATAACCCTCAATCACCAAAAGGTCCCTTGGTGGCATGCTTCATCATTGGGTTCTTCCCACCCCGCTGCGGGACGGGGCGTGCTACGACCAACGAAGACGCAGGAGCACTTAGTAGTGAATATACTATGTGTAATGTGAGAGTGGAAGGGTCAGAGTGAGAATAGTGAAGTTAAAAAATACCTGGCTATGTGGAAAACTAATATTTAATACTCCTTCTAGCTGGTATTGTTAAAAAAGGGGAGTGGAGGTTGTATGCTGTGATGGGCTGCCACCTCTCTAGTCTACATGTTTGAAGCCATCCCCTTGGCTTCTCATCAGGACCAAAGGAATGATCCCTACACCACTCTTAGAATAAAACAATAATGTGTACTGCTATATCAATCAAGCAGGAATAATGCTCACAAATAACATGCATTCAATACTGTACCCCGATAGGTATTGTTGATTAAATTAATCTGTAAGGATATAAAAAAACATTGTTAAATGCAGTACTTTAATAATTACTGGACCACATCACCGTATAAGTGGAAGGTTTTACTGGGGTGATATATTTTTCACTTAGTGCACCGCAATTTCTATGTTTAGTGGGTGCCGTGCTGCCCATGAAAATGACATACTATCCAGTACTTAACATCACAACATAAAACATAAAACACACACTCTATAAAATCCGTATGTTGGTCCATATCCTAGATTCAGGCAACCACTGCCATGATCGTAAAATGCGGGTGAAATACATTGTGATGCCCCTACAAGTAAAAGTGTAGAAAAACAAGTTTAACATACACTATTATTACCACACTATAGCCCCATGAGCTATTATCAGGGGAGGGGAGGAGCGCTTGTAGTCACACACTGCAGGAAATGGAAATGTAGTTATTGCAATTTTTATCGTATCTGAAGAGGGAAAATCTCGAGAAAAATGCTCGTTGTCTAAGGGGGGTGGCTAGGATCCCATGATAAGGTGATCCACTGGTAGCGCCCACATGCCCTTCGGGTCTGCTTTATTACAGGTCGGCGGAGCAACTAATATTTAACAGCTCTATGCCACACGAAACCATCATCATTTTGTGATCACATGTAATGTTGAATTTAGTGAGGGTCAAATGCTATTGATAAACTCACACACCGATGATGATTAATAAATATTTATTGACGCGGAAGCTTCCGCGTTTCAGGGATTCTGGTTTCCGATTACAGGTGGCCATTCTGTGTAAGTTTACATTCTAGCAGAGGCACGGGCCGTCACATTGCAATAAGACGGAAGTAGCCGATTCCACAGGAAGAGTGTGCCTTCACGGGCGGCCATTTTGGGTTATCTTGACATTCTAGCTCTTTTTATCCATTGCGCGCGTAAATGCGAAAGCAAGGCAATACTTAAACCGGCTCCAAACATTCACTCCTCATTCATCGGAGCCACGCAGTGGTAATGTTCAGAGAGAGCGAGCGAGCAGCTATGATGTAGTAAGTACGGCATAGCCGCCCCCCTTAGACAACGAGCATTTTTCTTGAGATTTTCCCTCTTCAGACACGATAAAGATTGCAATAACTACTTTTCCTTTTCCTGCAGTGTGTGACTACAAGCGCTCCTCCCCTCACGTGATAATAGCTCATGGGGCTATAGTGTGGTAATAATAGTGTATGTTAAACTTGTTTTTCTACACTTTTACTTGTAGGGGCATCACGAGGTATTTCACCCGTATTTTACGATCATGGCAGTGGTTGCCTGAATCTAGGATATGGACCAACATACGGATTTTATAGAGTGTGTGTTTTATGTTTTATGTTGTGATGTTAAGTACTGGATTGTATGTCATTTTCATGGGCAGCACGGCACCCACTAAACATAGAAATTGCAGTGCACTAAGTGAAAAATATATCACCCCTGTAAAACCTTCGACTTATACGGTGATGTGGTCCAGTAATTATTAAAGTACTGCATTTAACAATGTTTTTTTATATCCTTCCAGATTAATTAAATCAACAATACCTATCAGGGTACAGTATTGAATGCATGTTATTTGTGTGCATTATTCCTGCTTAATTTGTGTAGCAGTACACATTATTGTTTTATTCTAAGAGTGGTGTAGGGATCATTCCTTTGGTCCTGATGAGAAGCCAAGGGGATGGCTTCGAAACATGTAGACTAGAGAGGTGGTAGCCCATCACAGCATACAACCTCCACTTCCCTTTTTTAACAATACCAGCTAGAAGGCGTATTAAATATTAGTTTTCCACATATCCAGGTATTTTTTAACTACACTATTCTCACTCTGACCCTTCCACTCTCATATTACACATAGTATATTCACTACTAAGTGCTCCCGCGTCTTCGTTGGTCGTAGTACGCCACGTCCCGCAGCGGGGCGGGAAGAGTCCAATGATGAAGCATGCCACCAAAGGACCTTTTGGTGGGTGAGGGTTATTTTAACAACACATTGTGTTTCCCTATACATTGGTAGGGAACACACATTTCATGAACAGTGGTAAATATACTTAGGAAGGATATTATCATTTGTTGTGTTCAGGGTGGATTCTTTTTGGTTTTTCATGACTTATAGAGGAGGACGAGTCCACCTTCTGTTTTCACCTCTTCACTCCCTCTCTTGTTTATTAGTACTAGATAGTAGAGATTCCCCTGCTATATTGTAGGAAGCTGGCTCTGTATATACTATACCAAAGTGAGGTATAGTGTGCAAAGAGTCCAGTGGAACCCAAAAGGTAGGCAGAGGTAAAGTAGATAGCACCTCAATCTCTATTTGTGGTAGTGTGGTCGAGCAGTAAGGCTTTATCAGAGGTCAGTGTTAAGCATTTGTTGTACACACTCAGTCAGCAAATGAATTCACACACTCAAAGACTGAACTTCAGACCAATTGTTTTTGTATTAAAAAAATAATCTTTTAGTTATTTTATTTTCTAGAACCAAGCAAGCCTGGCACAGGTAAGCAATAAATACTTTACAGTAGTAATGCAGTTTGAAAACAGTTTGATTTGCAATTGTATATGCACTTTGTTTTGATTACAGTATTGTCACTGAAAATGCAATGCTTTGGAAATACAGTACATATACTTTGTAGTAAGGTTGTTGGGCTGTTCATGGGGTGTTTATGCAAAGCTGACAATTTTATTCTGGTAATGATCAAAACTGGGGCATGCAAGGTCACAATGGAGCAGATTCCTCTCCACTTTGGTGGTAATGGGCATACAGCAGTTCTCCACACTGCCAGTGGTAGTGCATGAGACTGGATGTGCCTCCCATATGTCGGCATTGTGAATTGTGGTCTGACAGCCAATATTTCGCCCTACGTAACCAGTGCCGTTTCCTCTGAAACATAAAGAAAAAGAAGTTAGTCTCATGACAGTCTGAGGACTAACTGTACTATCTACCCAAGTGTAACGTGCAATGATCTCATTCCAGATATCTGTGCACTTATTTATTTCATCCTGACTAACATCAGTGCCATTCCATAAAGATAGCCTTTCAGGAAAATGCAATATTAGGGTGCCATTGATCATGGGCAAATACTGACCTGGTGACTCAATATCCTGGCCTGCGAACACACTCTGGGGGTAAAGGATTTAGTACATAGCTATTACACTCCGTGGGCGGGCGTGTTACTTCCTAAGAATTCCAAATCTAAAACCATCTGGACCAAGTCTATAGTAGTAGGACTATAGTAGTAGATCAACCTGTTTTCTTCATACCCGATGTCCTATCTAATTGTGAGACTGTATAACACTTCTGCTAATGAGTCATATTTTGTGGTGTTAACTAAAAAATGTGCTACCTTAACTTGTGTTGACTGCATTTGGGCTTTAATCCTGCACGGGTAGAGATGTAGCAAACATAGAGCCTTACTTGGGGGTACCTCCTTTGTTGAATGTAACCTTTCTGATCCAGTGGCATGAGGAATTCGTGAACATAAAATACAGGATTCATTTGTGTTTTCTGAGTGAATGTCTGACATATGCTGATACCACATATCCGACAGCTGAGGATGGGCAATCTGGGTCACATTGTTATTAGAGAGTTCTCTTCGTACATGAGACCCATTAGAACTAAAGGGCAGAAAAGATAGAATCATGAGACAACAAAGAAGCGTTAAACAAAAATACATATCTTTTGTGCTGTCTTGTTAGAAAATAGTCCAAAAGCAGAGGTAATGGGGTGTACTTTTCCGATTAAAATCTTATTCCCCCCTCTAGTTCCATTTCGATTGTTCATGATGTTTGGCGAGATGCTGGATTTAGATGAACATGTGAGGTGAATCCAGAGCTTCCTGCCATCCACCTTGAGGGCAGTGGGGGATCACCATGGTCAGTGTGTAGGGGCCTTCGAATCGTTTTTCTCACCATTTTCGGGCAAAGCTCTTTAAAAATACTTCATCTCCTACATGCACGACTGGTAGGTCGACCTCGGCGGTGGTGTGCTTCTCCTTCTCCATAGTTACCTGTTTAGAGATAAATCTTGCACATTTCATTAGTTCACAAAAGTACATGTGCATCTCGTCATTTAAGATCTCTGCAGAGCCCTCTCCCTGCACATTACTTCTAGTGGCAGTAATTTGAGTATTCATGTTTCTTCCTGTCACTATTTGATGGTGTGTTAAGTGGTGGTCAGAACCAGGTGTATTCTAAGGGAAAAGAGTGCTATTGGTAGGCAGTACAACCATTTCTTGTGCATTGTAGCACATAACTTACTGATTTTACTCTTCAAAATGCCGTTCAGGTGCTTGACAAAAGCATTACTTTGAGGCTGGTACACAGAGGATATTTTATGGTTTTTTTCCAACTATGTCGTGATATGCGTGAATACCGTGTTGACAAAATCGGTGCCATTGTCTGTTCTTATCCCTTCTGGAATTCCCCATCATGGAATTACTTCACGATCTAGAAATGTGGCTGCTGATTTAGCATCACAATAGACGTATGGTCCTGCTTCGATCCATCAAGAACAAGCATTTGCAATGCAATAGGTCTCGCATTTGAGAGACTTGAAGCTATTGACATTGTAAAGGACAATGCCTTTTATTTATGTTTTTCAAAATAGCACATAAATAAAAGGCATTGTCATTTACAATGCCAATAGCTTAACCTCTCGCGAATGCGAGACCTATTGCATTGCAAATGCTTGTGAAAGCACCCTATGCCGGGCTTTCACTTTAATGGTGGCCGCATCCCTTTTTTTAGACTCGACTCGTCTAAAGAAAGGTGCGCAGCCGCCATTAAAGTGAGAGCGCAATATGGGGCGCTTTTACAAGCGCCCCATGCCGCACTTTCATTTTAATGGCGTCTACGCCCCTTTATTTAGATGCAGCTCGTCTAAAGAAAGGTGCACGGCCATATAAGTTAAAGCGTGGTATGGGGCACCTTAAAAAAAAAAAAAAAGCATTTGTTTGTGAAGTTGGCCCAATAAAAATGTAAAATTGGGCGCCGTGCTGAAACCGTAGCACGGCCCCTAGAGTCAAAGCGGGCACCCTTGCAGGAAAGCTCTTCGTGCCTGTAATAGGGGAAAATCATTAAAGAAAATAGTGCTGACCGACTGTAGATAAAACAGACCGTGTAACAACACAAGTAAAAAGTCCAGTCCTTATGGGACGTTACGAATACAGACAGGGTGGTACTAAGGAGGGACTACTAAGTCTATTCATGAATCAATAGCAACCTTTTAGAAACGACAGTAACAGGAGCCAATTGAAAAGATGGGCGGAAAATGGGCGGAACCTCAAGTTCATATCTGAATACAGCATGCCTCGCAGAGCAGCACATGCGCTGCCCAGGCTCGACCTAAAAATGCAAGACCATAACTATGAGGTACCTGTAGATACTGTACCTCTCAATCATATCTACAAAGTCCATATGAAGAGCTTTAAAGGGGCCTTGTGGTTGTGGAATGGTGGAATTAATCACTTTTAGTGTGGGATTTGGGGAAAATTGCTGACAGACAAGACAGTTATGAAGATACATGGTAAATATGTTGTGTAAGTTGGGGACAAACTAGTCTTGTTGTATTTGCACGTACAAGTAATCTCTTGAGGTATGCGCTGGTAAATGTAACTGATCAAGAACTATCGTAAGCAAAGCCTGTGGCATCACCGGTTTACCTGTAGATAGAAGTCTATACACTAGGTCATCCCCTGACTGGGTGCACCCTTTATCTTCCCATAACTGTTTTTCGTGCAAAGGAGCCGCCTCCTGCAATTCTCACAGATGTAACCGCGCTGTCTCGGCATAAAGAGGGGCGTCATTGTCTGTGATAACATTGGATTCAGACTGAGGTGGTGAGGCAGTCTGAGCCACCAGAACAGGTACATGTTGTGAACCTGATGCCACAGGCAGGCTGTGAGCCTAACTGCCTCTTTAACTGCACAGTGTGCTAGCGCATTACCCTGAGATACAAAATCCTGTCCACTTTTATGTGCTGCACATTTCACAACTGCCACTGCCTGAGGTAACGCAAGTGCCTCTGCTAGAGCCTCTAAGAGGGTCTTATGCATACCAGGAATACCATCTGACTTAAGGAAACCTCTACTGGCCCATCTCCTAATGCTGGAATGCACAGTGGTTGTCACATAAGCTTAATCTGAATATATTGTAATGACTTCTCCTGCTCCTAGTTTAAAAGCTGCTATTAGTGCTGTTAATTCTGCTGCTTAGGCGGAATAGTGTGCTGGTAAAGTCTTCTGCTCTACTATCAATCAATTAATTAAAATAACTTTATTTCAGCCACCAGGGCCATAAAAGTGCAATCCATTTACAATATAATGTGAAACATAATTAAAATTAATCATCAAATAGATCATGTAAAAAATACGTAAGCCATTACAGATATTTTTAAAAAAATAGGTTAATTCATAATATATTTCCTGGTTGTCTGTAAACAATAAATATGTACACAGTTGGTTATCAGATCAAATAGAGGAGTGCCATTAAAACAGAGTATTAAAAAAACAGCAAAATGTACATACCAAATGCAGTACACATAAACAAGATCATGTGGAAGGACAGCAAAGGGCTTTGCTACGGAACACCCACATGGCACCCAGGAATCTTGCGCTAGAAATAGCCATTACTGGGCACGAATCTGATCTTAAGATGCGTTTCATATGTGCTCTCCTATATTTAATGTATCAGAAGAATCATGCTGTTGTGCTCTGACTACTGCTTCCCCTGTGTGTCTAATTCCTGTCTCCTGGTCAATAGTGAAAGAACCGTCAACTAAATAGACAGTGCTACCTGATATAGGACCCTCTGCTGCTTGATAGGATTAATTTTGAATGTAGGTTGCACAGTCATGTTCATCATCCTCAGAATCTAATATTGGATGGTCGAAGAATGTCGCAGGATTCACTGCAAGACACTTCACAACCTTCAAAGATGGCAGTGATAGTATCACATATATCAAAAACAAGGGGAACCAGGAGCTATATTTAAGCAGGTCCTGCACACTGCTCCAGGGCGAAATGTGTATTAAAGGGGTGTGCAGTTCCTAGTGAAAGGGGAGGGGAAAGGGAGGTCTTTCTTCGTGATGCCCTCACACACCCCGAGGGATGTCATGCTTCATCATTGGGCCATGCTCCTCGTCGGGCCGGCATTGCAATGCCCGACGGGCACCCGTAAACGGGGCTCTTTGACGGAGATCTTTTGAAGAAGCCGTAGGGTGCGTGCTGGTGTGAGGGCTGGGTAGTGCACAGGGTTAGTGAGATAAAATAAGTCTAGAGATGTCCTACTGTCATATGTTTTATTCCTGTGGTAGCGCAGGCTTAATTAAAACATGTGGGAGCCCTACAAGGATGTAATGTTCCTATAGGGCTGAGGTGGTGTAGTGGGTCAACATGTTTCGTGCCTGCTTAGCCCCTAACGGGTCTGCTGGCACTTCATCAGGACCAAATATAATAAAAACAGTGAGTGGTGCACTACCGCTGGTCTGGTTCTCGAATTTGTGTCTGATGACCAGGCGCAGTAGAGTGACCCCTAGTAGACTTATACCGGGGTAGGAGACCCGTAGTGTTCGAGTCTACGGCTGACGGGGGAGGCAGAGCACGTCATTGCTCTAAGGGATGGGTGGCAAAACAACAATCGTCTGTCCTACCCTTGCTCCGGGCCCTGTGTGTCTAATTCCTGTCTCCTGGTCAATAGTGAAAGAACCGTCAACGAAATAGACAATGCTACCTGCTGCTTGATAGGATTAATTTTGAATGTAGGTTGCACAGTCATGTTCATCATCCTCAGAATCTAATATTGGATGGTCAAAGAATGTCGCAGGATTCACTGCAAGACACTTCACAACCTTCAAAGATGGCAGTGATAGTATCACCTCATATACTGACACACTCTGTGTAGTCAGAGTAGTCTTAGCCTTCTGAAAAATGGCAAATACTGCATGCTATACATAGAGCTTTAAAGGTGCCCCCATGACAGTGGGCGTGCTTTTCTGTACTGCAATTGGTGCAGTGGAGAGAGCTTGCTCACAGGGATAATGTCCTTGTATTACTGAATCCAGCAGTCCACTAAAATATGCAATGGGTTTATGTCCTAACCCCAATTTCTGTGTTAGGACAGCTGTCATCACCTGACTATTGCAATGGCAGAATAAATAAAACTCCTTGGTATAGTCAGGAGTTGCTAAAACTTGAGCATTTGTTATTTCTGTCTTCAATTTCTGGAAACTCTCCCTCATCTCTGGTGTCCATGTTATCTTGGCATTCCTGTCTCTTCCTTGCTTGATAGAATCTAACGAGGGCGCTATTAATGTGCTATAATCAAAAACCCATTGTCTTACATAGTTACAGAGACCAAGAAACTTCTGCATTCCTTTGACAGTTTTTGGCTCAGTCATTTGACGGATGGATGCTGCTCTTTCAGGGGTCACTCATCGACTAGAAGCTGACAACAATTGCCCTAAATAATCGACCTCTTCCTGACAGTACTGAATTTTCTCTCTCTCCACTTTGTATCCTCTATGGGCAAGAGTTACTAGAAGAGATATAATGTCTTTTCTGAAATGCTGCTCAGTAAGACTACAAATCAATATGTCATCGACATATTGCAGCAATGTGCTGTCACACTGAAAATTTGACAAGTTGTTTTTTATCATTCTGTTGAAAATGCTGGGGGACTCACAATACCCTTGGGGTAAATGAGAGTACAAATACGGAGTCCCACGATAGGAGAACACTGTCAGATAGTGGCTGTCTGGATGGAGAGAGAAGTTAAAGAAGGTGTTCTACAAATCAATAACAGAAACATAATTGGTATCCTGAGGAATATTTGTCAAAATGATGGTGGGGTCAGGAACAATTGGAAATTCAGGTACCACTACGTCGTTGAGGGTGGTCACAGGTCTTGAACCGTGCCCCAAGTTTTAGCCTTAGATTTCTTGGCCGGGTAAATCGGGGTGTTACAAGGAGACGCTCCAGGGTAAATTACTGCCTGCTCTAGCAACGCCTGTATGGTAGAAGCGATGCCCTCATCTACTTTTTAAGATAGAGAATATTACTTCACTCTGGGTAAGCGAGCACCTTCCATTAGTGTAATTCGGAATGGTGTGGCAGAGCGAATAAGGCAGACATCATGGAGACCCTTGGTACACAAGGTTCTTGGTACTTGGGACAAATCTGCTTCCCTAACGGAATCAAAAGCTCTACCCTAGTGTGGGCGTCCTTACTTCTAACACTGTCCTCAATGGTATGTCATCTTGGAAAATTGCAACCATTTTCTCAGGATCGTCATCAAACAGTTGGTCATCCAATACCTCTCTAACCATTTTTCCTGGCTCTATGACAGTAACACATGCCCATAAAACAAGATTATGGTCACTGGCTATCAGAGTGCCATAGGTTGATGTTATTTCTAAAGCCTCTATCTGCCATATTAATTCAGCACCAAACATCCAAGAGCTGTCCTTGTCGCCGAAAGAGACATTCTTTGGCTAACTGAACCTCCCTCCACAGTAACTCTGGGGTCTGCTATAATTGTGTACAGTAGAGGAATCTAATGTTACTGCCATTTATTTATTTAATTTATAAAGTTTTATATAGCGCAAACATGATCCAGAAGGATATCAGAGCGCTTTACAGTTTGAGGGAAAGGAAGGTAACAGTTGCAGTACAGGCATCTAATGGAATACCAACCCAAACAAATCAAATAGGCATACCAAATAAAAAGGTTACAATCGAAAGGGAACAACAAAGAGTAGGGTAATAACTGGTACATAGCGAACTGGGAGGGGAGCCAATGAGTATTAAAGAAGAGGACCACCCAGCGTGGGCTTAGGGTGTAGGTCCAAAGCATTAGAGCAGATGATCCGAGAACCTTTTAAGGTAAGAACTTGTTCATGAGGAATCTTTTTACCTCCAATTTGAAGGCAACCTTGGAGGAGATTCTGCGTATTTCCGGTGGGAGAGAGTTCCAGATCTTCGGGGCAGAGCCGGAGAAAGCACGGTGACATGTTCTCTTTTTGCGAAAGATCTGTGGTTTCAGGAGGAGAGAGTTAGCACTCCTAGCAGGTCTACCCCCTCCGGATAATTCTAGCTTTTGCGCTAGATAGCTGAGGGTTTTGAAATGGAGGGGTTTGAGAGTCAGACAGGCAATCTTTAGCTGAATTCTTGCTTCATATGGCAACCAGTTTAGGGATTTTAAGACTTAGGGAGATGTGCGCATTTCTTTTGGTACCCGTAACCAATCTGGCCGCAGCATTCAGTGAAGCCCTTAGTGGAGCCAAGGTATAGTTGGGGAGGCCACATAGCGTAGCACTGCCATAGTCTAGCTTTGGCAAAACAAGCGCTTGGACCACATGCTTGAAGTCAGCTTGTGCGAGGAACGGTTTGAGATTCCTGAGTATCCTCATCAGGTGATTAGCTCCCTTGCACACATTGCTGATATGATTCTTCATGTTCAGATGCTTGTCCAGGGTGATTCCGAGCGATTTGGCTGAGTCAATAATGAGGGGGGAGCAGTTGAAGGCAGTGAGGTGGTTCATCCAAAGGTCTAACTTGGGGATGTGATTCGGGGGGGAAATGAGAAGGAATTCTGGTTTGGAGGTGTTGAGCAAGAGGTGGTTCTCAGTTAACCAGTTTTGAGTATTTATTAAGGTAGTGGTGAGTGATATGAGGTTATCCAGGGAGGAGATTTTCAGATAGAGTTGCGTATCATCCGTATACATATGGAAGAGAATGTCCGCAGAATTTAGTGCATTAGCTAACGGTTCCAAGAACAAGTTGAAGAGTATGGGAGATAAGGCGGACCCTTGGGGGACCTCCATGGATACTGGTGATGGCTGGGAGAGAGAGTGGTTCGCCTTAACTCTTTGGGATCTGTGGTGGAGGAAGGACGAGAACCATTGCAGCACCGAACCAGTGAGGCCCATCCTGTGCTCCAAAATGGATAGAAGGTTGTCGTGATTAACAGTGTCAAACGCAGAGGAAAGATCAAGAAGGATAAGGAGGCAGGATTCATTTTGGTCAAGCATTTTTAAAATGTCATCCATAACGTGAGTGAGCGCTGATTCGGTGCTATGCCCACTCCGAAAGCCAGATTGATGTTGGTCCAGGAGATGGAAATTGTCGATGTGGGCACAGAGTTGAGATTGGTCGCATTTTTCTAGGAAAACCTGATTGATTTAATTGAGAAATAGGGCGGAAGTTGTTAAGGTCCGTACTATCTGCGGTAGGCTTTTTTAAGATCGGTGTTACCTGAGCAGCTTTTAGGCACTCCGGGATCGTACCTTGTGACAGAGACGCATTGACAATCTTTGTCCAGATGGGGGTGATGACATCCTTGATTTCTTTGAAGATGGAAGGTGGTAACGGGTCGCTGTAATGATTAGATGGGTTGATACTCTGAAGAAACTTGTTAATGTCTCTTTCACTGAGGGGAGTGAAGGTACCCCATGTGGCATTGTTCTTGGAGCTCAGGCTAGTCGGTTCGAGCTTCTCTAATTGTGCCGGGGGGTGGGGGGGCGGAGACCCACCGGATAGCAATAGGGCCTTCCTAGAGTCAAGATCAATATTGATGAGTCTAGATTTCTCAGTAAAGAAAGCAGCCAGGTCATCGCATGAAGGCGGGCTGACTCCAGAGTCTGAGCGGTTTGGTGCTTCCACCGATTGTTGTTTCACCAGCTCAAAAAGTTTCTTGGGGCGATTAGCGGCTTGATTAAGTTGGGATCTGAAGTAGTTCGCCTTAGCGATCTTGATTTGTTAGTTATAGGAGCTCCTTACCGATCTCAGGATTATTAGCTGGTCCGAGGATGGTTTGGATCTCCAGGAACGTTCGATTGCCCTAAGGTTGAGGCGTTCCGAGTTTAAGTTGTCGTTGAACCACGGTTTGGAAATTTTTGTTGGAGTGGAGCAATGGAATCCATGATGCTAGAGATAGTAGAGTTGTAGAAGTCAGTGAGTGCGTGTACCTCGGACATGTCACCTTGTGAAGAGAGGGCAAATTTACAGTGGGTTGCTAGATCTGCTGTATTGATATCTCTGAGGTCCCTTTTCCAAATCTTCGATTTCGTTGGTTGAGCCTTCCTCAGAGTGACCTCCAAGTTGATAAAAAAAAAGATGCTGTGATGATCGGACCAATCGCAAGGGGTAATGGTGTCCAGTGTGATGGTGTGACCTTTGGTGATGATGAGGTCCAGAATTTCACCTTTATTATGAGTTGGCCGGTCACAATGTTGAATCAGCTCGTGAACACTTAAGAAGGATTTGAGGCATGTTACAGCTTGGTCATTGAGGTTGGACCAGTGAAGGTTGAAATCACCGAGGAAGATTTGGGGCAAAAAGGAATCAACATTGCCAGAGATTATTTCCATTAAATGTTCGATGAAGGGGAGGTTGTCCCCAGGGGGGTGATAAAATGTGTGTAGTTTGCACACCGAAAGGTTGTGACTAGAGATGTTGAGACAAAGATATTCGCATGAGGATGGCGTAGAGGACTCCGAGTGGGAGACCGCTAGTGTGCTCCGATGTATACAAGCTAGGCCACCGCCCGGCTTTATAGCTCTGTCTAGACGGATTATGTCATGGGTAGGGGGCACTAAGAGTTCTAGGATAGGAGTGGAAGCGGGATTGAGCCAAGTTTCAGTGAGGATGATGATGTCTATCTCATTGTGTTGGATGAGGTCGAATATGTCAGAGGCGTGTTTGCTGGCTGACCTGCAGTTGAGTAGTACACATTTAAGTTGCACCGGTGTATGAGGGGGAGGAGTCTGTATGATGTTCACTCTCATAAGGTTGTCATTATTTATGCCTCTAAGGTTGTGAGGGGGTTCTCTGTTCAGGTTAGAGTGAATAGCTTCAATTTGCCCCGGAATAATCTTGTTAGTGTCTAAGATAAGCGAGTAAGAGTTTAGTAGGTCATCGATATCGTTAGACGCGAGATAGGCCTTCGCTCTTCTAGGGCGGGAGTGAGCGTTAGGTAGGGATATGGTTTTAGAGATAGAGAGGGGCGGAGGCTGACCACTGCGAGTTCTATTACTAACTGGGGCTAGTAATCCATTATCCTGGATGGTGAAACTTCAGAGGTGGAACAAATCATGGTGCCATCAGATTCTATATAAATAGTTCTACTCAATTTGGCCATCAGATCTCTTCGTAACAGATTAGCTGGAGAAAACAGTAGACATCCATCAGTGTGGCTCCCTCCTACTTCTATCTCCACTGGTTTGGTAAAAGGAACCCTTTTTACTTCCCCAGAGAATCCTTGTGTGCCCATTGATCTGTTGGGAATTGGAATGCCCCCCTCTATAATACAGGATCTGGTTGCTCCTGTATCTATGAGGAATGCATACCTTTTGTCATTGATAGCTACCGTCACAGTTGGTTCCTCGTCTGGCCTGTGCGTCACTGACAAGACTGGACATACAGAAATACTCTGCGGGCACCTTCATTGTATACATCCTCCCTCAGAATTCGGAAAGGATTTCCTCCCCTCACAACTACACCTCCTTGTCCACTTTGAAGGGGAGTCTCCATTGGGGGTGCTTTGTAGCCTTATGAGGTGGCGCCTGCTGCGTCTGAGGCAGTACTGGTGGCTGTGTATTTTGGGATGGTGTCTGCGGCACATATATTATTTACGGATTTGGTGGTGGTTGTACTGTTGTGTTCCCCGGCTGATTATAAATTCCAACTCTTCCGGTTTGCTCATCCTATCTTTTAGTTTTGCAGTCTCTAACAAAATGCCCAAACTTCTGACAATAATGACATACCTGGTCCTTCTTTGGAGGACCCATCCTACCTCTTCCTATTCCTCCTCTACTACTTTCCTGCATCCTTACATTATCCTGCTGCTATGGATACTGTTGTTGGGTGGTCCCTGGGATCGATCCCACAGACATTGCAGTTATCTGAGTGGTGGCTGCAACTACATTTTCTTCTACTGCTCCTTTCTTCGCCAACTTCTGCTGCACTAACTTGGCTGCCGCTTTCTCCGTCACTTCCTGTTTGTTCCTTTCTACTGCTTTTTCATGCAAAAATGTATTATGTGCGCTTGTATTTCTGTCTGGGGCTTGGCTTCTAGCGCCACTGTGTTATCTAGGCTGTCCTGCACGTCAGAGGGCAACCCTTTTTTAACTATATTATAAAATAATACAGCATTGCTTCCTGTTACTTCCCAACCCTGACCTACTTCCTGAGTCCATTTCTCTTTCATCCTGTGTAGAAACTGAGCTGAATCCTCAGTTGGCTGCATTGACTGAGCCACAAGAGATCCAATGTCGGACCTATCAAGATACTTCTTCCTCCTCAGCTGATCTCAAACCATTGTTCTAACCAAATTAAATGGAGACCCATCCCACCTAGTCTCAGTGAGGGTAAAATTTCTTACTCCAGTCTTTTGAAACACAGTGTCTGTCTCATCCCCTATAAGGGAACCGAGCAGACTCTTTATGTCCCCTACTGCTATGGTGATACCTGCGGTTTGTTTCTTAAATGCTGTAATCCATTTCCCTGTTCCCTCTGTGAGCAGTGTGTAGTATGCTACAGCATCTCCTCTCTATGATACCTTCCCCGCTCTGTATGCTTACATTCTTGTATCTTCTTGCTTAGATCATTTATAGAATGTTATTATGTCATAGTACTGCCCTTGTACAGAGATGTTTGTATTTGAAGCCAGGGTCAGTTAATGCTGTGGCTGCTGGTTGATGGATGAGATCTTCTTTCTGGATTAAACCTGCTTCAACAACTTAACTGCATCCAGCGTCTTACTTCAAGAATGCTACACTGGCGTAGTCGGCAGGCGCAATTCCAGAAGATCTCAACACAAGGCAAAGCCCATTTAAGAAAAGCTCAAATCTGGTGAGAGAGAACCTTTTTATTGACATTCAAAACACTTTACATAGCGTCATTGACTCTAACGCGCTTGTAGTAAAGTGTCATCCTTTTACTGATACTGTTCTCTATTGACCTTCACTAGTTATGGCTTTCGTGTTTGCTTAACTAGTCTTCATCCTATTTCAAGTTCAGCTTTCATCGTCTTCAGAGAACGATTTTATTGGGATATGCTGTATGCACTTTAAAAGATCCCAATTCTACACATTAGTGACGGTATTGCAGCACCTTAATTTTGTTTTTAACATATGTGCAGCAAGCGTAACGAGAACAGCTGTCTCAAGCATTCTAACGGTCCCGCAGCAGCTTTGTTTTTTTTTTTCAAGCGTGTGAGAGATTCCACAGCGGCCTTCCCGTAAATCATCTGCCGCGATCTACTTGGAGAAAAAGAATTTCAATCGCGGGTCGTTTCTGTTTGTGCCGTGATTATAATTTGACAGTTTCAACCCAATGTCTTTGTGCTGCGAGACAAGTAAATAACATTTCTCGTACCTGAGATCAGTTCCGCCTTGAATTACTGCCTGCTTGGAGCCTCTACGTTTCCTGTTGTATTCATCAGCGCTCATATGATTGGCTTTTCTCGTCCTATTAAGAGGCGAGTGGGCGTGTCTGGGTGTGTTCAAACCCCACGTTACATAGCTGATCGTTTGCCTGAGTAAATGACTTTGCTGCATTTGCTTTTAGCAACGTTGGACTGACTGTTCCGTCTTCACTGCATATGCTGAGAGATTTTACCCCACGTTACATAGCTGAGCATTTGCATGAATAAATAACTTTGCTGCATTTGCTTAGTGCAACAATAGACTGTTCTTTCTTCACTGCATATGCTGAGAGATTTTGACAGCTTATGTTCGTTCCTGAATTAAAATCTTCGCTTCATTTTTGAGAGCAACATTACACTTTTCTCTGCGTTGGCTGAGTTATATACTACTACTAGTTTAGTAGATCTTCTCAATGATACGCACATTGTTATATTGATAAGGATTTACCTGCATTGCGTGTCAACTCAATGATACACACATTTACTACAAGGATTCCTTACATTGCGTGTTGATTCAATGATACGCACACTTAAGTTTTCTTAACAAGGATTTAAATTGTGTAGTATATAGTTGTGTATGCAATATATTGTCTCTAATTCAGTTTTTGCTTCTCTAGTGGTTCTCACTCTCAAATAGCACAAACACTTAGCGTGCTTTTCTTTTGTGGTTTACATTATGCAAAATGTTACTGCAGCTCCGTTTTTCTTTGTAGTCCAGGTGTACCACCAATAAAGTGGCAGAAATGGAAAAACGTATTTGAAAGGTATGCCACGGTTTGTGGAACTTCCTTAGTGTGGAAAGGAAGACGTCATTGCTTCTACATTGCTTGGGCTCTGAGGGTCAAGATGTTTTTGATCATTTACCTGACTTATCTAATGCAGAGGCAAGTGAGTTGAATGAGTATGAGATTTGCATAAAAAAATTAGATAAGCACTATTTGCCCAAAGTTAGTACCATCCTAGAGAGATATCATTTTGCTAAGAGAACGCAAAGGGATGATGAAACCGTGGAAGGCTATGTGACTGACTTAAGAAAACTTGCTTCTTCATGCAAGTTTGAAAACTTAAGTGATGAACGCATCCGTGATCAATTCATGTTTGGGTGCAACATGGAGAAAATAAGAGAAGAACTTTGGTTACGTGATGAACCGAAATTAGATGAAGTTCTTACTGTTGCTAAAAGAATAGAGCATTCCTTAAAATGTGTTGCTGTTATAAAAAGGAGAGTGAGAAGGATACCAAAATACAAGTTGTTAAAGTTAAAAACCAAAGATGGAGTGAAAGGGACAGAGAGAAGTCTCAAAGAGACAGAGGGAAGTTACATCTTAGTAAGGAGGAGTCTAAAGATAGAATGACTAGTTTGAAATGTTATAGATGTGGCAACCCTGGTCACCTTGCCAATGACAAGAGGTGTCCAGCGTTGAGTCAAACTTGTGCAAAATGCAAAAGAAAGGGGCATCTCTCTGTCATGTGTAAAAGTAAATCTAATATTAGAGTCAAAAAAGTTGAAGTTTATGAGGGTGACAACTCTGAGATAAGTTCAGATTACTTTGAATGTGGTCAAATTGTTGTTCAAGTTCAAAATGTTCCAGGTAAAAAGACTTGTCCTTTTGATACGATTACTGTTGAAGGGAAACCTACAAGAGTTCTTTTCGATTCAGGTGCCAAGATTACAATTGTATCTAATGAATTTTATCAAACTAAATTGAAAGGAAAAATTAATCTTCTGAAACCTGATATTACGCCTTTGGCTTACGGAGGAGAACCCATCAAATTACATGGGTATTTTATTGGTCTCATTGAGTACAAAAACAGATATGTATCTGGGAAAATTTATGTGTCCAAGAAAGGGGACAGTATTATTAGCTGGCTACATCAGGGTGATTTAGGTGTGTTTCTGGATCCTAATTCTGACCCTCCTATCCTAATTAGGGACAAGATTTCTACTCCCATTCATATTGAGAAGAAAGTTTCTACTCCTATTCTCATTAAGGATAAAGTTTGTAAAGTAGAGAAGCCTGAAGAAAATGAATTCTTACATATTCTTGAAAAAGAGTTTCCAGGTGTTTTTAAACATGAATTGGGATGTTTGAGGGGATATCAACATAAAATTAAATTAAAAAGTGATGCCATACCTGTATGTTGTAAAGTGAGAAATGTACCGCTTTCTGTAAAAGATGATATGGAAAAGGAAATTTCCAAACTCAAGGGTGGTGGTATAATAGAAGAAGTGGAAGGGACAGAATGGTTAGCTCCGGTGGTCGCTGCCAGGAAGCCTAATGGTGATTTGCGCCTTTGCATTGACTTGCGCCAACTAAATAAGAATGTAATTGTAGATAGATATCCTCTACCTAATATCACTGAATTACTTGTATTACTAGGTGGTGCAAAAGTGTTTAGCACAATTGATCTTACCTCCGCATACCATCAAATTGAACTGGAGGAATCCTGTAGAGATCTTACGGCATTCATTACACCATTTGGCACGTTTAGGTTCATCAGGATGCCTTTTGGTTTGGTTTCAGCTTCATCCGTGTTTCAACGAGCCATGGAGAATGTACTGAAAGACTTCACTGGGGTCTGCATATATCAAGATGATATTCTCATATTTGGTGATGATGTGGAAGAGCACGATGCCCGATTAAGATCAGTTTTAGGAAAGTTATGTGCATGCAATCTTACTATAAAAATGGAAAAGTGTAAATTTAGATCTGATTCCATCAATTATCTAGGACATAATATAAGTGGTGATGGAGTTAAACCAAAAGATGACCTGGTGACCACTATTCAGAATATGAGCTCGCCTGCCAATAAAGAAGAATTAATGAAGTTCTTAGGCATGGTGGAGTACTATGCCAAGTTCGTGAAGAACTTTGCAGAGCTTTCTACAAGTATGAGATATTTGTTGCATAAAGGAGTGAATTTTGAATGGTCAGAGGTATGTGAAAAGGAATTTATTTGCATTAAGGAAAGCTTGAGTACAGCTCCTTCCCTGCAGAGTTTTGAACCTAAGGTCAAACCTATTCTCACCACTGATGCTAGTGAGAAAGGCTTGGGGGCAGTTTTACAGCAGCATGGTCTCTCTGGCATAAGAACTATTATGTTTTTGTCACGTAGCTTAAGGGATGCTGAGACTCGTTATTCCGTTGTGGAGAGGGAATCCCTTGCAATCTTTTGGGCCATCAAAAAGCTAAAAAAAATTCTGTGGGGTGTTGACTTTGAAGTGCGAACAGACCATAAACCCTTGGTGGAGATATTCAATAAGAAAGGTTTGGATTTGATCTCCAGTCGGATCACCAAATGGGTTATTGGCCTGCAAGAGTATTGTTTTTCTCTTAGGTACATTCCTGGTATTAAAAATGGAGTGTTTCTCACTAAGGGGTTATAAAAAGAGGAGTGAATATAAGCATCCACATCACCACTCCAGAATATGTACCTCACACAAAATAATGGGACGCTAATTATTACAACAAAAACTACAGATTATGTGTACGGGGAAAAGGGAAGTCATTATCTTAAAGACGAGAACCCTCACTCACCCAAGGGTGACATGCTTCATCATTGGGTCCCCTCTTACACACTGCGACCGCAAGGTACACAGTATGGGCTACAGCTCTCCCTCTGGAGAGGAGCGTGAGGTGTTTACTGATATTCCCAATGTAAGCGATTGGGGTGAGGGGCAGAGTGCAAAAGAAAAACTAATAGTGTGTTAAAACTAGCTCATGGGTGACTAAACTCAATTTATTCCATGTCCCCATAGACTAGGGTTAAAAAGGTCAGTGATATATAGGACTGAATGTCCTATTCATCAAAGGTCAACATGTTTCTGCCAAATGACCAACAAGGTTCGCGGCATTCATCAGGACCTAAAGCAATGTCACTCTGCTGAACTTAGATAAAAATAAAAATAAATATAAAATGTATAAACACCATACTTAATTGTCATGGTTATTCTGACATGGTACCAGCTGCAGTCCGGTCCAATGTCTAGGCGGTAATATAATTTTACCTCCACCTTATGGGAGTTTCTACCTTAGATCACAGATTTCTCTAGTTCCTCTGTGTCCTCAATATGCGGCATGATTTTGTTGTACTGCTCTGATAATACCTCCATGGGCCTTCCAGCTTGATGATGAGGAAGGATTCAAGCAGGTGAATCTATTACACATACCATGGTTGTTGACATGTACTCTCGGTGGCCTGAAGTTTTCTTCATGTCAGTAATCGATTCTGTTCATGTCATTAAGTGTTTAAAAGTGTTATTTTCTAGGGAAGGTGCTCCAGAGTCTATTCTTACTGATAATGGTGTACAATTAATATCAAAGGAGATGGAGGAGTTTCTGTCTTCGAGAGGCATAGTCCACAAAACTTGTGCCCTTTATCATCCCGAAACCAACGGAATGGTTGAGAGATTCAATAGAGTTCTCAAAGAGTCCATTGCCATGGCAAAAGCTTCGTCTTTGGAATGGAAAGGGGAAGTGCTTAAGAAAATTGAGGAGTATAGAATGACTCCTCATGGCACTACGGGGAAAACTCCTTTTCTATTATTCCGGAACAGAGTGCCTAACACTTG
The DNA here is from genome assembly GCA_963921515.1 of Calotriton arnoldi. Taxonomy (NCBI): domain Eukaryota; kingdom Metazoa; phylum Chordata; class Amphibia; order Caudata; family Salamandridae; genus Calotriton; species Calotriton arnoldi. The sequence goes on from CAWUFW010000280.1 coordinate 390,418, forward strand.
TGTTGAACCTGCTTGGGTCAATAGATATGAGTTGTCCAAGGGTAAGGAATGTGTTTGTGATGGAAAGGATGTGCAGCAAAGGGAGGAATGGAAGGCTGTTGAAAGGAAAAAATATTTTGATAATAAAAGAGCTGTAAAAGAAATTAATGTGAATGTAGGAGATTGGGTTTCAATCAAACGTCCTGGTCTCTTAGGTGGTTCTCCTACTAAGTATTTTAAACCTATGATGGTTATCAAAGTTTTTAAAAATGCTGTAAAAACTCAAGATCATCGCATATGGAATCTTAACAGAGTGGTGATTGTAAAGGGGAAGTTTGATGGGAGGTGTGAGGTGACCCGCAACGAACACCACTGCTCTTGGTCTTCCCACGCATCTTCCCACGCTTAATACCGATGGGATGGAAAAGATTAGGCGTTCTTCCAGGGTGATTAAACGTCCTGGTTATCTTAATGATTATGCTTGACTTGCATGTGATAGTTTTCTATGCATAGTATGTATATAGTTTGTTAAGGAAGGGAGGTGTGTAGTATGCTACAGCATCTCCTCTCTATGATACCTTCCCCGCTCTGTATGCTTACATTCTTGTATCTTCTTGCTTAGATCATTTATAGAATGTTATTATGTCATAGTACTGCCCTTGTACAGAGATGTTTGTATTTGAAGCCAGGGTCAGTTAATGCTGTGGCTGCTGGTTGATGGATGAGATCTTCTTTCTGGATTAAACCTGCTTCAACAACTTAACTGCATCCAGCGTCTTACTTCAAGAATGCTACACAGTGGCAACAGTTTTCTGAGATTCTCCTTGTCCATCTGTGGCCAAGGAACATAATGGGATGCCTCTGGTTAGTTGCGTATTGGGGGCATTTGTTGTAAGGGAGTGGTTGAACGCCGGGGACATTTCCGTGTTTAGTGGTAATCGCAGTCTGAATCTTCATAAAGAATGCAGTTCTCAGTATTCACAATATCGTGTGGATCAAAAGATCCTTCTTGTGGCCATGGATTCATTTGTGGAACTAACTGCTCTGTCCAGTCTACTAAATTATCTACATATGGCACAAGATGGTACCAGCTAGTCTCTTCTTCAGTGACTACCTCACTAGGAGTGAAATCTGCACTGTGCAAAATTGATTGAACACTCATTTGCTGCACTGGTCTATCCTGAAGTGTCAATCCTCCCATATCCTCACAGGATCCCATCCTGGTATCTGGCTGGTCATATGTGCCCTGAAACCGCATTCGTCCAAGCTCTGTCGCTTGAGTTTTCATACCTCTAGAAAGCACATCCTGCTCTCTTTCTCTAGTATCAATATGTTTGGGCAATTTCCTTGCACTCCTTGGTTGGTCCAAATCAATAAGGGTCTTTCTTGGAACTCAGTATCATAGGTGGGGTGCCTGTCTTTTGGGGTTTGAAGCAGTTCACCCATGCTATTCACCGGCTTGTGTATAGCCTCTATCCTATTTGTTAATTCCCAAAACCTCCCTGCATCTGGGTTGTATAATGATTGTGATATTCCTCTCCCCTTACTTCTCTGGCACCTCTCCTACTCTCACTGTGTGATAACCATTCTTGGACACTTTCTGATGCAACTACTACATTCCCCTTCTCCTCCGGCCAAGGTGGTAAACTGTCTATGGTCCTTCTGCGCTCCTCTTCTCTTCCTTGAGATACTGGTCATTGTGCCATACTTACAGCCCTATCCACATAGTCACTCCATCTTGTATCATCTGTATCCCTTCGATGCGGGGTAGACGCCTGCTCTCTAACTACCCTTCCTGTGGTGTCCCTTCTTTGCAACAAACGTGATGGTGCTGATGATGTATGTGACTGGTCATCACTATCTCCTAGACTTTGCTCTCCGCTTTCATCTTTCTGGGGGAAGGGTGAATCTAGATGCAGTACGAACTGTGCTTCTAGTTGCCCTGAGAACTAGAAGTCATCTACCCTTGTTTGTCACCTAGGTGTACTCGTATGTCCTGGCATTGGCGTTTTTTGGGGGACATTAAGTGTGGCTTTTGGAGAGCGTGGAGGGGTCCCTATTTCAGGGTTCTCAAATCCCGCTGCAGCCTCTTGTAGCTGCATCAGTGGGTAGATACTAAGTACCTTGGGAGCACTGCTCGTAGGATCATATGGAGGTGGGGAACAGACAGGGTATTAGAGGCACCATCTTTTGAGGAGTCTTTAGAATTGTCACAAAAAACTTGTCATAGAGCTTCTCTCTTCTGCAGTTTGGCCCCTTCATATTTACTTCTAAGGTACGTAGTAATATGCTTGAGTACCTTATCGTTGAACGTTCCCTCCTTTGGCCAGGGATATATATGCTTTTGGATGGCTTTAACTGACTCCATGTTATATTGTTGTAATTTTCTTTGATCATGCGGAAAAGTCTTTTGCATTTGCGCTAAGGGAGTGCTTTCTACAATTTAACCTTTTATCTAATTCTACAAATATTACTACTTTTTAAATAACTTGCACAAGTATTTAGAGAACCTGAGAATTCATCAGTTCTTTTCCAATTCACCACTTATGCGATGCATTTAAAATATCAACTTTTATCTTACCAATTATGCGATGCACATCAAAAATATAAATTGTTGTCCTTACCAATTATGCGAATGCATATGAAATATCAACTTTTAGCTTACCAATTATGCGTTGCACATCAAAAATATATATATTTTTATCCTTACCAATTATTCAAATCATATAAAAATATCAATTGTTTTTCTTCCCAATTATGCACCTTATGCAACATTACACAACAACATCATACTGTGTCCACATTTCATTCATACACACATGCACCCATCATCAGCATAAAAATACAAACACTTCTACTTCTTAAAAACGATAATCAATATTTTCTACTCTACTTGGTAAATACAATCGGCAACCCCTGGCCACTTTCCTCCACGCTTGAGAGGGGGTTCCTTTCAAACCTTGCGTATTTGAGACCATGGAATAACTTTCTGGACATTAGGTCCAGGGCAGTAATTTGAGTGTTCAGATAGTATCTGGAGGTAAAGTTTAGCGACACCTGCTTTTCAGCTGTCCCTCTGTGTCAAGCATTGGAACACATATTGGCGCATTCCAATTTCAAATTAACCAGACTGACCACTTCCAACGTTATATTAGGAATATCAGGTTAACCGGTTATGCAGCGCCTCAGTCAATAGTTCCTATTCTACTCAGTAAATGCAACTGGCAACCCCTGGCCACTTCCCTCCGCGCCCAAGAGGAGATTCCTTTCAAACCATGCGTTGTTAAGACCATGGAATGACTTCTGGACATTAGGTCCAGGGCACTAATTTGAACCTTGGCTCCTTCCAATTTCAGATTACCCAGACTGACCACTTCCAACATTATATTAGGACTATCAGGTTAACCTGTTATGTAGGCACCTTAGCTATTGTGCACCACATGTACACAATGCACAACATCGCATGCGGTACCCTTATCTCTGACAACATTATATTTACATCTGCGTTTAGCGTTGCCAAGAAAAACACGTCAATACATAAACGTGGAACGTGATCCTCTCTGTCCTCTCCTTAAAAAGATGGCAGTCCCCGGATCCTCCCCAAACCCTGTGCAGAGGCGGAACTTTAGCAAACACAGTGTCTGCTTACCTCATCAAAAGGTGCACAGTGATCTATGTAGCGGGGGTAGGCGGTCATCTGGTGTCAACAATCGGGTGGGGGCAAAAAGGGATCTCCTGGCTGACTCGCCAACTGTTGCGGGGTGACTAAAACCTTTAAAATAAAGACACAGACTCCTCTTGGCAATGCAAAGACATCTATTTACTGTTGCAACAGGGAGACAAACCTTGGCTGCACACAGGCAGGCTGTCGGTCTCTCTCCAATTTCTGCTCCAAAGGCAGCTATTTTTATACACAAGTTGCACAATGCCTTATCACAAAACAGCAAATAATAATTGACTTACAGGTTACAGATTGAAGACTGAAAAACACTCAAAGACCTTTGACCTCATAACCCCAAACTCTGACCTAATCCCCTACACACTCTTTATTGCACTTCCCTCAATGCTCAACAAGCAAAGCATTCTTCTACTCGTGAATGCATGTGTATTTTTGGCAAATGTAATTTCAGTTGAGTGTGTGCTTTCATCGTTGTGCACCTAAAACCTCCATGTGTTCTAAGCCATTTTGATTTCCTGGACCCATTGTCTAATCAGGTTACAATCTCTTTGGAAGTGTGCTAAACCCATAAATATTTTTATGCTCACTACACAGAGTTGGCCTTTAACTGAAACCCTTTCAAGTTACCTATTTCATTGTGTCCATAAGTGAACTTTTCACCTTACTCTGGTCAGCGCACAATTTGAGCCTGAGCTGTTCAATTTGGGCCTGAGCTGTTCTTTCAACACGTACAGCTGTATGTTTTCTGCTGGTGTTTGGTTTCGCACCATGTTTTCATTTTTTACATTTTCTACTGTGGGTTTATATTTTACATTTCCTACAACACCTTTCACTAGTGCACTATAAATCCGAACTGTGGTGGCCTCTCGAGAGTGGAGATCAGTGCACTCTCACCTCATTGGTCAAAGTTTAGATCTGTTTGTGCTAATAAAATTCTACTGTTTTAAGCTTTTTCTAATTTGATTTTGTTGTACTGCTCTGATAATACCTCCATGGGCCTTCCAGCTTGATGATGAGGAAGGATTCAAGCAGGTGAATCTATTACACATACCATGATTGGAGTACTGTAGTTAAAGGTATACCTACTTTAAGGCTTGAAACTGATGTACAAGGATGACCGGTATTTTGCTTTAATGGGTGGTAAAATGAGTTCTACATTCTGCTTCCTGAGGTCACTTCAGCCTCAGCAGAATGTACATCATTGTAAACTTATTTTTGTTCAGGATGCACATATTTTATTTTTGCTTTGCAAGATGTAGAGTTTCCGATCAGGAAGTGGGTGATGGGAAAATGATGATGATGTCATCTTTGAATATTCTGGTGGTAGAAATACATCTCTTAGCAGGATGCATGTTGTCAATAATGATTATGTAAATACCAAGTACTGATTATGAAAGGAAAACTGTTAATGGAGCAGGAAGCTATTAGTGGGAAAATGATGATGATAATGCCACTAACTATGAAAGCAAACATGTTTTAGTCTCTGAGCAAAATGTTGGTTCTAAACTCTTCAGAATGTAATTCCCTGTAGATCTTTTTTCAACTGGTTTGCTCTTCTCTTTTCCAGCAGGCAATCACGTTTGAAGACATCGCCATTCGTTTCTCTAAAGAGGAGTGGGAGAGTCTAGAAGACTGGCAAAAAGCACTCTACAAGGATGTGATGAAAGACAACTATGACACTCTTCTCTCAATAGGTGTAGCACCTTTCTGAAGCTCTTTGTTATGTACTTGGTGCTCTTCCTCTGCCCCCCCCCCCCCGTGTCTTAAAATGCTGGCAACAAACATAAAAGGCAATGGTTCATTCCATACTGTGATGTGTATCACTTTGAAACTTTAAGGTTCTTGATATGTGTTTATCAGAGCAAATTTCTTACCAGCAGCCAATTGTAGTTGACCTTATAGAAACCTAAAAAGATATTTATGGTATAAAGGAAGAAGAGAAGGAGAACATAATGTATATTTTGAAATACGGGATTTGGATTGGGTACCAAAATCATAATTAAGCAAGCCAAGAATGCCACTGAATTAGCCAAATCAATCTGAATAACAATTGCAGAAGGCATTTTTCATTGTTCATTGTAAATATCAGATTGGTTATCCAGGTAACCAGTTGGAATTGAAAAAAGTCAATTAGTTTGTAGTTTGTAATTCATGTTCTGAATCTGTATTTCTAAAAACATCTAAATGTATATCCTGGCAGAGATGCTGATGGACAGCAGCACAATTGCAGGAAATTGTTCTCTGCCAGGGTGAAACAGAAGTGCAGGCAATAACTTTTTCGGCAGTACAAAATTAAACGAAGTTCAGCCTTTGTTTTACTTTAAAATACCTTTGTACACATAGCCATTATTTAATACAAAGTCATATGTGTGACTATGTAAGTGATACCTTATAGTAGACTCAATATTAAGTAACCATTAATAACCAAGAGTAAGTTTAAAATAGTCTTAATAATTTACACTATTTCTACGTCAATTTTGTGCATGTGTTAGCATTTACATGCAACACTGCTTTAATAACTATATTCAAGTAGACAAATATTCACTGTTGACTCAAAACCCCTATAACCTAATAAAATAAGCACTTCAACAATTTCACTGAGTACCAAAAACACACTTAAATGCATGCTGCACAACTGCAGATTGGCAGCAGCACATAAAATCAGAATAAGAGATGCCCCTACTTTTACTGATTTTGATACCTTTGAGACCGATTTAGAGTTTGGCAGACAGCATAAAAGCAGTCAGAGTAGGGGTGGACTATATGTCTGCCAACCTTCCTTTACTCTACCTGTCATACATAGAGTTCACTGCTGGTCCCGTCTGGAAGTCTATGTTTTGTGTATGAACTGCGGTTCATGCAAAGCCATTTAAAAGTTTGGTGTCCGTCATTGTTGACAGATGCATACAACAAACTTTAAAAAAAAAAAAATCTTTTTCAAAAACACTTTCAAAGCGTGAGCTTGTTTTTGCAAAAGGAGAAAAACTAGTGGCCAAAATCATGGGAGTTTTCTCCTATGGTGTTGGGATAATTTTTTTTTATTTTTTTTTTATTTCTCCTTTACTGCCAAAAAAAAAGCAATTTTACCACCCACACTAAGGGGCCGATTCCGATTCGGGCTGGAAATCTCTCCGACCGAGCCGGACCCGGAGAGATTTCCGACCGAATCGGACTCTGGCAGTTCCACCGAATGAGTACGATGCGCACGTATGCCATCGGACTCGATTCGGTCGGACTCCCATTGAAGTCAATGGGAGCCAGTCGTACGACGCGTACACGGGCTCCCATTGACTCAATGGGCACGACGCGAACAAGGGCGCCCCCTACAGCGTGTTCGCGTCGATGCGGGTCGCACCGTACATGCACGTGTAGGGGGGACCCATGGCTCCCCCCTGTGTGCGACTCGCGTGCCTACGCTTCCAGGGGGGTCCGACACGGACCCCCAAAGTGCGGCTCCTTGGAGCCGGACTGCGTGAGTCGGTCGGAGCGGTCGCGATGCGCATCGTACTTACCCGGCCGGGGAACGTCTCCATTGCGCAGTGCGAGTCGTCCCCGTGCGAGTCGGTCGGAGCGGTCGGGTCCTGCAAACGAGTCGGTCGGAGATTTCGCGCTCGCATCGTACTCGCTCGCCCGGATGCACGTACGATTCGGTCGGGAAACAGGGCTCCGAATCGGATCCGGTAAAGCCGAATCCGATTCGGAGCCCTACCGGCCGAGATCGGAATCGGCCCCTAAGTAGGGTGGACGTTTGAATGGCTTACCTCCGAAGACACATAATTTCTCTGACCGTCAGGGTAAAGGTTACACTGACAGAGTAAATGTTACTCAGTTGGCATAAACCTGGCGGTCTGCCCGACTCAAATTGGGAAGGTGGACCAAGAGTTTGGCTCACAACAGAAATCCAGTCTAACATTTGTACTCGTATGCAATGCTGCATTTCGTAGAATAGGACAAGTCGAAAGCTTCCTTGAGGAACTCATCCAATATACACTGTTCAGGAACTTCTAAAAACCAACAACTTCAGTATATACAACACTTTCTCTGTTGCGGAGCCGCTCCATGACCTTCAGACATTGATAACAGTGAGTCTTCTTCATCCCCGATCCAGCCTCTCTATGTGGGATGCCCGGGCTTATCTCTCCAGGCATCCCTAGAAGACTTGAAAAATCTTGACTTTCATCTCTGCCCTGGGGTTCAGCCTCATCGCCTGGAGAGACTCTTCCTGTTGCCATAAACGTTGGAACTATCTTATTAGCTGGTTCCGAAGATTTCATAGTTCCAAGCCCTTGTCAATACCCACTTAACTTCCAGATGCCTATTGTGAGTGCAGCTGAACTGTGAGTGCTGACACCACTTCAAAATATTGACCTCGACCGATGGTACTTGGCTACCGAATAAAGTTATTACTACTACTACCTCGACCGATGGGTTTCGAGATGCATGCCCTGTATCCACTAACCATCTACAAAGGGACATCTGGACTAAAATCACACATTAATGACCTATAAGATCATCTGAACCTCTTAAAACAACTATCTAAGCACCCCAAATCAATTTACAGCTGCAGTTGTATTGTACCTTTAATAGGGTCAAAAATACCATTTAACCTAACTTCTCTATGGCTGCCTGATCAACCTTCTACTTCTGGCATCCCAAATGAATTTGTACGAACCTTAAACTTCTTTTGAGGCAAAAAGATGATTCTCCATATGTACCTACCCAAACATCTACAACAATTCCTAACCTGGTTTCCCCAAACCGAACCACAAATCTTTAAAAAGAAAATTAAATACTAAAAAACTCTTAAACAGTCAAAAGGTCTAACAGTACAAGTATTGCTTCTGATAATACATAGCAGTGCAGTCACAATACTCGCTGTCTATGTATGACGTAGACAGACTTATGAACTTGTTCTTCTCCTTCACCTTTCCACTTGCCTGATATTGTGAGGAATGTCAACGGTTCATCTACCGGTAGGAAGATAGAGGACATCTAGAAGTAATTCTGCAACATTGTGACTCACCACTCAGGCCCTCATATTAGGAAGCAGATGGCTTCAAATCAATAGCAGTGAATACAGAGTCTATATTGCCATTGTGCACTCTCTGCCACCAACATTAATTTCATCACACTGTACCCACTTAAGCTTACCAGTGCCTATCCTTGGCTTCAGACAGAAGTACGACTGCCAGTGATGTTCACTGCACCTCTGCATCATTTGCATATTATGCAAAGCAACTGTGAATTAATCTTGGGGTGCTCTGCCCCTTGTGCTGACTAGGTCCTCACAGATGACTGTCCATGAAGGGTAGCTTGCAAAAAAAAAACCCTGCTGAACTAGACTAGACCAACAGGTGCCTGCACTGCATTCACTGGTCTTCAAAAGAAAATATATGAACATAAAAAAGCATATGTTAAGTCATAGTGGCAAAGTCAACATTGGTCTGCAAGACTCCAAAGCAGATATCCCCTCCCAAAATAAATTACCACTGTCATCATACCCAAATAAGTTACATAGGAATACATATGAATGCAAGAATCTTGCTATGTCAGTTATCACCCCTAATACAGTAGTCATGGAGGATGATCTCAAACATTTCCTTGTGCATTTGACCATGCACATCTGTTTTCAGAACAGCACTCTATTGTATTTAATACTGTCGATTTTCCTGTCATGTCATTTCCCTAGACTTAGCAGACAATTTTCTGAAATTAGTGTCCCTCCATATAATTGACTTTCTCTCCCTGGAAACTTTTGAAATCTTTTTTCTTTGAAACCTCTGGAGTTCTATGATGAGAGGGAAAGTTGTTTGACTCTCTTTTGATCATAGTGCTGGTAGGTTCTCTCTTGTTTAAATAAATCTGCCTGATGGAATATTTAAAGCCAAGGAAAACCAGATATTCAGAGATTGTATGTAACTGACTTTTGTGCACTCTGAAATTTTCTTTGACCAGTTAATGTGAGAAAAGCAAAACCTCTTTTTCCCCTAGTAGAATGCTAATAATTATTCTGAGAAGTACATATTTCTGTTCCATCATTTTAAAAGCTATAAATCTCTCTTCTAACTTGGAACTAAACAGATTGGTATTTTTAGTGTTGTTATTCATTTTCTTCTTCATGTCTCTTAAGATGTCTTCTTTCAGGAAACCTGATTCTGCTCCATCTTCTCCTTTAATTACCTTACCTGATTTTGAAGAATGACCATACACCTTACTTGGCATCTTGTTTAAAATGCAGATGTGCTCCACCCATTACCTTCAGTCTTATGGTTTGCCAGCTTGACAGGAATTAATCTACTCTGCCGCTATTCTTGCTGGTGTCCATTCTCTAAGCAACTTTGTTTTCAGACTTAGCACAGTGTATTCATTTCAGTAAATGGTTATGCATTTTCTCCCTCTAGGTTGTCCTGTTCCCAAACCTGGCATTTTATCCTGGATTCATCAGCAGCATTACTGGGAGTGTGACAGTCCTGGAATCTGGAATGAGAGAGAGACTTCCAGCAGAAGCAGCGGTGTCAGTAGTTTAGGAGGTGGGCATTACAGAGTGTGATTCAGAGCTGTTATGTTCGTATGGCTGAGTACAAGCCCTTGCTTTCCATTTCCTGTTTCTTGATGGTTCTTTGAAAACTGCTTCCCTTTTTGCCCCTCCCCACAATATTTTATCCGTCATGGATATCCTCCTCGCTTGTCTACTTTACTGTATTGTGGTAGGTTTGAGACCAACACTAGTGAGTACATCACTTGACTCGTTATACAAGAAATCCCTACCTAGTGAGTACCTAGGGGATTGATGAGAAGATGTGTCCCTCTGGTGGCATGGTTTATTCTGAGTAAAGATCTAGCAGAGGTAGTATAAAAAGCGACTTTGAGGTGGGGCTTGGTGATGAGTCCTTAACATCATGGTCGGCCGATGAATCAGGAATTTGGGATGGTGAGTAGCTAGGGAAAGGCATGAGGTGGGAGATAGCACAGGAAATAGGCAGAGCCCCACTGCAGAACTAGTATGAAGTGAAAAAAACCATATAAAGCTCTCTGACAATAATCAAAGTCTTAACTTCCCCCATATGGCACAGCAGAAAAACTTGGTATTTGTAAAGGCCTACCTTTTGAAATAAAAGGGTCTTTCAGACCAAAAATGGTAGTGAATGCAAATTACTTTTTACTTTCTAGTGGCAAATAAACATTGAGTGCCCCCAGTTTAGCTAAGCTGTATTACACAGAACATTCTCACCTTACATGTTTGTGCATTGGCAGCACTGTTTCCTTTTATATTGTTCCATTTAAATGAATGAAAACAATCTAACAAGTTAGCTTTAGGTTCACAGCCTTTCCCAGTTTGCAGCTGCTTCACGGAAAGCAGTATGAAGTCTCATTTGTGAACACATGGCTGAGGGCTGAATTGTCTCTGCCCAAAAACCTGACGTAAAATCCTGCAAAACCCATCATCATCATGCTTACGGTAACCCAGTTTGGTAGCTGTGAGGGTGTTGTGTAGTTTCCACTAATTAGTAGGAACTGCGCATTTGTGGACGACATAAACGTAGGATGGTGTCAGACTGATTCCATGCACCCCCGTAGGATATGTCGTCCCTTGGACCAGCTTGCTTGCAGTGCCACTGTTAGACACCCCCACCCCCACCCAAACCTAAACAGGGAGCGAACAGTTCTGGCAACCACTGAACATGACAACTCTGTTCCCTCATGAACCATGGTGACAGATTTCAAACTTTCACCTAGTGACTCGTGTTTTTTTTCCGCTCAGAGAAATATATATAGAGTGCATGAAGGGGCGTTTTCAATATTCATTAAACCAGAGTGATTCTTGTATAAAAAATATATGGGCTGCGATGATTGATAGACAGAAGCAGATGAAAGTTATAATGAGTGTCAATACAGAGAATAAAACAAAGAGTTCCACCATCTTGTTGAGAAAGGTTACATATACATACATATAATAGGTTATAAAAATTGAGCGGACCCCTACGATGCTAACCCATGTGTCTATGGTGTGGATGTATGGTTTGCTCAGAAAACCCACGTCTGTGTGATCTAACCCCTTTACCTGGTGGGTAAGAGTGTAAGACCCTGTCTTGGTCACGAATTTGACACCCCTCACAGAGACCTCAATCAGCTTCTGGGTGAAAACTTCAGCATGCAGAGACCCCCATGAGATCAGCAGAAGTGTCTCCTTTATTATGTTAGGAAACAAAAGGCTATATATTGAAAATGGCATCCTTGCCTCAGGCCGAGATTGTGACCGGGCAACCATTGTTTGCGTTCTCCAGATAGTGGTGTCGCCATATGGATGTAATAATAAAACACATTTGTATTATGCACGTGAGAGGCCTTGCACCAATGCCAAGCCAGTGTGATAGTATTTTCACAAAGTATTCCGTGTCTGCAAGATCTGCTACGCATTGGCCAAGAAGCAGTCACTTCAGGGTTTACATGCTCATTCTACCAGAGCTAAGGCTGCAACCACTGCGATAGCGCGCGGAGTATGTGTCCTGTACATCTGTCAAGCAGCAACATGGGTATCTTCGGACATGTTTATCTTGACAGTTGGATCCTTTGCGACAAGCACTTTGCCCGTTCGGTCCTACAGGACTTTGATTTAAATTGTCTTTGCAGACCCACATCCGGGAAGGCATTGCTTGGGTATCTATTCTAAGGTAAGGAATCTGCAGCTAGAACTGTCTATCAGATGAACAAGTTACTTACCTTCGGTGACATCTTATCTGGCATCTAGGGGTAGAAGGAGTGCTGGTGCTTCCACCTCATTGACTGAAGTGCAGGTTGCTACAGATGAGGTGAATGTGCTACCAAATAAAAATGGTTGTTTAGGCCTATGGCCATTTTAACGCTGTTTGCTGCTATTTCAATGTACCGGGGATTCCCAGCCTGACGACAGGGAATGATTCAAGCATGTGAATATACGAAAGATTTTAATGCTGGAGAATTGGAGTTACTGGTAAGCAGCTAATTTCTTTGTGGTCACCCCTTATTTTTTGCAGTTTGCCAGATCATATATTTTGCTGGCATTAGAACTCTGTGCATTTTAACCCTGCTAACCAGCAGTAAATAACCTGTGCTCCCCTTTAAACATGGTTAATTAGGCAAATTCATAATTGCATGGTATTTAAAAGTAGGACATATAAAGATTTAATGTTAAACATGTCCGTATAGTGACTAGCACCTCAAAGTTAATTTCACTGTAGGAAGGCTGGCTGACCCATAAAGAAACCCAGAGTGCAGATTAAAATACTAAAATTGTATCTCGGAAATTGGGCTACCTAGAAAAATAATTGAACTGCTATTTTAATAGTTATTAAAAATCCAATTCAATGGTTAAGTCAGATTTTTAATAAATATTAAACAAAGGTAATTTTTAGAAACTTAACTTTTCCCTGCCTGAAGTTGATGGATGCTAAATTTGCATTTGTTCTCTAACTACTGCCAGCCAGTAATTAGCATTTGAATAAGTGTGAATCAGGTGTGAAATGCCTCCCAGGAGCAAACAGTAGACTGACCTTAATGAGCAAAGATGACTCCCCTGAACCTCCCAGAATATGCAGGTTGGAGGGGCTGTGAGCAGGCTTTTTGACATTTAAGTGTCAAATCCTGCTTGACACGTTTGCTCGGTTACATATAACCCTTTGGGGCACACTTGAAAGGAAGGGAATCTGGATGTCTATACAGTTCTACCAGACTTCATTATCTAGGTTTATTGTAGGACAGAGGCTGCCCCAAACTGGATCTTAGTGTTAGATGTGAGAGGACTCTAGGATTACCTAGTACACTTGTAGCCTTTAGAGCCCAGGTTTAGTGTGGTTGAAGACTTTAACCATCTTGAAAAAAAGGCCTAAAGTGGGTAGGGTTGGCCAGAGAACTTTTACTCCATTGGTTAGTGCTTGCCCATGAGTCATTCCCACCCACTACCTCATGCCAGGCATAAATGTGATATCTTTGGACACCCACTTCAGAACAGTCCTGGACCTGAGAAAGAAAAGAAGAGGGCTGCACCTGCTGTTTTTGACCCGAGAGCAGCCCTGAAGGACTGGATCTGTTCCCTCATATCCAGGACAAATAAGTGGACTCTAAGGCCATAAGCAGAACACCTGTGCAAGCTATAGGGATACAACAAGCTGAAAGAAGCCTTTCCTGTAACTGATCAGTGGCAACTGGACCTGGACTATAGCCTGTTATTGGCCTCTGCCTGACATCCTGTTAGTCTCCAAGTACCTCACCACGGGTCTTGGAGGGCTTTAGAAGTGTACTCCTGTGGTGGATTGTAACTTAAAAGATTAAACTTCGAAGGTAAAATCTTTGACCAGGACATACCTGGTTGGTGTATCCGACCTATACTTCTTCGCTGTCGTACTCGATTTTTCTATTTGAATTTGGAATTTTTTATTATTTTGCATTTTAATTGTATTACTGTTTTGGTACTGCATGAATACTTTACACATTGTCCTAAGTGGAACCTTTCTGCTTTGTGCCATAGCTACCAGGGGGTTGAGCTCAGGTTAATTTAGTGACTTGAGGGCTCACTCTGACAAGTGTTGTGATTATTCCTTGTGGTGAGTAGTCAATCCCCCACTCCCAAATAGCAATCTAATTTCTTACAGATGAGGGTCATCTTCAGTAGAGGGTCTGATGAATATTTGGTGTACTTCCTGGTCCCAAAACAGGACTTGATAAGTTCTTCATGTTGTCATGAAAGAGATTCATTACCTGTTTAAGGTGTTATCACTTGGGATAAAGTAAGCAGCAAGGATTTTTACGAAAACTTTTACGGTGGTGGCCACCCATCTAAGAAGTGAATCCATTCATGTTTACCATTATTTGAACCACTGACTGTTCAGAGAGAGTTCCTTAAAGCAGTGTCAGCACAGTATTCAGAGAAACATAGATTTACTATTGCCTGCTGGCATTCACCATCAACAACAAAAAATGCTCTCCAATACTTCAGAAGAAAAATACTTTCTTAGTGTGAGAAGGTGGTTCTGACCATCTGGCTTTTTGAACACCTGATTTTGAAGCTTTTACTGTGGGAGAGCCTCTTAAGTTGGGACTCGCCCACGGTAAACTCATGATAAAATGGACTGCATGTGGGTTCAACTGGTGTCCACCTTGTGAGATAAGGCCGCTGCGCTGCAGCCAGGGTAAGGGGCACCAGACTGATACATGTGGACACATGTGCACACCTGTGTGCACCTGTGTAAAGGCTGTGCGGGAGAGATCCCTGTTGTGCGCAGCCCAGGAGCTTGTACAGATAGAATGGTGTGGAAGGGACTATGCAGAGTTGGGTGATGACATGGAATAGGTTTTATAATGTGGGGAGACACATGTACGGGATAGTCAGGGTGCTTTACTGTTTCACTGTAGGAACACTCCATTATTCTCCCCCTGGAGACAGAGACCACATGGGGTAGTTTCAGTTCCCTATGGCCTACAAACTCCAGACAGGCACCAAAGTACACTGTAAGTTGTGTGAAAAGAACCATTCTGCTATGTCCAAAGTCATATCTGTACTGCTTATGGGTCATCCAGAAATGTCATATTCCTGTGACTCAGCTCAGAACCAGAGCTCGGCTAGGTGTGACCCTGCCAGGCTGGATTAATTACCTTCCTCCCCAAGCTGTAGCATCAGAGGCCTAGCCCTTCACTGCAAGCATTCCCAAGGGCAAAGGTCTTCTCTCCAAGAGGGAGAGATGGGGTGAAGCTGCAGGGCATCAATCTGCAGCTGCCATCCGGTGCCAGGCACCAGGTCTGCTCCGGGCCATGAAGTCAGCAGGGGGTAAAGGGGGCTTTTCAGGGACCATGTGGCATGAGACCCCTCGACAATGCCATCTTGAAGTATCCCAGAGGCCTGTGCAGGAAGGAGGGATCAGGGGTAGAGAGGTGATGTGTCACTGCAGGATAGGGCAGAAGTGCATTCCTGCCAGCCCTCTCCAATTTCTCTTAAAAGGTCTTGCACAGGAAGAGGAGCTCTCTCTGGGGTGTGGTCCTGCTGAGGAAGACGCGTGCTGGAGACTGACACCATGGGCAGTCGGAAGGCGGAACCCCCTGATGGCTGTATTTTTCTTTTATAAATATGGCACTGTGTTTACAGGCCACTGGGTGCAAAATGTCCGCTGTTTGTAAATGCGACACTTTGAAATGGGGGGAAATTTAAATGATGACTTCTGTGGAATCCGTAAAAACATAAAGTTAACTTTTCAGTTTAATTTTCTTCCATTTCAAAGTGTTGCATATACACACAACAGGCATCTTGCTCCCAGTGGCTGGTAGATACGGTTTAATATTTTTTAGTGGCAGAAATTTAAAGTGCAGAAAAATGTCCCATATTACATTATAAAAAAAAATTGTAGAACATTTTTCTGCACTTTAAATTTCTCCCATTAAAACAAAATGGTTGTATGTTTGTGTTATACATTTAACAGTTCCACATATGGTGAAAGATATGTCCTGTGCCACAAGTACACATGACAAACTCTCATTACCCGTAATCATACATCCCATTCATACGCACACATGTTCATACATCCCCAGAGAGCACGCTCTCACTGACACACATGGCAGCCCTGCAATAGTGCCCCTAGTCAAAGTATTGTGTTCAATCCATAGTCTTTGGCTCTATGGACATTAGGCTTAAATTCAGTGAAACTGGACATGGGGGGTGTCTGGTAACATTGCATGGGTGGCTTGCCCTTGCAGTAGCTCACAATGATTTTCACTGATCAGAAGTAGCTCTCACTACAGAAAAAGTTGGAGACCCCTGCTTTAGTGTATGGACTCTGCATATTGCTCCAAGTCGTGTGATAAGTGTACCCTCATGCATCTGAAGGCTCTCCAAGGGCGGGAGGTGAAGTTGTATCTTGCAGAACAAAAGAAGAGGTTGCAGTTTGTTTGTAGGTCACAGTCCGAGTCGCAGGGCCAGACTCTGTCTCAATGCATCTCCCAAAACCACTCAAATACGGCCCCCACTCACATGTTGACGCCGGTGTCGGACCCCGAACCGACATTGCCCCGAGCCTGACTGCTATTGCACTATGAAATTACTAAAGCTGATTATCATGCAACTTAACTCTAACCATTATCTTTTTGGTTCTGATTCAGATCCTATGCCAGGGTAGGGGGCACCTCAAGATGTTGATGATGGTGATTGGAATGGAAATGGCTTACTGCCCTCTCAGTATTCTGATAATGCCTTATACCTTGATTTACAGGATGCCAGTGGGCTTGATACCGGACGTGAGACAGAGCTTGACTTACCACGTGGTCACCAACAGAATAGAGTGCCTCATTTGCACATCCAATTTACAACACATAATTCAACATCATACCATAAAATACAACAGCACACCACATAATTAAACTCCACTACATAACACTCCACAACACAAAATACCAATTATCATAATTACACTCCATTACACACAATCCCACTCCACATAATTCCAATACACTCAAAAACACATAATTACTAGCCACATAATACAACTGCACACCATGTCACATAATTCCACTACACAAATCCACCCCGTACCACACAATTCCATGCCACACAATGCCACAACTAACAATTCCAATCCAACCAACATAATTCCACAGCACACCACATACACCCACTCCAATCCATAACATATAGGTAAGAGACATTTACATTTACAACACCAATAGCTTTAACTCCTTTTTTTTTTTTTTACACCCAAACACACACATCTGAAGCTTAGCTCCTACCTATTTCTTCTTTTTCATCACCAAACAGGTAAAGCTACCACACAGTTCCACCCAACCTAATTCAACTCCACACATTTGCAATCCACACTACAAACTCAACACCAAAACACATAATTCAACTCAACAACACAGTTATACAACACACCACAAACATTTAATCCACACCACACAATTCCACATCGTGCCACAAAATTCAACCGCACACCATATAATTAAACTACACTACATACCACTCCACAACACAAAATACCATTCCACATAATTACACTCCATAACACACAATCCCACTCCATATAATTCCAGTACACTCAATACTCATATTTACTATCCATATAATTCCACGGCACACAATGCCACATTCCACTACGCAAATCCAATCCACGTCACACCACACAATTCCATGCCACACAATTACACAACTAACTAATCCAATCCAACACACATAATTCCACTACACACCACATACATACATTCCATAACACATATGTAAAAAACATTGCCATTTACAATGCCAATAGCTCTAACTCAAACAAATACGAGATCGATTGCATTTTCAATGCTTGTTTGCATTTATAGATACTCTTCCGTAAGGTGGTTACTCATTTTCGTATAAATCAGGACATTATACTGCCATCTTTTTCACTAAACCTCAGAGAGCCCCAGTTGCCCCAGGTGAACATGGAGATGGCAGAGATATTGGGATTTACTCTAACATTTTCTCCCAAACAATCCTTATCAGGGGACCTCATATATAGACCACCCGGTACAGCGGTTGGCTTTGTTCAGGCTCTCTGTGATATAGGTTCGCCTTTGGTCCTGAGATACGGACACTGTGTTTTGATGGGGGACTTTAATCTACACATGGATAGCGATCAACTAACTGATAGCCATATTCTGATGGAGAGCTGTGCTTCTATGTGCCTTACTCCATCTATTAATGCCCGACTCATCTGGCTGGTCACACGCTGGACCAAATATTCACCTCTAAGCCCCTTGCTGTCGACCCTCCTGTACCTCTGGTCTGGTCTGACCATTTTCTCCTTAAATTTAGATGGCCAAAATTTAGCAAGGTCCCTTGCAAAGAGAGCAGACCTCCCCGTACAGTCAGGGCTTCTGGCAACCTTGAGGCGGATTGGTTGATTAACAAGCTGGAGGCCTCGAGTCCCTTTTTGACGGGCGAGTTTAATACCAATGTAGGCCTAGTCGAGGACTGGATTGTGTCCGCCTATCATTCTTTGACTGCGGATAGTAGCACTAAACAGTCCCGGTCCAAAGTGCTGAGTCCTTGGTTTACTCCATCTTTAAAAAAATTGAAGCTGGCATGCAAACGCAAGGAGAGATTATGGCGGACTAAATATTGTCCATTAGCTAAAGCAGGCTATAAAGCAGAGTTAGGCATCTACTACAAAGAAATTAGAATAGCTAAAAAGTCCTACTTTGAAGCCAAAATCTTGAAGGCAGGCAATCACTCGCAAGAGATTTTTAAAATCGTGAGGTCCTGCTCTACGCCGGAGGTAGGCTCTAATATTGAGCCTCCCACTAAGGAATGGTGTGAGACATTAGCCTCCTTTTTTCAAGGAAAAATTGCGTCTATGCAAGCCAGCCTCCCTACACCTGCAATGGACTCTAGTATCTTGGGGCCGTCCTTAGAGGGGACCAGTACTCAAAAAGCTCCCAAAGATACTGGATCCTCCTCTTGGGAAGTAAATTCTCTGGACTCTTTCGACCCCATCTCCTTGGAAAATTCATTAAGGGCATTAAAAGGCCTTAAGTCGGGCTCCCCCTTGGATCCGGCCCCTGCCTCCATTCTGGCACTGGGAGCAGAGGCAATCAACCCTCACTTGAATCCGCTATTAAATGACTCCCTCCTTGAGGCCACGGTCCCCATGAATTGGAAGTTGGACAAAGTTATCCCTCTGCTAAAAAAGGCTCAGGCCAATCCCTCTGACCCGGCTAATTACAGGCCGATCTCCCTGCTTCCGGCATTTTCAAAGATACTAGGCTATCTGTCTTTCTGGAAAAGAATTCCCTGCTCCACTCTAGCCAGTCGGGCTTTCACCCGAATCACAGTACAGAAACAGCGCTGCTAGAAGTGGTGGACTCTATTCGAATGAGTCAAGAGGCAGGTGAGAAGGCGCTGCTGATATTGTTAGATCTAACGGCCACCGTCGACACGGTGTCACATCAGATGCTCTTGACACGGCTTCATGGTATTGGCATCAGGAGTCTGGCCTGGAAGTGACTGGCTTCTTTTCTAGAAGGGAGGGGGCAGGAGGTCTGGTGTAACCCTTTTTCAGCTTCCTCATGCTCATTGGAGGTGGGGGTCCCACAGGGTTCGGCTTTGAGCCCAACCCTGTTTAACATCTACCTCACTCCTTTAGCTGAGGTGGCTGAATTAGGGGGGGCCAAAATTGTGTCCTATGCAGACGACACGCAGCTGTTGTTTACGTGGAAAGCCAACGATCCCTGCCCAGGTGTCCTAATCAGTTCCTGCCTCACGGCTGTTTTTGGGTGGCTGGCCTCCAACCAGTTAAAATGTAACGCTGCTAAAACTGAACTACTTTTTTTTGGTAAAGCGGCGGAGACCCCTCTACATGTCTTCTGGCCTGCGGACGTTCTGGCCCCCTCAGCGAATTGGCTGGCGGTGAAAAATCTGGGGTTCAAATTAGATAACCTGCTGCTCTTTCGCGCTCAAGTGAACGCAGTAGTTGGCACTTGTTTTGCTCTGCTGCGTCTCTTACGGAAATTCCTGTTCTTTCTATCTATAGAGGCCAGACAACAGGTGATCCAGGCTTTGATTATATCAAGGCTGGATTATGGGAACGGACTCTATCTGGGGATGCCGGGCTTTCTGCTGGACAGGCTTCAACTGGTCCAGAATGCAGCAGCCAGGACCATCTTTGAGCTCCCCCTAAATTCACGTGTGTCACCCCTACTGGGCAGCCTTCACTTGCTCCCTGTAAGGAAAAGAATAATTTTTAAAACCCTGCTTATCCCACAGAAGGCTCTCTACGGGGAAGGACCTAGCTACCTTAAACGTAGAATATCCTTCTACTCTCCTCGTAGACAGTTACGCTCCGCCGATCTGTTGTTGGCCAATGTTCCTCGCTTTAAAAAATCTAGGTCAGGAGGTAAGTCTTTCTCCGTCCTGGGGCCATGTCTTTGGAACAAAATGCCACTTCATCTGAGATGCATTGAAGCCACTCCCCTGTTTCGGAAAAATCTGAAAACATGGCTGTTTTCCTGCCCCTAAGCTTACTCTCCCGTCTTGCTACCAGTCAGTCAGCGCCAGGACACTCTCTGAGTAACAGTGCGCTTTATAAATACTCCCACATAGACATAGAGCAGCCTAAACTGCATTACATGCAACAGTTGTTAGAAGAGCAGTTGTGTACTATATTCAAAGGACAAAAAAATTAGAAAGGCAAAACCTTTTTCTACCACATTATGCCCAACCACTGATAGGGGTGTTATGCACATTCACTTTTCTTGCTCTTGGCATAGCACATGTGCTGCCAGTGCTCAAGCAGCTGAGGCAGGACCGTATAGACAGGGTGACAGTGATGTCCGAGTAGGTTGACTGGTATGAAAAGACCCTCAGGTAGTGGTGCCTGGCTAAGCCATGCATAGATAACAAGGTAGCCTCAGTTGTGGTATCATGGTAGTCCTGCCTATTTTGCCATGGTAACTGAGAGAGTGGCTCTAGACTTACTCAGACCAGTGACTTGGGTGACATAAACACATGGATGACCAGAGATAAGTTGTTCATGAACCAAAATAAATGTTTCTGAAATGTTAAGACCCTACATTTCTCCTTGTTTAAGGTAATGAGTGGTTGCAGTTGAATCATGAGGCTTGTGAGGACTTTATTATGGACCCAGATATGCAGGACATCTGTGCCCCATCTGATGGTAAGATGTTTCCATTCAGTGATTACAGTACAACTTGGTGAAACTTTTTGATTGTATCAGTATGCAATTAGTTACAGAATCTGGGTGGTGGGTTATGAATGGGTATGATATAGCTCATTACACAATGGAAAAGTCCTTTGTTTCTAGAAGCAGGTCCTAACACACAGATTTTCATTTGACGTCTACAGTTAAAACAGTGACTGTAAGGCTTGGAGTGCCAGTAATTAGATTAATGTGTTTATTTTTATGCAAACTTGAAAAGTTGTCTCATAACTATTTTGTCCTTTTATATAGCAAATGTGGCAGACCGATTTGTTTAATGGAGCATAAACATTAGGTATTATCTAGGTATATCAAACGTATAGCTGTTGAGAAAGCCCTGTTGGGAGTCAAAATTGTGATGTACAGCATATATTCAGATTTCTGTACTAGTTGATCAATAAGCTGAGTGTTAAAACCCCTTTCGGAGGGCCACGGGACACGCAGTGACTGCTGGGCCTAACCATCGTGGTTGAGGCCTTTTACTCCTTATGTCCCGGGGCCTGACCTACTATGGCTGCTGCACAACTGAGCCAAGTGCCCCTTCTGCACTTGACTCTCAGTGGTAGCCGTGGTAGAGTGGTAAAGGCTCCCACAGGGGTATGTAGATACAGGTCAGTGAACACGACTCATAACTCAAAGTACAAACAGTGCAAACAGTAAATCACTGTCCAGTGCAATACTCGCTTTTATAGAAAAAGAAGTATTTTATTTCTAACTATGCACATGCAAAGGTATACAACATTCAGAATCAATAACACAAACCCCCTTGAGGTCGGGGCCTCTACTAGTTGTCGAGCAAATCTCTGTCCCACCCTCCTCTGCCTTATGTGTTTGGGGTTATTCCCTATTCACTTGTGGCTGTATCCAGGGAATGCAAACTATTAGGCCGTACTCAAGAGTTTGCTCTTTTACACCCTTTTGGGAATTAGTCAAAAGTGTCTATGGAGCTGCAGCACTTTTAGCTGCTGGTCCCCCTTGGACCCCCAAGTCCCAGTTCCAGTATTACCCGCTGTGGCGGTATGGCAGTCTTCAGTGGTGCAGTGAGTGCCATTTCCTTGGTTGCTCACAAGTCTGGATCCTGTACGGTGAAGTCAGGCCGCTCGCGACGTATTTGGCAGCACCCTCTGTCGAGCAGCGCTCTCAGTTCGTTCAAGTGATTGAAGCTGCTCCCGCTCATCAAACACATAGGTAAGTTGCCTTCCCCTTAGCATAGGGGTGGATTGTGTGATCCTCCGGCTCCCAACGTCCTCGGCGGTGTCCTGGTGATACTCGGGGAATCTGTCAGGTGCAGATCACAGCGTGCGGGCCTGACTCGCTGGTCACAGCAGTATTCCTTATTTCCGGGCAACGACCCAAACTCTTGGCCAAAGTAGTACAGACAGCCCCAACTGGCATATGGGGTTGCCATGGTACAGTCTGGGCACACTCTCTCCTTATGCGATTGCGCTCACTACTGCGGCTCCTCCTGACTTACGGGGTCACTGATTTGTCTGTCACAAGTCCTGCGCTCCTGGCCCAAAATCATTTCACCGATGACCACCTCTGGCATTCGGGATCACGACGGCAGGGCGGTGCCGGCCTGATGTTTCCTGCACAGTGCTTCTGGCACGGCTCAGAACACGGCAGCCCTCTCCTGGCATACGGGAGGTCACAAAGCAGATACTGCACATGGGCAGCGACGTGATCAGAGCACAGCCTCAGACCTCGCTCAGGTAATCCTCGAGCAGGGCTCCCCACTGGACCTTGCTCCCTTCAATGCTCTCCTGTCCCTCACAGGTACAGTGGTCTTGACAGGCAGGCATGTTATGGTGCTCCAGCTCCAGGGCAGGTGATCTTGGTGTCCTTGCTGATTGCCAGCAGGGAGACTATTAACCCTTGTCCCCCTGTCCTGGTCACAGGAAAAAGTCTTGCAGAGCTTCCCCTCTTCATACAGCCTGTCTGGCTGCTTGGCAGATGACAATGTTTGGGGTCTGAACCTCCCCTTCTAATAGTTCTTTTCCAGACACCAAATGGGAATCTGAAAGAGACACGTTAGTGACAGATTCCTCACCTTAGAATATCCCCAGGCGTCAGGCTGGATCCGGAAAGTTTTTGCGTAGCAGTACCCTTGCGCGTCGGTAGGCGGCGTCGTGCGGCTCCGCGTCCGTCGTCGGCGTCGTGATCGCCGGGATGACGTCGCGGGCAGTACTTAGACACCGCCCCTGCGCGCTGACGTCAGTTCTTCTTTTTCCGCGCCAGGAAGCGCAGATCCGGGAAGAGCAGTGCCCTGGTCATTTTTTGACCATACTTTTTGGTGAATTTTTTCACTGTTTTTCCAGCTTTCAAGGTGTCGTAGGGATGCCCGGCTTCAAGCGATGCGGCGCCTGTGCGCGGATGATGTCCGTCACCGACCCGCATTGGGAGTGTCTCTTCTGCCTCGGCCGAGGCCACGACACGGAGTCTTGTACCGACTGCCAGGCCCTCCACCCGAAAGCTTTGCGAGAGCGGTCTCGAAAGCTCCTCGAGGCCCGGCATTCGGCTCCGCGGAAGCCCCGGTCGCTTGAGAGGTCCAGGGGTCGATCGCGGATTCCACACCGGTCGTCGGTGTCGAAGTCTTCTTCGTCCGGTAAGTCGAAGCACAAAAAGTCCAAAAAGCATCATCGCTCTAGGACTTCGCCTCGCCGGTCTCGCGACTCGGCTGAGGCCCCTCCCGGCACCGTCCCCGCCCCCGCGGCCCCGGACATGCCTGTGGAGTCGCCCCCGCCTTACCCGCCCTTCCCGGGTTCGGGGGCGGATCCGGCCAAAGTACAGGAATTCCTGTCGGCCATGGCCCGCCTCTTCGGGCCTTCAGGCCCCTCCGGTGCGCCTTCGGGCCCCGCGGGCCCTGATGGGGTTGCTCCGGCGTCGCCGACGGCTCCGGCCCCGGCGTCGCCCGTGCCTCCAGCCTCGATCCCGGCTCCGGCTTCGGCCCCGGCCTCGATCCCGGCTCCACAACCCCCATCGACGCCGGTCGACCTAACGACACCTCCGCCGGCGCCGATGTCTCCGGTGCCGTTCTCGGCGCCGCCCTGGGCTCCGGGCGGCGTCGTCCCCCTGTTCCTTCCGGCTCCGGACATGGATCCGGACCGACGTCGTTCGACGCCGGCTCCGGCGCCGATGGGACCTTGGGTCCCAACTGTCCCTCCTCCTCCTTATTTTGAACCAGAGGAGGACCAGTTGGACTGGGAGGGGTCTGATGACCCTCTGACACGACACTGTCAGTACGATCAGGACTGGACGGAGAGTCTAGGGGAGGCCAGTGGTCTGGATACTTCCCCTGACACTGGCATGCTGTCTCCTCCCGTGGCTACGGAGGAGGGAGCCAATTTTGGTACGGTGTTGCGTAGGGCAGCTGGGGCCTTACGTCTCCAACTTCCTACTTTGACGGTCAAGCCTAACATCTTGACAGAGGTGCTTCAGCCGGCAGCCTCCTCTGCGGAGACTGTGCTGCCGTTTAACGACGCCCTCACTGACGTTCTTTGGGCGCCTGGTCCAAGCCCAACACAGGGGCTCCTGTGGATCGGAACGTGTCACGACGCCATCGCCCAGCTCCGGGCGACCCCCTGTTTCTCTCTGTCCACCCCACTCCTGAGAGCTTGGTTGTCCAAGCCTCCGCTTCCCAAACCGCCTTCCCTACCGCTCCTCCGGATAGGGAATCCAAACGCCTGGATCAGTTTGGGAAGAAGGGTTTTTCTTCCTCCAGTGCTGGCTTGCGGTCCGTTAACACCGCTTGTCTTTTGGGCCGATATACCCACTCCCTGTGGGATTCGGTGGCGGATGTTTTGCCCCAGTGTCCTGAGGAGGTCCAGACACTGCTTTCCCGCGCCATTGCGGAAGGAAGGGATGCGGCTAAATACACCATACGTTGTGGCCTTGACACCGCCGACTCGCTGGGCAGGTCGATTGCAACGACGGTGGCACTCAGACGCCACGCCTGGCTGAGAACCACTGGTTTTTCAGGGGATGTCCAGAATACTCTCATGGACATGCCCTTTGATGGAGTCGGTCTTTTTGGGTCCAAAGCAGACCATGCGTTGGAGCGCTTTAAGGACTCACGGGCTACTGCCAAGTCCCTGGGCCTTTCTGCTGCACGCCCTCCGCTGACTTCTGCTTTTCGCCCCTATCGTGGCCACGGTAGGGGCGCCCTTCACGTCAGCAGCCCAGCCACCGGCCCGCGCAGCAGGCGTCTTCGCGTGGCCGAGGACGTGGATTCCGCCGTGGCGGATCGGGCAACCAGCGTGCGGGTCAGGCCACCACCTCCAACCCGTCCGCGGCCTCCAAACCCTCCTAGTCCCTCCTTTCAGGTGCACAGCACGCCAGTAGGGGGCAGGGTCCGCCATCACCTTCCCCACTGGCGTACCATCACCTCGGACAGGTGGGTCTTGGACATTGTCCGAAGGGGCTACTCCCTCCCCTTCGAGACCACCCCCCAGCCATGCCACCTCAATTCCACCGCATGTCAGGGGATCACTTGGTGCTTCTACAGAAGGAAGTCGCGGCCCTCTTGACCAAGAGGGCCATCGAGCGTGTTCCGACCCCAGAAGTAGGGCGTGGTTGCTACTCCCACTACTTTCTGGTGCCCAAAAGGACAAGGAGGACATGCGTCCTATCTTGGACCTCCGGAACGTCAATCGCTTCCTCCGGAAGGAGAAGTTCAAGATGCTCACCCTGGCTCAGGTCTTGACTGCCCTCGACCCTGGAGACTGGTTGGTAGCGTTGGACTTGCAGGACGCATATTTCCACATCCCCGTCCTGCCGGCCCACCGGCGTTACCTTCGGTTCACGGTAGGCCCCGAGCATTTTCAGTTCACCGTGCTCCCCTTTGGCCTTACCAGTGCCCCTCGGGTGTTCACAAAAGTGATGGCGGTGGTCGCAGCTCATCTGCGCCGGGCAGGGGTTTCAGTCTTCCCCTACCTCGACGACTGGCTGCTGAAGGCGGGCTCGTCCCAGGCAGTCGTCTCCCACCTCCAGACTACGGCCGAACTCCTGCACTCGCTGGGGTTCTCCATCAATGTGCCGAAGTCGCATCTGATTCCTTCTCCACAGCTCCTTTTCATTGGAGCGGTTCTGGACACGACGCAGTTTCGGGCCTATCCTCCCGAACGGCGAGTCCGGGATATTCAGGCTATGATTCCGATCTTTCAGCCTTTATCCTGGGTTTCGGTACGGATGACCCTGAGGCTGCTGGGCCTCATGGCCTCCTGCATCCTGCTGGTCAATCATGCCAGATGGCATATGCGGGCTCTGCAGTGGGACCTGAAGTTCCAGTGGGCGCAGCACCAGGGCAACCTGTCCGATCACGTCCAGATCTCGGAGGGGACTGCAAGACAGTTGCAGTGGTGGCTCTCGAACCGGCAATGGGTCATGGGCAGATCCCTCTCCCTTCCCCAGCCAGAGCACACAGTTGTGACGGACGCGTCCCTTCTGGGATGGGGCGGTCACCTGGGAGAGGCGGAGATCAGAGGCCTCTGGTCTCCGGCGGAGTCTCGGCTCCATATCAACCTTCTGGAGCTCCGGGCGATCCGACTTGCACTCAAGGCATTCCTTCCCTCTGTCAAAGGGAAGGTAGTGCAGGTGTTCACAGACAACACCACCGCCATGTGGTACTGCAACAAACAGGGCGGGGTGGGGTCTTGGACCCTTTGTCAGGAGGCTCTGCGCCTCTGGACATGGCTGGAACATCAGGGCATGTTCCTGATGGTTCAACACCTGGCAGGTTCCCTGAACGCCAGGGCGGACGAACTCAGCCGCAGGTGCATGATGGATCACGAATGGCGTCTTCACTCGGAAGTGGCGCAAGGACTCTTTCTACAATGGGGAGAGCCTTGGTTAGATCTATTCGCCACCGAAGAGAACGCGCAATGTCATCAGTTCTGCGCGTTGGAATTTCCAAGGCGGCACTCGCTCGGGAGACGCTTTTCGTCACGAGTGGAGTTGCGGTCTGTTGTACGCCTTTCCGCCTATACCACTTCTACCCAGAGTGTTGAAGAAGATTCGGCACGACCGGGCCCAAGTCATTCTTGTGGCTCCGGACTGGGCTCGAAGAGTTTGGTATCCCGAGCTACTCAATATGAGCGTAGATCCCCGATCCGTCTGCCTCTTCGGGAGGATCTTCTGTCGCAGCAGCAGGGGACGGTCCTTCACCCGAACCTGTCCAGTCTACACCTGCTTGCGTGGAGATTGAGCGGCGGCAGTTGATTCCTTTCGACTTGCCTCCCGAAGTTTGTGATGTGATTCTGGCAGCCAGGCGTCCCTCCACTAAGGTGGTATACGCCTGCAGGTGGAACACATTTGTGGCATGGTGCACAGCAAAGGCTGTGAATCCCCTTTCTGCCCCTCTTTCTGAGGTCCTTCTGTTCCTTCTCTCTCTGGCCCAACAGGGTTCTGCCCTGGGTACCATCAAGGGTTATCTTTGTGCTATCTCGGCCTTCCTCAGGCTCCCTGATCAGCCCTCCCTTTTCAGGTCCCCTGTTGTTAACAGGTTCTTAAAAGGCATTACTCACCTCTTTCCTCCTGTTCCGTTTGTGATGCCTCAGTGGGACTTGAACTTGGTTCTTACCTTTTAATGTGCGCTCCCTTTGAGCCTCTACATAACTGTCCTCTTCGTCTTCTGACTCTGAAGACAGCCTTTCTGGTGGCCATCACCTCCGCTCGGCGGGTGAGTGAGCTCCAGGCTCTATCTTGCAAACCTCCCTTTCTGTCTGTTCATCCAGACAAGGTTGTTCTTCGGACGCGTCCGTCCTTCTTGCCAAAGGTGGTTACTGCTTTCCATATTGGGCAGACCATCACTTTGCCCACCTTCTTTCCGCCTCCGCATCCTTCCAGAGAGGAAGAGAGGCTCCACCGTCTGGACCCAAAACGTGCGCTCTCCTTCTATATTGACCGCACAAAACACTTCCGGGTGGATGACCAGCTCTTTGTTGGCTACGTGGGCGCCAAAAAGGTCGGGCGGTGCACAAGAGGACCATCTCCCGCTGGGTTACCTTGTGCATCAAGACCTGCTATTCTTTGGCGAAGAAGGAGCCTCCTGTTGGGCTGCGTGCCCATTCCACAAGGGCAACGGCTGCTACCACGGCCTTGGGCCGCGGTGTTCCGCTGCCGGTTATTTGTCAGGCAGCTACGTGGGCCTCGCTGCACACGTTTACAAAGCATTACTGCCTTGACAGTCAGGTCCGGAGGGACGGCTTCTTTGGCCGTTCTGTCCTCCAGGACTTCCTTGTCTGATCTTTGTTCGCAGACCCACCACCGGGGTTGGTATTGCTGGGGTATCTATTCTAAGGTGAGGAATCTGTCACTAACGTGTCTCTTTCAGATGCACAAGTTACTAACTTGTGTAACGATATATCTGTAAGAGACAGTAGTTAGTGACAGATTCCCTACCGCCCACCCATCCTCCCCGTTCTGCGAACTGATTTCTAGGGTTAAG
The DNA here is from genome assembly GCA_963921515.1 of Calotriton arnoldi. Classification (NCBI taxonomy): domain Eukaryota; kingdom Metazoa; phylum Chordata; class Amphibia; order Caudata; family Salamandridae; genus Calotriton; species Calotriton arnoldi. The sequence goes on from CAWUFW010000280.1 coordinate 419,219, forward strand.
GACGTCCCTTTCAGGGCCCTAGTATTTTTCAGACACCTATGTCAGCTTCTTGCATGGCTCTGCGTTCCTGGCGCGGAAAGTCGTGTACAGAACTGACGTCAGCGCGCAGGGGCGGCGTCTAAGTACTGCCCGCGACGTCATCCCGGCGATCACGACGCCGACGACGGACGCGGAGCCGCACGACGCCGCCTACCGACGCGCAAGGGTACTGCTACGCAAAAACTTTCCGGATCCAGCCTGACGCCTGGGGATATTCTAAGGTGAGGAATCTGTCACTAACTACTGTCTCTTGCAGATATATCGTTACACAAGTTAGTAACTTGTGCTTTAAGGTTTGAGTCTTTAAAGTTTTATGTTGGGTGTCTGCTTCTTTTGAAGTGAACATCTTTCCTTTTCTTCTTTCTTCTGAAAGGATGTCTTGTCACAGCAGGCATGACTCTAAAGCTGATTGACCCACAACACAATTCATGGGAGTGTACACACCTGGATATCAGCCTTAGTTAATCCCGGGCTTCCAGTCCTACTCATTATGATTCCCTTATCTGTCCTATCTCCCTTGCTGAGATGTGTCCAGGCCCCGTCCCTGTGATCTATCACTGAATCAAATAGCAACCTTTTAAAATATAAATGAAGAAATCTTCCTACCCTCCTCCACTGTGTCCCACCCAGCTACACAAATCTGTCTGGTGGAATTCCTCCACTCCTCATGTCTTTACCAGGCAGGCTTGGGCCTCTTAAAAAGGAACCCAGGGTCCTCCATGTAATGTACTATTGCAGGCCCATTTGCACTCATTGTACTTTCATGGCACACTTACTGCACATAACTGTTACTTCCATGCACTATACCATTACCGTCACAAATACATTCAGCACACTTATTCATTCTGCATGCACTGTTCAGCATTGTAGCCTTTCTGCACTGTACCAGGATGTGATGTTTTAAAACAAACACACTGCCAGCACACACACTCACCACTTATATGTGCACTGCACAACACTTCATCCTTCATGTATTGTACTTCACGCAAGCACACATAAACTCAGCACATGCTTTCCTTGTGCATGCACTGCACAGCACTACATCTTCCATGGTCTGTATCCCAACAGGCATACATAAATTCAGTTCATGCACTATCCATAAATATACCATGCAGTACTGCTCTAGCCCTGTACTGTACCCTTCACAGGCACACATACAACCAGCCCAGAGTCACTACTCTTGCTCAGCACTTCCACACCTACCTGGTGTAGGCCAAGGGTGATTTTAGCACACAACAGTAGAACTTTTAAAAAGGTGAGTAAGACTTTTGGCCTCACTCCTGTGACACTAGATAAAAAGAACCTGTTCACTACTACTGATCACTACGCGGTAGGCTGCTACCACAGCGCTTCTGCTGCTTAACTCCTGGCGAAGGTGGTAACCTTCCATCGCTATGAGTGTAGCACTTTGGGTGCCCCCCCTGTCCAACACCGCTGTCTGTGAAACAGGCCTATGTCATGGCGCACATGCGTGATCCATGTTCGCCTATGGCAAGAAAATCAGCATTTGGGATCCAGACAACAGCACAGTTGGGCAGTCAGGGTAATGGTACACGCCTCTTACCATGCAAAAGACTTTTCCGTCCCAGCACACACTCTTTCCGGGTAACATAGAGGAAATGTATCAATATAACCTCACATAGAGTATGCCTTGCTGCTGTGAAGCATGCTGTTTCTCTGATGCTCTTCTGGTTAATGGAGGATCAAAATTCCAAAGGTGATGGGAGGGACAAGCGTGATTAAGATGTAGTTCTACATTCAATTTTCAGTGCCATTGTTCCAGTCTTACACCCTCATTTAGGAGGACATTTTATTTTCGTAACATATTTGTTAATGGGAAAAATGCATACAGTACATCAGCATTAGCAATGCCAATTTTTGTATGTGCTATCTTAACCTACAGATTGTGCACCAGTGATTTTTACACAGTGTGATTGCTAGTGCAAAATGTGTGTGCTAAAATTACAGATGGTGATACTCTCCTGGTTCCTCTATGTGATCCATAACACCCCCTTTCAATTCCCACGAACCTGGTTTAAGGAGCTTGACAGCTTAACTATTAAATTTCTTTGGGGCGGTCCGAGACCTCGCTTGGCCCTATCCCAGTGCCGGATCCCGTCCTTTGATGGTGGTATGGGCATGACCGACCTCTATCTTTATTATTTGGCGACCCGTCTGCTCACACTGCATGACTGGTTTAAAGGGGGCTGGTCGGACCCAGCATTCAGGCTGGAACTGGGTGATCTGGGCCTATCCAGGATTCAGGCGATGATGTATGGTGCCGCCGTCGCCAAGACGATGCCAGCGGTGACGCAGACTGTCATCCTGGCCTGGTGCGCCTCCTTACGCCACACCCAATGGACGAACAAACTGACCCAATACACTCCACTCTGGCAGGGGACCTGGCTTCGTGAGGTCAGTGGCCTAGAGGGATTCCGGCCATGGGACCTTATCGGCATCTCGCAGCTTGGGGATGTGTGGGCGGGTGATCATATGCGTACCTTCCAGGACCTACAAGCCAGCTATTCTCTGCACCCCTCGCAGTTTTAAAGATATTTGCAACTACGCTACGCCCTCTACACACACACACATACCTCAGGGCACATCCCTCCCAGAATATAGTCCCCCTGAGGCGCAGATTATGACAGGTAACCTGGGAAAGGGAGGTGTCTTTCGTATTTATCGCTCTCTCACCAACAACACTCCAAACACATTAGATCTGCTCCGAAACTTATGGGAACAATGGGTGGGGCCTCTCAGAGAAGAGGACTGGAGAGACGCTTTGATGGCACCCAGGACAGTCACCTCCTCCGCCAGGCTCCGTCTGGTCTAACTACTACTTACATGCTACCTACTTAGCGCCCAAACGCCTCTTCCGGGCAGGTATAAGACCCAATGCTTCTTGTGCACGATGCGCTCATGATCCGGCGGACTTCTTCCATATGGTATGTGGCTGCCCGATCATCACGCGCTACTGGGATTCCATAGAAAAGGAACTCACGGAGGTCCTGGGCTGGGAGGTCCCGCACAACCCCTTAAATATACTCCTGGGTATCACGGATGGCCTGGATGTCTCCCGGGCTGACAAACAATTCCTCACCACTGCCATAATGATAGCCAAGCGAGACATCGCGGCTAGCTGGATAGACCCGAAGTCCCCTGGCATTTCGAAATGGCGTAGAGGCGTAGACTGGTGCGCAGCACAAGAGAAACCGTTGTTTAAGGCCAGAGGGTGCCCAGCTAAATACCGTAAGGTCTGGGGCAAATGGCTGGGGCAGATAGATTAAGCATGTCTCCCTGTAAATGTTAATTATATAAGACTTGCAGGACTGTGTAGTGCAACCTTGTCTCCTTGTGCATGTAAATGGTAATCTCGGATGAATGTTGCGATATATTGTACTTGACTGCTGCTGGTAGTTTCTGTTTAAAAAACAATAAAATTGTTTATCAAAAAAAAAATTACAGATGGTGTACAGCATTGTTTTAAAAGCAGATGTTTGAAGCTCAGTCATGAAATAACATCTGAAATTCAAATCCACTCAAAAGCAGGTGGTAAACACCATTACCTTCAACTTCACCTACAAACAGTCCAACCGTGTTTGCTCTCATACAAACAAGCAGCCCTGAACACATTTTTAAACAACAAATCAGGGCATCTTGCAGAAATAATGGAATACAAAAAATATTTAAAATAGCTGTGAGACTGATGCCATTAGATGTACTTGCTGTAAGATGTCATCAGTACTCTGGTCTTTTAACACACACTAATTTGTTATTCAATTGTATTCTTTTAAGTTGAGGAAAAGTTGAGCTGCAAGATGTTTGTTTTTGAATGTTTAGACTATTGAGCCCCTAAGGCAGCTTGCTATGCGCATGATTGTGAGCTATTAACTCAGTCAAAGTATGTTTCGCTTGTGGATTTACTCGCTTTTTCAAAGTTATCAAACTAAGCTTAGAAACACCTGAAATAGGGCCAGATGTACGACCATTTTATTTTGCGCCTTGCAATTTGCGACTAATTGCAAGGCGCAAAATAAAATGTACAACAGTGTGTTTAAACACTGTTTGCGATTCCCAATGGGGTCGCAAATTGCGAGGCTCATTAATATTAATGAGCCTCTCACAATTTGCGAGCCCATTGGGAATCGCAAACCCTCCCAGGGATGGTGGCCTGCTGGGCTCAGCTGACCACCATGTCTGGGACTGCTTTGAAATAAAGCAGTTTTAAAAAAAAATGCAACCCGTTTTCCTTAAAGGAAAACAGGATGCATTTAAAAAAAAATATTTAAACGTTTTCGTTTCATTTTTTAAGGGCAGGCAGTGGTCCCTGGGACCACCGCCTGCCCTTAAAAATATTTCCGCATGCATTTGCAAGGGGAAGGGTCCCCAGGGGACCCCTTCCCATTTGCAATGCATTACCACCTACTTGAAGTAGGTGGTAATTGCGAGTGTTTTGCGACCGCAATTGCGGTCGTAAAACCTTAGTACATTGTTTTGAGACGAGCTATTTGGAAGGGAACGCCCCTTCCAAATAGCAAGTCGTAAAACCTATTTAGCGAGTCGCAAATAAATTGCGACTCGCTAAATAGGCTTTGTACATGGCCCATGATGTTTTTGCATGCGCAAACGGGTTCGCAAACCCATTTGCGCATGCAAAAACGGGTCATACCTCTGTCCCATTGTGAGATAGAGGAGGAAGATGATTTTCCTTGTGAAAAAGCGAAGTATTCATGAATGCGCTTTGTTTGACTGATCCCACATAACAAATAATTTCATTTGATTCTTTGTAAAGTACTCCAAAGGTTGAAGTTTTCACTATTCCATCCACTAAGTGCGATATCAATATGAAGGAATATGAGGAAAAAGAATAAATAAAACAGATCAAAATGAACTTGTATAAGGGAACACCCCAAAAGAGTTACATCTGTAGGATTTAAGAGCCTCTTAAGGTATATTTGTTTGCTACTGCAAAGATGAGCTTGAAGATGGTGCCTAACTAAGTTATGCACGCATATGGATCGTAAATTGATACTGCATGAAGCTGTACCAGAGTTGTTGAAGAAGTGGTATAGATGGACTAACAGATGTAATAATAATATAACAAGGGTTCACAATATTCATGTGGGGAAATGTCTGGTAAATAGACTATATTAGCACAACTTGTCTTTTGTCTGACTGAAGGAATCCAAGCAAAGGAATCCGGTCGAAAAATATAGGCCCTCATTACAAGTGTGTCAATAAATTCCGGTACACGAGGTATCCTTTTTGAATCTTTAGCACAACTGGAAAGCTCGCATTTCCTCATAGCTTCTACATAAAAATTGTCACTGCCAGAGCTCTGCCCTTTGTTGTCTATACACAGATAAACATTATTTTTTTAGCCCAAGACCCCACACAAGGTTTTTCTGTCTATTCTGGAGTGATTCAGAAACAGCCATTACACTTATTGTATGGCAAAGAAATCCGAGTCACTGCCAACTCTGTGAAATGTTCAGGAGGCACAGAAAGGCCTAAATTCAGAAAGCATGAAGGCAGTGGCAGAAAACAGAACATGACTGTGGCCTTCTGTCTCTAGTGAGACCTGTCTGCCTAAAGTGAAGTCTCGTTCCTGCAGCATCCTTGGATCACTTCATGCTACTTAGTAGACTGATTGTAGCAGAGCAATAATGGGTGCGCAGGTGAGATAGAAAGACCAAGTTATCTTTTCAGATCTACGCATCAAGGACATTGTCGGCTTGTACCTACAGTGAGGGAATCAATTCACAGTGACTGCTTTACGAAACCCTAAATAAGTAAATAAAATGCATTGAACTACTGGTTGTCTGTGGAGATGTTGTAGAGATGCTGATTCTGGGATTCAGACACTGTACTACATGGTGTAACTGTTGTTGAGTTAAATACCCTTTCTATGCCTATAGCATTCTGTAGCCCTCTGTTGTTTTATTTTGGAGAACTATGCAAACGTACATTATACGTCCTATGTAGCATATGCAACGGACTGTCATTTACATGCTTTGAAGTATGAAGGCCGTAAGCATTCCAGACTTGTCATAAAATGTCATGTTGTCTATTTAAGGGTAGTTTTCAAGAGCAATGCTTGTCTGTAAGACACTTACATTTCTAGGATTCCTTAGTTTCCATCCACAGTCTTTAATATGGGTGACTTGCAACTCCTTTACAGCTAGCCCAAGTGCCTTGTTTGCCCAAAATGTCCAGGGTCTTTTCATATCAAGAGGGTTGGCTTTGCCCAATGCCCCTGTCCAATTCACACATTCCTTTAATTAAAAGAGCTCCTTCAACCAGTGGAACAGCCGGACCTGTCATCCAACGCATTGCGTTCTCCCAACAGATGAGGTCCGCAGGGGCACGCATCTCAGCGCCCTGATGAAACTAGTGAAGGAGATTCCAGAATTCCTGTTTGGCGGTTCAGAGATGACCAGCAGCCCGTCGCCTGCTGGAAGTGTTGACGAAAAGGCGTGGCTCAAGAAGTCAGACTCTGATGGTAAGCACTGCAGTCTCTTCACATTTAGTTGCTGCTACAGCTATGAAAACTCCTGGGCTTGGAAAGATCTGCAAGATGTGCTGCAGTTTGTTTTCAAGGCTGTTTAATGTTGATGTCTTCACTTAGAGAATGAATTGCAATGGATGTGGTTATCTTACTCTGTGGCAAAGCAGAGAATACCGGACCTGTACTGTGAGTTCATGGAAAGCTCTGGCGAAATTAGACCTCATACAGTTCAGGTGTTTTGACCAGTGTGACAGATATGCCGGCCTGCCAGTCCCTTTCCTTTTTATTACTCTAAGCATAAAGATCATCTTTTACTCAGTGGATAACGTTTGTGATTACTTGACCAAGCATGAAAAGTGAAGAACCACAAAGGTATCAAGTGTATAGAACAATAGTACCAAGCAGAAACTTTTTCTCTTGCTCCAAATGGTTTGCTTAGATATAATTTCCTCTTGCACAGTGAAATCTGAGACAACTTCAGACAGCTCACACCTGCCAGTTTTGGAAGACCGACTGACTGAGCTATGGAGTGCACCCAATACGCCAAGCAGCATCGTGCAAGCAGATCTGGAGGAGAGTAGGCTGGACACTAGAGGAAAAAGGCCATCAGCAGAAGGTAAACGCAATGATAGCGATCGAGGAGCCATTTTCCAACACTGGGAGGCATCTGGAAATACTCTATTAATGACACTTGAAGAACATGGCAGAGAATAAAGCAAACATGCTCTAGTCTGGAAGCCTGTTGTCCAATTTGCCATTTACAAACCATCTACACAGTTGAATAAATGGGTATTTTAAGAAATGTTTTAAGTAATTGTGAAATTGATGGCACTGGTTTCTAGGAGGCAGTAAGAACCTGGGCAGTGGGAGTTGCATCCTCTACTCCAGCTCAGCCTATAGGCCTTCAGTGGGATCAGCAGAACATACACTGTCATAGAGCATTCAAACAGGATGGAGCAGAACATCTAGAGGCATAAGTGTCCTCTAGTTGTGTTAGATAACTTTGAAATCCACTGCACTAAATCCTATTAGTAAAGAATCTCAATAATAAATAGCCAGGGTGAGTGACACCCCTCACATGCCCTATGGTACCCTTGCCACTGCTTTTGCTATGTTTGATATCAGCCATCCTGAAGGCAGAAGCAGGAAAAGAAAGTAAACATGCTCTAGGAGCCATGTTTCAGTTCTGTGGTTTCCGCTCCTTGCCCTTCTCCTAGCTTTCAGCAGCAAAAAGGATGTTGAGGCACTATGAGTGCACAAGGCGGGATCAACTTTGAGGCTAGCAGGGGTAAAATGGTGTCAGATCTCGTCTGTTATTCCCGGTTGTGTGATTAACCAGCATTCTTGTCGATGTTGTTAAATAAACAAAATCAATGATTATTATATCCTTAGTTTTGCTTGAGAGAATATTAACCTGGTAACTGGCCCTAAAATCTGTCAAAAATTATAATTATGTTCTCAGAGTAAATAAAATCATGGGTGATGTTTTCCTGTAAGAATGTAGAATCAACGGAATCTTTGAAACCATATGTTTGCGCACACAATAGAGGGATAGCTCCTTTATTTACACATTCTCCTAATGACAGTAAATAATGTCTGTCATCTGATTAGCCTTAATGTTATATGGTAGATACCTGATTAGCTTACTTATCAACTTGCGTCGTGACAGTATGTTAGACTTCCCTATCCCTTTCATATTTGTGTACATCCTCTTCAGGTAGATCTGCCAGAAATCTGCATAAATATGCATTTGTAGCACCCTTTTATATTTAACTATTAATGACAGGGGCAGTATTACATGAGATTTCACTTGAAATCCTGTTTTTAGTTCTGACAGTTGTATGTATAAAACATTTGGGCTGATCTAGAAAACTTGTAAACCTTTACAGAATAGTGACATTTCTGAATGACATCAGTTCTCTTATGCAAACACAAAATAGAGGGATAATATTGATATGCAGAAGTCTAGCCAACATTCAGAGACTATTCAGATCTTAATTTTCATGGCTCTTTATTTAAATGTGGGCACAAGTATTTATGCAGGTCACCCCTCATTTTAGTAGACAAATTAATTTCCAGTTAAGTTTTGATAGCCTCGTATTTTGAGCCTGCTAAAGAAGTACCAATCATAGTATTGGTAACCTTATAAAGTACTGGCATTTCTAACATAAAGACTACAAAGTCAGCAGTTTTTTCTATAAAACAGCTTTGGTTCCCATAGAGTCAGTATTCCTGTAAGGCGATCAAAAAGGATTGGAATGACTGCACTTAATTATACCCGCTAATTTTGCAGAGATAAATAATGGTTCTGAATCATTACTAATAGCCATTACTGATGCGTTTGGATAGCATTGGTTTAAATAATATTGTTTAAGAATCGCAACAGAAATACATGTTTACTTAATGCTTGCAGTTAAGGCTGTTTCAGATGGTTGGAGTTGATTTTGCTGCTGATCAGGAGGGCTGCTTGAACTTCGTTCAAAGATTGTTACCTGAAATGTCCTAACTGGCTTCTTCAGCAAGATACGTCCTCACACAAAATCTGACTGATCTTCCTTAATTTTGGGTGGAAGTACTTTCTCTATCATCTAGACATACATCGTTGTGCATAGTTTAAAATGTGCCTTTTCAGTGGAAGTTTTCCATTCAAAAGCTGCAGTTCACTGTCCTTGTCACCTTAAAGCTCATCAAACATTGTTTGTCTTTGGGGCTTCCTTATTTTGTCTACCTATCTAACCCCTCAAACTACTGCTTACAATTTCTGAGTGGTATTTCTTAAACTCCTCCCTGGATCTTTCCTATTTCACAGCTGTGCTGCCATTTCTTCTGTTGTGTTTCAAAATGGTGACTACCTTGATTTGCAGCTTAGCTTTGAGTTCTGGAAATTCCCTCTGAAGCTATACCTACTAGTCTTGGGTGGGGGCCCAATTCAGACCATAAATCGTTTTATCTTGGTTGGCCGAATGAGGGCTATACCTCACAGGATACATTGTTCCTGAAGTTTGGCCCATGCTGACATCACCAGAATTCTGTGAAATTACTTGACTTCACCACATCCCTCATCGAGCAAAAGCTACATGTTCAAGTAATTCAGAGTGTTCTTTTAAATGCTCAGAGGAGCAGAAAGCAAATTCTGGTATTATTATTTGCATTTTAGTCTTTATTACAAAAGCTAGGTGAGCGCAATTTGTAATGATGATGATGTGTTATCTCTCTGACAGTTAAAGCAGGAGACATTTCTGCGGCTGATACCTGCTTCCCCTACTTGACCACCTGTCTGAAGCAGCCATCTCTAAACAGCTCCTCCAACAGCAGCACCCCTACCAGGATCCTACCAAGAGATCATGAGCAGGGGACACTAGTGATGGCGACCAAGAATACGCATGATGAAGGTGAGCTGGAGCCCTTGCATCATCTTAAAGAGTAGATGTGGTCAAGTGCCAAGATCATAGACAAACATGTCATTAGGCGTGTGTTCTGATCCTTGCTTCCTCACGTGCCCAGATTACGTGATCTAAAGCAATCAACTATATGCCTCTGTTTACCTGTTCCCTTATCTACAAAAGCAGAAATGATTAGAAACATACTTGTTCGAGGCATGTGTGCTGTAGATACACATGCTTTGCATACTCCTGCCATCTAGTGTTGGATCCGGATGTTTGCAAGTTGTTTTTCTTCGAAGAAGTCTTTTCCAGTAACATGGTAAGGTGACTCCTCGTTTCGGTGATAATGCGCATGGGCATCGACTCCAATGTTAGATTTTTTTCTTTCCGCCATTGGGTTCGGACGTGGTGTGCTGTGCTCCGGTTTGAAACCATTCTTCGGGATCCCCTCAGTGCGCAACCCACTGTACCCTTGTTGGTATTGTTTTCATACACGTTTCACTATTCTCCGTGTATCGAATAAATTGGAAAACTCTCCATCTTCGGTCAAGAAGACATCGTTGGCAGACTTCGGGCCTAGCTGCGTCAGTTGACTTCCACTCCGTTCCATATTAGCCAGCCTTCTGCCAATGGAACGGACTCTGTTTCAATTCTGTCCTTTGTGCCACTCCAGGGTATCCGCGCACCGACCTGCATAAAGTCTGCAACTTGTGCCTCTCACCGGAGCCGAGGGAAGAAGATTGCGACGCATGTCGATCGTTACGATCGAAAAAACCTTTGCCGGATTGTCGGGCTCGAGGAAGGGACATGCAGCGACAAAACATTGAACACACTCCGGATATCTTCGGGGAAGATACCAAACACGAAGAAATGGAGGCGTCGGCGGCGGAAGAGGAGGAGGCCTTCTGTATCTAAGAATCGGATTCGGAGCTGGAAATCGAGTTACAGTCCGAAGACGTTCCAGCAGGACAGGGTGTCCTGAGTAACAAAGCCCCTTTGCCCCTCAAACTCTCTTTGATTAAACTAAAGGCTTCAGGCCACCACTGCCTTCTGGCCATGGTCAGCACCGAGACACTGCTTCCAATGCCCCACCCTCGGCCCCGAAACAGACAGTCAAGCCTTCCGGCTCGGGACCGAGTCGAGAAAAGAAACCTTCAGAACCGAAACCTTCGGCTCCAAAAGACAAAAAAGGCAAGTCTGGTTCGACATCGAAACTTTTGCCACCGAAATCAAAAGATAACCTTCAGAAGCCTCTGGAACCTATGCTGGACATTATGAAGGAGAAACTGGACCCTAAGCAAAAGAAAATTAATATTAATCCAGATACTGGACATATATTGGCTAAGGGTGTGACATCTTCCAAGAGAAAAAGTTTCTCAGAGGACACTGTCTACAAAATTCCTCTAAAAAAGGAGGAGGATATGGCTACAAGTCCTATCTACCCTAATCCTCAATCCCCTCCACCATCTTCACCGCTACTACCAGGCTCAGACCCTTTACACATAACACCTCAGGGTTCTCCACACACACAGCCTGACATAGGGGATGAGGATGACAATAGTCCACCACCAACAGACCCAGGGGAGGACTAAAATATTGATCCACCAATGGATAATGACCATTATTTATATCCTGCAAAACCATCACCATGACAAGGTAGCATATCAAGAGTTGATCTCCAGGGCAGCATCATACCATGGTGTTACATTATACAAAGAATCTTCAGAAGAGGACTTTTTGTTCGAAACACTAGGTTCTACACATAGGACAACTCAAAGTTTGCCTATGTTAAAAGGCATTCCGGTGATATTTTTAAAGACCCTGTACGTGCCCGTATATTGACACCTAGGGTTGAAAAAAATACAAACCTCCACCGTCTGACCCCATTTTTAGGTCTCGCCTACGCAGCGCGCATGCGCTGCATAGGAGGGCCTTTAGCCGTCGCTCTTCACTTTTTCAAGCACTGCACTCGTGCTTGTGGCGGCATCCACCTTGCGGGAGCGAGCAGGGGCGCGCCACAAGCACGAGTGCAGTGCTTGAAAAGTGAAGACTCTCCCAAGCGCGCGCGGGCTCACCTCCTGCTCCCCCTCTCTCTCACAACAATTAACTTTCGCTCCTTCTGTAGCACCTTCACTTCCATCTGCCGTGGCTCCCCATCGTCTCTTTTCACATCTATTGCTCTCCCCTGTTCCTTTCTTTACTTTTTTTGTCCACTTTCATCCCACCCCCGGTCCCTTATCTTCACCCAATTCTTCCGTTATCTTTAACCCCATTCCATCTCGCCGAAACTTCCCCTGTCTTAACCTTTACTCGCATTCCGTTCCCGTCTGACTAAATGCTCCCCTCATGGTTATTTAGCAGTCCTCTCTCTGCCACCTGTGCTTCTATCGCCACCTTCGTTCACTGACTCTACTTTCTCTCCCAGGAGTTGAGAGTTCCCCGAAGTAAGCGAGCGGTCATGTAGGCGCTATCTGCCAGCACCGAACGTGAAACACCAGGGGCCGTGGATTCGTAAACACCGCGGTGAAATGAAGTCCTCACAGCACCCTCGTGAGCCTTCCAGCCGCCTCCCGCGAGCACGAGCAGACCCGCCGGTGACTCAGGCGCCGCACCCTCCCTGACCCTCAGAAGGTCACGCTCTGAGCCGAGACGCGCGCCTTTATTCCCTCGTCCTACCCGAGCTGCGCTGTCTTCACAGCCGGGTGACTGACGCTGCAGTGACTTCTCCACAGAGAATGCCTTTGAGGGTCCCAACCTATCACCGCCGCCTCTGGGGGTGGCTAATTATTACACTTGGGCTGTACACGCCGCTCAGCTGCCTCATTGCATTGGTGACCCTTTAGTTCAAGGCCTCTGTTTCTTAGCATGTACGAAGCCGACACTAGTATGTGTTTTATAAAGCGCCTTTTGTAGATTTATGCAGTTAGTGCCGGGTCGTTCAGAACATTCCATTTTCCCATCTTGGCTTTGGGGATAGACGCTCCACCGTGGAGGCACACATGTACCCACTGCAGTATGTTCCTTTAACCAGGGCCGGTCCTAGGATATGTGGGGCACCGGGCAGAATAGGAACATGTGGGGCCCCTTAGCAGATACGACGCGGGATCAGATCGGGCCGGCTAAGAAAGTTATTTTTTTTACTTTAAATTAAAATTACCCCCGCCCCCCACAGTTAACAGCTAACAACCATTGACAAAACGCAGCCGCGGCCGACTCATGCCGTCCGCGACTGGGTTTTGTCAATGGTTAGCAGTTTAAGCTAAATGAGTAACTACAATAAATGATTTTACTTTCACCTTGTTGTTTTGACCAATAAGTAGCTCCTTCACACACACTTGCATGAATCACAACTGCAATGCAGGACCATTGCTCTTTGTGCTCTGCAGAGAGGCCATATTTTGAATGGTCATGTAATCTGAACACCTTTTTGACCCACAGACAGGCACAGTGTGAAAGTTGTACTGCCTGCAGCCTCAACTCCAAAGTGCTCAACTGTTGCCTGTTATAAACACCTGGAGGCGACTCAGTACAAAGGGTGCATCATCCAAGAGTAATATGCTGTGAAATAAAATACACAAACACACATGCTGGAAATAGCTAGCACTCTTGGGGAATGCAAGATTCAGTAAAGCATGAGAAATATAAACAGGAACAAAATTACTGCCATGGATTACCCTAACAGCAGGACCACTGGAATTATGTGGCAGGAGAGGGTTAAATTATGTGGCAGGGTGAGTAAATTATGTGGCAAGAAAAGGCAAATTATGCGGCATAACCCGGCACATTTTGAAATAGTATTACTTCATTTTTTCCCCATTTTTAAACTTCTTAACACTGTTTGGGCACTGGTTGCACCCCATTAGTAACAATTTAACACCCAAATTTAGTAGTGGGAAACAGAAAGTTGACTATTCCAACTTTTCAAAGGGCCTTCCCACATGCGGCAAGACGTGTCGCTGCATTTTTAGTAACTTTTGAACTGTTTGAGATGGAAAGCAATTTTGTTGTTAAAATCTGTAGATTATGCAGCAGCTGATGGATTATGTGGCAAATGCATAATTATGCAGAAATCGCCGCCACCGCACAATCGCATAATTCCAGTGGCCCTGCCTAACATGCAGCATCAGACTGGGACAGAAAATAGGCCTCTGTACCAAAATAAAAGGGGCCCCCATTAGGAAGTTAGTTAGCTAGAAAAGTGTCCCATGTTTGCAAACTAGCGCAGTTTTCAACTCGTAAACACATGCTGTATAAGTTTTTTGTAAGGTATGGAAGGACTGCACTGATTTGAGTTTGCTGCAGGCAATGTTTGCTTTATTATCATAAAAATCAACAGTAAAAACCGGCTCACTTGACCATAAAGCAGGTCAACAACTAGCCAAACAAGCATTGGCATAGCCAATAGGTCTCGCCTTTGGGACCTTATAAGTGTTTAGTTATACAGCACAATATCCTTGGTGCAACAACATCAAGTGTTGCATGGCTAAACACTTATAAGGTCCTAAAGGCGAGACCTATTGGCTATGCCAATGCTTGTTATTAAGGGTCAGTTGCCTTTAGATTCTTTAGTAGTATCTAATGCTCACTGTAGGAAAGTGGGTTTCTGTTGCAGTAACCCCCCCACTTCTTGCCAGACTACTGATGCACTTTGACTTGATGTGCCCTGGATCCCTGTCAATCAGGTTCCCAGGGCCTGTGTTCTTTCCCCAAACCTAACCCAATTGGCATCTCTGGCTACAGGTCAGCCCCTGGTAAATGGTACCACAGGTACCCAGGGCACTGTGACCAGGGAAGACCTCTAAAGGCTGCAGCACTTATTGTGCCACCCTTAGAGGCCCTGTACCTTTACACACACACACACTGCCTTTGCAGGCTGCGTGTTTTGGTGCAGAACAAAGTGAAGAGTCGACATTGCACACATCCCTGTGTGCCATGCCTACAACCCACTGCCCTGGCATAGATCAGTCACGCCTCTAGCTGGGTGCCCTATACCAGTGGTGAGGGTACAGGTGCATGAGCCCTGTACCCCCACAGTGTCTAAGTCCATTCTTAGACATTGTGAGTGCAGTGCTGCCATTAAGAGTATATGGTGCTGGGAGCTTGTCATTACGAACTCCACAGCACCACAATGGCTACACTGAAAACTGAGAAGTTTGGTATCAAACTTCTCAGCACATTAAACCCACACGGATGCCAGTGTGGGATTTAATGAAAAATGCACACAGAGGGCATCTTTGAGATGCCCCCTGAAAAACGACCAGCCTCTGGTGGGTTCCCTGACTGGTACACACCAGCCTGCCACCACAAGACATGTTTCTGGACCCCTAGAGTGGGAGCCTTCGCTCCCAGAGCCCAGAAACAAAGCCTTTCCTGGGCGGAGGTGTTCACACCTCCCCCAGGCCAGGAAGAGCCATCTGTGGCAGGGGAGCTTCAAAGGCCTGGCAGCCTTTGTAATGCGACCCCCAGCCTCTCCTGCTAGCAGGAGCAGGCCCCCTTCCTGTCTCCCCTCCTTTTCGGCAGGAAGACAGGCGGGAAAAACTAGCCAGCTCAGAAGGTGTGCCCACCTCTGCCAACTCCACCCCTCAGGTGGGGGAGGCGAGGTGAAGCCCTCTCTTCAGTGCTCGCCATCTTGCAGATGGCAGGCACTCCCCAATCAGGATTAGGGATTGTGCTCACTCCCCCACGTGGGGTGAGCACACCAAGGGTGTAGTCACCCTAAGGTCAGCAGCCCATTGGCTACTGACCTCAAGACCCCTAAAACACCCCCTAAATACAGTATTTAGGGGGAAGCCCTGAACCAAGAAAGCAGATTCCCGCAACCTAAGAAGAAAAAGGACGAAAGAAGACGCCCAGCAGAGGAGACTGCAGAGAACAACTGGCTTGGCCCCAGCTCTACCGGCCCGTCTGCAGTTTCCGCAGATCCTGCGCCAAAAATAGTCTTGTCCTGCAGCCAGCGACCTCCAGAACCCCGGGGAGGACTGACTACCTTCAACAAAGACCGGATCTCCTGTGAACAGCAGCTCTGTTCAAAAGAAACACCAAACAAAGACTCCGAGCCTGCTGAGGAAAAAGAAACCCGACGCCTGGAACCACCACTGCACCCGTCGCCTACAGCCCGAGTTCAAGTGGCCCACCGGTCCCAGCGAGGTCCCCCAGCGCTCCAGAGTCCGAGTCCACCGTGGGTTGACCCCTCCAGGACTCCCTGATGTCGCCTGCAGCCTCTGCACGGAGACCCCCCCCCCAACCGCGAGTTGCCCGGTAAGGTGAAATCCGACCTCAAAAGACACCCCTGCATCCAGCCGCCCTGCGCCCTGGAGAAAGGAACCCGAGGTGCACTTGCGTTCCCGAGCCCTCCAACTTACCTGCCCAGCTGTTGGTTCCTCCCGGAAGTCTTCCTGGACCTAGCCTGCAGCTAAAATCCAAAAACGAAAATCCCTATTGAAAACAACAGGGCACCCGATGCCAAAACAGCACCCTGCACCCAGCCGCCGCTGCGGGTGCACTTTGTGTGCTAAACCGGATCCCCCTTTGCCCTGAGCCTAACACCAGGAGCTTGGCTCCCACAACCTCGTGGCCTGCTCGCCAGCAGCCACCAACCGGAGGCCCCCTATCCCTCATTGGATAACATTGGGCCTCAGCACTCGGCACCCGGCCGCCCTAGTGCCGCTGAGGGTGTAACGAGAGTGCATCCTTGACCCTGGGGGAACCCTTGTTCCAACCCCAGAAGCTCAACTCCAAGGACCGATTACTTACCTGGTAACCGTTAACTTCATTTCTCTCCATAGGAACCTATTGACTGTTTTTCTCTGAAAAATGTTCTAAGTGTGGAGTTGATTTGTATGGAAACCTGAAAAATAACAATTGTGCAAAACTGATTTTACTCACCTTTTCTCTAGGAAATGTCCCAGTGTGATATCTAGGCATATCACAATGAGTAGAAAAAGTAATCTCAAAAGTAACGTAAAAGTAACTTACCTGTAATTTTCATTGCAAAGCCGATACAAAGTATATGTACAGCATTTCACAGTATTGCATTACCAGTAATTCAAACTGTAACCATTTCAAAGTACATTTACAATTGCATTTCAAACTGTATATTTACTGCAAAGTATTTATCAACTTACCTGTGCCAGGCTTGCTTGGTTCTAGAAAATAAAATAACTAAAAGAATATTTTTATACAAAACCAATTGGTCTGAAGTTCAGTCTTTGAGTGTGGGAAATCATTTGCTGATTGAGTGGGTACAACAAATGCTTAACACTGTCCTCTGATACTGCCTTACTGCTCGCCCACACTACCACAAATAGAGAGTGAGGTGCTATCTAACTTTACCTCTGCCTACCTTTGGGGATCCACTGGACTCTGTGCACACTATACCTCACTTTGGTATAGTATATACAGAGCCAGCTTCCTACACTCGCAAAAGAGCAAACTCTCAGACTTCAGCAGATGCACCTCCTCCAGACAAGGAGTCTAAATTAATAGATGCATCAGGCAAAAGAGTAGCTGCTCAATCCGCCAACCAGTGGCGCATTGCCAACACACAAGGCCTATTAGCCAGATATGATTGGGCCCACTCGGACGAAATGGAGGAACTGCTCCAACACCTCCCAGAGGAGCATAGGAAAAGAGGACAAGAGCTAGTACAAGAAGGTAAATGAATATCTAATTCCTCCATTAGATGTGCTCTAGATGCTGCTGATACTGAGGCATGGTGAATTAACACCAGCATGCTCCTTAGACGACATGCATGGCTCAAGATTTCTGGGTTTAAACCAGAGGTTCATCAATCTATTCTCAATGCTCCTTTTGACGAGCAACACCTTTTTGGACCTCAAGTAGATGAGGCACTCGAAAAAAGACACAGAGGTGGCAAAATCGATGGGAGCACTTCAGTTACCATCTAACAGAGGCTCCTTTTGCCGTTCATTTTATAGAGGCGGATCCAAGGGTAATTCCTCAGACCCTAATGTTTCCTCATATTAATCCAACACACAACCCTCTCCATCTAGAGGTTTCTATAGAGGTGGGTACAGAGGTAACAATTTCAAGGGCAGAGGTAAAGGCACACCAACACGTACCTCTCCATCTCCCAATAAGCAGTAGTGACTTTCCTACAATTCCGCCGATCATTTTACACCTCTCGGGGAAAGACTTCAACAATTCTTTCCCATTTGGCAATCAATAACATCAGACAAATGGGTATTAGACATTAATCCAACATGTTTATTGTCTGGAGCTTAACAGCAATCCTCCCAATATTCCACCTCGCACTCACAAACTTTCGTTACAGCACCAACAGGTCATCAAACAAGAAGTGCAAGCTCTTTTAACAACTCCAAGGTCAGGGGTTTACTCACTGTACTTCCTAATCCCCAAAAGGGACGGGTCCCTACGACCGATATTAGACCTCAGAATGTTAAACCTATACATACTGTCAGATAATTTCCATATGGTTACGCTTCAGCAAGTGCTTCCACTTCTACAGCAGGGCAACTTTATGTCCACGCTAGACTTAAAGGACGCATACTTCTACGTTCCTGTTCACCCAGCGTATCGCAAATATCTCAGATTTGTGATAGCAGGAAATCACTATCAGTTCAAAGTACTCCCATTCAGAATTACTTCACCCAGAGTGTTCACAAAATGTCTAGCAGTAGTAGCAGCAGTTCATCTAAGAAGACAACAATTTCATGTCTTTCCATATCTGGACGATTGGCTCATCAAAGCCAACACACATCATAAGCGTGTACAACACACTCAGACCACAATAGACCTTCTCCATCAATTGGGATTTAAGGACAAAACGCAAAAGTCTCATCTTAAACCCTCACAAATTTAGTCCTATCTGGGAGCGACACTAAACAGTCACACAGCTCTAGCCTCTCCCAATGCAGCCAGGATTCAAAATTTTCAAACTCTGTTACTACAATTTCAAACCAGCCAATACCTAACAGTCAGGGCATTCATTCAGCTACTAGGGATGATGGCATCATGCATTGCAATAGTGCCTCACGCAAGATTACACATGCGTCCTCTACAGGAATGCTTAGCACGTCACTGGAATCAGTCACAGGGTCAATTAACAGATCTAGTGTTAGTAGACAGCCACACCCATCACTCTCTGAAGTGGTGGAACACACAAAACCTATCAAAAGGGCGGCCCTTCATCGACCCTATTCCACAAGTCGTACTAACAGCGGACGCATCTCTCACAGGTTGGGGTGCCCATCTACAGAATAACAGTTCAGGGTCTATGGGACGACAAGCACAAAAATCTCCACATCAACTATCTGGAGCTTCTAGCTGTATATCTAGCACTAAAAGCTTTTCAGCTTAACCTCATAGGGAAAGTTGTCCTAGTCCGCACGGACAATACGACAGCCATGTACTATGTACACGAACAGAGGGGACACACCTCTCTACAACTGTCACGCCTTTCTCAGGCCATTTGGCGTTGGGCAATACATCACAAAATTCATCTTCTGGCAGAACACCTCCCAGGCAAGCACAGTCAAATTGCCGCCCTCCTTAGCAGGATGCGGCAGCAAATACACTAATTGGAACTTCATCCCCTGGTTCTCCCTCCATACTTCCAAAAATGGGGATTCCCAAAAATAGATCTCTTTTCCACAGCAGAGAACTCAAAATGCCCAAACTTCACCTCCAGATTCCCACACCCTCTATCCAAAGGCAATGCCCTATGGATGAACTGGTCAGGGATATTTGCTTACACTTTTTCGCCTCTCCCTCTCCTTCCGTTTCTGGTTCCGAAACTCAGGCAGACATCACTCACACTGATTCTAGTGGCTACCACATGGGCTCGTCAAGCATGGCTCACCACACTGTTAGAACTGTCAGTGATTCCACATCAAAAGCTGCACCTCGCTTCCAGCCTTCTCCCTCAGAACCATGGAGAAATCAGACACCCAAACCCCAAGGACCTCAACCTAGCGATCTGGCTCCTGAAGTCACAGAGTTTCAATACCTAAACTTACCACCAGATTGTATGACAAATCTTAAAGAGGCAAGAAAACCTACCACTAGAGCATGTTATGCAGCAAAGTAGAAGAGGTTTGTTATATGTTGTAACAACAACACTATTGATCCGCTAGATGCAGCTATACAAAATATTATTTGTTACCTTTTGCATCTACAGCGAGTTGGATTAGCCTATCATCCATTCAGCTACTGTAGGAAGCTGGCTCTGTATATATTATATCAAAGTAAGGTATAGTGTGCACAGAGTCCAGTGGAAGCCCAAAGATAGGCAGAGGTAAAAGTAGATAATATCTTACTCTCTATTTGTGGTAGAGTGGGCGAGCAGTAAGGCTTTATCAGAGGGTAGTGTTAAGCATTTATTGTACAAACTCAGGCAAGAAATGAAGTCACACACTCAATGACTGAACTAAGACCAATTTGTTTGTATAAAAATAATATTTAGTTATTTTATTTCTAGAACCAAGCCAGGCCTGGTGCAGGTAAGTGAAATAATACTTTGCAATACTTATGCAATAAATTGCAGTTGAATGCATGTTCAAATGCAGTTGGTTGATTTAAAGGTAAGTCAATAATCAGAATTACTTTTCAGTTACTTTGGAGATTACAGTACAAGTTACTTCTTGGATTACTTTTTAAGGTACTTGTGCTAATCAGTGTGATATGCCTAGATATCACACTGGTACATTTCCTAGACAAAAGGTAAGTAATTCAGTATCTGAAAGAGACACGTTGGTGACAGATTCCTTACCTTAGAATATCCCCAGGCGTCAGGCTGGATCCGGAAAGTTTTTGCGTAGCAGTACCCTTGCGCGTCGGTAGGCGGCGTCGTGCGGCTCCGCGTCCGTCGTCGGCGTCGTGATCGCCGGGATGACGTCGCGGGCAGTACTTAGGCGCCGCCCCTGCGCGCTGACGTCAGTTCTTCTTTTTCCGCGCCAGTAAGCGCAGATCCGGGAAGAGCAGTGCCCTAGTCACTTTTTGACTATCTTTTTTGGTGAATTTTTTCACTGTTTCTTCAACGAGTCTTCACGACTCCTAAGGTGTCGTAGGGATGCCCGGCTTTAAGCCCTGCGAGGAATGTGGTCGCATGATGTCGATCACGGACCCGCACCTCGAGTGTCTCTTTTGTCTCGGCCGAGACCACGACACGAAGTCGTGTCCTGACTGCCGGAAACTTCATCCTAAGGCTTTGCGAGAGCGGTCTCGAAAGCTCCTCGAAGTCCGGCATTCGGCTCCGCGCCGCACCAAGCCCCGGTCCCGGGAGAGGTCGAGGGCCGGACGCGGAGTCCCCGCCGTTCGTCGGATTCAAAGTCTTCGCGCTCCTCCGGTAAGTCGAAGCACAAGAAGTCTAAGCGGCGTCATCGCTCTAAGACTTCGCCTCGCCGGTCTCGCGACTCGGCTGAGGTCCCTGTCGGCACCGTCCCCGCCCCCGCGGCCCCGGACGTGCCTGTCGAGTTACCCCCACAGTACCCGCCCTACCCGGGCTCGGGGGCGACTCCGGCCGATATACAGGAATTCCTGTCGGCCATGGCCCGCCTCTTCGGGCCTCAAGGTCCCTCCGGTGCGCCTTCGGGCCCCGCGGGCCCTGATGGGGTTGCTCCGGCGTCGCCGTCGACTCCGGTCCCGGCGTCGCCTGTCCCACCAGCCTTCGTCCCGGCCTCGGCCCCGGCCTCGACCCCGGCTCCGGTGGTGCCGCAACCCCCATCGACGCCGGTTGACCTAACCACGCCTCCGCCGATGTCCCCGGTGCCGTTTCCGACGCCGTCCGGGGCTCCGGGCGGCGTCGTTCCCCGGTTCTCTCCGGGTCCGGACATGGAGCCGGACCGGCGTCGCCCGACGCCGTTTCCGGCGCCGATGAGACCTTGGGTCCCTGATGTCCCTCCTCCTCCATATTTTCAACCTGAGGAGGACCAGGAGAGCTGGGAGGGGTCTGAGGACCCTCTCACACAACAGTGCGAGTTTGACCCGGACTGGGTTGAGGAACTTGGGGATGCCAGTGGTCTGGATACCTCCCCTGACTCTGGCATGCTGTCTCCTCCCGTGGCAACGGAGGAGGGGCTAATTTTGCAACGGTGTTGCGTAGAGCTGCTGGAGCCTTAAATCTCCAGTTGCCTACAGTGGTCGTCAGGTCTAACATCCTGACTGAAGTGCTTCAGCCGGCGGCCTCCTCTGCGGAGACTGTGCTGCCGTTCAACGAGGCACTGACTGACGTTCTTTTGGGTGCCTGGTCCAAACCCACCACAGGGGCTCCTGTGGATAGGAACGTGGCCCGACGCCATCGCCCTGCTCCGGGCGACCCCCTGTTTCTCTCCCAACACCCCACCCCTGAGAGCTTGGTTGTCCAAGCCTCTGCCTCCCAAACCGCCTTCCCTACCGCCCCTCCGGATAGGGAATCCAAGCGCCTGGATCACTTTGGGAAGAAGGCTTTCTCTTCCTCCAGTGCTGGCTTGCGGTCTGTTAATACCGCTTGCCTCTTGGGCCGATACACCCACTCCCTGTGGGATTCGGTGGCAACTGTTTTGCCGCAGTGTTCTGAGGAGGTCCAGACACTGCTTACCCGCGCCATTGCGGAAGGGCGTGATGCGGCTAAATATACCATCCGCTGTGGCCTTGATACCGCCGACTCGCTGGGCAGATCGCTTGCAACGACGGTGGCGCTGCGTCGCCACGCCTGGCTGAGAACCACTGGTTTTTCAGGGGATGTCCAGAATACACTCATGGAGATGCCCTTTGATGGAGTCAGTCTTTTTGGTTCTAAGGCAGACCATGCGCTGGAGCGTTTCAAGGACTCACGGGCTACTGCCAAGTCCCTGGGCCTTGCTGTTGTGCGCCCTCCGCTCACGTCTGCTTTTCGCCCCTTTTCGCCACGGAAGGGGCGCCCAGTCACGTCCACAGCCCGGCCAACGGCCCGCGCAGCAAGCGCCTTCGCGTGGCCGAGGACGTGGATACCGCCGTGGCGGTTCGGGCAACCAGCGTGCGGGTCAGGCCACCACCTCCAACCCGTCCGCGGCCTCCAAGCCCTCCTAGTCCCTCCTTTCAGGTGCACAGTACGCCGGTCGGGGGCAGGGTCCGCCATCACCTTCACCGCTGGCGTTCCATCACCTCGGACAGGTGGGTCTTGGACATTGTCCGAAGGGGCTACTCCCTCCCCTTCGAGACCACCCCCCAGCCATGCCACCTCAATTCCACCGCATGTCAGGGGATCACTTGGTGCTTCTACAGAAGGAAGTCACGGCCCTCTTGGCCAAGAGGGCCATCGAGCATGTTCCGACCCCAGAAGTAGGGCGTGGTTGCTACTCCCACTACTTTCTGGTGCCCAAAAGGACAAGGAGGACATGCGTCCTATCTTGGACCTCCGGAACGTCAATCGCTTCCTCCGGAAGGAGAAGTTCAAGATGCTCACCCTAGCTCAGGTCTTGACTGCCCTCGACCCCGGAGACTGGTTGGTAGCGTTGGACTTGCAGGACGCCTATTTCCACATCCTCGTCCTGCCGGCCCACCGGCGTTACCTTCGGTTCACGGTAGGCCTCGAGCATTTTCAGTTCACCGTGCTCCCCTTTGGCCTTACCAGTGCCCCTCGGGTGTTCACGAAAGTGATGGCGGTGGTCGCAGCTCATCTGCGCCGGGCAGGGGTTTCAGTCTTCCCCTACCTCGACGACTGGCTGCTGAAGGCGGGCTCGTCCCAGGCAGTCGTCTCCCACCTCCAGACTACGGCCGAACTCCTGCACTCGCTGGGGTTCTCCATCAATGTGCCAAAGTCGCATCTGATTCCTTCTCCACAGCTCCTTTTCATCGGAGCAGTTCTGGACACGACGCAGTTTCGGGCCTATCCTCCCGAACGGCGAGTCCGGGATATTCAGGCTATGATTCCGATCTTTCAGCCTTTATCCTGGGTTTCGGTACGGATGACCCTGAGGCTGCTGGGCCTCATGGCCGCCTGCATCCTGCTGGTCAATCATGCCAGATGGCATATGCGGGCTCTGCAGTGGGACCTGAAGTTCCAGTGGGCGCAGCACCAGGGCAACCTGTCCGATCACGTCCAGATCTCGGAGGGGACTGCAAGACAGTTGCAGTGGTGGCTCTCGAACCGGCAATGGGTCATGGGCAGATCCCTCTCCCTTCCCCAGCCAGAGCACACAGTTGTGACGGACGCGTCCCTTCTGGGATGGGGCGGTCACATGGGAGAGGCGGAGATCAGAGGCCTCTGGTCTCCGGCGGAGTCCCGGCTCCATATCAACCTTCTGGAGCTCCGGGCGATCCGGCTTGCACTCAAGGCATTCCTTCCCTCTGTCAAAGGGACGGTAGTGCAGGTGTTCACCGACAACACCACCGCCATGTGGTACTGCAACAAACAGGGCGGGGTGGGGTCGTGGACCCTTTGTCAGGAGGCTCTGCGCCTCTGGACATGGCTGGAACATCAGGGCATGTTCCTGATGGTTCAACACCTGGCAGGTTCCCTGAACGCCAGGGCGGACGAACTCAGCCGCAGGTGCATGATGGATCACGAATGGCGTCTTCACTCGGAAGTGGCGCAAGGACTCTTTCTACAGTGGGGAGAGCCTTGGTTAGATCTATTCGCCACCGAAGAGAACGCGCAATGTCATCAGTTTTGCGCGTTGGAATGCCAGAAACCGGTCCTAGGATGCTTGTTTCCGGTCCAGGGAAGACATGGCTTGGCAGTTCGGGCTGGACTGTTCCCATGAGGCACAGGGTCAGACTGATTTGCATATGGCCATGTCTGAACTGGGGTGGTGGAGTGAGCTAAAGAATGATGATGGATTAAACCCAGATCAGTTGACTGGGGGTGAGTGTTTGATTGGCTCAAACGTTCCGTCCATCATCCCCTTTTGTATCGCTTTGTTCGCCCTAAGTTGGCGGGGGTATGCCCAGACGTGGATCCCTTGCTCACTTTGCCACTGGATTCAAGCAAGCCTGGCTGATGACGGCTGGAATGCCAGAAACCGGTCCTAGGATGCTTGTTTCCGGTCCAGGGAAGACATGGCTTGGCAGTTCGGGCTGGACTGTTCCCATGAGGCACAGGGTCAGACTGATTTGCATATGGCCATGTCTGAACTGGGGTGGTGGAGTGAGCTAAAGAATGATGATGGATTAAACCCAGATCAGTTGACTGGGGGTGAGTGTTTGATTGGCTCAAACGTTCCGTCCATCATCCCCTTTTGTATCGCTTTGTTCGCCCTAAGTTGGCGGGGGTATGCCCAGACGTGGGTCCCTTGCTCACTTTGCCACTGGATTCAAGCAAGCCTGGCTGATGACGGCTGGAATGCCAGAAACCGGTCCTAGGATGCTTGTTTCCGGTCCAGGGAAGACATGGCTTGGCAGTTCGGGCTGGACTGTTCCCATGAGGCACAGGGTCAGACTGATTTGCATATGGCCATGTCTGAACTGGGGTGGTGGAGTGAGCTAAAGAATGATGATGGATTAAACCCAGATCAGTTGACTGGGGGTGAGTGTTTGATTGGCTCAAACGTTCCGTCCATCATCCCCTTTTGTATCGCTTTGTTCGCCCTAAGTTGGCGGGGGTATGCCCAGACGTGGGTCCCTTGCTCACTTTGCCACTGGATTCAAGCAAGCCTGGCTGATGACGGCTGGAATGCCAGAAACCGGTCCTAGGATGCTTGTTTCCGGTCCAGGGAAGACATGGCTTGGCAGTTCGGGCTGGACTGTTCCCATGAGGCACAGGGTCAGACTGATTTGCATATGGCCATGTCTGAACTGGGGTGGTGGAGTGAGCTAAAGAATGATGATGGATTAAACCCAGATCAGTTGACTGGGGGTGAGTGTTTGATTGGCTCAAACGCTCCGTCCATCATCCCCTTTTGTATCGCTTTGTTCGCCCTAAGTTGGCGGGGTATGCCCAGACGTGGGACCCTTGCTCACTTTGCCACTGGATTCAAGCAAGCCTGGCTGATGACGGCTGGAATGCCAGAAACCGGTCCTAGGATGCTTGTTTCCGGTCCAGGGAAGACATGGCTTGGCAGTTCGGGCTGGACTGTTCCCATGAGGCACAGGGTCAGACTGATTTGCATATGGCCATGTC
Source organism: Calotriton arnoldi (assembly GCA_963921515.1). Taxonomy (NCBI): domain Eukaryota; kingdom Metazoa; phylum Chordata; class Amphibia; order Caudata; family Salamandridae; genus Calotriton; species Calotriton arnoldi. The sequence continues at coordinate 445,206 of CAWUFW010000280.1, forward strand.
TGAACTGGGGTGGTGGAGTGAGCTAAAGAATGATGATGGATTAAACCCAGATCAGTTGACTGGGGGTGAGTGTTTGATTGGCTCAAACGTTCCGTCCATCATCCCCTTTTGTATCGCTTTGTTCGCCCTAAGTTGGCGGGGGTATGCCCAGACGTGGGTCCCTTGCTCACTTTGCCACTGGATTCAAGCAAGCCTGGCTGATGACGGCTGGAATGCCAGAAACCGGTCCTAGGATGCTTGTTTCCGGTCCAGGGAAGACATGGCTTGGCAGTTCGGGCTGGACTGTTCCCATGAGGCACAGGGTCAGACTGATTTGCATATGGCCATGTCTGAACTGGGGTGGTGGAGTGAGCTAAAGAATGATGATGGATTAAACCCAGATCAGTTGACTGGGGGTGAGTGTTTGATTGGCTCAAACGTTCCGTCCATCATCCCCTTTTGTATCGCTTTGTTCGCCCTAAGTTGGCGGGGGTATGCCCAGACGTGGGTCCCTTGCTCACTTTGCCACTGGATTCAAGCAAGCCTGGCTGATGACGGCTGGAATGCCAGAAACTGGTCCTAGGATGCTTGTTTCCGGTCCAGGGAAGACATGGCTTGGCAGTTCGGGCTGGACTGTTCCCATGAGGCACAGGGTCAGACTGATTTGCATATGGCCATGTCTGAACTGGGGTGGTGGAGTGAGCTAAAGAATGATGATGGATTAAACCCAGATCAGTTGACTGGGGGTGAGTGTTTGATTGGCTCAAACGTTCCGTCCATCATCCCCTTTTGTATCGCGGAATTTCCAAGGCGGCACTCGCTCGGCGACGCTTTTCGTCACGAGTGGAGTTGCGGCCTATTGTACGCCTTTCCGCCTATACCACTTCTACCCAGAGTGTTGAAGAAGATTCGGCACGACCGGGCCCAAGTCATTCTTGTGGCTCCGGACTGGGCTCGAAGAGTTTGGTATCCCGAGCTACTCAGTATGAGCGTAGATCCCCCGATCCGTCTGCCTCTTCGGGAGGATCTTCTGTTGCAGCAGCAGGGGACGGTCCTCCACCCGAACCTGTCCAGTCTACACCTGCTTGCGTGGAGATTGAGCGGCGGCAGTTGATTCCTTTCGACTTGCCTCCCGAAGTTTGTGATGTGATTCTGGCAGCCAGGCGTCCCTCCACTAAGGTGGTATACGCCTGCAGGTGGAACAAATTTGTGGCATGGTGCACAGCAAAGGCTGTGAACCCCCTTTCTGCCCCTCTTTCTGAGGTCCTTCTGTTCCTTCTTTCTCTGGCCCAACAGGGTTCTGCCCTGGGTACCATCAAGGGTTATCTCTGTGCTATCTCGGCCTTCCTCAGGCTCCCTGATCAGCCCTCCCTTTTGAAGTCCCCTGTTGTTAACAGGTTCTTAAAAGGCATTACACACCTCTTTCCTCCTGTTCCATTTGTGATGCCTCAGTGGGACTTGAACTTGGTTCTTACCTTTTAATGTGCGCTCCCTTTGAGCCTCTGCATAACTGTCCTCTTCGTCTTCTGACTCTAAAGACAGCCTTTCTGGTGGCCATCACCTCCGCTCGGCGGGTGAGTGAGCTCCAGGCTTTATCTTGCAAACCTCCCTTTCTGTCTGTTCATCCAGACAAGGTTGTTCTTCGGACGCGTCCGTCCTTCTTGCCAAAGGTGGTTACTGCCTTTCACATTGGGCAGACCATCACTTTGCCTACCTTCTTTCCGCCTCCGCTTCCTTCCAGAGAGGAAGAGAGGCTCCACCGTCTGGACCCAAAACGTGCGCTCTCCTTCTATATCGACCGCACAAAACACTTCCGGGTGGATGACCAGCTCTTTGTTGGCTACGTGGGCGCCAAAAAGGTCGGGCGGTGCACAAACGAACCATCTCCCGCTGGGTTACCTTGTGCATCAAGACCTGCTATTCTTTGGCTAAGAAGGAGCCTCCTGTTGGGCTGCGTGCCCATTCCACCAGGGCAACAGCTGCTACCACGGCCTTGGGCCGCGGTGTTCCGCTGCCCGTTATTTGTCAGGCAGCTACGTGGGCCTCGCTGCACACGTTTACAAAGCATTACTGCCTTGACAGTCAGGTCCGGAGGGACGGCTTCTTTGGCCGTTCTGTCCTCCAGGACTTCCTTGTCTGATCTTTGTTCGCAGACCCACCACCGGGGTTGGTATTGCTGGGGTATCTATTCTAAGGTAAGGAATCTGTCACTAACGTGTCTCTTTCAGATGCACAAGTTACTGACTTGTGTAACGATATATCTGTAAGAGACAGTAGTTAGTGACAGATTCCTTACCGCCCACCCATCCTCCCCGTTCTGCGAACTGATTTCTAGGGTTAAGGACATCCCTTTCAGGGCCCTAGTATTTTTCAGACACCTATGTCAGCTTCTTGCATGGCTCTGCGTTCCTGGCGCGGAAAGTCGTGTACAGAACTGACGTCAGCGCGCAGGGGCGGCGCCTAAGTACTGCCCGCGACGTCATCCCGGCGATCACGACGCCGACGACGGACGCGGAGCCGCACGACGCCGCCTACCGACGCGCAAGGGTACTGCTACGCAAAAACTTTCCGGATCCAGCCTGACGCCTGGGGATATTCTAAGGTAAGGAATCTGTCACTAACTACTGTCTCTTACAGATATATCGTTACACAAGTTAGTAACTTGTGCTTTGGTACATTTGCAGTTTTTCAAGGTTTCATACAAACCAACTCCACACTTTGAAGAATTTTCAAAGAAAAGCAGTCAGTGCAATCCTATGGGAGGAAATGAAGTTATCGGTTTACAGGTAAGTATTTGCTTGTGGGAGTTGGGTTTCTGGGGTTAGAACCAGGGTTCCCCCAGGGTCGAGGATGCACTCTCAAAGCACCCTCAGCGGCACTAGGGCGGCCGGGTGAAGAGTCCTGAGGCCCAATGTTATCCAATGGGGGTTAGGGTGATTCCGGTTGGTGGCTGCTAACGAGCAGGCCACAAGGTTTTGGGAGCAAAGCTCCTGGTGTGAGGCTCAGGGCAAAGGGAGATCCGAGTTAGCACACAGAGTGCACCCTCAGTGGCACTCGGGAGGCTGGGTGCAGGGTGCTGTTTTGGCATCGGGTGCCGTGTTGATTTCAATGGGGATTCTCCGGTTACAACAAACACTGCAGGCTCGGGGACAAAGATCTTCTGAAGGTGACCACCGGTTGGAGAGGTAAGTTGGGTTGTCTGGGGATGCTGGGACACCATCGGTTGGGCCACCCAAGGCCGTGGGACGTCGGGTGCAGGGGTGTCTTTAGGCTTCGGGTTTTTCTTACCAGCTCCGGTCGCGGTCAGGGGGATCCTCTAGAAAGGGGCTGCAGGCGTCGATTGGAGATTTGAGGCAGGTCAGAGATCGCCAGACCCCAGGTCAGGATCGCCGGGGAGACCTCCTCGTGGTATTGGGCCACTCGAAACCGGGCCATGGGCATTGGGTGCAGAATGGTGCAGACTCGCTGTTTTGACCGGAGCCAGAGTCTGTGGGTGAGCAAATCCGGTGCTCACGTGAGAAAGTCTTGGTTTGGGAAGGCTGGGCAGGTCCTCCGGGTTCTTGGAGGCTGCTGGCTGCAGTCCACGCCAGGATTTAGCTGGAGCAGGTTCGAGGTGGGGACAGGCCGTTAGGGCTGGGGCCAAGTCAGTGGGTGTCCTCTTCTTCTTAGTTCAGCATGGCTTCTTCGGTCCTTTTTCTTCTCTCTTCTTGTCTGAGGAGGCAAGGTTCAGGGTTGCCCCTAAATACTAAATTTGGGGGTGTTAAAGGTAGATACAGGTCGGGACCAATGGGTCCGTTCCGTGGGATGGGTACACCCCTATTATCCCACCCCCTAGTGGGAGGGGGCATATGCCTCACTCTGGTTGTTTGGGTCCCCCCATCGGCAAGATGGCGGGGACTGAGTGTTGTGCTTCACCTCGCCTCCCCCACCTGAGGGGTGGGGTTGGCAAAGGAGGGCACACCTCTCCTCCTAACTTGGTTTTCCTGCCGATTCTCCCGCCCAAAGCGGGGGTTGGAACTGGTGGAGGCCAGTTGCTGGGAGCAGCAAATAGCTGGGGTAGCTCACAAACGCGGCAAGCCTTTGAAGCTTCCCCTTCGTGGACCCTGCCCATCCTGGGGGAGGAGGCTTGGCGCCCATCCTGGGGGAGGAGGCTTGGCACCCAGGATGTGCATTGTTTCAGGACCCTGAGAGCGGCAGGCTCTCGACCAAGGGGTCCAGAAACATGTCTGGTGATGGCAGGCTAGACTTAGGTTGTTTTTCAGGGGGCATCTCTAAGATGCCCTCTGTGTACATTTTCATTAAATCTCACACTGGCATCAGTGTGGGTTTAATGTGCTGAGAAGTTTGATACCAAACTTCCCAGTTTTCAGTAAAGCCATTATGGTGCTGTGGAGTTCGTAATGACAAACTCCCAGTACCATATACTCTTAATGGCATTACTGCACTTACAATGTCTAAGAATTGGCTTAGACACTGTAGGGGTACAGGGCTCATGCACCTGTACCCTCACCACTGGTATAGTGCACCCAGCTAGAGGGGTGGCTTACCTATGCCAGGGCAGTGATTTGTAGGCATGGCACACAGGGATTTGTGCCATGTCGACTCTTCACTTTGTTCTGCACCAAAACATTGTGTGTGTGTGTGTTTTGTGTGTGTGTTTTGTGTGTGTGTGTGTGTGTGTGTGTGTGTGTGTGTGTGTGTGTGTGTGTGTGTGTGTGTGTGTGTGTGTGTGTGTGTGTGTGTGTGTGTGTGTGTGTGTGTGTGTGTGTAAATAAAGGTACAGGGCCTCTAAGGGTGGCACAATACGTGCTGCAGCCCTTAGAGGCTGGTCACAGTGCCCTTGGTACCTTTTACAAGGGACTTACATGTTGCCAATAGGGTTTTACAACAGTACAATTTAGGGAAAGAACATAGGCCCTGGGTACCTGGTTGGCAGGAACCTAGGGCACACTTAGTCAAAGTACATGAACAGTTTGGCAAAAAGTGGGGGCAACCATGCAAACAAGCATTGGAAATGCAATAGGTCTCGCATTTTTTTAAGTTAGAGCTATTGGCATTGTAAATGGCAATGCTTTTTACTTATGTTTATGGAGTGGATGTATGTGGTGTGAAGTGGAATTATGTGAGTTGGATAGAATTGTGTAGCGTGGAATAGTGTGGTGTGAAGTGGATTTGTGTAGAGGAATTATGTGGCATGGTGTGCAGTGGAATTATGTGGATAGTAATTATGTGGTATTGAGTGTACTGGAATTATGTAGAGTGGGATTGTGTGGCATGGAGTGTAATTATGTGGATTGGTATTTTGTGTTGTGGAGGGAAGTTTAATTATGTGGTATGCTGTTGAGTTATGTGGCATGATGTAGAGTTTTGTGGTGTGGATTGGATACATGTGGTGTGTTGTGTAATTATGTGGTTGAGTTGAATTATGTGGTTTGTTGTTGAATTATGTTATGTGGAATGGAAATGTGTGGAGCTGAATTTAAGGAGGGGGGACGTAAGGGAACAGGGTGCTGAGTAGGTGGTAGCCGTTTCCTCACTGGCCACTGGTTGTAGGTGGGTGTGTGTGCTTAATTGCCTGCACTGGATAAAAAAAATTGAACCATAAGGGATTGGTTAGCCATCTTTTCACACCCAGACACTATTAAAAAGACACAGGAAAACATCCATTTCCTTATACATTCTCTTTTGCTTTCAATTTCCGTAAAAAGCTCAAAAAACATAAAGAGAATAGTGTATTGCCAACGTGAGTGTGCAAACGTATCATAGGTCGTAAACACAAGTGTGCACTAAAAACGTCTCCAAAGCATGCCCCGCAGACACTGAGCCCTCTGAAAAACATTCTAAATGCTTCTACACACCTTATCAAGGGTCTGAAGAAATGTCATCACATCTCCCCTACCCTGATGGAAGTCACCAGGCTCCCCTTGCTCACCACCACCATTTTCAAGACTGGCTGCATCATATATGAGGCCACCGTGAATCATACCCCTGCCTACACTGACAAATTTAAGACTGAAGTCTTCAGAAAGAACTGAAAGACTCACCTCTTGAAAGATCACTACATCTAGACACCTTAACATTTTCCTTTCCCTTACTCACCGCTATAACCTCCCTCCCAGTTAGTAAATTACCATGGATTACAATATCTTTCACTAGCCATTTACAGTGGTCCACTCAACTTGGCTTATACATACATACATTAATACAAGGGTATGCCGAATAATCATCCTTTGCAGAGACTATGGGCTTCGTTTAAGATGTTTGGGGAGCACCAACGTGTTCTTGGATTGGCCTAGGGAGACTTACCCCGAGGCAGGGACCATGCCACCAGTCTCAGCCCTTACCTTAGCAGTTGTCATCTCAGATAGAGTATGGGGCAGTAACTCAGTGAATACTATCATTCTAACATGACAGCAACGTGAGAAGTTTACTTGCTGGCCATCTGGAATGGAACTGTGCATAGTGTATCAATGTTTTACCATCCCAAGATGGCCAACATGTTGTTTGTATACATGGCTGCTATTTTGGAACTTTAAAACAATGATACACAATGTTCAATAGCCTTCCAAGATGGCCGCTCAATGCTATGCTTAATTTTGCACTTATTTTTATTACAATCGCTTGCCAGCCCCGCCTAGTCTCTGTGGCAGCATTTAGTGTTTTTTCCTGCTTTTATTCTTTTAATTCAGATTGCATTTGCTTGTCGAATTTGTGTGTGTTAGTGTTTTATTGTGGATGTTGTCAGTGGGTGAATGTAAAAACGAATCTGTTGATATGTGATTGGATACAGGAGTACAAAGGTGACAGTGCATATATGAAGGATTATTGGGTGCCTAAACTCTCCAGTGACTTCAGCCACTTTCAATTATAGGCCAGATCTCTTGGCATTGAAAATTCGTGTTGGACTGTTTTTGTCACATCGATCCAAGGGGTCATACCTCTTGTTTCTTATCATGTTTTAGCTGGATGCTTTTGTTGTTTAGTTGTCTTCTAGTTGCGGATTACATTTGGGGGTTTGAACGCTACCATCTTCTTGCACATTTGTAGAAATATTTTATCTTAAACATTTATTTCAGATGTGTTTTTGTGCATGAGTGTTTGAAGTAATTTTTGTGAGTGTAAGTTTTTATTAATGTTCACAGTGTGTGTTTTTAGTATATTTTACTAAAAAAGTAATCTTCCCAGTCGTGCTCTTGTGCCACAAGAAAGAAAGCAGGATCGAGAGAAGAGAAAAGACAAAAGATGGTTCATTCTTCAAGCACATCTACGCCTACCACCCTGGATTCTCTCAAACGTTCACATTTTTGACTATCCATCTAACTTTAAACCTCCAACACTCTGTGGTCACTGAGAAAAGCATTTCATTTAAGGCCTCCCACTTAGTTCTTTGCTCACTGGTTTTGAACAGGGTCCACAGTTTTTGTCTCAATGTAACGTGCAGCAATCAAATGGGCCAAAGAAGTCTTCGGTCCAAGATTACTAACTTTTCACGCAATAAAGAGCAGCAACCAAGTTTGCTGTTCTGTGTTGGGCAGGAGGGAAATCAGCACAGAGCCATTGCTACCAGAAGTGGTAAACAAGACTGCCTAGCGTAACACACAGCCTTGTGTCATGCTGCAGAGGTGGGCGTGCAATGTATAGGGCAGGATTTGTACTCGAATCACACAGTTCCAGTAGAAATTCATAGGTCTAGACAAAATCAGAAGAATCCCATACATTGGATGTGTGCTGTACACTGCAGCACACATGCAGTGCATAATTTTCTTTGAGAATAAATATAATTTCCCTTGTGTATGCCTGCCATGGGTAGGCATTACTTTTTGGCGTAAAGCCCAGTCTGCCTATCTAAGCAGATCTGGCTTTGTGATGAAGCCTACATGTGTTTGCACTGATACACCCACTGACATTCACTTGATACAAATCAGATAGAAGCATGTTATGCTGAGAAAAGGAAACCTTACCAGCAGAAAAACACCTTTGTAATGGACAGTAAAGTCAGTTTGCGTTGCATTGCAACACTTTTTGTGCCCGTGAAAAGCTTACGTGTTTTGGAACTAGAGATATCATCCCAGCCCACCAGTAAAGGAACATCCCACAGGCCTCTGCCAACTGAGAAAGGCAATGCTAAGCAGGATGTGGAACGCAGTTGGCGATGAGAGACTCCCATGGGTAAAATTATAATTATCTTGCTCTGCTATAGGGAAGAGCAAGCCCATGAAATAAGTCATAACTTGCTGCTAGCTAACTTGTACTATCTGATGTAAAGTCTTTCTGTTGGACAACTGGATCCACTATTAAACGGTAGCTTGTTCTTGCTCATCAAGCAGCACCATAGTCCTAAAAGATAGTGTGGTTGGCAGCCTATACTGTTATTGGCTCCCAAGTAGGGGGTCCTAAGTTCTTAAGGAACTACCTCAGCGTGACAGGCAGGCAGGAGGAAGTCAAAACGTTCTCTATGCATGATTCCAGTTGGCAAGAGAAAGGTCCACGCCAGTGAAGAGAGGGTCATGAACGTAGTTATGTCCTGGACCTGAGAATCAAGTAATTATTTCGTTTCTGGAAGCTAGACTGATGCCCAGTTCCCAATCAGCGATGGTGCTTTCTTGACTGGGACATCCAGAAGTGAAGCTAAGTTACAACTTTCCCCTGCACATGCACCCAGGAATCTGGTTCGTGCCAGCTGGGCTATTCTGTGTATACATCATCCAAATATACCCTGCATGAAGCAGTGTGGGGGAATGGGCACGTTGATCAGAAGAGAGGGAGGGCTCTTTCTGAGCCATGGAGGAATCATAACAACTTGCCAACAATAAAGGGACACAGAGAGGTCTGATGGCCCTAGATTCAATATAATAAATACTATTTCATGGGCATTCTTGGAACCAAAATATCCAAGCAAGAAGAAACCCCTTCTTGCATTCCCACACACGGAAACCATGCATGTTGCATATGAGGGTACAGAAAACATTCAAAAACATCTCCGTTCTAACTAGGTCGCATCACCACTACACAGCAACCAGAGGTTACTTATTAAGGAACTTACTCTCTTGAATGCTGAAAGGTGGAGCATTTCTGGTGCTCCTCACACTAGGCACAGTCTACCTCTGCTTGTCAGTACACTCTGCTCACGTATAAAAGCATGGAAGGTTCGGCTCACACATACTTTTAAAACAAGGAGACGGACATTTCTGAGCTGCTGTCCCTCGCGTGGAAGAACAACCTCCCACTGGACATGACATAACAAGCAAAACTAACCCCCTTTCAAGAAGAAGCTGAAACCCAGTTATTCCCATTTTTAGTGATGCCTGTTTCTGCTCCAATTCTCCCTCTTGCAAGCCCTGTGTGCGAAATAAAATAGGCATTTAAAATTTTAAAAAAAAGAATGTTCATACAAAGGCTAGTGTTTCCGTGGAAAGAACTTGGTCTGCTTTGTTGTTCCATTCCATGTTCCAGCTAGAGGAATTTATTCAGTAGAGAGTGTGACCCGGTGCTGTTCCAGAAGAGATGTGCCTTTGAGAGGAGGCTGCTGTTAATGGCAAGTAGAACAGCAATAGAAAATATAACCTACAAATCACCCCGATGCAGAGTCCCTGCGTGTTTTAAATGCAATGCAGAAGAAGTTGGATACAAAGATGGAACATAACAAGATTGCAGAAGGTATGCACGTACATGTTTTCTATAGAATAGTCATTAACATATCATTTCATTATCGCGCTTTAATTTGTATTATTCCTTTATCAGGCACTGTATCAAATAAAACAGGGAACATCAGATTTCATGTATGGTCTTGATTAGCGAGACAACAGAATAATCGCTGAAAGTGAAGGGTTTTCAAAATCATGGTTTGCTCGATTATTATATTTCGTTTTCCACACGCTGGTGTTTAAATCCAAATAATATTATGTCTAAATATAGAGAGAGGTATAATTCTGTTCTGACGATTTACATGCTGTTGATTACATTTAATCCACAAGATAGCACTACAAAACGTTTACCTATCGGTCAATATAGCACTTTAAAAGGCAGTACAGTAACAAAATACAAGGCTCTTTTAGCATCTGCGCGACGTTAAGTATTTATTTACCTTGCGTCCACCACAGACGGGACAGGCTGTAAAGAGAGCTCTTGCACTCCCAGGTTGCGGGCTGCATATTTCACAGGGGTCAGCTGCGACTCCACTAGGTGGCGCCAGCTCACTACTTTTAGCCTGTGGTTTTACAGCTGACCACTTTGGGACAAAATCCACATATGTCTCGTCACTTGTGTCTCTGGCGCTTTGGTGCTGTGCTGAGGGCAGCAGTCGCCCACAATCCTGGCTTTGCTCAGGGGGCCCTTTTGTTTCCGTGGGTGTTGCCAGCCGCTTTGCATTGGCAGTGCCCTGGGCCTGGTCCTTTGTTAATGGAGACTCTGAACTCTTGGGCTGAATGTCTCTAGCAGCTGGGTGTAATAAACTCCGGGGTGTGTCGTAATGGTGCCTGCAGAAGCTGGGAACCTGATAGTCCGAGGCCCTGGGGGTCTCGGTGTGCTGGCAAGTACATACGTTCTGATCCGCAGCCAAGTTCAGCAGCAGGCTGAGCAGGGACCCGAACTCCTCGCCGTGGCAGATGTCCAGGCTCCCCGCATAGGAAGAGAAACTTCCAGAGTACGAAGAGTGACTTCCCGTCGCGATTCCGCTGTCAGAGGAACTCTGACGACCAATTTCCTGAAGCTGCCTGGAGCGCACGGGCTTTGGAGGCTGCTTGGAGGGGCGCGTGGCTTCCGCATAGGCCTTCTCTTCCCCCAGATGGATGCCCTTGGCGGCCGCCATTCCGTGGCTTTCCAGGGACGTGCTCGCTGAACACGGCTCGGCCCAGATTGTCAACCTGCTCCCCAGGCTGGCATCGGAGTGGTTTGTGTCGGAAGAGGAGCTTGACAAACTTCTGTCATCCCCTGGAAAAAAGAAACGGGGCAGTGTGTGTTAAATGCTCAAATACTGAACCTGAAAAATAGAAATATGGCAAGTAGAAACTCGAAATTCACAATGTGCCCTACCTGGCATAGGGTATTAAACCAGTGGTGCGCGCGCACCACAGAGGAGCGGGGGGAGGGAACGCGGCAGCGAGGCGAACGCGCGCTGCTGCGCGTTCTGGCCACCGTCGGGAATGGGAGGAGCAAAGGCGGGACATGCGCCCGCCTTTGCCCAATTGCGTGTCGATTAGGTAAAAAAAACGCACGCTCCAGCCAATGTGGGCTTCCCAAAGCAAAACCACACGCACGAGCGTGTGGGTAGCTTTCAGAAGCCCTTTCTAAAGGTCTCGCGCTGCGCACTGCAACGCTAGGCGCGAGACCTAAAAAGGGCACTTTCCTACAGCTACACCTTGCGGCATTAGCTGCATATCTTCAGAACAGACAACACTTATCCTTGTTTAAGGTTGCAGTAATTAAATCCTGTATGGAAGGTCTTAAAAGAGTAATACCATCTAGGGTACCAACTGCACCAGTTTGGAACCTTAACATAGTTCTCACAAGGCTCATGGGTCCACCTTTTGAGCCATTACACAATTGTTCATTACAATTTCTTTCATGGAAGGCTGCCTTTCTAATTGCTATCACTTCATTAAGGAGAGTTGGTGAGCTACAGGCATCAACCTTAGAAGAACCCTTCTTTCAACTTCATAAAGCTAGAGTATTTCTTCATACAAACCCAAAATTCCTTCCAAAATTAGTTTCTGCTTTTAATATTAACCAATCAGTTTAGTTACCTGTGTTCTTTCCTCAACCTGATTCAGTAGCAGAAAGGGCTCTTCACACACTTGATGTCAGAAGAGCACTATTATACTATATTGAGAGGAAAAAAGATTTTCGTAAAACAAAGCAACTTTTTGTTGCATTTGCTCCATCTCATTAAGCAATCCTATCTCTAAATCTGGTATTTCTAGATGGATTGTTAAATGTATTCAAACTTGTTATGTTAAAGCTAAAAGGACTTTATCTATACCTCCTAGAGCACATTCCACTCGAAAAATAGGAGCATCTATGGTCTTTTTAGGTAACATTCTGTAAGAAAGTGGCTCTGTATATACTGAACCAAAGTAAGGTTCAGTGTGCACAGAGTCCACAGTCCCCAGAGGTTTGGCAGAGGCTAAAGTTAGATATAACCTTACTCTCTAAAGTGGTAGCTTGGTCGAGCAGTAAGGCAGTATCAGAGGACAGTGTAAAGCATTTGTTGTACACACTCAGTCAGCAAATGGTCTCACACACTCAAGAACTGAACTCTAGGCCAATTGTTTTGTATATAAAAATATATTGTTGTTTTATTTTAGAACCACAAGTAGGTATAAAAATACTTTCTCAGAATGAGATGCTTTAGTTATATTCTTTCAATACACAATAGACTTTTAAAGGCAATAGCTACAGTTGTTGCAATAGGCAACACAATTCAAACACAATTGTAACATTGAGCTCAATGGGATTTTTAAGTAAACTGTAATAGAATTACTTTACGAAGGTTTTTCTTACTCGGGGCTGGATCCTGGATTCAGCCCTGGTGCATTTCCTGTAAACAGTTGAAAGAAATCGTTTTTGTTACACAGGCGATTTTTAAGGAATATTTGTATGTTGCAAAAATCGACACTTAGAAGAATTTCTGGCAAAAACCAGGCAATGTTATCCTATGGAGAAAAATCAAGTTATCGGAAAATCACAGTTGTAGTCACTTTTTCTAATCAGTGCTGGGCATCTAGATCCAGCACTGGGATCTCTCCTGAGAACAGGTGAGTAATTTCGTTTTTGATATTCGGACGATTTTTAGTGAATATTTCAAGATTTCAAAAGTTGACACTTAGAAACTTTTTTCGAACAGTCCATTGAAATGCATTGACTTTTACTGTAATATGCAGGTAGGTAATTATCGCGTTACTTTTCTAACCTCAGGACTGGGTCCTAGATTCAGTCCTGGGACACTTCCTGCAAACAGGTGAGTAAAGTCGTTTTGGTTAAACACACAATTTTTAAGCAATATTTTTAGTTTTTGAAACTCCACACTTAGTCGTTTTTTCAGAGAAAAATACCCAATGTTATCCTATGGAGGGGAAACAAGTTATCGGTTTGCAGGTAAGTTTTTGACTGTGAGAGTCCAGGTTCTGGGGTTAGACTTAGGGGTCCCCAGGGTCCGTGATGCACTCTTGTTGCACCCACAGCGGCACTAGGGCGGCCGGATGCAGAGTGTTGAGGCCCCAATGTTATCCTATGGGGGATAGGGGGCCTTCGGTTGGTGGCTGCTGGCTAGCAGGCCACTGGGTTGTGGGAGCAAAGCTCCTGGCTGTAGACTTGGCACAAAGGGGGAAGCAAGTGAGCACCAAAAGCGCACCCACAGCGGCACTTGGGCGGCTGGGTGCAGGGGGCTATTATGGCGTCGGGTTCCCTGTTGAAGTCTATGGAGATTCTCCGGACTGGACAAACACTGCAGGCTTGGAAACGAGAGTCTCCTGGGATCTACCAACACTTCGAGGGGTAAGTTGAGATGTCTTGGCTTAGGTAGGCACCCTGGGTTTGGGCACACAAGGCTGTGGGGCGTCGGATGCAGGGGTGCCTTTTAGTGTCGGATTTTTCTTACCCGCTCTGGTCGCGGTAGGGGGGACCCTCTGGACTGAGGCTGCAGGCTTCGTCTGGAGGCTTGAGGCAGGTCAGGAGTCGCCGGATTCCAGGTCAGGATCGCCGGGGAGACCTCCTCTGGGTGTTTTTATTCTCGAGCTCGGGCCGGGTTCGGCGGGTGCAGAGTGGGCTGGATTCGCGATCCCGGGCTGGTGCCAGGGGTGCTGGTTTTGAACAAATCCGGTGTTCACGGGAGAAGCAGGCGGTTCAAGTGAAGGCAGGCAGGTCCTCCGGGGTTTGTGAGGTTGCTGGCTGCAGGACACACCGGGATTTCGCAGAAAGCAGGTTCGAGGGGAGACAGGCCGGTAGGGCTGGGGCCAAGTCAGTTGTTGTCTTCCTCTTGTTAGCAGGCTGCACGGCTGTTTGGTCCTTGTTCTTCTTTTCTTGTTGTCGTTGCTGGATCTGAGGAAGGAAGAGTTCAGGGTGCCCCTAAATACTAGATTTAGGGGCGTTACAGGTAGGTAAAGGGCAGGGACCAATGGGTCCCTTCCCTGGGGTGGGTACACCCCCTATCCTGCCACTCTCCAGTGGGAGGGGGGCAGAAGCCTAGTCCTGATTGGGCAGGGCTCCCCATCTTCAAGATGGCGAAAGCCCGGAGATGTGCTTCACCTCACCTCCCCCACCTGAGGGGTGGGGTTGGCAGAGGCTGGCACACCCCCTTTCCTCCCTTGGGGTTTCCCGCCAGTCTTCCCGCCAGAGTGGGGGCTAGTGCTGAGTGGGGACCAGTTGCTGAGTACAGCAAGTGGTCCGGGGAGGCTCACAAAGGCGGCATGCCTTTGAAGCTTCCCCCTGCCCATCCTGGGGGAGGAGACCTAGCACCTCGCCCAGGACGTGCATTGTTGCAGGCCCAGGAGAGCGGATGGCTCTCTACCCAGGGGTCCAGCAACATGTCTGCTGGGTGGCAGCCTAGGCAGCCTCTCAGGCAGGACGTGGATGGTGGGTTAGGTTCAGGGGGCAACTCTACGTTGCCCTCTGTCGTGCATCTTACATTAAATCCCACACTGGCATCCGTGTGGGTTTAATGTGCTGAGAAGTTTGATACCAAACTTCCCAGTCTTCAGTGTAGCCATTGTGGTGCTGTGGAGTTCTTAATGACAAACTCCCAGCACCATATACTCTTAATGGCAGCACTGCACTTACAGTGCCCAGGAATGGACCTGGGTACTGTAGGGGTACAGGGCTCATGCACCTGTACCCTCACCACTGGCATAGGGCACCCAGCTAGAGGGGTGACTGATGTATGCCAGCGCAGTGGTTTGTGGGCATGGCACACAGGGATGTGGGCCATGTCGACTCTTCACTTGGTTCTGCACCAAGACACGCAGTCTGCAAAGGCAGAGTGTGAGTGTCAGGGTACAGGGCCTCTAAGGGTGGCACAATAAGTGCTGCAGCCCTTAGAGGTCTTCCCTGGTCACAGTGCCCTGGGTACCTGTGGTACCATTTACCAGGGGCTGACCTGTGGCCAGAGATGCCAATTGGGTATAGTTTTGGAGAAAGAACACAGGCCCTGGGAACC
Source organism: Calotriton arnoldi (assembly GCA_963921515.1). NCBI lineage: Eukaryota > Metazoa > Chordata > Amphibia > Caudata > Salamandridae > Calotriton > Calotriton arnoldi. The sequence continues at coordinate 460,333 of CAWUFW010000280.1, forward strand.
TGATTGGCAGGGACCCAGGGCACATCAAGTCAAAGTGCATCAGTGGTCTGTCAAAAAGTGGGGGGGTTACTGCAACAGAAACCCACTTCCTTACATATTCCCATAGCTGACATATGTAAGGCAGCAACATGGTCTACACCACACACATTTACTAGACATTATTGTGTGGATGTATTAGCACGTCAACAAGCTAATGTAGGACAAGCAGTGCTAAAAGCACTTTTTCAAACACCTGCAACACATACTGGTTAGCCACCGCTTTGGGACAATACTGCTATATAGTCAAGGCAAAGCATGTGTATCTACAGCACACGTCTCGAACGGATTATGTTACTTACCCTGTAAGTATCTGTTCTTGGTATGTAGAGCTGTAGATTCACATGCGCCCTCCCTCCTCCCCGGACACCCGTGGTTGTTGCAGTTCTTATTATTTACATTACATATGCATGGACATCTCTATACTTCACTTACTCCATTATCACCCTTTTGCGGGAAACAATCTAACAATAGAGTCGATGCCCATGCGCATTATCACCGAAAGGAGGAGTCACCTTACCTTGTGACTGGAAAAGACTTCTTCAAAGAAAAACAACTTGCAAACATCTGGACCCAACACTAGATGGCAGGAGTATGCAAAGCATGTGAATCTACAGCTCTACATGCCAAGAACAGATGCTTACAGGATAAGTAACATAATCCATCTCTTCTATTAAGAACTATATAAAGTTGGAAATGTAAAACAATAAAGCAGTCCCTCACTAAGTCTCACTCCTTTTTCTTCACATTTTTACAGCCTTCACCAGCACCTCCTAGCTTGACTCCAAGAGCTGATCTTTAAAAAAATATATATTTTTTGTTAAGCCTCTTTAAATACCCTAGCAGCTCCTATTTTTACTCTGTCCACAGTGATGTTTTGTGCAGCGAAGTGATAAATATTGCTACTTATTTTTAAACTATGTGCATTGCTTGTGTCCCTTTTAAAAGATGAACACACAAAAAATTAATACATTTTTGTCACATTTGTGTATTTTTGCATGTGTTTATTTTTAGCTTGTAATTTTTATGTTTGGTAGGATAAAAAGAGAAAAGTGCAAACGTTTGGCAGTATGGCACACAGTAGAAGATGTAACTCAAGTTATGACAAGGCTAGATTAGTTTAGAGAATAAATGGAAAGTGTGAACAAGAAGATAAAAAAGTACTTATGAGGCCTGTTTCCAGGTAGCTACATAGCTTTACGGTGCTGTTAAAGGCGCATGCTCAGTTTGTTGTGGTCTGGTAAATCCCAATGAAATAAGCAAAGTCATCTTGAACAAACAGCTACGTCTAGAAAGCCTTTCAAGTATACAGAGTATATTTAATAAATAAAGTCCATTCATAAACAGTACCAAAAAAAAGCACCAGTCAGGCAAGGTTGTCCCCAAGGTGTAACATTGTGAGGCAGTCAAGACAACATCAGTTGTTGGGGCTTTCAAACATCACTATAGTCCAGTGTTGTACTTGGTCATCAAAAAGGCCTCTCGGAATCTTTCATACAAATAAACAGTATGACCAAAAGCACACCCATTCATGTTTTCTTCACCAATATATCTGAGTCTGTTGAGTTCTCACTCTAAGGGTGTGTGTGTATTCAAGTTACAGGATTGAAACCCAATAGTTTTTGGTTCAAATTTCCAACCTTTTCACATCAATAAAATAAGTACCAACCGATTGGATAATAGTAGCACCTGTCATCAGTCAACAACAGACAATTCAGTTTTTAATGTTTTAATGTGTTTTATGTCAGTAGCTTCTGCTAATATTTTGTTCCATTGCATGCCTGTTTGCAATTGTCTCTAGAACTGCACACAAGCCGAGTCTCTCACCTGTCTGGTCCAGTTGCCCACTTAAAGGAAATTTCTGCGAGTACGCCTAAACCTTGCAGTACACCAGCTAGGACCTCAACTCCCAGCACCATACCCCGGGAGGGTGAGATCATGAGACCTGAGTCAGGAAGCAAGAGACTGCCTGGAGAACGTAAGCCACAAGCCATTTACTACTATGTTCTTTCACAGTATGTTGATTCGAACAGTCTAATGAGGAGAACCCCTTACTGAGGAGGCCCTTGCATGGTCTTCAAAGGGGTAACAGAGCACTAGAATCTCAGCTGGTGCAATTAAGTTTATGTTCTTAATCATGACTGTAGCAAGCTGGCTCTTTATATAGTACCAAAAGGAGGTATGCTGTGTAAAAAGTCCAGGTATCTCCTATGAGTGGCCTGGGGCTTGCTCTAGCAATCCCAAGGTGCTCTATCTAGGGTGGTGTGGTAGAGCAGCCTTAGTCTTAGAGAAGAGATTTAGACACTTGTTGCACATACAGAGTCAATAAAGGATGCACATACTAAAAAAAAGATATATCCACACCAATTTAGAAAAATAACAGGTATTTTTATATATATTTTGAACCCAAGAACTTCGCAATCAGACAAGTACTTTTTCGCAGTAGACTTTCTAAAATTTTAGCCATGTTAACGAACAGTGCATTTTTACGCGTAATGCTTTCCTATGGGAGAAAGAACATTTACTGCATACATCAACTTGCAATGCGTTTCCGTGGGCGGCTACTAAGTCTATTCTCAATATTGTAAGTGCCAGAGAACTCATAGAGAGTACATGGGCTGGAAACTCGACAACTCGAGTTCCCCAGCACCACGATGGCTTTACTGAACCCAGGAGTGTTTGATACTAAACAACTCCGCTCAATAAACCCACACTGATGCCAGTGTGGGATTTATTGAAACATGTACACAGAGGGCACCTTAGAGGTGCCCCCTTAAAACCTACCAACCCTGGTGTGGTCTCTGACTGACTTTAAGCAGTTTGCCACCAGCAGACCTGTTTCTGGACCCCTGGGTCGAGAGCCCCATCTCTCCTGAGGACAGAAACAAAACCCATCCTGGGCGGAGGTGTCACACCTCCTCCCCCAGAATGAGCACAGTGCTGGAGAGGGAAGCTTCAAAGGCCTTTCTACCTTTGCAATGCGACCCCAGTCTCTGCTGCTAGCAGCAGATGGCAGCCCCTGGTTCAAACCGCCACACTTGGTGGGAGAACTGGCGGGAAAACTTAGTGAGAAAAGGAGGTGTGCCCCCTTCACCAACTCCACCCCTCAGGTGCTGGAGGCGAAGTGAAGCACATTTGTTAGTGCCCACCATCTTGAAGATGGTGGGACTTATCCAATCAGGGCTAGGGCTATGCTCCCCCCCCCCCCAACAGGACGGTGGCATAATAGGGGGTGTAGACAACCCAGGTAAGGAACCCATTGGTCCCTACCTGTCACTCCCCTGTAACGCCCCTAAATCTAGTATTAGGTGGCACCCCCAGACCCTGAAATCAGATTCCTGATGACCTACGAAGCCCAGACACCAAAGAGCTGCATCAGGAAGAAAGAAGGAGGACCAGTGACTGACTTGGCGCCAGCCTGTCTGCTGCCTTTCGCCCTTTGCTGCAAAATTCGACTCGTCCTGCAGGCCCAGCGACCTCTAAAATCCAGGAAGGACTGCCTGCCTTAAACAAAGACTCTAAATCTCCCATGGACAGCAGATCTGTCCAGAAGAAACCAACTGTAAAGAACAAAAAACTCTGCCCTGAGGAACCGTGGAATGCCACCGGATCCACCTCTGTACCCGACACCCATGACCGAGTCCATGTGGTCTACCGGTCTTTCGAAGGTTCCCCAGCAATTCTGACCCAGAGTCCACCGTGAGCTGACCCCTGCCGGACTTTACCTCGACGCCTGCAGCCTCAACCCGAAGACTGTCCCTGTCTGCGACTTCCCGGTAAGCTGTTTCCTGGCGCCAAAGGAAACCCCTGCACCGGAAGCCCCTGGGCCTTGGGGAGTTTAACCAACAGTGTCCATATGTCCCTATGTCCCCTAGCATCTCTACCTAAATGGGCAGCTCTGGGTATTCTCCATCCGGCCTTCTGGGCGGAGCCTGCAGCCTTTCTTCAAGAACTGACCCTGTGCCGCAGATTGTGTAAGTTTGGTGCTGCCTTGTGCCCCCCCGTGCTTACCTTAACCTCAGGAGATCGACCACTGACATAGCTTTACTCAACTGTGAGCAGCGCATCTTCGATCACCCACAGTCTTAATTGGTTAACATTGGGTGCCCAACCCCGAGTTTGACCTCTGTACCTGGCCGCCCTTGTGCTGCTGGTGGCGCAATCTTCGTTTTAACCTGGACCCTGCCTAGTGTTGACCACAATCCCCGAAGACTGGATTTGTAAGTTGTGTACTTGCCTGCAAAACTGCATTCTTGTATTCCTCCCATAGGTTAACACCGGTGAACTGAAAAATTGCACTGTCTATTTTTGAAAGTGAAATGTATTTTTCTTTAAAAACATACTTACCTTTCAACATACATCTTGGGCTTAAAATAAATATTGAAATAAGCTTATTTTTATATAATTGGTGTGGATCTCCTTTTTGAGTTGTGTGTCATTTATTGGTCACTGTGTGTAGAACAAGTGTCTTACACTCTTCTGTGTTAGGCCTAAGGCTGTTCAAACACACTACCACAAATAGAGCACTATGGATTTACATTGAGCCCTGTACACTTCTGGGGAAATCACTGGACTCTTTACATGATATGACCACTTCGTGGTATATCACATAAAGTGCCAGCTTCCTACACCGGCACAAACAGCTTAAGTTTTAAATATGTTTTATAAGGGTCCTGTTTTTTCTTTATTCACTTTCCTTTTTTTTAATTTGCATTCTTCTATCATGTGAAGGTTTTATTTAACTGTATTGTGATCATTCAAATTCAATTCACTCAGCATCCAGTGAGAGGGCACAAACATTTACACTGTGGAGTTCCACTTCACAATTTGTTAAGAAAAAGGCAGATTTGAAAGTATTTTGACTTTTTTAGGCTGTAGGTCTTTATATGATATATTTTTTGTACATACATGCTCTCTAGATATACTAGATATACTATGTATGGTTGTCGATGTGTACAGTTATACTGTTTATAACACACAGTACAGATTGATTATTTTGCACTTAATATATTTATTGCTGCCCCTCAGTATTTATTTCAACCACCCCTAAAAAACAAAAGATTAACTAAAACCATCAAGTTTTCAGGCTTATATTGTTCAGGGTGCATGAAGCCATATGAGACGTGGCACATAAGATAACTCAATAAGCTGTTTACCAGGATTGTATCTGATGCCCTGCAGGTAACTCAGGATCTCTACAACAAAGCATTAACTTACTGAGCTATGGTGTGCGATAGAGCTGCGATCTACTATTAAATGCTATGCAGCAGGCACATTAGCAACAGTCTGAGCTATTTTATGATGAATCAAACAAGTGACTAGAGCTTGCACACATAGCCCTCCAGCAAACATGGTAACAAAAGAGTTATCCTACCAGTATTAGACCCTGAAACTTGCTGGGAAGACACAGATCTTAGAATGGGGTAGCTTAATATTCAGTCTGTTTGTGAGAAACTAAATAAGCCTGAATCCCTTTACTATCCAATTTTTTTTTGTTGCCAAATTCGTTGCGGACAGAATTTGTTTAAAAAAAATTATATCTATACTGTCGTGCCCCTCATTACATTGTACCTCATGACATCACCTTTATTTTTGTTTTCCCCATCCCTCGAGCACATTCTTTTTTATTTCCAGCTCTGCACATTACCATTTCCTGGTGAAATTTTTTAAAGGGCTACCTCATTAATTCAAGAGAGCAAATGACTTGAGGTCAGATGGGGTGACAGTTAAACTGCCATCATTGAGAGAATCTTCTAGAGGGCCGACATTGGGGAAAACTAAAAAAAAAAAAAAAAAAGGGGTGGGGGTTGTGGGCAATTACAATGATAATTATATGCTTTTATTCTCAGATCTAAGTCTACCAACAGATAATAGGAGAAGGGAGCTGAATCCTGTGAAAAGAGCCTTCTGAAAGTATAGAATGATGGCCAGAGAATCTTTATTTTTTGAAAAGTAAACCGTTTTGTCATTTTAGGCAGAATGGTTAGGTTCCTAACCCAGACCCCTGCAGCTTCTTAGGCTCAGGAGGGCCCCCAACTGTACAGGGGCACCCTTGCCCTTCAGGGGGCCCTAAACAACCAAAGAACAATGATTTACTGAGAGATATGCGAGATTCGGGCCCATTCTCATTTGGGGGAAGGGGGATGTAGAGACATCATTTTGTGCTACGCCTCTGGGAATGGTCGCCAAATCTCTGGGGGATGAGGACAGAGTTACCTCCTCACCTGCTTAGTTGTAGTCCGCCCACTGATTTGAAAATTCCCTGCTGTGTCTGCTGGGAATTTTCTCACAAAGTGCTCTTATCGACCCAACATGATCACTTTTGGTAAAGAATAATTCCGGGGTGGGCCGTCGTTTCATGGACCACTCAAAAAAATTTTTTGCTTCTCAGATACAAACACCCAAAGTGGGAGGTTGTTTTTGAGAAATAAAAATGCAATATCGCTTATGTGCAAGGAGTTTACTCCTTATACGTCGTGTATTTTGCTGCTGTTTCCTGTTGGCCACCACTTGCAAATGAACTTCAGAAGCCCCACCTCAATTAAGACAAACCTGGCTTCGTCCATTAACCTGGTATATGGGCCACTAGCTGAAAGTTTCCAATTGTTGAGCCTGCCGATGCTTTGCTGTCAGAACCCAGCGAAGCCCACCCCTAAATGAAGCTGGGAAACAACAGGTTTGGTGGAAGGGAGAACTGTTGACATAGAACTGTTCTCCCATTCTGACAAACCCTAAATTACTCCCTAAGAGTATTTTATGAAAATAAAGAGTGCATCTGCAGAGGTCTAGAAACAGCCAATAACCCTGCTGAGAGGATTGCCAAACACAAACCACAAGCAAGCAGATCTGATAGAAACACATAGTGATAGATTCCTTACCTTAGAATATCCCCAGGCGTCAGACTGAATCCGGAAAGTTTTCGTCAGCAGTACCCCTGCGCGTCGGTAGGTGGCGTCGTGCGGCTCCGCGTCCGTCGTTGGCGTCGTGGTCGCCGAGATGATGTCGCGGGCGCTACTTAGACGCCGCCCACACGCGCTGACGTCAGTTCTTTCTTTTTCCGCGCCAGCAAGCGCAGATCCGGAGAGAGCGGTACCCCAGTCAATTTTTGACTGAGTTTTTTGAGATTTTTGTCTCAGCTTTTTGAGTCGATCGACTCCTGGTGCAGCAGGGATGCCCGGGTTTAAATCTTGCGAGGACTGTCATCGCATGATGTCGGTGACGGACCCGCACCGCGTGTGTCTCTTCTGCCTGGGGCTCGACCACGACCCCAAGTCGTGCCCCGTCTGCCGGGCCATGGCGCTGAAGACTTTGCGGGAGCAGTCCTGAAAGTTGCTGGAAGCCCGGCAGTCGGCTCCGCGCCGTGAGAGTTCCCGGTCCAGAGGGAGGTCGAGGGACCGGTCGCGGAGCCGTCCTCATCAGAAGTCGTCCGAATCGAAGTCTTCGCACTTGGGGTCAGGTAAGGCGAAGCACAAAAAGAAGTCGAAGAAACGTTCTCGTTCGACTTCCCCTCGCCGGTCGCGCGACGCGGCTGAGGGAGCGGGTGGTGCCACCCCCGCGGCTCCGGCGGAGCCTACGCAGTCGTCGGTGACCTATCCGCCCTTCCCGGGTTCATCGGCGACTCCGGCCCAGGTACAGGAATTCCTGTCCGCTATGGCTCGCCTATTTGGGCCGTCGGGCCCCTCCGGCGCGCCTTAGGGCCCTGCGGGCCCGACTGGGAGTCCTCGCCCTTTGACACCGGTGGCTCCGGCGTCGCCGTCGGCTCCGGCCTCGGCACCGCAGGACTCCCATGGATCCCGTCGTGGATCCCGGTCGACGCCGGTTGACCTAGTAACACCTCCACCGACGTCGACCCCACCGGCACCACGTTGGACGTCAACCGGCGCGCCGGACGACGTCGGCCCCAGTTTCAGCCCAGACGTGGATACGGTGCCGGAACGGTGTCGACCGACGCCGTTTGGGAATCTGTTTCCCTATATCCATCCTCCTCCTTTTCAACAGCAGGAGGAGGAAGGGGAGGACTGGGAAGGGTCTGAGGACCCTCTCACAGCTCAATGTGAGTATAACCCGGACTGGGCTGAGGAGCTGGGGGACGCCAGTGGTCTGGACACCTCTCCAGACCTTGGCATGATGTCTCCTCCTACCGTGGCTACGGAGGAGGGCGCTAGTTTTTCTGTGGTGTTGCGTAGGGCTGCTGGGGCACTCCGCCTGCAGCTACCTACTGTGGCCGTCAGGACTAACCTCCTGACAGAAGTGCTTCAGCCAGCAGTTTCCTCTGCGGAGCCACTGCTGCCCTTTAATGAAGCACTGTCTGTCGTTCTTCTGGGCTCCTGGTCCAGGCCCAGCACAGGGGCTCCTGTGGACAAGAACGTGGCCCAACGCCATCGCCCGGCCCCGGGCGACCCCCTTTTACCCCACCCCTGAGAGCTTGGTTGTCCAAGCCTCTGCTTCCCCAAGCGCATTCTTTTCCGCACCCCCGGATAGGGAATCCAAGAGGCCGGAACAGTACGGGAAGAAGATTTTTTCTTCCGCCAGCCTCGGGCTGCGGGCTGTGAACACCGCATGCCTCTTGGGCCGTTATTCGCACTCCTTGTGGGATACGGTAGCGCAGGTGCTGCCTAGCTGTCCGGAGGAGGCCCGGACGGCACTCTCTCAGGCTGTTGCTGAGGGGAGAGATGCAGCCAAGTTCACAATCCGTTGTGGCCTTGACACCGCCGACTCGCTAGGCAGGGCGATTTCCACGACAGTGGCGCTCCACCGCCACGCCTGGATGAGGACAACTGGCTTTTCATGGGATGTCCAGAACACTTTGATGGACATGCCCTTCGATGGCATTCGCCGCTTTGGCAATAAGGCAGACAGTGCTTTGGAGCGCTTTAAGCCTCACGGGCTACGGCCAAGTCCTTGGGACTTTCGGCCACGCGCCCTCCTCCGCCTTCTGCATTTCGATCCTTTCGTGCTCGCGGAAGGGGCAACCCACCACGTTCGCAACAGAGCCACAGGCCAGCGCAACAGTCCACGCGCGGACGTGGGAACCGCTGCGGCGGTTCAGGGGGCCAGTGGCAGGGTTAGTCCACCTCCACCCCCGCCACCACTGCCTCCAAACCTTCCTAGTCTGACCTTTCAGGCCCATCAAACGCCAGTGGGTGGCAGGCTTCGCCATCACCTCCCCCACTGGCGCACCATCACATCGGACAGGTGGGTTTTACAGATAGTCCGAAGGGGCTACTCCCTCCCCTTCGAGACTACCCCTCCAGCCATGCCACCTCAGTACCACCGCATATCGGGGGATCACTTGCCACTTCTCCAGCAGGAAGTTGCGGCCCTCTTGGCCAAGGGGGCCATAGAGCGCGTTCCGATGCCAGAAGTAGGTCGTGGTTGTTATTCCCATTACTTTCTGATTCCAAAGAAGGGCAAGGGCCTGCGTCCCTATCTTGGACCTTCGGGACGTCAATCTCTTCCTCCGGAAGGACAAGTTCAAGATGCTCACACTTGCTCAGGTCTTGTCTGCTCTAGACCCACAAGACTGGCTGGTAGCGTTGGACTTGCAGGATGCTTACTTTCATATTCCCATCCTGCCGGCCCACCGGCGTTACCTCCGGTTCACGGTAGGCCACGAGCATTTTCAGTTCACCGTGCTCCCTTTTGGCCTTATCAGCGCCCCTCGGGTGTTCACGAAAGTGATGGCGGTGGTCGCAGCTCATCTGCGCAGATCAGGGGTTTCAGTCTTCCCCTATCTCGACGACTGGTTGTTGAAGGCGGGCTCGCCCCAGATAGTCGTCTCCCACCTCCAGACTACGGCCGACGACCTGCATTTGCTGGGGTTCTCCATCAACGTGCCGAAGTCACACCTGATCCCCTCTCAGAAGCTCCTCTTCATTGGAGCGGTTCTGGACACGGCGCGGTTTCGGGTTTATCCTCCCGAACTGCGAGTCCGGGATATTCGGGCTATGATTCCGATCTTTCAGCTCTTATCCTGGGTTTCTGTCAGGATGACCCTGAGGCTGCTGGGCCTCATGGCCTCCTGCATCCTGCTGATCAATCATGCCAGGTGGCATATGCAGGCTCTGCAGTGGGACCTGAAGTTCCAGTGGGCGCAGCATCAGGGAAACCTGTCCGACTACGTCCAGATCTCGGAGGGCACTGCACAACTCTTGCAGTGGTGGCTCACGAACCAACATTGGGTCAGCGGCAGATCCCTCTCCCTTCCCCAACCGGAGTACACAGTGGTGACGGACGCGTCCCTCCTGGGATGGGGCGGCCACATGGGAGAGGCGGAGATCAGAGGCCTCTGGTCTCCGGCGGAGTCCAGGCTCCATATCAACATTCTGGAGCTTCGGGCGATCCGACTTGCGCTGAAGGCATTCCTTCCCTCTGTCAAGGGGAGAGTAGTGCAGGTGTTCACCGACAACACCACCGCCATGTGGTACTGCACCAAACAGGGCAGGGTGGGGTCCTGGACCCTATGTCAGGAGGCTCTGCGCCTCTGGACATGGCTGGAACATCAGGGCATTTCTTTGGTGGTTCAACACCTGGCGGGTTCACTGAACGCCAGGGCGGACGAACTCAGCCGCAGGTGCATGATGGATCACGAATGGCGTCTTCACTCGGACATGGCGCAAGGTCTCTTTCGACAGTGGGGAGAGCCTTGGTTAGATCTATTCGCCACCGAAGAGAACGCGCAATGTCAGCAGTTCTGCGTGTTGGAATTTCCAAGGCGGCACTCGCTCGGCGACGCTTTTCGACGCGAGTGGAGTGGCGGTCTCTTGTACGCCTTTCCGCCTATACCACTTCTACCCAGAGTGCTGAAGAAAATCAGACGCGACCGGGCACAAGTCATCCTTGTGGCCCCGGACTGGGCTCTAAGAGTATGGTATCCCGAGCTACTCAGTATGAGCGTGGATCCCCCGATCCGACTGCCTCTTCGGGAGGATCTTCTGTCACAGCAACGGGACGGTTCTCCACCCGAACCTGTCCAGCCTCCACCTCCTTGCGTGGAGATTGAGCAGCGACAACTGATTCCATTTGACTTACCTCCTGAAGTCTGTGATGTCATTCTGGCAGCCAGGCGACCCTCCACTAAATCGGTATACGCCTGCAGGTGGAACAAATTTGTGGCATGGTGCACAGCAAAGGCTGTGGATCCCCTTTCTGCCCCTCTTTCTGAGGTCCTGCTGTTCCTTCGTTCTTTGGCCCAGCAGAGCTCTGCTCTGGGTACTCTCAAGGGCTACCTTTCTGCTATTTCGGCCTTTCTCAGGCTCCCTGATCAGCCCTCTCTTTTCAAGTCCCCTGTTGTAAATAGATTTCTCAAAGGCATTACACAACTTTTTCCTCCTATTCCTTTCGTGATGCCTCAGTGGGACTTGAATTTGGTTCTTACATACTTAATGTGTGCTCCCTTTGAGCCACTTCATAACTGTCCTCTTCGTCTCTTGACTTTGAACACTGCTTTCCTGGTGGCCATCACCTCCGCTAGGCGTGTGAGTGAGCTCCAGGCTCTTTCTTGTAAGCCTCCTTTCCTATCAGTCCATCCGGACAAGGTTGTGCTCAGGCCCCATCCTTCCTTTTTGCCAAAAGTGGTTACGGCCTTTCACATTGGGCAGACTATTACCTTGCCCACCTTCTTTCCGCCTCCGCATCCTTCCAGAGAGGAAGAGAGGCTCCACCGTCTGGACCCAAAACGTGCGCTCTCCTTTTATATCAACCGCACACAGCAGTTCCGGGTGGATGACCAGCTCTTTATTGGCTACGTTGGCACCAAGAAAGGTCGGGCGATACACAAGAGAACTATCTCCCGCTGGGTTGTCTTATGTATCAAAGCCTGTTACTCCTTGGCTAAAAAAGAACCTCCGGTGGGGCTGCGTGCTCATTCCACCAGAGCTACTGCAGCCACTACTGCATTGGGACGTGGTGTCCCCCTGCAAGACATCTGTCAGGCAGCCACGTGGGCCTCGCTGCACACGTTTACCAAGCATTATTGCCTGGACAGCCAAGTCCGGAGACACGGCTTCTTTGGCCGTTCTGTTCTCCGTGACTTTCTGGTGTGATCTTGGTTCGCAGACCCACCACCGGGGTTGGTATTGCTGGGGTATCTATTCTAAGGTAAGGAATCTATCACTATGTGTTTCTTTCAGATGAACAAGTTACTTACCTTCGTTAACCATATATCTGTAAGAAACATTAGTAGTGATAGATTCCTTACCGCCCCACCCATCCTCCCCGTTCTGCGAACTGATTTCTAGGGTTAAGGTCATCCCTTTCAGGGCCCTAGTTTCAATGCACCAGTGGTCAGTATCTTGCATGGCTCTGCGTTACTGGCGCGGAAAGTCGTGTACAGAACTGACGTCAGCGCGCGTGGGCGTCGTCTAAGTAGCGCCCGCGACGTCATCTCGGCGCCCACAACGCCAACGACGGACGCGGAGCCGCACGACGCCACCTACCGACGCGCAGGGGTACTGCTGACGAAAACTTTCCGGATCCAGTCTGACGCCTGAGGATATTCTAAGGTAAGGAATCTATCACTACTAATGTTTCTTACAGATATATGGTTACCGAAGGTAAGTAACTTGTTCATCAAAGACAAACACTTGAACTATGTTCTGTATTACTCACTAAAATGAAGCATAAAGTAACAATAGATGTTTAAGATCTTGATTATAATCGGGGAAGATCAAATGACAGATGCTGAAATTTCTAATATAAATGCCCAAGTTACATAATTCTTTCGCACATTCCATTTGATGTCCTGCTTAGCCAATTTGCAGTGTCACTAAAAACTTAACTTTGAATCAGACTTAGGCACTTAAAAACCAGTTTCTATGTTGCAGTGTCTGGGTCTTGAAAAATATCTCCAGTTAGGACTAAAGTGTATTCCTGTAAAGTTAAGGACTTCGCTATGTACTCCCTAATTGCATTTTGTCCTTCTGCGCTCTTTAAGTTATTGCAGAGTTTCATTGCACCACCATCACCATGTGTATTATCTGCTGCCCACCAAATTCAGGCACTGTATAAAAGACATTTTTGTGGAGAAAAATTACCTACTTTTAGAAAATATAGCTGCTGCAAGTACAATTGCATTAATAGAGCAACCATACTTACGGATGGATGACATTAAAAATACGTACTTCCTCTTTAGATGACGATACTGTGATTCTCTCCTAAATCATTTAGTCAGGACCGTGCAATGAAGCAGTTGGCCTGTTTCCAGAAGCTATTGCCGTCATTCTTGCTGAGATTTTAGCCTGTTGCACTGCAAAGTTTGTGAATAGCTCATTGTACTGAAAAGGTAAAAGCACTGTCGCTTATCTCAGAGGAGTGCAAGACATCTACAGATACACACAATAGTCAATAAATGAGACACATGACTCAAAAAGGAGATCCACACCAATTTATAAAAATAACACATATCTTTATATATGTTTAGGCACCAGAAGCAAATCGTTCAGGTAAGTACGTTTTTAAATAGGAATTGTTTTTAGGTTAAAAAGCCAACAGTGCAATTTTTGAGATCTGCAATATTACGCTATGTAATGGAAAGCATATGCAGTTTACCAGTTCTTTTCAGTGACTTACGGGACCAGTGTCTTGGGTCAAAGGTGAGTACAGGGCAATGTTCAACGCAGCACCATGCTGGGAAACAACAGGTTTGGTGGAAGGGAGAACTGTTGACATAGAACTGTTTTCCCATTCTGACAAACCCTAAATTACTCCCTAAGAGTATTTTATGAAAATAAAGAGTGCATCTGCAGAGGTCTAGAAACAGCCAATAACCCTGCTGAGAGGATTGCCAAACACAAACCACAAGCAAGCAGATCAAAGACAAACACTTGAACTATGTTCAGTATTACTCACTAAAATGAAGCATAAAGTAACAATAGATGTTTAAGATCTTGATTATAATCGGGGAAGATCAAATGACAGATGCTGAAATTTCTAATAAAAATGCCCAAGTTACATAATTCTTTCGCACATTCCATTTGATGTCCTGCTTAGCCAATTTGCAGTGTCACTAAAAACTTAATTTTGAATCAGTCTTAGGCACTTAAAAAACAGTTTCTATGTTGCAGTGTCTGGGTCTTGAAAAATATCTCCAGTTAGGACTAAAGTGTATTCCTGTAAAGTTAAGGACTTCGCTATGGACTCCCTAATTGCATTTTGTCCTTCTGCGCTGTTTAAGTTATTGCAGAGTTTCATTGCACCACCATCACCATGTGTATTATCTGCTGCCCACCAAATTCAGGCACTGTATAAAAGACATTTTTGTGGAGAAAAATTACCTACTTTTAGAAAATATAGCTGCTGCAAGTACAATTGCATTAATAGAGCAACCATACTTACGGATGGATGACATTAAAAATACGTACTTCCTCTTTAGATGACAATACTGTGAGTTAGGACCGTGCAATGAAGCAGTTGGCCTGTTTCCAGAAGCTATTGCCGTCATTCTTGCTGAGATTTTAGCCTGTTGCACTGCAAAGTTTGTGAATAGCTCATTGTACTGAAAAGGTAAAAGCACTGTCGCTTATCTCAGAGGAGTGCAAGACATCTACAGATACACACAATAGTCAATAAATGAGACACATGAGTCAAAAAGGAGATCCACTCCAATTTATAATAATAACACATATCTTTATATATGTTTAGGCACCAGAAGCAAATCGTTCAGGTAAGTACGTTTTTAAATAGGAATTCTTTTTAGGTTAAAAAGTCGACAGTGCAATTTTTGAGATCTGCAATATTACGCTATGTAATGGAAAGCATATGCAGTTTACCAGTTCTTTTCAGTGACTTACGGGACCAGTGTCTTGGGTCAAAGGTGAGTACAGGGCAATGTTCAATGCAGCACCAACAAATCACATCATACGGCACTAGGTGGGCCGGGTGCAGTGGTGCTAACAGCATCGGGTGCCCAATGCAAACCAATGGGCATTGGTCCGGTCACAAAGAGGCTACAGGGCGGGGGGGACTGAGAGGTCAGTCCAGTGAAACCCACGAGTGGAATGGAATGGAATGGAAGGACATTTATAGAGCGCATGGCTACCCTTAAGCGTCCCAGCGCTATGAACTGACACGGAGGAGACAGAGAGCTAAGGAAACAGCGCAGTCTTTAATTGCTTACGAAAAGCCAGATGGTTGGAGACTGTGCGAAGGTGTAAAGGCAGAGAGTTCCAGAGTTTGGAGGCGTTGTAAGAAAACAGCCGACCACCACTTCTGGACCTCTTAATCCTCGGGATCTCTGCTAAATACAGGTTATCTGACCGGAGATTCCTACTTGCTTTATAAGGGCGTATCATGGTTGAATTAATGGGCGGCCCAATCCCCTGCATAGACCTATGCGCCAGACATAGGGCCTTGAATCTAATACGTTCCTGTACTGGGAGCCAATGGAGGGAACGGAGAGCGGGTTTTGCAGATTGTCTGTTGGTAGTTCCAGTCAGTAGTCTGGCGGCGCTGTTTTGAACCGATTGGAGTTTGGCGACTACTGAGATGGGGGCGCCCAAATACAGAACATTCCCATAGTCCAGTCTAGAGAGTATGAGTGATTGGACCAGTACTTTTTTGGCCTGAGGTTGGAGGAGGGGCAGAACTTTTCGGGCCATTCTGAGTAGGCCATAGCAGAGGCCTGCCGTCTTCCTAGCCTGCGTCCTAAAGCTCAAGTCCTGGTCCAACCATATACCCAGGCTCTTAATTTCTGACTTCGGGTCCGGGGCTGGACCCATGCAGGGAGGCCACATGGAACAGGACTTAAAACTCATGGTATTGCCCAGTAGCATAATCTCAGTTTTTCCTCCGTTAAGCTTAAGCTGGGACGCATCCATCCATTTTGAAATGTCCTCTAGACAGGTATAGAGGGCATGAGTTTTTTGGTCAGCTTGGTTTAGCCTCACCACCAGTTGCGTGTCGTCGGCAAGGGTTATCATCCGGATTCCATAGGGGGCTACAATGGCTGCCAGAGGGGCCATATAAACATTAAAAAGCGTGGGGCTAAGTGACGAGCCCTGACTTCAGTTCTTGCGATGTTGGGGGATGTGCGGACACTTTTGGTCCTCTTCTCCCCGGGACGGGACATCTGGGTGAAAAGGGTCTTTGGGGTGTCTGGTTTCTTCATCTGGCTACACTCGCAGTGTAAGGGGCCTACACTCAGAGGCTGCAGGCGATGTCAGGGAGTTCACGAGGAGGCACTCCACAGTGGACTCAAATTCAAATACAGCTTTATTCGATTGTTGTACAATACAATCATAAAAACACTTCATACACATACTTAATATTAAACATCCTCTAATTAAATATTCAATGCATCATTAAAACCATGGTTAAAATAGGTCAATAATACATATCATTGTTAAAAAGAATTAAACAATTTAAAATCTGGGCACGTTAAGCACAAATTATGCATGCCGGAAAAACGGTACAGAGGTCCTTAGATAACAGTACTTTTCCTTATGCTAACCACTTTTTTTAGGAACATTGCTATTCTCCATACCACATGTACATTGTCCAGGGTTTGTAAAGCAATAAACGCCGGGCGACACTTTCTTATCCCCATAGATTTCAAGATTGGGAGAGAGAATCCACACTTTCCTTATATGACGATAAAAACTACAGAAGAAGACAACATGGATAGTAGATTGATTTGAACAATTGTCACATGGGCACAATATCATTGTTCGTGTCCAATCATTCATATTGGGAAAACTTACAATTCTGTGCATTATTCCTAACCTACATCTTGTTAATAAAAATCTATCGTAACCTCCCGATACGGTTGATAGGTATGGTTGGATGTTAAAAACACTTAAAATGAGCTGATTCTCCAGTACCGTGGGCTTCAGAATTTCGGTCGTCAGCCGTGACATGTCCAACATAATTAAACCTTCCTTTTTTAAATCTTTCCTACGTACCACTTGCATGGTACTCGGATCAGTAAAGTATTCTAAGTGACCTAAATTCTGCATAAATTCTCGAACATACCTGACCCAAGGTATCATTAAAGCCTTTTCCAACTTCAAGATATCAGTTAAAATGTCCCTGTTTAACTTGGTCTCCTCCTTTGTCCATATCCGATGCCACAAAAGAGCTGGCTCAAGTTTTATAAAATCTGACAGGTGTGATAAGCCCAATTCAGCGTGGCACACATACGATGATGTGCTTCTGGGTACTGATAGAATATATCTCAAGAAATTGTTTTCTACAGACTGAAGTACCTGAGTGTTAGCAAAGCCCCACACCCCTGCTCCATACATTGCCGTCGGAATACTTTTTGCCTGATAAATCGGCAAAAGCTCCACGGGGGGTTTTCTCCCTAGTTTTTTCGAGAACTGGGCAAGTGCTGTAATAGTTCTTAGGAAAGCAAACTTTTTTGATAAAACTGCCTGGGTCCATGAATCATCTTGGTGAAATGGTATTCCCAGGTACGAGAATATTTTAGTTGTCTCAATTTTCTTTCCTTCCATGAACATGTCCCGGCAATTTCGGCTACCTCTACCACATCTCATTATAAATGTTTTTGAGGTATTCACCTTGAGTCCTAGATTGTTCATAAAATCAATAAAACCATTTAAAACCTTTTGTAAGCCTACTTGTGTCCGTGACATTAAAACCGCATCATTAGCGTAAAGAAGGGCGGGTATTGGGCGCCCATTTATCAGAGGATAATCAATCTGCTTCTTGACCAATACATCTTCCAAACCGTTTATATAAAGATTAAAAAGAAAGGGGGCCAGGACACATCCTTGCCTGACCCCCCTTCGTATTGGGATGGGGGCAGTGCAACCACCACTGATGCCAAATCGAACTCTCGTCTGGGCATTACAATAAAAACGTCTCAGTAAATAAATAATTTGTGGTTCTACCCCTATCTTTTCTAAAATCTCCCAGAGCTTGGCATGTCTTACAGAATCAAATGCGGCGGTGAGGTCTACAAAGGCTAAAAACAACCTTCCCTCTTTTACACGTGTATATTTTCCCACCAGTAAAGCTAAGTTTAAGCTCTGTTCAATAGTTCCGAATCCTTCACGGAACCCATACTGGAGATCTGAAACGACTTTATTATCCTGCGCCCATACGTTTAGTCGTTCTAAAATTATACGACCCACAACTTTAGTCATTGAATCCAATAACGAAATTGGCCTGTAGCATCCAGGATCCTGACAATTTCCCTTTTTAAAGATGGGGACAATAATTGACTACCCAGGTTGACAAAAAAGGTGCAGAACAACTTGCTTTCGCTACCTGTGTAACAATTGGCCCCATATGGCCATGTTTTATTTAAACAAATCTACTGAGACGCCGTCTGGTCATGGAGCTTTTCCACCCAGTGTAACAGAAATTGCCCTTGTCACTTCCTCCAATGTAAATTGGAGGTCAGGATATTGTGTAATATTAGCTGACAAGGTTTCCCCTTCGTTATTATCAGTATTGCCTGCCCCGTTAAAAACCTTAGAAAAATGTTGAATCCATTGATCCTCTGTAATAGCAATTTCAATTGTGGGACCCCCGTCTTGCTTCAAAAAAGGTGCTTTAAGCGCTTTCCAGAAAGCACTACTGTCTCAGGTTAAGGCAGCCATGTGAAGGGATTCCCACGCTTCTTTTCTCAGGTTAAATTTCCTTTCCTTAATAGCTAGTTTATAAATTCCTCTAGCATGCCTTACAGCGTCCTGGTTTCTAGGGTTACTATGCAGGACATTTTTTAGATTTGAATATGCTTTAGTGCAATTCAAATCAAACCATCCCTGGGGTTTAGCTTTCCTTGATTTCTGTACATACAATGCCTCCCTCACAAAGCTAGATATAAGTGAAAAGGAATCCAGAATTTTACCGGGAGTTGCTGTCTCACTCAGGCAGGTTTCAAATGCTTGTTTAAAATTATCTACCACCAGTTTAATAACACATTCGGGATCCACCATAGACCATTTCAGCGTGTAACCATTGGGCTTATCGAGTACAATTGACTCTAGAATCTGGTCTCCTTTGTTACTTTTACATAAGTTACTCAACCGCAATGTGACTATCATACACAGTGGAAAGTGGTCGCTCAAAGAAATGTCATCAATAAAGAAAGAACGAATTCTCGATGCATGATTGTTCGACATAAGTAAAAAATCTATGGTGGAGCATAAACCCCTTCCATTAAAAGTGTATCCCATTAATGCAGGATTTGGACACATTTCATTTACAAATCCTAGATCAAGAACACACAGCATCTCATTATACAACTCCCCCAGACTGGAGTGACAAAAGTGAGTACAACTAACCCCTCTTCAACATCACGGCCACAAGTTTTACTATCAGAATTTGGGCACAGAGCGCAATTAAAATCCCCTCCCAAAATTACAATCGTTTCTTTAGCGGATTTTCCCCATAAAGATTGTATTTCTCTACATAGCTTTTTTATAACAGGGTCTGCACTGAGCAATGGGATGTTATTATAAAAGTTAATCAAAATCACACATTGCTTACTGTCTATCTCAATATTGATAAGCTGATAATAAGTATCCTCTAGGTAGAGGTCTGCCTTTTTTACATTTAGACTGTTAGATATATAGGTACAGAGCCCTCCTTTTGGTCTTCCACTTTGTCCTTCAATTGCCATAGTATGTAGTGTTTTATACCCATTAATATGAATCGCCTCTCTGGCCCATGTCTCCTGGAGGCAAAGAATGCCTTGATTTAGTAAAAATTCACACCAGATGGGATTGGTCAGCTTCAAACGTAAACCCGCGACATTCCAAGACACCAGGTTACAGAAGACTTCCTCCTTAGTACTAGTTGGGCAGTTATAGGTTATTGTTTTCAATTCAGGATTATCACCAGTATCCAATGGATGTTCTAGGCTTAAATTTAAAGTTTTCTCACTGGGATCCTCCCGAATCATAGTAGCAACACTCATACTATCTTTCTTTAGTGCTAACACACTGTTTGGCATTTCAATATCAGAGTGTACTAGGATATCATTGTTTGGTAAGGAAGATCCTAGGTCAGAGAGTCAATCGATGTCTTCTAAAGAGTTAAAAATTTCATAGCGATTATTTGTTGGGACCACGTAGAAATTTCGCCTATTCTCTGAAGGTAACCCCCCTCCCCAGTTACACTGCAAAACTCAGGTTTGTTGATAAAAGATCCCCAGGGGAAGGATGTTAATACCATTTGGATCAATCTGCCAGTTTCCTGCCCTATCAAAAATAAGCTGGACCAAGCTGGGGGACCTAAAAGTTAAAATCACACAGTCACCTGGAAGCACTTTGTAGACTTACCTAACCAAGCTACCCTACGTGCCATTTTAAACTCTGAAAAGAGAATATCTTTTAGCCCTGTTCTTGAGCTCACTAGATGTACTGCTTTGTTTCGTAGTGTTGACCAATGTTCTGGATCATTTGAAGATAGGGATGGGACGTTTGCTAAGACAACGGTATAAGGGGTCTTCCAGTGTCTCATCCCTGCAAGCTGCTGCTGCACAGGCGGGGACACGGGGTGTGTCTGGGTGCCACTGCAGACTCCTGAGGCGGAAGCCGGGAGGTTATCTTGTTCGATCTTGCCTATTTTGCACAGTTCTTATCTAGCGCAGAGAACTCCTGAGGCGGAAGCCGGGAGAGGATTTTTACTTCGTGTTTGCTATTTGCACTGTTTTTATATCGTGTGTAGCCTTTTTACAAATCAATTTACAGGCTTCTATTTTTATCCCTGTTTTTAATAGAAACTCATTACTGCCATTATTGCTCACCTGTTACTCGGAGTCCGTTAGTGAAGTAAGCCGCCATTTTCGGTGGGGGGCTCCGGGTTAGCGTTTTAGTTTACTTTTCTGTCATAAATGCCCGCACAAACGCGACCGCGCAGCATCTAATGTTGAGACTCCTGAGGCGGAAGCCGGGAGGTTATCTTGTTCGATCTTGCCTATTTTGCACAGTTCTTATCTAGCGCAGAGAACTCCTGAGGCGGAAGCCGGGAGAGGATTTTTACTTCGTGTTTGCTATTTGCACTGTTTTTATATCGTATTGTGTAGCCTTTTTACAAATCAATTTACAGGCTTCTATTTTTATCCCTGTTTTTAATAGAAACTCATTACTGCCATTATTGCTCACCTGTTACTCGGAGTCCGTTAGTGAAGTAAGCCGCCATTTTCGGTGGGGGGCTCCGGGTTAGCGTTTT
Organism: Calotriton arnoldi; assembly: GCA_963921515.1. Classification (NCBI taxonomy): domain Eukaryota; kingdom Metazoa; phylum Chordata; class Amphibia; order Caudata; family Salamandridae; genus Calotriton; species Calotriton arnoldi. The sequence continues at coordinate 481,510 of CAWUFW010000280.1, forward strand.
AGTTTACTTTTCTGTCATCATAAATGCCCGCACAAACGCGACCGCGCCTAAGGCAAGCTTGTCTGCGCCCGTCCGCGCACGACCAAGCCCAGAGCCTTGGCACGCTGGCCGGAAGGAGGTAAACGGCTCAAATAATAATCGTCTGTCTTATTCCGCTGAATCATTACACCGGATAAGATCTCAAGACGAAGTGAATCATGTGATGGCCGTATGCTGCCCCTGGAGGTTCCCAACCGGGTTAGAGGGTGTGGTAGCTTGTCGGCACTGCCACTTTCAGGGGGACCTGGATTTGCCCAGCATACGTGTCCCAGTCTCACGCCCAGATGCATTGGCTACGAGCATAGCCCCTGAAATACCAGGTTTAACGGCGATTCTATGCAATGTAAGATCTTTAGCTAAGCATCCCATTGAAATATGGGACATGATCACTACTCATTCTCCTGATATCTGCTTTTTTACAGAAACGTGGCTGAATTCTACGAACCATCCTATGGTAAATTTAGCCATTCCAGATAGCTACAAATTTTTACATTTGGACAGACTAGGAAAATCGGGCGGTGGTATTGCCATTGCTTTTAGAAATTTCCTTAACGTTAGCTGGGTGTTGACCGTTAGTAACGAGGATATGGAATTGGGTATTTTTAAGATTATTATATCTCCAACAGACAGCTGGTATGGAGCACTGATATATCGTCCCCCAGGCTACAAGGCCAATTTTAGTGATCAGCTGGCTGAACTAATAGCGACACGTCCTTGCATCAAAAAAATGTCTCCTATTAGGGGATTTTAACTTTCATGAAGAGGACCAAAATAGTTTAGGAGTAAATAAACTCTTAGATAATTTAGGCCTGTTGGGCCTTACTCAAAGAGTTAAAGGTCCAACGCACCGGGCCGGACATACTCTCGACTTAATTTTTTCCAACATTGACCTCTTTGCCTGCAATCCCCCTAGCCCCCAATTGTGGACTGATCATTTTTTTATCTTGTTTACAATTCAACAAAAGAGTAAGGATGATGCAGCTGCACACCCTGGCCGGAAAAAGAGGTGCGTAGACCCTGGCACAACCTAACCACAGAAAATTTTAGTGAGGCTTTCCAATATAAATTAGCTGAGAAAAATCTGGATGTATCTAGACTGCTGGAGAGGTTCAACTCCGCTTTTCTGAGTGCACTAGATGAAGTAATTCCAAAAGAAATTATGGCACTCTACAGAGACGCCCGTCTGCCCCATGGTATACACCAGACTTAAAAAGTGGGAAATCAAAGTGTAAAACTTTAGAGAGAATCTGGCGGAGTAGCAAAGACCCCCAAGATAGACTACGATTCAAACAAGCTCTGACTAGCTATCATCAGAGTATAAAAACTGCTAGACAGCTTTTTATCTCAAATCAAATTGAACATGCTAGCAACTCATCTAAAACTCTCTTCTCTATAGTAAAGGAGTTTGTGTCTCCACAAGTGTGCAGCCAAGTCCCAACGGAATCTCAAGAACTTTGTAACTCAATAGCTGTCCACTTTGAGGAGAAGATTAGAAAAATCTATGAAAATTTCCCTACCACCTCTCAAATAAAACCAGAGCAAGATCATAGGGAAGAGGAGCTAGAAGCAGAAGTATCCAGCACCCTTAAATGTTTTGAACTGATTACATTAGAGGAGGTCCTCCACTCTTTGGCTTCTGCTAAATCGGGGTCACCAGAGGACCTCTGTCGGCCTAAGACTATGGCTTTGCTGGCCCCCTGTTGTGCACCTGAGATTCTACGAATTTACAACTGCTCGATACAATCGGGATGTTTCCCCAGGGCCTGGAAGGAAGCATTTGTACGGCCAATATTGAAGAAACCGGCGGCAGATCCGCAGACCCTTAGTAACTATCGCCCTATCTCTCTGCTTCCCCTGTTGGGTAAGCAATTGGAAAGTCTAATAAATAAGCAGTTAGGATGCTACTTAGAATCTAATAATATTCTGGACCCCTCACAATCAGGGTTTTCGATCAGGTTTCAGTACGGAGACTGCTCTTCTGGCCGTGACTGATTCCCTAAGAATGGAAGTGGATTCTGGAGGATCAATAGTTCTGATCCTATTAGACTTGTCTGCGGCGTTTGATACCATCTCGCATTCAAAGCTCGTGGATCGACTCCTGGCCTGTGGAATCCAGGGTACAGCCTTAAAATGGCTGAAACAGTTTTTATCCGACAGATACCAAACCATCATTCTGGGCCCTTATCGATCAGAAAAAATGCATTTGGATAAGGGGGTCCCTCAGGGGTCTTGTCTGAGTCCCACGCTGTTCAACGTTTATATGGCCCCATTGGCAAAAATAGTTGAACAGTTTGGATTTGAGATATCATATGCTGATGATACTCAGCTTATGTTTAAAATTGGCCCTAACCCTGAGACGGAGAAAACTCGCTTTGCTACAGGAATGCTTGCAATATCTAGCTGGATGACGGATAATTGCCTCCAACTAAACCCCGGTAAGACTGAGATTATGTTAATGGGGAAAGCCTCATCCATTTGGGCGGATGACTGGTGGCCCACCAAATTGGGAGAGGTCCCCGTTCCCAGAAAAACTGTGAAAAATCTTGGGATAAAACTGGATCAATCACTAACAATGAAGGATCATATAAATGCCACCGTTAGTTCCTGTTATTATGCCCTGCGCCTTCTGCGTAGGATCTTTCCTTACCTACCTATGAATTCTCGAAAAACTCTTGTTCAAGCTATGGTGATTGGCAAAATGGATTATGGAAATGCCCTACTGGCAGAGGCGGATGAGTCCTCGCTAGCAAAATTGCAAGTGATTCAGAACACGGCTGCAAGGCTAATTTTGAATCGCCCCTCGGGCTCTTCGTCTGAGCCGCTGCTGAGAGAACTACATTGGTTACCAGTAAAGAAGCGAACCGTTTTTAAAATATGCTGCCTCACGTATAATGCTCTTGGAGGCAAAGGGCCTAGGTACTTGCAGAGGAAACTATTAAAATATGTTCCCACCCGAACTCTTAGATCTAGTTCACTCGGCCTCTTACAGGTGCCCCGAATACGCCTTAAGCGTACGGGGGGGAAAGCTTTCTCCTACCTTGCTCCTAAATACTGGAACAAGTTACCCCAGGCTCTTCGTGAGTCCCCTTTCTATGGCTCCTTCAGAAAAAAACTTAAAGCCTTTTTGTTTTAGGACTCCAGGCAATCCCTCATGGTATGTCTCAACACAAGCGCCGAGATGCCCCCGGGTGAGTTGTGCGCTATAAAAGTGGTGTTAACATAACATAACATAACAGGGGTAGCTTCTGGGGGGAGATTTAAATTCAAATTAGGGGATGTGCCGTTATCCGCCCTCTGTTTTACTCCCAATCTAAGTGACTCTCCGATTTTCCTTATAGCACCACCCTCCCTAGCACTTAGCATATGATTTTTTGGAATTAGGGGCTGATTCTGTGTCTGATTCGAATTTGAGTCTGATTGGCACATTCGAGATCCTTTGCGGGCTGAAATAAGAGGTCTATCGTCTAAATATGAAGAACTGGTTTGAGCTGTTTCAGTAGTTGTAACAGCCACAGATTGAATATTAGGGCAATGTACACTGGTTGTGGAGCCATCCCTCGTATCACTCATTCTCCTCAAAGGCAAAGTAACTGCGCCCCTGCATTTACATGCATCTGTATTAACTGGCCGTGTACCGATACTGGTCTGCTCTAGATTGTTGAGCCTAGCTTCTATTTGGCACAATTTCTGCAATAATGGATCGAGAAGAGTAGATACCATTAGTTCTAATCTTTTGCAGAAATCGTCCTCACTTGACCATAACGTAATCCTATTTGTATTAGTAGTGGCGGACAGTGATGTTGTACTAGATTTATCGTCACTCCCAGATATGCTAGCATGACATTCGGTTTTACGAGTTGCTCGCTGTTTTTGTTTCTGGACCTGACCTTTTCTCTTCCTGATAGTAGGGTCCTGCCCTTTATTTAAATTTGCCTTCTGTCCTCTGGTACTTACACCAGGGTTACACGATCTAAGTGACTGATCAATTGTAGTGTTCACTTCAAGATCATTTTCGACACTTTGCGTATCTTTAGAGATTTCACCTGAGGCTTGTAAGGATAGGATTTCCAAACCAATACCAGTACCAGTTTGATGGAAAACTGAGATTGTGGCTCCAGAGACAACCGACGTTCTGTAAGCTCAATCTCGTGTATAAGGGCCGATTCTGCTCGTACAAGGAACGCATCAAGGGTCCCCACAACCCCAGTGCCCACCCCTGACTTGCGCCTACTCATTTTTTCGTAACTAACCAGCGAACGATAACAGTAACAAATATCAGATGAAACGATACCTCTCCGCCCATACGTACTAATGGGACAGTCCAATCAGTCCACAACCAGTCCAAAGATGTTAATAATATTGCCCGGCCCAGCCTCCTCCGGGCGCTGACGGGCACGGACGGGCCTGCCCTTGGCCCGGGCGCGCCCCGTGCTGCGGGAGCCTCAGCGTTTTTTAGGCGCCTCCTGGCGCGGTTGGATTACGGTGGCGCCTCCTGGCGCTTAGAGTCCTGGGAATGGCAGTCCCAAAAAGTGCGGCGTGCGTTAATGCAAGAAGACTCAGTACCTGGAGGGCTTGGGGACCATGCTGACACTGTTGTCCCACTTCAACACACGTTGGGGGGCCTGGGTGCAGTGGTGCTTGGCGGCGTCGTTTTTGGCTGTTCCGGAGTCCTCACGGTTCTTCTTTTGCTGTCTGCAGGATGCAGGGGACAGTTCTGCTGTCCCTCAGGAGGTCTTTGTTCTAGGACGAGGTGCAAGCAGGTCAACCAGGCTTTGAGGACTCAGCAGTTGCAGGACAAGTCGACTTTTGGTGCCTTTGGCGAAGTCAGCAGGCAGGGCCGCAGGGTTGACGCCAGATCAGTTGCTTGGTCTTCTGTTCTTGCTGTGCAACTCTTCCCGTCAGTCTTCTTTCTTCAGGTCAGCAGGATCGGATTTCCTGGTTCCAAGGGCTCCCCTAAATACTGAATTTAGGGGTGTTGGGGAGTGTAGGGTGGTAGCCAATGGGCTGTTGATCCTTGGGGTCACTACGACCCCTATATGACTACTTCCTGTGGGAATTGGGCATAACCCTGTCCCACAGTTCCTAAGTGTGCTAATTCAAAGATCGCCACTTCTGAAAAGTCGTACCAGGTTAGGCCACCTTAGAAGTGGTACTAGCCTGGGGGGTGGGCACACCTACCCGACTAGCTAATTCCCCACCTGTACAGGTGCCAAGGGGCTCTGGACAAAGGAGGGTTGGCCTCCTCTCCTGTGAGGGGAGCCAAATTTGCATTTCAAAGCTCGCCGGCCTAGGAGAGCTAATCAGTGGGTCATCCTGAGGGAGAGTGTGGACGCCCTCTTCCCGTTTGTAGGAAGGTGGAATCTGACTGCATAGTTGCCCCCACTTTTGTTCCTGGTGTTTTGCTGGTTTTCGACTTAGTTTGGCTGGGATCCTGCTATTCAGGACCCCAGCCTATCTGCTTCCCCTTTAAATTGATTGCATGTACTTTAGGTACACTCCAGATTGGATTCTGGGGTACCCTTATGAGTCCCTAGTATATGGTATACTATGTACCCAGGGCATAGGTACCCCAGAGGCCTCCCAGGGACTGCAGCATGTATTATGCCACCCCTGAGAGGCCATCCAAAATGACACAACAGGTCTGCTACTGCAGCCTGTGTAAGGTGGTGCATGCACCCCTTACTTAGATATAGGTTCACTATATCTATCCTAATCACTGCACATATAAACCTATCAGTCACCCCTATGGCAGGCCTTATCAATCCTGAAGGCAGGGTGCTGGGTTTTATGTGAGAGGGTGCCCATGCATGAGCAGAGCCCCTCTGCAGCCTTCGGAACCACTATTCCGGGGTTGTCTGTGATGCAGCCAACCATATACTCTTAAGTGCATTATAACCTCGAGGTAAATGCTAACTTTAAAATGGCTGCAAGGAATTATGTCGTGTTTGGTGTCAAACACCTTGGAATCATACCTCCACACCAGTAACTGGTGTGGGAGGTATGATTCCTCCCTCCTAGAGGGAGAAATATGGCAGCACCGGTACACCCGGTACCAGCTTCACAGAGCCCTGGCATCACAAAATGGATGCTGCCAGCCACAGACACGAGTCTGCCCTCCTGCTGCTGGACGAAACTCCGGCAGGGGAAGGCTTGACAATAGGTTTCCTGTCACAGGGAGGTGTGACCACCTCCCAGACAGACTTTAGTGTATTGGGGCTGGGTGGGTGCACTCCCAGAGTGCTTTGATGTCTGCACTGGGGGCACATTTGGTGTCCCTGTGCATAGTCCAGCTCAAACCGGTTGCAGGGGCACTCAGCCCCTGCTCTGGCGCGAAACTGGACAAAGGACATGGGTGTAGCCACCCCTCTGTCTTGACCCTCCCATAGGTGGGTCCCCAGAGTTTGTCCCACCCCTTCCTTGGGTATAAAGTAGGAACCCCTGGCTACAGGACTTTAGATTACACCTGGACTAAACTCTGCTACAGAAACCAAGTACTTCGACGATCTACACTACGCTGGATGACTGAAGAATCTCCCTTGGAGTAAAGGAGTTACTCCCCTGCAAGGCAGGCACCTTAAACGCATCTGACCGATTTGCATCTCCGAAGCTCCCGAGGACTCCGAAGAATATTGCAACACAGGAGGTGGGTTCCCGAGGTCTCTGAGGTCGATCTGTGGCCCCAGCAAGTCTGAGGCCCGTATCCCTCGTGGTGACCGTGCAACCCGAACCCCTGGACACCGCGTCTATTTGCAGAAGCATCAGCTGTCCGGCGACCCCTGAGGCTGAGCTTTGGGTTACTTGTAGCCCTGACCCCGAGCAGTAATTACACCGAAGATAGCTGGCCTACACTCAACGAGTGTTCCGTGGGCCGCCATTTTGTGATTCCTCACGAGGTCCCTTCGCGATCCCTGGTCCGTTGACCTGTGGGTCCCTAAGAAGGCAACTCTAACTTTCAACGGGCTTCCCTGGTTGCTCCAGACGTGCCCTGACTCTCCATCGCTTGGGGGAGTCCCCAGGACCTTGCTGGTCCTCACAGAAGCATCATTACTCTGACCGCGTGGGTTGCAGTTGCCAAGGCTTGTTGGTCTCCAATCCGGAAACTGACCCCTCAGCAATCGACATCCTTCGCGGGACAGCTCGCCTGCGGAATCTGGTCGTCGTCGACGTCTCCTGGTCCCCGTGGCTGCAGAGTCAAGCTTCACCTCTACGCACCTGAAGCACCCGACATCGGTGGGCATTTGATTGTCCGCTCCTGGTCACGTGAAGTGACCCAGACTTTGTCCCCTCTGCTTTCAGGTTCTTCACATCTTCGATCCAGGCTTGGATCACACCGGACACTTTTCTTCTCCACGGCAGCAGCTCTTCTTCGCAACACGCCATAGAAAACGACAAGGGTTTCCGACACCACTTGACCCCTATGCACCCGGCTTCCCTGGGCTAGGTAACACGGGTACCTCTGTACTCACAAGGGTGCTGGCCTTTGAACTTTCTAAGTTTAGCTGGGTTTGCTTGACGTCCTCTCCGAAGTGTCCTTAAACTCTAAAATTCCAACCGCGACTTTCCCATAGAGTTGTACGGAACTCGCATCTGTGTTCCCACACTGCACCCGTCCTCCGTGGGTCCCCTGTGTCACTACCTTGGGTGGTTCCTTGGGGTCCCAGCGATTCTACGTGCTCTAGGCACTGTGTCTAGTCAAGTTGTGGTTCTTATACCACTTTCTTAATATATGGTTTGGTCTCCCCCTGGAACCCACTGTGTATTGTGCTATTTACTGTCGTTCTAGTACTGTGTAATTGTGTGCCTTGTTCTCTAAACTCATAAAGAGGTTAGTAGAGAGTGTTTAGTAATAAATACATATATTTTATATATACCTGGTCTGGTTCTCCTTTCATTTGGTCATTCAAGAGGTTATATACTGGTAAAACAAGCTGCTTTACATTCCTTCAAGACTTAGCCTGAAGGCTGCTCTCCACAGCTACCACTAGGATAGCTTTCTATAAAGGTTGTCTTTAACCTAATCATCAATAAGGGTCGTTTGGACTGGTGCAAGGTGCCCACTTTAATTAGTGGACAGCATATACCAGGCCAACTTCTCACACCGTGCAAGCTTTGTTTCTGACCTCCTTAGAGCAAAGGTCCGCACCATGGGAGGTCAGAAATCTGTCTTGGGTGGCAGGCTGGCAGAGACCAGTCTGCCAACACATCTGAGGCTGGTAAGTTTTCAGTGGGCACCTCTAAGGTGCCCTCTGTGTGCATGTATTTACAAATCTACCACTGAAATCAGGGTTGGTTTGTAAATACGAAGTGTTTGATACCAAACATCCCTATTTTCAGTGAAGCCATCGTGTAGCTGGGGGACTTGTTTTCACAAGTATCCAGCACATGTTCTAAAATTGCTTCCCTGTTCACTTGCAGTGGCAGTAATGGAACGGACCAGCATGGGGGCATATCTGCTCATGTATGCCCTCACATGTAATACCAAGCACCCTGCCTTAGAGCTGTAAGGCCTGCTCTAGGGGTTACTTACAAGTACTACATGCAGTGTTAGGAGACCTGGCACACAGGGATGTGTGACAGGTCATGTTTTCATTTTTGTCTGCACCAAAACACGCAGCCTGCGGTAGCAGCCCTGCATGAGTTTGATGAGGGGTCCCTTAGAGTGGCACAATTCGTGCTGCAGCCCTTGGAGGACCATCTTTAGTACCTCAGGCCCGAGGTACCAGGGGTACCATTTACTAGGGACTTGTAGAGGGTGCTAAATGCATTGCCAATTGGGGGAACAATTGTACAGTTTGGGGAAAGAGATCTGGCACAGGAGACTTAGTTAGCAGGAACCCAGTGCCCTTCTAGTCGAAATCACATTATGTACCAGTCAAAACGTGAGGGTGACCATGTCAAAAAGGGGTACTTTCCTCCAATTTTGCTGTCTAAATTCAGTGCCATTGATTTCAGAGTCTGCCCTGAATAGACTTCAGTAATTTATCTTAGTGTAATTGTGGGGAACTTAGTGTCTACAGCTGTTTACATTAGATGTCCACAAGGACTCACCTGTGTGTATTAACTTTATCTAAATTCACTAATTTATTTCCCTGTTGGCTGTTTGGAAGTGCATGGTGCAGAATCTTGAGTTCAATGTTGCAGGTTTCCAAGTAGACCCAATTCACGGTACTGCCATTGGATTGTGGTCTCCAGACTTACCACCAAAAGAGTGTGTGTGTTTGTGCGTGCACGCACAAATGTGAGGGACTTCTGTCAGTCTCCAGATTGTATGTGATCTTAGAATCTGATTCAGATGGTAGTGTTAAATACATCTGTGCGCGCACATTTTTTTATTGTCTCCGACTTTATATGTATTTCTGTGTGTGCCTTCACAGTCTCTCTTTCCTGAGCAGACTGCATGATTCATTTCCTGCCTTTGTCTGTCCCTCCCACCAGTAGCTGTTGTCCCTTTTTGCTGTCTTTTTCTCCCCTAATCTATCTGCATTTTTGCCTCAGTGTCTTGTGTTCTGGTATATCAGACCATTTGTCCCATTCCCAAAAGAACAGCAGGAGTGAGCTGAGAGAGGCAGGTGAGGAACGTAAGAGGGAACCACATAGTATGAAGGGAGGAGGAGATCAATCCTAGCGAGAGATGGTAAAGTAGGAATAGTAAAATGGAGAGCAAAATAGCGGGCTAAGGGTCAGGACAGAAAAGTGAAAGGCTAGAGATGAGAGGCAGGGAGATGAGGGAGTTAAGGGGAGGCTGGGGAAGGGGGGAAGGAGGAGGGTGGGATAGGAAATGCAGATGTGGAGGGAGGAAGGGGAGTAGAAGGCTAGTGGCGACAGGTGAGGGGGCAAAGTCATTAAGGACTGGAATCGTATATGTGTAGGAGGGCATGGAGGTACGAGTGAGGAATGTGAGGGATTGAAGAGAGGTTGGCAAATGGAGAGGTGTGGAGAGAAGGGTGAGAAGGAGAATAGGAGGCGAACTGGTGTGATGGAAGTGAGGAAGCAGCGTATCTACATTTAGGCTGTCCTGTATTCAGTGTTATTTTTTGTGAATTTTAATGGTGTTTTCTCTGTGTTTTTTCAAATCTTTTGAAATCGGTGCTTATCAGTATTCATTCAGCCTCCTAATTGCCAAAATAGACAAAAACTTTATTTTTTCAGTGTTTTTACGTGTTTCCAAAACATTTTATTTTTTGCAGTGATTGTTATACAGCACATATTTAATTTAAAAGGGAAAGTAATGCAGTGTATGTACTGTCTTCCCATTGGCAGTGTATCCAAAGGGCTTATGTTAGACTGTTTTATGCATGGAAAGTCTATGTTTTTAAATCTTATTCACACTCTCATCCTATTACCCTATCTTACAGCTCATTAATTCTCACTCTGTCAGGAGGACTCTGTCTGGTTTACAAGACTATTTATGGATTGAAAAATTGAAGAGTGCTATATTCAGATGGTTTAATAAGCAAATTTCAGGACACTGTTGGTGGTCATTCACCTTCTTCTTACTGAATATTATCACATGGTAGGGTGTTCACCTTGCCAATAGCAAACTATCTTGTGAAAACTGTAAAATGTTGAATTACACCAGATTGATTTGTAGCCCTGCATTCTAAGGCACCTGAAACTTGATGCTTTAAGCACGGTCAACACTGCTGTTTTGCACTCCTTGCTGGGCTACATTAATGTGGTGCTGCTGTTGTGTGGATATTTGTAGCTACAAGTATCCCCATGGCAAATGTCTGACTTTAATTCAGTCCTGACCTTTTAAGAGACATCACATTGTATACTGTGACTTGAAAGTTTGATGTTAACATTGTAACTGTGTGCTCAACAACTGTAGCAGTAAAGTGCAGTTGGGTAAAAAGCCAGGTTTAACTGAAGATCTCACACATAACTATGAAATACCTTGCAACTATGCGTTTTGGGTGGCACGTGGAAAGTACTGTGTAATGTGCATGGTGACAGCACTATTTTCAGCTGTGCCTGACGCTACACCTTGAATTGCATGTTTAAAGCCTGGGGTGTTTGACATTTAACCTACTATCAATATTGACTTGTTAGAAAAGGGAGCTGATGTATCAAAGGATTTTACCCATTCTGTGTATATGGATAAATGTGATAGTACATATTGGCCAAGATTCTTGTGAGCCATCCATTTCACCAATCAGCTGAATATAAATAGTTTATTAGTTCATTAAAACCATAAACAGCAAGCTCAACATATAATAGGAAAATAAAAATGGTATAGCAAATCAACAGTCTTAAAAAAACAACCCTCCATACTTGATCCAATAATCCTTAAAACTAAGGGAGCATGATTCAGTAAAATTAAAATCCTATAAAATTACTATCCAATGATCCCAACGCATAGTAAAAAAAAAAAAAGTGTTAGGATTGAGGGCAGTGAAACCCAATAAAAACAATCCTCTAGCAACCTGACCCCTATGAATAAGAACATGTGTAATTAACTTTTTTTTTTGGGTGGGGGGGCTGTAATCCAGCTGAAAAGCAATCTTCTAACACCCTGGCCCCTAGGAATAAAAGATAAATAAAACCAAAGGGTGCCACGATAGAGTTTGGCCCAAGAGCGGTTGGGTTAGAGGACAGCATGACTTACATAAAGAGAAATCCTCTAGCAGCCTGGCCTTTAAGGATAGAAATCAAAAGAGAGACTTCTGTAAAAGCATGTTTGATAGGAGCAAATTCATGTCCAGTGGCCTTGTAGATCACTTTATGGCCACCAGAATAGCACCCTGAGCACTGATAACTGCAAACTCCTTATTGAAAATCGAAACAATTAAACACTGCCTAAAGATCAAATCTAATTGTAATATTCCCAGATTCTCTACAGTGTATAACATAATTGGGTCACACCTAAATCAAGCTTCTAATCCCTGCACAGTTCATTCAAGCGCACAAAACTAGAGGAAATGAAGGAAGAAAGTACAATATTTTAGTGATATTTCTAAACAAGAAAACTCAAGCGAAATAGTCTTAGATTAGTCTTTCTTGTTGCTACCTTGTATTATTAAGTTACGTTGTGTTGGATGAATTATTTTGGAGAAAGGTGCCCTTCAATAATATTGTACATTATCTATGCTGGGTTGTCATGCCTGAGCGCTTTCCCCTGAAAGTATCCACAGGAGAAAGTCTGCCACCACCAAACATTCCATCTTTATGTTATGTTGATGCCTTTCTGCTTACTATTCAGACATGATTTGTTGAGGAGACAGACTTTTTCTAGTAATTTGCTCCAGTTTTGAGCAAATGTTTACCTTTATCAATTCACACCGTTCCATCCTTGATGAACATTTGAGTGCTGCTGATTGTGTTCTTTGCTATGTGTTGCTTTTGAAATAGCAGTGTGTCCTGCCTGGTAAATGGCCGTGTCCCTGCCCTGGGTAACTTGACAGCATTTGAAACTGGTATCTTGGCTTTTTGTTGGTCAATCAGTCACTCAAATGTAACCTGTGCGCACCAATCCTGCCCTCTTTTGTTGACATGGGACTGCTGTCAATGTCCTGGATTGTTGACATGAAGCGGTAGTGGCAGCATACATATTCTTATTGATTAATAGTCCTAAGCAGACCTTTTTCTGTTCTGTGGGGAGGGAAATGCAACTTTCCAGCCCCACTCATGTAAATGTTCCACTTAGATCTAAAACTCAGACCCTTGCGCTAACATTCAGTGTGTGTGTGTCCAGTAAATATATGTATAGTGTAGATGGTAGCAGGAGTCCATGTGATTGTGAGAATGTGTTTGCTGGGATCCAATTTGGATCATCCCCGGTTTCGAATGGCATAAGTTGACGGATGTTATACACCTTCTCAGTTATAGGAAGTGCATTGTCTACAGACCCAGGTGCTGAAATGAGGTATGATGAAGGCAGGTCTACTCTTAGAAATTATTTGAAGAGATTTCAGCAGGGGAACTGCTCATTAGTCCTTCCTGAGCACTGCCATTTGGTGGATGGAGGTGGAGACAGTAAATGTTGTTGTTAAAGGTGAGAATGTTTCAAGGCAGGGCTGCCCTGTTGATTTTCCCTACTTGAGGAAAACCTATGGCAGTCAGGTGCAGAGTGTTCATATTTACTTGTCTCATGTTTTGGGTACTCCTGCTTGGAGTTAGCATCATCGATACCTGTGGTGAGAGCCACTTGTACTAAGGCTTTTTCTGCACTACAGTCATAAAATGTCATTTGGAAAAGAATCATCTTAAACCAGTTCCAGCACCTTAGACAGTGGATCAACATCCACTCTCTGGATAAGGAGTCTAAAAGTGGGACCCAAACCACCCTACTTTGTTTGTTCTTCCAAGTTCTTGACCAAGTCAAAGGGCCAGATGTATCAAAGGGTTTTGCCCATTCTGTGTCTATCGGGAAATGTGTTGATACATATGGCCCAAAGACTTTCCTACAGTGTGAATGGAAGAGTTGCTGTGACGGAGGGTTGGTGTCAGTCTGACAGGCAGTCTCCCAGAGGTCAGGGGACGCCACCTGAAGACTGTGCAACTTGCTGAAGAACATGTGGGCCTTTGCAGAATGTAGAGTGCCTGGCTTTGCAGGAGGAGAGACTGCCCAGGAGGAGAAGCCCAGCTATGTTCCCAGCGTGTGAAGCTCCTAGAAGGGCTGACTGGCATTGGAAGCACAACCAGCGGTGGACCAAGTTGTGAAGTGTCACCGAGCCTCTCTGCATGGTTCATGTGGCATGCTGTGTGAAATAACTACAAGCCCGAACAGCAACATACTGTCGGCTTCCCCTGCAGCATGCCTGGTGGGACTCATTTTGCCGCTGTCTTGACATGTGGCCCACCGTTGCCAGGATCAGCGTTACTACCCTAGCGGAGGTCCTGTCCCACAACCCAGAGACTCATACTGCTGCTTCATCCTCAACTTGTGGTGCTTCATGCCAAGATCAATGTAGCCGCCATAGCAGTGGACATGCCCCATGGCCCGAGGGCAAGCACCTACCAATCAGGCCTGCTATGATGTTTGTGCTCTCCATGCCACTGGAGGCAAGCTAGCCTGGCTGATTAGGAGTGATGCCCTGAAACCGGTCCCAGGATGCTTGTTTCCAGTCCATGGAGGATCTGGCCTGGCAGTTCGGGCTGGACTGTTCCCATGGGTAACAGGGTCAAGACTGATTTGCATATGGGTGAGTCTGAACTGGAATGGCATGGGGAGCAAAAAAACAATGGATTTAGGCCCAGATCTCTGTACTGGGGTGAATGTTTGATATTGTGCAGCATTCTGCCCATCAATTGTTCTTTTTGCATTTGTCACCCTGAGTGGGACAGGTATGCCCAGACGTGGGTCCCGTGCTCTCCATGCCACTGGAGTCAAGCTAGCCTGGCTGATGAGGGGTGATGCCCCGATACTGGTCCCAGGATGCTTGTTTCCAGTCCAGGGAGGACCTGGCATGGCAGTTAGGGCTGGACTTTCCCATGGGGAACAGGGTCAAGACCGATTTGCATATGGCTGGGTCTGAACTGGAATGCCATGGCATGGCGAGCAAAAAAAAGATGGATTTAGGCCCAGATCTCTGTACTGGGGTGGATGTTTGACATTGTGCAGCATTCTGTCCATCAATTGTTCCTTTTTGCATTTATCACCCTGAGTGGGACGGGTATGCCCAGACGTGGGTCCCGTGCTCTCCATGCCACTGGAGTCAAGCTAGCCTGGTTGATGAGGTGTGATGCCCCGAAACCAGTCCCAGAATGCTTGTTTCCAGTCCAGGGAGGATCTGGCCTGGCAGTTCGGGCTGGACTGTTCCCATGGGAACAGGGTCAAGACTGTTTTGCATATGGCTGGGTCTGAACTGGAATGAAAAACGATGGATTTAGGCCCAGATCTATGTACTGGGGTGAATGTTTGACATTGTGCAGCATTCTGTCCATCAATTGTTCTTTTTACATTTGTTAGCCCGAGTGGGACCGGTATGCCCAGACGTGGGTCCCATGCTCTCCATGCCACTGGAGTCAAGCTAGCCTGGTTGATGAGGTGTAATGCCCTGAAACCAGTCCCAGAATGCTTGTTTCCAGTCCAGGGAGGATCTGGCCTGGCAGTTCGGGCTGGACTGTTCCCATGGGGAACAGGGTCAAGACTGATTTGCATATGGCTGGGTCTGAACTGGAATGACAAACAATGGATTTAGGCCCAAATCTCTGTACTGGGATGAATGTTTGACATTGTGCAGCATTCTGTCCATCAATTGTTCTTTTTGATG
Source organism: Calotriton arnoldi (assembly GCA_963921515.1). Taxonomy (NCBI): domain Eukaryota; kingdom Metazoa; phylum Chordata; class Amphibia; order Caudata; family Salamandridae; genus Calotriton; species Calotriton arnoldi. The sequence goes on from CAWUFW010000280.1 coordinate 496,764, forward strand.
ATATTTGTTTGAAGCAGCCCGATAGAGGCTGTTAGCCATGGTCCCGCACCACTGGCGAAAACGCTGATGGTGTGACTTTGAGGGTTCCCCATCCCGCGCCACACAACGCAGCATCTCTTCTGAACAGGTAACACAGGGCCTGAGGTTGAAAGACTGAGAAACTGCGTTTTGATTCTACAAAGATAAGCCTGCTAATAGTAAGTTCACATTTACCAGCATGATCACTTTTGCTAAAGAACTGAGTGAATTAAGCTACGGTTTACCAAGCATGATGATCGCTTAGTGAATTTGCACCTATGCCCAAGTATTGCCAATGACAGTTCTATCTCTGCTGAGCCACTGGGGATATTGGGGGTGGGGGCTCCTAAAAGGTAGAATAGGTCACTGTACACAATGTGAAACTTGAATAAAGCCCTTAGATTGGATTGTAGAACCCTGAACTCTGTAGCTGAACTATCATTAGTGTTTGTAGAATTAGGTTCGGAGGTCACGTTAAAGTACTTTTATTTAACTGAGAGAAGCACTGGGCCGGAAACTGAATTGTTGTATCTGTTACTTAAATTTGGGTCCTGAACTCTGCCCCACACACTATCTAATGCTTTCTTGATAGCCAAGTGAAGAAAGGGTGTACTTAGCCCACTTTGTAGAGCCATTGTAGGGTGGACACCAGAACACCAGAGGCAAACGACCTCGCCCACCATGGTTGTGACCCAATTACCCCTGTCAGATCTGTGGCCCCTGAATGGGGTCGGACAGTTGCATTTTTTTTAACGTTGTAGTTCTGTTGATGACAGTGATATATAGTGCTCCTCATTCTACTACACTCCCATTCACGAAGTTCATGACATAGGTGTTTAGCGGAATCTATTAAAAAAATGAAAAAAAAGATTATATTCTTAACTATTGGCATGTCTTCCATTCAAAAACAGAGTTGTCTCCTGGTAGTGCACACCTGCATGGCCTAGTCACCTGCCTTCAGGGGATCCCTCTGAACGAAGTAAACCCACCCAGCCCAGCCATCAACAGAGAACCTGTTAGCGCCACACCAGAACAAAGGGATCCGAGGAGACCGGAGTCTGCACAAGCCAGATCCCATTCCGAAAGTAAGATATACTCACACAGCTTTGGGCACAGCATATTTGTCATATATTTATGCATAGTGGATAACTGCAAACATGCTCCAACTCTATTATATTAGTGATATTTACATAATTTGTTGATAAGTCAGTATGTTTAACACCTACCGCATAAAGATTTGTGCAGTCTACAGGTCATATTTTTGGAACCTGGAAGGTCAGTTTGTTTTTCATTCTTCTCTGTTCCATAAAATGGATACCATTTAGTTTGAGTAACAACACTTGTTATTTATATTGTAATGGGTAGTTCAGTTTGTGTTTTATCAAACGATCATTTTGTTCAGCACATAAGGCAAAGAGAGAGCTTTTGCGTATTTTTTGGTAGCTTAAATTGGTTGTAGATTCACATGCTGTGCTTTTTTTCTGCATCTAATTATTGAGTCTGGACAAACATATTCAATAGTAAGGTTTTTTATTTTTTGGATGTTGGCCATAAGTGGAGTTTCTATGACTCCTGCTGACATTGCCCACATTATCCCCGATCTTCAAATTTATTGTTCTGCCACTGGATTTGTAAGCATGAGAACATTCAGGAGTAGAAATAGTTTTCAAAGATTTGGAAAATGCAGTTTGGTAAACAAACCAATACACAGTTCAGATTCAGTTGCACAAGTAGTAACATCAAAGAAATAAATACCAAAGTTGGAACAATCTGACAGTTGTTTCAAAGACCTGTTTGTTTGACGTTGACCACTGGAGATCTACAGTTTGCATAGAAAGTTACTGTTGTCTTCCATTGGACTATGACTCTGTGATTTGCAAAGCTTGTTATACTTTCAAGCCAAAAATCTGTGAATACTGGTGTTTAAAAGTACAGGATACATCATGCCATGCACAGAGGTCACTTCTGGATTCACTGCCAATTCCAGAAATGACTGCTGAGCGTACTGGTTACAGCTCCTGAGATGTTGGCTCAGATTCTAAACATGATCAAGAAACTGACAATGTGATTCCACCCTTTTCAGTCCCAAAAGTGGTGGTAGCGCTGCTTGAAACCCTTAACTTTCTTATTCAAACATTTCAAAATTAGAACATCACAGACCATCGTCAACTTCAAAGTAAAGAAATGAAAGTCCTCAAATGACTCATTATTTTCCCAGTCAAAAAAAGGACACTCAAAAAAATACTTAAAAAGAGATCTAACCTGAGTGCAATTGAGGAGAGCCGAAGCGAGGCAAAAAAGATATTGGTGCCAAAAGGCTCATGAACGCCCACCATCACTGTCAAAACAGCTACTAAGACTTTTGGCATCAAAAAAGCAACCAATATTTTATAAAGTCTACACACAGACTTTGGAAGAAAGAAATGCTTTGAACTTTTATGTCATTTTGAGAAAACTTGCCAGCAGCAAACTAGAAATTACATTTTTTTAAACTGATGGAACTTAGAGAAATAATCTCCCATTATTTGATTCCGAATACTAGGATTCTTCTTCGTGCACCAGATATTCGTCTTGAACTCCATGTAGTAGAGTGCAAACATGTTCAAGTGGAATTTTTTTTATTCTACCGCTTGTCACACCGCTTGGGTACATCCTCTGGTCTCTCCTTTTCCTGGCATTCTGTTTCTTTTCTCTTCTGCTCCTGTAGGTACCTTCTGTACTCTTTGTCATACTTTGACTTGAGGTGTTGTGTGGTTTATATTCGAAAGGAGTAATGCCCTTTTTTAATTGATCTAAGTTTTTGGTCACGTAGCTTTCAGGGGACCCTCCTTGCAGTCAGCTTCTTCTCCTGTAGATATGTGAAGAACTCCCACAAATCTGAGTTTTTGGTTTCTCCACCTCTTTAGTCTCCCCAAGACCACGAATAGCCTCTTCCTGAGCCTTCCTTGATAGTTGCCTCAGCCGTTTGAGTCCTCCATATTCACCTACCTCCTCCAACTACCCAAAACAAACTCTGATGGCAGTCCACACCTAAGTGGCCATTTTTATGATTTTAAGTTTAAACAACGCCTAAGTGTATCGATAAGACGCTGATTTTTTTTGGAGACACTGGACTTGACAACCCTAAAATGACATCCATAGTCTGCAGCCTATGGGAAAGGGACCCATCACAGGCCTAATAGTTTTATAGTCTACGTTTTTGTTATCAAGGCACATTCAAAATGGTGCCCATAGTCCATGGTTCTGATAGCAGAACTGCAGACTTAACAAAATGTGGATCCATGTTGGGTCCCCTTCCACAGTATGTGGTCTCGATACTGAGACCTCAAACCATAGGAAATGAATGCTGAAGGGCCTTCACCTGTCAGGGCTCGTAAACAATATATAATATATATATATTTTTTAATGTAATTACAAATTTGATGGGGGCCTTGGGAGTCCCCACACTTACGTCTGGGTTTAGGGTGTGCTCACTCTGCCTCCACTATGTCCTTTTGTTTTTATTTTCAGGATGTTGGGACCGTGATTGTCGTCCAGTAATTGCATGAGAAAATTCTCTCTTGCAGCCAGTCAATCTGAGCTTTCATATTTATGGTCTCTGTTTTGAGTTCCTGGATCCAAAAATGATGATGGAAAGAAACTCCCTTGTCCAGTCAGATTGGTTTCTTTTTTTAAATTTGTTTCTGTGAACAGTCCTTGAACCCAGGTTTGAGGATGGTGTAACAGTCAACATATCTCTAACTTCTGATAGAGACTTTTAACTGCAGATTCTTCACCTTGGGAATATCTCCAGTGGCCAGACTATTGAGGGAGAATTTTCTGTAGCAATTACCTTATGCGTTGGTAGGTGGTATTGTACTGCTCTCCGTTGGATCCTTTCCTACCCTGGATGTGACGTCGGAGCCCCTATATCTGCACCACATCTGTGCGCTTATGTCAGTTCCTCTCTTTTCCGTGCCTTCCCGACAAGGATCTGAAACGCTCTAAAATCCTGTCAAATTGACAGAATTTCTTCTACCATCTAAACTTCACCAGCGTGCAAGGGACAAGCCCCTAATAAAAATTACAGGGTGCAAAGACTGTCATCACCAGATGTCATTAACGGACATCTTGGGTGTCCATCTCTGGGGTCTCTGCTCCAAATATGACTCCGCTTTGTGTGATTGGTGGGCGAAGATGAACCAAAAGGTCATCTGCGACCACAAAGCCAAACTAGCCATTGCGGAACTCTGACGGACGTCTCAAAGAAGTGCAGATGCGGTCTCGATGCCAATCCCACGACCGATCGTCGTCAAAATTGACATTGTCAGGTAAGTCTAGGAAATCCAAAAACACACAAAATCCAAACATGGCTCTTCCTCGTCCGGCCACTCCCACTACCCGGAGTCACGCGAGACTCCCTGGGGACTTCCAGGCGCTCCCATTTAGAGCTGTGCAGACAATGATTTGTGCATGCTTCCCTTTACATACAGTTGAAAAATTGGTTGTATAAAAATCATTGAGATAATGTAGCCTTCGAAGAATGGCCACCCATAGAATATTTTATTAGACCTTATTGCTTGCAGTTTTTTATTGTTGCAGTCCCTACTTGGCTTTATCAGAGATATCCCCACCATACCGTTACAGAAGCAAAAACTTGACCCCATGGATAGGCAATGCATGGACTGTAATATGTAGGCCTTCCAGTGATGTATGTATGATTTGGGTAAATAGTGTAAACCTAGTTTTAGAGCAAAAGAGCATTGTACAGCAATGGAAATGTCTACATATTTTATTTAAATTACTATATATATCTATATATCTACCGTGATTAAGGCCTTGGAGGGCTGAAACGCGTTGGTGTGAACCGATGTAGCTGAAATAAAAAGCTTGAAAATCGGATTTCGCGAGTGCAGAGCCATTTGTTCTTTAAAATTAATTCAGGGCTTGGATTCAGCCCATCGCATATGCACCCGTCATTGAGCGTGTTTCAGAAAGGATCCAATTGTTTTGAATTGAAGGAGAAGCAGCGGCGCCCGTGAGCCCACAACAAACACTGGAGTGAAGAAGAAATCACCGCCGTGGTTGAGTGCCAAAAGTCGGAGTCGGAGGACGCCGACTGCACAGGAGTCTCCCCGGAGGTGAGTGACATAACGCAATAATAAATGTGAGCCACGAGACAGCCTGACACTGTTTTTGAGAATTAAAGTCTACACGGTAAACAATACCTGTGATGAGCGAGCAGTGAGGCGGAAATCCGAAAGCTTAAGAAAGGCAGGAACTGTTATCGGTTCAGTGAGTTGAATCGGAATTAGTGTGTTGAAGACCAAATACAAAAGACAGAATGGAAGCGCGGAAGGCAAAACGCACATTGAAGATTGCAACATTGTTTCAACCCGGCACGCAGCCAACAGTAGACACGACAGGAGAGAACAAGACTCAGGAAAATCAGGGGCAAATACTAAAACAACTCATTTTTAAGTGGAACGCTTGTACAAAAAAGAGATAAATAAAAGTTGGGAGGCCATTGCTCTTGAAAAATATATAGAGGTGAATCGAGTCCCGAGAGGACTCCGGATTTTTACGATGCCTACACATCCTGACACGAAAACAGCTTTACTAGAAGAATGGGGGCACAACAACATGGAATGCTCAATGAATATGATGAGAATACTCATAAAGCATGCCAAAATAGATTTGGATGAGATAACAAAAAACATTGAGGAATTGGAAACACAAATTAAAACGCACACAAATAAAGAGGAAGTGAACCGATTACGTAAAGAAATGGAAACACGCTTGGAAAAGTATGAGACAGAAATTCAAGAGCGCAAGCAAAGGAAATTTAAAAGAGATGAGGCGGACTACACACATGGAAGGATATTAACATTCGCCAAAAGATTTGATGCGCTAAAAAGAAATTATACAACAAATAAGAACAAATATAGCGCGACTGGGGAAATCACAAGTGAGTCTGACATAAGTGAAGGAGAAACACCGATGGGCACAAGTTCAGTCATGAAACCGTCTTTTTTAGAGGAAATGAGGTTGATGCATATCGACCAAACAATACAAAGAGGAAGAGGCAGGGGGAGAGGAACAAATCAAGGACGAGGCAGAGGAGACTCGGAATCCTCCACAAATCAAGAAAGACAAGACGATCAAGAAGGAAGAAGAAAATATCAACTTCGCAGTCTGAAGAAGTAACAGACAATAACCTAATAGTGAACTTATCCCAACACAAGCTAACATATGAAGAAGCAACGTTATTGAATAAAGGACTCTCCTTTTGCCCGGAAAAACACTTTGATTACACCCAAACAAAAATTGATTTATACAAGTATAGGAGGAAATTGAAATTGGCAAAAGTAAATGCAACCAAAAAACCAGGAGACACGGATATCGGAAAATGCTGAACAAGAAAATACTGAGCTAACCATTGAACAAATCCCGCATCTACGAACTATGTTTGAACTAATGTTCAATCTAAAAGAAGGGGAAATATCGGAACAGCAAGTCCTTCAAGAATTGTCACTAGAAACAGACAAACATCCCCGAACTGGCCTAAAGAAAAAGTCAAGATTTTGTCCGGCAATGTCACCTGGAAACAAGTTTGACTTATTTTCAGAAGCAGTAATAGGCGAAATAGACAAAATGGAAAAAATCAGACATCCAAATAGGAAAGAAAATCTAACATGCAAAGAAAGAAAAGCACTGAGAACATTAATGGAGAAAAATACATTGATAATCAAACCCGCGGACAAGGGGGGAAATATTGTCCTGATGGATAAAGATGCCTATAAAAAGGAAGCATACAGGCAATTAAATGATGTCACCAAATACACCAAGCTCCAGAAAAATCCAATCAACGAGATGACTATCAATCTAAACCAAAAATTAAAAAATTTGCATGAAAGAAACTTAATTGATTACAATGAATTACAATTTTTAACAAATGACTTTCCAACAATCTATTTTCTCCCAAAAATACACAAGTCCCTCATCAACCCACCAGGTCGACCTATTGTTTCCTCATGCAACTCTCTATATGAGAAAATATCAGATTATGTGGACTATTTTTTAGCCCCTTTCGCACAAAACTTGAATTCCTACATTCGTGATACTGGAGACTTCCTAAGAATCCTAACAGGCATAACTTGGAATCAAGAATACATACTGGCCACCATAGATGTGGTCTCCTTATACACATCGATCGAACATCAGGTGGGCTTAAAAGCATGCACAAACTTTTTACAACAGAGAAACATATCGGAGTTGGAACACACTAAAATGCTACTATCAATGATAGAGATCTGTCTGACCAATAACATTTTTCTGTTTAATCATGATTTATACAGGTAAGACTGTGGGACTGCCATGGGCATTTCCTTTTCTCCCAACTACGCCAATATTACAATGGGGTGGTGGGAGAAAGGAATAGCCTGGAATACACAGAATCAAGCACAGATTGATAAAGTAATTTTGTGGGTCAGATTAATTGACGACTTGTTTTTAATCTGGAACAGAGAGAGAATTCAAGGAGTATTTTAACACACTGAATGAAAATGATGTAGGGCTGAAAATCACCTGCACCACAAGTACCAAAGGCATTTCATTACTGGACACTTGGATATATATTGAAGAAGACCAAATTCACTCAACACTGTACCGCAAAGAAACGTCGACAAATAGCATTCTACACAGTACAAGCTTCCACCCAAGATCTCTCCTAGAAAGCATCCTGTATGGGGAATTCACAAGGATGAAAAGAAATTGCTCAAAAGCAAGTGATGTGGAGGAAAAAATCAAAGAACCATCATTGAGATTGAAAAGCAGAGGCTACAAAGAAACCACACTACAGAGGGGCAGACAAAAAATTCGTAACAAAACGAGAACTGAAACCTTAATTACTAAAAAAGAAAAATCAATAGGGAGCTCCCAAGAACAGAAAGCACCGAGATGTATCATTACATACAGTAAAGAAAGTGGGACAATCATAAAAAACATCGAAAAATACTGGCATTTAATATCGAATGACCCAGATATTGGCCCCCTGCTTGGATCACGTCCACTGATCACATATAGAAAATCAGAATCAATTAAAGATTTAGTGGTAAAAAGTCATTTCCAGGAGGCAACATCTATTGATTGGCTGCAAAAACAACTACAAGGATTTGTAAAGTGTAATGTGTGCAAAGCCTGTAAAATCGGTGAAATCGTAAAAGTATACAAGACTTCCAAGGAAACAGAATTGATATCAAACAGAGAATCACATGCTCCACAAAATTTGTAATATACATCATTAAATGCAAATGTGGGATGCAATATATTGGAAGTACCATCTGCATGCTTAAAAAGAATTCTCGAACATGTACGAGCAGTAAAGAACAAGGATCAAACGTATGCCACTGCCAAGCATATGATAACATGCCAAAATGGTGATTGGAGGGCCATGAACTTCTTTGGAATCCACGCAATACAAAGCAATGAGAGAGGTGGTGATAGAACTCGAAAACTGCGCCAGATGGAATCAAGATATATAATCAAACTGAGAACCAAGACCCCTCATGGAATTAACAACGATGAGGAATTATATGTACATCTGGAATAAAAAGAAGGAAGAAAATGGAATGTGGAAGAAAGAAAAAGAAAAAAACTTTAGATCATATTAAAATGAAATTCTGTTGCATTAACAAACCGTATGGGCACTAATCCCAAGAATGTGGAGAAAAAATAGAGTAACTCACACCATATGTATGGTCATGAATATAAATACTCTGACTGCAGCCGGGCAAACAAAAACCATACAAATGGACATAAAAGGAAGACTTTCTGAACATTTCAATACTAATTGAAAATAGTCATACAAAAAAAGACAAAAAATTAAATGTTGAGACTATGTCAAGAAAGGCAATTTATATTGTACTAACAATATTACAAGAATGGTCTGAACACACTATGTAAATAATGTAATATAGTTCGTATATAAGAAAACATGCACTACATCTCCCACAATGCCACATAAAAGGCTAATGTGAACTGTATACAAGTGCAATGGTAGAAATACTCACCTACCGTGATTAAGGCCTTGGAGGGCTGAAACGCGTTGGTGTGAACCGATGTAGCTGAAATAAAAAGCTTGAAAATCGGATTTCGCGAGTGCACAGCCATTTGTTCTTTAAAATTAATTCAGGGCTTGGATTCAGCCCATCGCATATGCACCCGTCATTGAGCGCGCTGCAGAAAGGATCCAATTGTTTTGAATATATATATATATATATATATATACACATCTATAGCCTGTTGCTGACCTGGTGGAACTGGGATAACCTCAGCAACCTTTTGAGCTCCTGCAGCCCCGCAAGGTGACACTCAGTTCCTGTTGTGCAGAGGACATAGTCATGATCTGGGGGAAAGCCGCTGCGGGCGTTTCTGCCGCCGCTGGGGACTACACGTCCCACAACCCTCTCTGTCTTCACACCTTTGCCTCATCCAGTGGGGATTTAAGGATTGCTGCAGTCCCGAAGTGAGGGACGCGCCCGGGCCAAGGAGGAGCCACAGGAGCCAGGAGGAGGCTGGGCCACCCCTTTTTCGTTCATTTTCGTTTAGGCTGACCAAGGTACTGTTTCTTCAGAACTTTATATAATTGACTTTATGATTATTGTTCCTATTGAGTTGAATTGAATTTCAGCGAACCGTGATAGTGATTCCTAGACTGGATTTTGTTCTCTGTACAGAAAACATTGTGACGTTGTTTACGTTTTTCGGCATATCATTGTTTTCAATGCCCTTGTTTTAGATGGGGAAAAGGATAGCAGCGGTAGGGGGGGGAGGGGGGGGGGCTGGACTGGAGCAAAAGAAAACATAGAAAATAAAACAAAATGCAGGTGGAAATTGTGTGCTTGACAGAATTGAGAATTTACTGGGCAACTGTGAAGATATTCTTATCAGTACCAACTGTTGTGCCCCCAGACACAGGATAATACCACAGGACACAGCAGGTAAGTCTTCAGTATTTATTCGTGGGAACAACGAGCCACCGCTCCTCTCACGACAGATGAGAGGCACCAACTGACAATCATAGAACCCCCCACCCACACAGATACTATGGCAACACATAGAGGTTCTATAAGGAACATTGAACAAGCATATCTAAGTACAACATATTACCTCCTTTTGCTTATGAAAAAACAATACATAAAAACAAGCATTAGACCAACTCCCCAGATGAGGATCAAAAGCCAAAAAAAACAAAAAAGAAAAAGAAACTAACAAGAGTAATAAACTATACAAAAGGATACCAGAATGTAATCTAAAGTAATACAAATCATGCAGATGAAATAGTAAAGAACTAGAGTAAATTACCGTAGCCTCCAAGGAGCACGTCTAACACGATTAGACCTTCTAGGCGCTTCACATGGCACATACAATTCAGAAATTATATCAGGAGGCAAATCAGGAGGCACATCAATTGGGCCAGAAGGCACAACAACATTTCTCCTCCTACAGTTTGAAGTATTGGCTGCAGAATGAACTCTCACAACTTTTCCAGCATTCCACCAATGCCCACCACGTACCATAATGGCACCACCACAAACTCTCAACACAGACAGGATCACCAAAGGACATACACCCCTTTTTAACAAAATTTGTGTTTCTGATACGAACCATGTCCCCAGGATGCAAATCAACAGACTTCGCCAACTTCTTTAGATTATACCTGTCGGACATCTTCCTCTGCGCAGCTTCAACCCTGGATTCCAAGGCAATGGGCTGTGAAGGAGGTGTGACAACTTTCAAACCCTTTTCAGCTCCACCACAGACAACACACTCCTTGACTCTTAACTCGATGTCCTTGTCCATAGAAGGCCACCAATAGTGCAGTCTGACACGCCTCTTTGTCATAGTTGCCCCCAGATGTCCATCATGTGCACAATCAACCAACTTGGTACGTACATTAAGAGGAGGAATGCACCTACCATCCCTCATGATGACACCATCTTCAATGGACAGTTCATCTGCAACTTTCCAGAAAGGTTGAATTTCAGGAGACACACACCTCTCTCTAGGCCAACCTTTCACAATATATTCTCTTACTCTTTCAAGAACAGAATCCTCACTCAATGCCTCTTTCCATTCAATCTCACTACAAGCCTTCTTTTCAACTGCATCGACAAAAGCAATAAAACAATCCTCCTTGTCCTCTTCCACATCAAGTACATCATCCTCACTCAAAGGAAGTCTTGACAGCAAATCAGCTCTGACATTTTCCTTTCCTGGTGTGCTTAACCACAAAATTATACTGTAAAAGTTTAGTAGTCAGCCGTGCAATACAAGGCGTAGCATATTTGAGACGTTCTCTCCCCAGAATGTATACCAGAGGCTTATGATCAGTTTGGTTGACAAATTTCCTGCCCCAAATGTAAGTCCTGAACTTTTCACATGCCCAATAACACGCCAAAAGCTCCTTTTCAATCACAGAGTAGTTAAGCTCTGGATCACGCAGTACTCTGGACGCATAGCTGACGATAACCTCACTCTCAGCTGAGGATTGAGTAAGAACTGCTCCTAAACCATAATTACTAGCATCAACTGTGATGGTGCAAGGAACAGCCGGGTAATAGGCACAAAGAGTCTTTGCATTAAGCATTTCTGACTTGACCAAATCAAATGTCTCTTGACAGTTCACATCCCACTCAAAAGTGACATTTGTCCATAACATATTTGAAAGAACCTTCATTTTACTGGCATAATCAGGTATGAAACGTGAGTAAAACTCACACAGCCCCAAAAAAGAGCGTAACTCGTCCTTGTTTTTTTGGACATGGACATTCAACAACAGCTTTCACTAGACCTGGCCTCGGGCTGACACCTTTAGCAGAAACAAGATGTCCAAGAAATTCTATTTCTCTCTTCCAGAATTCACATTTTTTTTTTTTACCACGATTCCCTTTTTCTCAAAAATACCAAGCACAGTCCTCAAAACCTTATCATGTTCATCTAAATGTTTGGAAAAGATGAGCACATCATCTTGAAAGATGACAACACCCCTTACATCTTGAAGCACTGTCTGCATTATGCGTTGGAACACGGAAGCCGCAGAGGCGAGACCAAAGGGCATCCTACAAAACTGAAATGAACCAAACGGGGAATTAAAAGCCATATAGTGGCGAGACTCATCATCCAACATAACTTGATGGTACGCAGAGGCCAGATCTATCTTGGAAAACCATTCTGCGTCCCTCAATTCTTCTAACAGGTCACCAATTTTTGGAAGTGGATGCGAATCGACCCAAATTTCTTTGTTAAGACATCTCAAGTCGATGCACAAACGTATTTCGCCATTCCGTTTGCGTGCGACGACCAATGGACTTAACCACAAACTGGATACAACAGGCTCAATGACCCCACAATTCTGCAATCTATCCAATTCGGTCTTAAGATCGCCCCTAAGGCTAAACGGCACAGACCTGACCTTATGCTTCACCGGTATAGCGTCTTTCTTAACTTTGATCTTGTGTTTGAATCCCACAATTTTTCCAAGAGTCAGAAAACACTTTGGGAAACTCCTGTTCTAAACAGAGGGAATCAGGATTGTCTTTGACAATTAACACTTGCTCACTGGTTCCGGGCCTTAATACCATGCCAAAAAGCCCTTGATGGTACCAACCAAGGATGTTTAATCCACGAACCGCCACATAAATCTTACCCTGTATCTTGCGCCCCCTGAATTCCAACACATCCTCTATGAACCCCTCCAAATCAATTTTACGTCCCTCGTACGAGACGGGTGCTCTATCAGGAGGAAAAAGAGATCTGTCCCCCCAAGATTTCTTGAACAAATCATACGTAATCATTGTTATGCGGGCACCTGAGTCTACCAGCAACTTTAAACAAACATCACCCACCAACACATCTACATAGGGGTCCACACAATCAGACGGATCGCCAGAAACTACCCCTTCATCCGTGACCGCTACAATCATGTCTTGAAAATCTTGAACTAGGTCATTTTCGCATAACGGTTCATCCTGTGTAACACAATTAACTGTCAGTTTTACTGACACTAGACTGACACACTTTAACCAGATGTCCTACTCTCCCACACTTATGGCACTTAGCATTTTTACCAGGACAAAATCTGTTGCCTTTAGCATGTGGAGGATACCCACATCTATAGCAAATGTTGCTTCTTTTGAAAGGTCCTTTGTCATTCGGCTTAACCTTACGCACAGTATTGCTTGTGGCATTGGCAGCGGCAATAGCATTCACAGATTCCTTTGGAGTGGAATTCACATTAAGCTCTTTGATCGATAATTGTGCCAGTTCAACACTCTTTGCAACCTTAATGACTTCTTCCAGGCTAGGATTTCCCATTATAAGAAGTTTCTGTTGAATCTGCTTGTCCCAACAATGTGCAATGAACTGGTCTCTGATGAGCTGGTCACGATATTCCCCAAATTGTCATTCAGCACAAAGTTTACGCAATGCACTCAAATATGAATCAACATTTTCACATTGTAACTGCACGCTTAAAAAATTTGTGCCTTAAAACAACTAAACTCGGTTGCACATCAAATTTGATAACTAATTTCTTAACAGCCACTTGATAATCATCAAAGACTTCACCCTCCCCCACCACAAAGTCAGGGAGATGTTTGAAAACTTCTCTTCCCTCAAAACCTAAGGAGTTGAGAAGAAGATACTTCTTCCTTTCAGCCCTGAAACGTGATGCCCCGATAGCGCCTAAGTACGTTTCAAATGCATCGCACCACTGCCTCCATTGGATCTGAGGTGAGCACGGACTTTCCAAAAATGGTGGTGGGGGACTTACAGATTGCATATTACTAACCAAAAGCGCATTATGACTTACAACCAAAATACAACAAAACCAGCACAATATTTTATACTTGAGCAGTAAATGTAGCCAAGAATGTGCACTATACCCAAAAAGCAACCAAAAAAATGAAGAAATAATGTCACACACAACCTTTAAAAACAATGAAAGTGACTGTAAAATATTCAGGACGTCCAGACCTTGACTGCAGGCAGTTTTTCTTAAAGAGAAGAACACAAGACCTTATTGCCTTTAAGATAGTGACACACATAAAGTCAAAAACTTTTTACTGGCCGGCACCGAAGCGTGGTGTCTCTTGTTACCAGTTGGCTCTGACGCGAGGTATCTCTTGTTACCAGCTGGCACTGACGCGTGGTGTCCACAAGTCCAAATGCCACACAGCTGTGGAAAAAAAACAAAGCCTTACGTGCACGTAAGCTTTTCAGACTCGTAAGCACTCACGACGCTGAAGTTCATCCAATAGAACTTCTGCGTGTCAGAGCGTCATCAATCACCACACGCAGGAAGAGTAGAGAAGACTGATGACGCTAGATAATCACCGAATCCCCTTGCAGGATAACAATGCGTCATCAGTTGCTGCAGGCAGCCCAAGAGTAAAGAGCTCCAGCTTCCAGCGATCACTCCCACCGACCGCTGGCAAGATATAGATCTCCTTTGAAAACAGCCACACCGGGACGTATTCTTAACCGATAAATGGCTTCAAACTGCAAGCAGCCACAAACCCCTCCCGCTGACCTCCTCACCAGATTATTCCTGAAGCATGTAGAATATCGCTAACAGCCGCGGGAGAAGTGGAACACCACCTTCTCTTCAGGAACACATTCAGCCGCTGGAGGAGGTTCGAGCATGGATGAAAATATTCCAACGTTGAACACAGCTGCTGGAAGTTCGCTCAGCTGTACTTTTAAATAAAAATGCGTTTTTCAGCACACTCTTCTGCTACTGCAATGCTGCGGTGGCTCGCCTGCTCGTCGCCAAAAATGGTGTTGTGCCCCCAGACACAGGATAATACCACAGGACACAGCAGGTAAGTCTTCAGTATTTATTCGTGGGAACAACGAGCCACCGCTCCTCTCACGACAGATGAGAGGCACCAACTGACAATCATAGAACCCCCCACACTCGGATACTACGGCAACACATAGAGGTTCTATAAGGAACATTGAACAAGCATATCTAAGTACAACACCAACCATTTCAAGTCAGTGACTAGATCGCCATCTCCTAATGGCTTGAGCAGTCAGAGGGGGGAAAAAATACCTGGGATGTTCAATATGCAAAATAGACGGGCTCAGTTGGTCTCTTTAAATGGGGAAGAATGTCCATTATTATCAACTGCTCTGACCAACACTGTTCCCATTACGTCACCACAGGTAACCACTGAGGATCTACTAACATGTAGCAATCGTTTTACAGTTCTATCTGAACCCTCAACTGATAAAGATGTTGCTAGTTACTGTGGAAATACATCTAAGTTTTCTGAAGTCCCTCCACCCACTCCATCTGATCATGCTCACTACACTGCTCTCATTGTCGAAATAAGAAATGAAGTGGGGAAATTAAAATCATTGGTCTGCTCGTTGATCGAGTCTCTTAAACAGGTTAAGGTATCCACTAAAGAGTGTAGAGGTCCTGGATCTAGTACACTATCCGTGATAAATTCCAGCACGTCCACTTTTCTTTCCAGTCAGTTGATGGTCTCACCTGTGGCGTGTCCCACACCATTGCCTCTTTCCGTGCCTATTCCCGATCATCTCTTCATTCAATCTAGACCCCTGGTACCTCACCCCTCTGACAAATCTAGGGCAATCTCCAACAGATCACATACCCAGCCCCTAGGAAGTCTAACAGGTCATCCTCATTTGTCGCAACATTCCCCGTCTTTTGTTCAAGGGTCCTTTTTTGAAGTGTTACTAATTCTGCTTCCATTTTAATGATTAACGTTCCTAAATTGTTGCAGAAGTCTGATTATGAAGGGGAAGAATCTCTAAAAAAACAAGGTAACACACTGGATTCGTCATGTTAGGGGCTGTCGGCCACTTATCCATGATGACATCATCAGTGTTAAACAAATGACTTTCTCTCACTGTCCCTATGATCAAATAAAATTGATCTTTGGTTGACAATTTAGTAGCTTTGGATATTAGGTCCAGTCCTCCCCAGTCAAAAATCCAATTTAAATTTCCAAAGTTTTTCAATCAACAATGTTCAGTAAATGGACCTTGTTTGACTCCTATGCTCAATCTAGTGAAAGGGGCAACCTCTTTAACATTTCATGGGCCGATTCTCCACTTAGGATGGTGGACTGAGAGTCATTCTCTAGCATTCTGAATGGCAAGGATGATGTTCACCTGGCTATTCAAGACTGAGTTTGACTGGAAGTAGTTTCCTCAGGTTCTATAGCTGCTGTCACTGGCACTCGTTTAAATAAATCTTCCTTAGTACCAGAAATTCCACTCATGATGTCTCATCTTTTATCTTCAAGTACTGATGACCATGACATAATTGCTCTAGAGACGGGTGGCCAGATGTTAGATAGTCCATCTAACAGTATTGTTGATCCTGACGTAAATAAATCGGTATCAGCCGACCAAGTTTCAGCTAGAAAGTCTGCTGTGGATAATAACAGGATCTCTTTGTTATCTTGGAATGTTGCTGGCCTTAAATCTAAAACCTCTCTTCCCAATTGGAATTCTTTAATTGAGTCATATGACATTTGTTTGTTTCAAGAAATCTGGAGTGCGGAATCAGTCTTTAACCGTGGTTATTTGAATTATTTTGTTCCCGCCACCTGTGGGCCTTACTATTTGGGTTAGAATGGACCTGTATTGCAAAAACCAGGTTCTTGATATTGATTCCCCTGACATCATGGCTATTTGCCTTTTGGCCAAAAGAGAGAGGCTAATTGATACAGACTTATTTGACATATTTGCTAGAAGTGTTAAGGGTGGTCTATGGTCCTATACCATCTTAGCCCTAGAGGAATTTTTGCTAGCACGCTACTCTAATCAGGGTTTGATAGTAGGGGGTGATTGCAATACTGCGTTTCAGCTTTTAGATAACGATGATTTTCTTGATGTAGGCAATGAGGATGAGATCTGGGGAATACCACAGCTTGATCTTCCCCCAATATTGAGGTGGACGGAGGCTGCCCTCCAGTTGAAAGCGCTTACGTTGAACTTTGGCCTGAGAGCCACCAACAGTAGAGAGCTCTCTGATTCAGGAAGGGTGCAGATACATATTACAATTCACTTCACTCTAGTCGAATAGATTACATTCGTATAGACCTCCGTCTCTGGTCATCTCTTGTTGATATGTCCGTTATCAATAGGATTGAGAATGGTCAAGATCTGTTGAGACTTTCCTTGAACTCCCTTTGCTTTAAATTAAGAACTGATCAACTGTTGATAACCATAACAAGAGATGTGATACCAACGAATGATATGCGCTGGCTCAAATGGTCCAAGATTGTGGAGACTCCGTCTGTTCTAATCCAAATAAGCTTGGACCTAAAGGATTGTGTGACTGAATTGAGCTCCCCGACTCCTTCGCTGGCAGTTAGTTTAATAACTATGACTGCCTTGCATAATGATTTCTTTAAGTAAATATTATGCTATTTTTTGGTTCCCTGCATCAATCATGGAAAGAAATCTCTTTAAGAGAACAAGTGGTTTGACAGGGCATGTAGACGTTTTTGCAGAGATTTGGGACAGGCATTAAGAGCCAAGTATGTTGAAGAAATTCGCCTGGCCAGGAAGAGATACAAAAGGGCCCAGCTTAAGGCTAAGAAGGCTTGGGATGAAGCCAGATGGCAGGACCTCACACACGCCTGCTCCCTCAAGGATTCCTCTAGGTTTTGGACCCTTGTTAAACAAGGGAGGAATGTTTCTGTAGACCCCATGCATATTAATATCTCTCCGCAAACATGGATAGAGCATTTTTCCAGTCTCTACTCCGGTATTGCTTTATCGAACAAATTAGATCTTGTAAGCGGGGATAGAGTTTATTGAAGATTCTATAGATATAACGGATCCTTTTTTTTTTACTTTGACTGATGTTTTTTGTCTGCCTTAAGCGCCATAACTAGAGGCAGAGCCACAGGTTTGGACGGTATACCGGCTGATATCTTTTTGCACGAAAGAGATAACTGGGCCCACTACATCCTCTTGTTGGCAAATGCAGTTGCAGGCGGGGGTGCTCCAATACCCGACTCATGGAAGGGAGCATAGATCATCCCAATATATAACAAGCATTTTCAATGCAATAGGTCTCGCATTTTTTAGAGTTAGAGCTTTTGACACTGTAAATGACAATGCCTTTTAGTTATTCATTTTGGTTTGTAGTGTATTGAATGTATGTTGTGTGGAGTGGAATTATGAGGGTTGTATTGGAATTCTTAGTTGTGGAATTTTGTGTGGTGTGGAATGGATTTGTGTAGTGGACTTATGTGGCAGGGTGTGCAGTGGAAAAGGATTATGGGAATATGAGACACTGGGAGACACAGATAGTACGAGAACACAGGGAATGGGGAAATAGATTTACCAAGTTTGGGCACTTGAGAGGGTGAGAGAACACTTGGAAGCGAGAACGCCCGGAAAACAAAGGGGTCCCTAGGCATGTGGAGATAGCGAGACCTTGAACATTTGTGAGGGAGAAAGAGAACATCATGTAGGGAGAGGGGTGGATAGATTTGGGCTACAATTGAAGTATATTAACAAAATATGGGAACTGTGGTGCTGTATGCTATGGGACAGGGTTAGTGAGTTTGGTGCGGGGTGAATTATTAGAGATTAGAGATAGCTGAAATATTGAGCTGTGACACCTAGTAAGCAGTAACAAGGCAAGTTTAATGTGAGCTGAGGAAAGGATCACTGGCACACTCCAGACCTATTTCCCACTAACTGTGTGTGAAGTTAAGAATATTAACACTTGTGTGGAGCCATAGCCAGAACACCTACTGTAACTTACTTCCCCTTAAAATTGGAAAAGGAATGTGTGGGGTACCAGGGTAGGTGAAGTGCCACGTTTAATTTGTGGCCACACACCTGTGTGCATCGTGTTAGCATGTAGAAGCGGGGCATTAACAATGGAAAGGAAATCGATTATTAGAGAATGTTGAAATGTGGAGCACGGACATTTATGCATTATGAGCTCGGGGATTGTAACCAAGGAAAGGAAGTCCATTGTTAAAGAATGTTGAAATGTTAAGCTTTGAGGCTTTAATAGCATGGGCTCAGAGATATTAACATGGAAAATAAGTCCAATGTAGCGAATGTTGATATGGTGTGCTGTGACACTTGAAAAACAGTAACTAGGCTCAACAAGTTTAACCCGAGCTGAGGAAGGGTAGCCATGCACTGGAGAATATTGAAATGTTGAGCTCTGTTCCTCACACTTTGGGGGCTGGGGGTAATTGAAACAGGATTCCAAGTGAAGGGCCATAGGTGAATGTTGAAAATTTGAGAAGTGTGTGTCCTACTATATAGGTTTGGAACCATGAAACCTATGCGGGTGAAGGAGGTCCTCCGGTGAATGTTGAAATGCTAGACGCTGAGCTTAACACACATATAGTCTTTTAAACACCCTGCTCTCCTGTAAGTGCATTTTCAAAATGAAGTAATGGTGCCCGATTAAACATGGTTTGCCATATTTATGACACAGGTTTTGTTAAATAAAAAAAAAAAAAGGCAGATTTTGGTGGTGTTGTGTATGCGTTACTTAATGCATGTAACTGCTGTTAACCCGGCAGTCTTTTCAAGTCCCACAACCGTTTGAGCTTTTAGGTGCTTTATGCTGACCTGAAGCATGTGGTAAGGATCTCTGCCCAAAGCTTGCGCCCTGCACCCCAGAGACAGTCTCCATCTGAGTGAGAGAGCATGTACCTGTACGAAAACAGTATGTGCGCATGAGAGAGAGAAGGAGTCTCCATC
This sequence comes from Calotriton arnoldi, assembly GCA_963921515.1. NCBI lineage: Eukaryota > Metazoa > Chordata > Amphibia > Caudata > Salamandridae > Calotriton > Calotriton arnoldi. The sequence continues at coordinate 516,549 of CAWUFW010000280.1, forward strand.
CTGTGCCTTAGGAAGGGAGCCGGAGTCTTACACTAGAGAGAGGGGGCCTGCAACCAGAACCGTAGTGAGAAGTTTACACCTTAGAACGTTTTCCCCTTTAGAGCACGTTGGGGAGGGAGCCTATATTTTGTGGCTGGAATTAGTGGAGTGCGCTCTCCAAGGAATAATTGAAAGGTGTGCCCGAGGCTTAGAGACATGTAGCAACTTAGAGAGGGAATAAGTGTTGTGTACGTTGGAGACCGTGCTGTGGTACGTGGGAGAATGAACCCTGTGATTAAGAAATGAACTGTATGCCTGAGAGGCAGGAGGACCGTGTTCTAAAGAAAGTAGCTGGACCAGGGAGCATGTGTTCAGCACCTTAGAGAGAGCTAGTATTTGAGAAAGATAAAAGAGGGAGCCTATGGCTTGTTCCTTGGAGAGGAAGAGAGCATGCGCTCTGCCTCAAGAGAAATTAATGTGGCTGAAAGAGGTGTGATGGGCCTTGGAGAGAAAGAATAGTCTTTTGACAGAGAGAGACAGCTTGCGCTTGAGAGAGAGAGAAAAAATGTGTGTATATGTGAGAGGAAGAGAGAGAAAGAAACTGGAAGTGTGGTCTGTACCTAATGAAGATTAGAAAGAGAGAGCAAGAATGTATGTGTGTGCGTTAGAGAGAGACAGAAACAGAGGAATAAGTGTGTGTGAGAGATAAAGGGGAAAGAGCCAATGAGAGACCATCTACTACGTACTTTATAGACAGACTGCACCTTAGTGAGGGAAAGTTGTGGAGTAAACAAGAGTCTGTCTTCCAAGAGCACTTAAACGCCACTGCGCAGGTCTGGTATTGTGGCAAGTATTGATGGCACATTTAGCCTAACAGGTTTTTTTCTTGGCATTTTATTAAGATTCAAAAAGGTGCAAAACAGGGACACGTTTGCTGTCAGCGTAGTCTTGTTTTTGCCTATGGGAAAAGAGAGGGACACACAAGTCTTACAAGAACAGTGTCACCTTTCCCAAAATTGTTAAAAAGTAATTTGAACTTCCGAAACAAACGTGCACACTATAGTAAGAAAGCCACCGAACACATTGCGCCAAGCGTCTGTGAAATAAACATGTTTAAAACAACCCTGTAAACACAAAAATGTCTTCAAATGTGACATGCTAAGCTTTGGAGTGCATGTTAATAGTTACAATTTTTTTTGCATTAGATCTTGACAGAAGCAAGCGTCCATCAATTATACTTGGCAAGAAAAAACTCTGCTGCTCCTCCCACACCAGGGGAGCCCCCTTGGACCAACCAGTAACTTGGACCCTAATCAATGCCAGGGCAACCGGAAATGGGTTCCCCAGTGGCTCCCTATGGAAAATAAACCTGGACAATTGAGCCATATCTAGGTTCCCTGGTGCAAGTACCTTCTTCCAAATCACCGCTAGCAAACTCTTAAAGGAGCAGCAACGGAGAGCCAGGGACTAGTCGCTGCAGGGTTGAAACGCCAACACTCCTGCACACCACTGCCTCTCTTAGGGGAAATAATTAGAGCCAAATCTGGAAGTAGCCTGACCCTATAGGATAAGATGCCAAGGTTTCTACCTAGCCTGTGGACAACTATGAATTTGTCCTCATAAATGTGACAATAGTGCAGAAAAAACCCCAGAGAACACACAGTAGAAATCATATTCCTGCAAGGAAACCTAACAAAACAAGAAAACCTAGCAAAAAGGGAAGGGTGGGTAAAACAAAGATGCTGTTCTTCAGCCGAGGACTCAAGCAGTCAAGTGACAGGGGTTGAGGAGGCGGCAGCAGTTCACCAGTAGACCACAGACTTTGACCCTGACCCACATATCCTGGCTTAAATACAGGTTGCGCCAGGCCCTGCTGTTACACCTGGTCGGCCCTGTGCTCGCCAGCAGCCCATCAAACAGGGGTGGGTTTCCACAGGCTTTGGAGTCCACCCTCCCCCCCCCACTCCAGCTTCCACCGAATGTTTGAATTTTTATTTCAATGGAAAGAACTGCCATTGGGCGCTACCTCCCTCTAGGCCCAGCACAAATGCTGAGCGCTCCAACATGGAGCCACTTTGCTCATGGCAGAGGGGCCAACCGAGGTTGAATGGGGATGACATATGGGTGAATACCAAAAACCAACCCCGTGCTCAACCAGACACCTGCAACAAAGCAGCCTGAGACCACCAGACTTAGTTTTTACAATTAAGCATTCTCAAGCCGTATTTATTTTTCAAAAGACAGCTACGAAGCATTTCTTGATATTGACACTCCATAATATTAATATCATATATTTTGAACATCAATATCAATACAAGGCTAAACATAAAATGTGCTCCCTGAAATATCCTGAAAATATGGTTAACCGTCCGGATGGCCCTTAAAGCACTATCCCCATTAAAATTTGACCTGCGCCCTCAGATTCCCCCTAGGGGCCCGACATAGTACTTGACAAGGCAAACTCTGCTGCTCCCTCCATACCAGGAGAGCCACCTTGGACCAACCAGCAAGTTGTTCCTTAAACCATGCCATAGCAACCCAAAATGGGATCCCCTCTAGCCCCCTTTAGAAGATGGATCTGAGCAACTGGGCTATATCTTGGTCCCCTGGTGCAAGTACAATATTCTGAATCCCCCCCCCGCGCACTGTTAAAGAGTGCCTGTGGAGAGCCTGGGGGTAGTTGCTGTAGTGACGAAACCCCAACCCTCCTGCACACTGCTGCGCCACTAGCACTGCTGGGAAAATAACTAGAGCTGAATCTGGAATTTGCTTGGCCTTTTTGTGTCAGATGTCAAGGTGTCTACCTTCCCTGTGACCAACCATGAAGTTTTACACCCCGCCGCAGTCAACGATGGTTAACTGATCATTGGTGCCATCCACCCACCAGCCCAATCTCATCTATTGAGCTGGGGAGAGCTGTTGTGTAGCAAAAACAAGAAGAGTATTAATAAACAACTCATTGCCATCTACAGACAAGTGAACTCCAGCCACATGAAGGCTTTGCTCGCCCCTCGAACTGCCTTTGGGCACCAACTCTCTCCTCTTGCTGGCCCATGCCTTAATGCCCGGGGGCTTCAACATGGAGCCATCTTCCTTCATTATGACGTGAAGGCTAGAATCACGTGGGCAAAAGAGCTAAACAATGGCTAATATTGTCTTTGATAACGCTCTCTCTGATACACAATATTTTCATGTATGTATTATGTGATTATATTGTGCAAGATAGAGCCCTGCATGCATGCTATAATTCTGTCTATGAAATAATCATGCGTGATAAACCTGCGTCTGATGGAGCCTTATATGTATGCAATGATAGACCTGTGTATAAGAATACCTATATAATAACACTTTTGCATCACGGTGTGTTCAGTCTATGACAATATTGTGCAAGTCTTGCCCTCCGAAAGATAGTACTGCGTGTACTGTCCATGGAAGAATCCTGAATGTTAAAACTGTGCCCAGTAGCTTCCTATATAATAACACAATGAAAACTTTAACCCCGCGTGGTAACGACGTGCAAGGAACAACTCTGTTAAAAGGTACAACTGTATATGGCTGAGCCCTGTATGACACTATTGTGCACAGTAGAGCCCTGTTTATAATGTGTGATATAATAAGCACTTCCATTTGTAGAGTGTCCTGACGCTAAACTAAACTTGGCGCTGCTATGAATGATCAGCATGCCATGGGGCAGCACAACTGAAACGCTGCTAGACAGTGAGAACCGAAAAATAGCAAACAACTCACTCTCTGGGCATTTTTGAAAAAGAAAGAAGGTACGCCATAAGAGTCAAAAATACAGTGCTACTGCCCAGAGGACAGAGGCTAGGTCAGAACTGTCCAGCTTCCTGGCGGTGTTTTCCTTGGAACGCAGTGTCCGAGATGAAGACACTGGGGGCCCGTTTGTGCGCCAGGTTAAGCCACATAGAAAGAGCCCTCGTGAGAGCACTGCGTGCGGCAGAGCCCTGCCCGGAACCGCTTCCTGCTCAGTGCGTGTGACGCGTCCAAGCGCGAGGTCAAGTGGGGTCATCGTGGCAGAGCCGCTGAGACAACGCTGGGCGGGACAGAGACCGGTTTTATAATATTGTGTCCGATAGAGCGGTTTTAGAATTCTGTTTGAGCACGACTGAGGTATTTGGCACAGAGAGAAATGTTTTATGATTTGATTCCTTGCATGATAAAGCTCTTCTATTTCAGTGCTTGGCAGAAATTCTTTTCTGATGATACTGTGCATTATAGTGCTCGGCTTTATAATAATATGCGCAGCAGAGCACTGTTTCTTGATAATATTTTGCTACTCTTATGTTTGATATAGCTATTTTTATTCTATTGTGCGTGGTACATTTATGTTTTATAATTTTATGCACGGCAGATCTCGGTTTAATAAAATTGTGCGTGGTAGAGCTCTGTTTCATGATAATATTATGCTAATATTCTGCTCTGTTATATGATAGCAAAGTGCTTGACAGAACTCTTTTTTTTTCTTTCTTTAAATAAAAGTGTACCTTATAGGACTCCGTTGTATACGTTGTATAATATTGTCTGGACAGAGCTGTGTCACTCTTGTGTATTATTTTCTAGAAGTGTGTTTTTTAATATTGTGCTTGACAAAACTCTTTCGTAATGATAGTGTGCCTGAATAGAGTTCAGTTGCATAATAGTGTGCTTGTTAGAGTTCTGTTTTATAATAATAATGTAAATTACAGAGCCCTGTTTTTTAGGTCTGGCTTGACAGTTTTCTTTCTGCTTTACTAACTCTTGCCAATGCAGTGAAATACGTGGAGCTTGCTTTGGCTCGCCCCAGAAAAGTTATTCCCTCACCTCTTACTATTGGCTATTTGGTGTATCACACCACCTCCTGCCTAGGGCTCGCTATCTAATGCATGAAGGACAATATTACATCGCACAAGTACAGCGAATCCACACATCAGATGACTTCATATGTGCCGTCTGCGTAGTAAGCACTCCTTTCTGTTCACAGCAGCAGGCTTTTTTAAATATTTCAGTCAGGACTTGCACTTTGTCTGTGGGTGCGCTCCATATACACCTATAAACAAGTATTGGCAAATCCAAGAGGTCTGGCTTTTATATGGTAACATAGGTAGACAGAGGTTCAATTTGCATACGTTTGCACATTAAAACCAGACCTATTGGCTTTGCCAATCCTTTTTTAGGTCTCGCCTGAGCCAGCGCATGCGCTGCTCTGGCGAGAGTTTTAGTAAGCAGGTTTTGGAAGTGCAAACAGCAGTTTGCTGGCGACCAGCTTGCGTTCACGCGAGCGTGCACGCGCGATCAGGCGCCATATGGCTTCCCTCGCCATCTGGCTTCCCTCGCGATTACTTTCACTTTGGCGGCCGCGCGGCCGTTGCATGTTACTATTAGAGGAACAGACAAGCTCTCCCTTGTATTACACATATCTCACTGGCTAATGCATCAAACAGCCTAACTAGCCCTCATGTGAGCCAGGTGAACTGACCCCATCTCACTCAGGTGTTTCAGGACTACCCTAAGGAAGCAAAGCAATCGTCATGTTATGCAGATGTTGGAGGCCAGCACACAAAACAGCAGAGCTATTGCTCGGATTACAGGAATGCTGCAAGTTGGTGTATTAGATAACCAACCTGATATTAATGTAGTAGCGCAATGACGTGAAGGTTAATTAATATAAGCGCTATCCTTCGGTTTGAGTACGTGCTACAAGCTGAAGCATTAGAAAGCAGGGCTATTCCTCAGATTACACAGATGGTGCAAGTTTCACCATTACACACCACAACAGCGCCTATATTAGACAGAAGTTAGAAGTCTGACGTTCCAGAATGCAGCGCTATCCTCAGAATATGCAGATGCTGCAGGCAGATGCGTTTTAGAGCAAAGCTATCCCTCATTTTATAGGCATGTCACAGGTTCATTCACTAAACTTTAAAACTGCCTCGGGCAACACAGCGTGTACGGGTCGTGGCCTCAGCCAGCAGAGCTATCCCCGGATCACGCAGCTGTTTGCACCTGAGGCGGACACTTTCCTTTGTTGCTTGCCTACACGTATCCAGTAAACAGCTCTGCATTTGGCGCGTGAAGGTTGTTATTATTCTTTTATGTAGGCGTCAGTTTTATTAATGAGGTTATTATTCCTGCTGTTTTACCCATCTGTCCTGCCTCACCTTTTTTTGAACTACCGGAATTAAAGTGACGGTGCACCAGAAAGTTCACAATTCCCTCCCAATGTAAGATCTGCATACCAGAATTAAATGTAGTTTTACTCGGATAGACTTTACTTTGTAACCCTCTGAAGATGCATGAGCTGTCCCTAATTTGAGGAGGGTGTGGCAACATTACTCCATTATTATTCTAGGGCACATTGGATTTTGGGAGCAAATATATCTATAAACAAGCATTGGCATAGCCAATAGGTCTCGCCTTTGGGACCTTATAAGTGTTTAGCCATGCAACAGTTGATGTTGTTGCACCAAGGATATTGTGCTGGATAACCAAACACTTATAAGGTCCCAAAGGCGAGACCTATTGGCTATGCCAATGCTTGTTATATATTGTGCAGGATATAACTCTACTTTACAATAGCGTGCACGTTAAGGCTCTGCTTTATAATATTGTGCATGATGATGCTTTTTATGCATATAGTGTGCTTGGCAGAGTTTTTTTACACAATGTTGGAAGGAATGGAGCCTGTTTTATGATACTATTTTGTATGGAAGAGCTCTGTTTTATAAGAATATTGTGCTTGATAGAGCTCTGTTTTATAATATTGTGCATGTTGAAGATCTGTTGCATAGTATTGTGTATGGTAGGGCTCCGTTTTATAAAAAATGTGCATGGTAGAACTATGCTGTTGTGCACACAGTGCTCTGGTACATTATATTGTGCATGTTGGAGCTCTGTTTTGTAATAATATTGTGCATGCTAGAGCTCTGTTTTATAATAATATTGTGCATGCTAGAGCTCTGTTTTATAATAATATTGTGCATGCTGGAGCTCTGTTTTATAATAATACTGTGCATGCTAGAGCTCTGTTTTATAATAATATTGTGCATGCTAGAGCTCTGTTTTATAATAATACTGTGCATGCTAGAGCTCTGTTTTATAATAATATTGTGCATGGTAGAGTTTGCTGAAAGTGTTGTGCACACAGTGCTCTGGTTTATTATATTGTGCATGTTGGAGCGCTGTTTTATAATATTGTACATGTTAGAGCTCATTTTATGGGAATAGTGCGCCTAATATAAATAGTTTATACCACTGTGCACATATACTTCTGTTTTCAGATGATATTGCGCACGATGGAGTCCTATTTTATGATGCGCACGATGGATCTATCTATGTTACATGATAATGTAGTGGATGATAAAGCTGTAATGTATGACACTTCTCTATGTGAAGGAGCTCTGAGTGTCGCAGTGCTTTAAGAGATGGCCGCACATACTATATATTTACACCAGAGAGCCCGCCATATGATCATTTTGTGCGACATCGATACGGCTCTAATAGGTTTTGCACGAGAACTGGTTTATAATACTGGACGTGATAATAACGCGTGATAAAGGGCCCTCTGTGTCGTAATATCATGAGAGACGGAGCCCTCGTCTATCACAAGAGCGCCTCGAAGCTGAATCAAAGGGTCAGTGCCGAGAGCAGAGCGATATATTGAAAGTAGAGACCTGTTTCATCACAGTACTGAGAAGACGACACCCTGGTGATAATATCGTTGTGCAATACAGCGCCTGGATACGGATACAAAAAGTGTCGGTCAGGGCACTATGTGATGAAGAACCAACACACAACGAGGCCTTATTAAACGGTCAATTATTGCACGAGAGCCATACTGGTAATTAAATAATGTGTTAGAGCCAGGGTCACAGTACCTGGCACAGGTGACACCTGTAAAAAAAAAAAAAAAAAAAATGAACGAGGGAAGGGAATGAGCAATAAAAAGAAGCAGATCGAAGGGTCTCTCCTAACGCACAACAGAGCCTTCAACGTTCAAAAAAATGAATGATAAATATTAGAGCATGGTGGCATAATTGTCGGGGTCCCCGATTCGGGGTCATAGTGGCTTAGCCATGGTATCATAGGCACGAATACAAGCAAAGAAAAGTAATACACATTCTTAATTGGGCTGCAGTGGACACCTCACTTCCCTGAGATCCGGTGCCGCTGCACCTGCTGCACTATTGATAGTACGCAGCTGTGGGAACAACTTGAGCCCAGACCTATGTGATTGACCGAGCTTGCTATCCTTAAGAAGAGCCAGGAAGAGCCAGGAAGACACGCCGCTTTACATAGTCTTTACTAACCGAGGGCGAAACCACCGCACCCTCAAGAAAGAATCAGAGCCCCCTCCCCCCCCTCCCAAAAAAAAATACTAAAAACCATCATAGTGCCAGAGCCCGGGGTCTGAAATATCTATGTACATTCCGCCTGCAGGGCGTGAGCCGTTCCAGTCCAAACACCAGTCTAGCACTTCGAAGGCGGAAAGATAGTAAGGAGCGCTACATGCTCAATTAGACACTTTTGAGACAAAGACTTATTTAATAGTCAATGGGCAAATATATATCCTCTGTAAAGGTAAAGCTTAGATACTAAAGCTCTGTGTAATATAAACATAACGAGAACAAGCTCTCTTTGAAAATAAAAGTGTAGTACTAACACCTTTTAATCATGAGTCATACAGCCTGCCTGTGAAGGGAGGCAACACAATAATAAAAAAACAACAAAGCAAAACCAGTGGCGCGCACCACAGAGGAGCGGGGGGAGGGAGCGCGGCAGCGAGGCGAACGCGCGCTGCTGCGCGTGCTAGCCACCAGTGGGAATGGGAGGAGCAAAGGCGGGACATGCGCCCGCCTTTGCCCAATTGCGTGCCGTTTAAAAAAAAAAAAACACGCTACAGCCAATACCAGCAGGCGAAAACAAAACCACACGCACGAGCGTGTGGTTAGCTTTCTAAAGCCCTTTCTAGAGGTCTCGCGCTGCGCGAGCAGCGCTACGCACTGCAACGCTAGGCGCGAGACCTAAAAAGGGGGACAGATCCGTCCCTGCAAATTTCAGACCAATCATTTTGATCAACTGCATACAAAAGATTTTGCTCGATTGATTTTAAGCCAAATTGAGGTATGGATTGAGGAAAAGACCATAATTTCCCCCTTTTAGGACGGATTCCGGAAGAAGATATTCAAGATAGACCACATTTTTCGCTTCCTTCTACTGTATTGGAAGACAGTTGTGGTCAGCGGGGTACCTTGTATGTTGCCTTCGTTGACCTCAAGTCTGCTTTCAATATGGTTCTGCGTGACTTGTTATGGCAGCTTTTGTGTGACCTGGATCTCACCAACAAACATTTGCTACTTTTGGTTCGTCTCCACGAGGGGAACTTTGCTCAAGTCCTCTGGTGATCCCAAGCACAGGTGACATATCGATTCGGTTAAGTTACCAGTCTTTTTGACTCAACCCGATTCTGTAGCAGAACGCGCTCTTCACACGCTTGACGTTAAAAGAGCTTTATTGTACTACATAGATAGAACAAAAGACTTTCGCAAAACAACTGTTTGTTTCATTTGTTCTACCTCACAAAGGCAATCCCATCTCTAAATCTGGTATTGCTAGATGGATTGTTAAATGCATTCAAACATGCTACGTTAAAGCTAAAAGAACTTAATCCATACCCCCCTAGAGCGCATTCCACTCGCAAAATAGTGGCTTCTGTGGACTTTATAGGTAACATTCCTCTAGCTGACATATGCAAGGCAGCTACATGGTCTACACCACACACATTTACCAAACACTATTGTGTAGATGTGTTACCACGTCAACAAGCTAATGTAGGCCAAGCAGTACTTAAAACACTATTTCAAACAACTGCAACACCTACAGGTTAGCCACCGCTTTGGGAGTATACTGCTTTGTAGTCTGTGCAAAGCATGTGTATCCACAGCACACATGCCTCAAATGGACAATGTTACTTACCCAGTAAGCATCTGTTCTTGGCATGTAGAGCTGTAGATTCACATGCGCCCACCCGCCTCCTTGGGTACCTGTAGTTGTTGCAGTTCTTCATTATACATTTATACGCATGGACATCTCTATATTACACTTACTTACTCCATTCTCACCCTCTTGCGGGAAAACAATCTAACAATGGAGTCGATGACTATGCGCACTACTACCGAAAGGAGGAGTCACCTTACCTCGTGACTAGGAAAGACTTCTTCGGAGAAACACAACTTGCAAACATCCGGACCCAACACTAGATGGCAGGAGTAGTCAAAGCATGTGAATCTACAGCTTTGCATGCCAAGAACAGATACTTACTGGGTAAGTAACATTATCCTTCCTGCACGTACCCTATATTGATTAAGGTAAGGCTTCTGGAATTAAGACTGGGCGAGTGGAATCTGCGTGCTCACTTTCCGGCCTGGCACTGCTCAGTTCCCTTTGACACAAGATGCCGCTTATGTGGACAAGGGAAAGAATCCTTAATCCACATCCTATGTAACTGCTGTCAATTGCTGCACCAAAGGAGAATTCTTCTCCGTACCGACTTCATCCATCTAGGAGTGCACACCTGTTGGCAGGCAGTCATTGCCAGCCTGAATCTGTCAAATCCTTTACAAAATGTCAAAACTGTTATGTTTCTCAGGATGGTTGCTATCAAACTGGACTCTGTCAATTCTACGAGTACCATGGTAATACATTCTTAAATGCTGTAACTCGTGCTCCATTGCGTCACCTATTACTTCATGTCCAATATATGGCCAGGCAGAGGCCGCTATAACAATGCTATTTCCTTCACGCTATAGCTTAAGATCAATTATGTAGCGCCTGGCACAACTCGGTGCACATGGACTGGGTTCAGCTACTTCATCAGTACATTTTACACTATGCACTCAAGCGTCTATATTTGCTGCTCATAATAGTTTTTAAAATGATCATCTCTGTTGCTCTATTGCCTGGACTGTATTAGGTCAGTCTTTGAGCAAGACAAGTTTGTGACCTGTTTTTGTTTACTACTGTCTGCAGTCCTGTCGTTCCATAACAGGCCTGCATTCTGCATATTCTGCACATTGCTTTATAATCTACGTGTAAAAATTTGATCTGTTATTAGCACTTCCTTTAAAAGCATGGTTGAGCTGGGTCTTCTTTGCCTGTACTCTGCAGTTCCGCACATTTTGCACACTGTTTTAATTCCATGCACCAAGGTCCCTTTTGTAATGTGCTCTAACTGGTTTCCTACCAACTTTTTAAAAAAACGGTTCAACAGAATCCTCTCTGCTTGTATTTAGTGATGCTTGTTTTCATCATACGGTTTTATCATTGTACGCTTTATATTTTATCTCTTTTTAGACGTTTGTAAAGTTTTTAATTAACCATACAATAAAATTGACTATGACAGACTGAGACCAGGGCAGGGAGGCAGGAAATTCCAGGCACCTTTGTAGGGGGGAAACTCTAGAAGCTTCTTTCACGTCAAAGTCTGCACCAGGTTTAAAATGATTACACTCACACCCACTCTTCAGTACACTCCTGTGGATACTACAGAAGAAGGACGCATTGCTGCGTTGGTGCTTGAGGCCTGCCATGCTAGCTGAGAAGGAAGACTGGACCTGCACCCTTCATACCAGGCTGAAATTACTCCAAGGTTCAGCTGATTGACCTCCTGTTCTGAACTACAGGAGCACAGCAGACTCCAGAGGCCTCTGTGCAACTGCCCAGCTGACCTGCTGCAACTGGACCTGCCTATGCCCTGCTGGCCTCTGCTGGAGTGAGTTTCTGATCCCAAAGAAGTGTCTCCCAGGTCCTGAACCCTTGGTGTAGCATCAGTTGAGCTCCTCCTTCAAGAAAAAGAGAAATCTTGAAGTTTGGAGGTCATGGCAACCGTGAATGAGCTCGTTCACACCAAGATCTTGCATACCGCCAACACGAAACTCCGGTGAACCTGACACTTCGCGCTGCAGCGATCGCCAGTGTCAATTGGCAACGTGAAATCTTCCCTTCACACTACAGCATCAACTGCCCACTTTGACCGCCAATGCAAATATCCAGCAACGACTGTTCGCAAAACACGGGAGGATCTTCGCACGACAGCGATGACCGTCTGTGACGTCCAGCTTGCTCTTTGCGCTACAGCGACGAACATCCGAGACACTCTCCTTACTCTTCGCGACCTTCTCCACTATAAACTGAACTCTTTGCGCTGGACTGTAGAAGATAACTTTCTCAGCGGACTAATCTGGTCTCTGTATCCGACCCGTGCTCCATCGCAGTCAGCCTGAACTTGTGATTTTCACCCGGTCCCACATGACCAGATAACTGCGAGTGGTGCTTTGTGCTTATAGGCACTAAACTTACCTTAAATCTTTAAAATTCTATATCTCCAGTTCTACTGATTGGATTTTTGTCATTTAGTGTCAATTTTTTTTAATTGTACTCTATTTTTCTAAATTGGTGTGGGATTTTTCTTGTGTTTTTTCACTTTATTACTGTTTAAGTGCAGCATAAATACTTTACACATTGCCTCTAAGTTAGGTCTGACTGCTTTTGCACCAAGCTACCAGAGGGATAAGCACAGGTTAATTTAGTGACTTTTTGTGGTTCACCCTGACAAAGATTGTGTCTGTTGCTTGAGTAGAGTTCCGCCCCCCTCAACCCAGTTTCTCACACCTTTTCACTAATGTTATTGTTTGGGGCTGCTTTCATGTTGTCTAGGGGATTTTCTGAAGGCCTCCAATTCTCAGTCTTTGGTGAGAGCTTTTCCTTCCACTAGTGGGTCTGGATTTATTAAAAGGATACATATGTGGGGGCCCGGTACATGAGTTTGGCAGTGGGCCAACCTTGTGTGCCACACTGGACTGTTCAATGTGCTGAAGCATTAGCAGCTGAGGTTCCCAGTACCCAATGTAATAAAAACAACAAAAATACAAAGGGGTCACACAGACCTTCCCTATGCCCAAAGTCAACCCACCCAAACAACCAGGACTCCACTGCAGTGAAATTACTGGTGTTCCTGAAGATCCAATGATGTATTAAGTGGCGATCAGGGATCTGCTCACCACTGTCTGGTAAGGGACTCAGTAAAAAGTCAAAGGTGTCGCACAGCTAATTTAGGACCCAACTGGTTGGATCTTCTGTTCAATGAGAAAATTATATAGAGGCCCAGCACCCACCATCAAGTCACAGTGCTACTCAAAACATTAGGGGCCTGTATCTCAGAATCTGCTAATTGTGGTAATATGACTTCACCAACTGACAACTGGACAGTGCAGGCAGCAATGCTGACTTGTGACAAAGATCATATTTCAGGTGATTTCTTCTCATGACTAGCTGTGCAGCTGGAAATCACGTGGCTCCTCAGCCATGTGCTTTGAGATGTCCTTCTAGCAAATCATTCCATTACAGTGGGAATGTTCACGTCTCTGGGATCAGGTTGTCTTCCCCTGGCAGGCATAATCCAACTGCTTATTTCAGTAAACTCTCTTTTTCGTCACTATATATAGCACCAAGGCTTCACCCCAGCTTCCCACATTTGAGCATGGGAGGGATAGTAGCAACCGAGCAGAGGTTCCACTCCTGGTGAGCTATCTTCCTACACTACTGTGCAAGTCTCCTCAGTGCCCTAACGATCCACAAAAAAAGTACTGATGTGGATGACTTTAGTTATACTACTTAAACAAATAAAACGTTTATTTGGAATAGAGATGGTGAATGCCAAGAAAGCCAAGATAACATTTTAACATTCTTATAACAGTCATTAACAGACCCTCTGATGAAGAGTTGAAGTTTGAAATGCATGGGGGCGTCTAATGAGAATATAATCCAGGGATACTTAAGGAATTCAAAATCATGAGTCGTATTTTTAAGTCGTACAAGAAAAAAAGAGCTAGCATGAAGTGTATTAATTAGAAATGCAAAAGAGGATTGTGGTGCCCAGTCTTTTGACGTGCCTTGAAGCTCAACACTTCCTCAATACATTTGGATTGGCCGCATGTGATCAGTGTATTGCACTCCAACAGTGCCTTTCATCTATTCCCATTGTCAAGGGGACCAGCAACAACACAGATAATGGAAGATGTGTGGTTTCACTCAGGCAAGGACAGACCTACTCTGGACAAAGGAATTCAGACATCCCCCATTCCGGTACAATGTGACTTTGAGGTGGTGACACAAAATGGAACATATTCAGGCTTTCATATCCAACATGATCATATGCAGGCTTTCCTAAGGAAACCAGCATTGTGCGCTGCTTAGCAAATTAATCTCAACATTCATAAAGCCGTCCTTGAACCAAACACCCTCACAAAAACACGTATGTCCTAGACTTGATGAAGGAAAGGGCTTCCATTTCTGGAGATGTGACTGACTTTACCAGTGGTAGCCAGTAGTCAACCACCCCAGGTAAATGTAGAAAAATAAGAAAAGTATGTCCCAATGGACTACAAATCATCTGCGGACCTTTCCTAGTAGTTGTGTAGCATGGTTTTGAGGGAGCAGCACCACCCTCATTCAGAAAGTGAATACACTTTTAGCATGACAAATGATAAAGCAAAAAGATGGAGTACCTTTAATAAACCCTCATAACTGTCACAGTCACTGCAGGAAAAGTACAAGAATATCCTAAAAATATAAGGGTTGGATTGCACTGCATTTCCATGCTATCCTGAAGACTTTCATTCCAGCACTCTAATCTATAGCCAAAACCACTTTGCAGATATGCACCAGATTTTGGGTGAAGATAGCGAGCAGTGCATAATTTGTTCTTTGTGGATTGCTGAAAATCTGTTCACTATTTTAGGAGATACTGGTGGAAAATCCTCACTTTTATTTGTTTCATATCTGTACCGTATGGATCTGCAAATTTGCCCTTGGAGCTCAAACTTTAACAAATCTGATTGGTTAGCATCATTCATAGTCTGTTATGCAACACAATTTATCCATGAACTCGCATGATTCTGATTGCCAAATAGCTTCTATCTCTTTTATTCTATTCTTTTCTCTCTGTTGGCCATGTTAAATCTGTGAGCTTTACAAGATGAGGGTGGTCTGCTCCATAAAAACCTCTTGTCTGGAGTACCATGGTGCACGACTAAGTTCAGATGAGTCACATGGTTAATGAGGTACACTTTGGAGTGGCTTAAAACCACATCATTTCCTGAGCTTATTGCACATCCTGGCCGGTAAGGAATGCAAACTTAATACTGGTGTCTTCAAAAACCCTAAGCCTATTAGATTTACTAGCGTTCACTACCCAGGAGTCCTAGTGGAGCAGCCTGCTGATTGTCCATTGAGTTCACCCTTGAGCATAAAGGAAACAGTCCACTAAATGTTTTCTGCAATCTTCTGCGTGGAGGCAGAGGGAAGCTCACTGAGGATCAATAGAGTCCACCCAGAAGCAGCGGGAGAGCTTCCCTCTTTGTATTTCCCCTACTAGTGGGAGAAGGATCTGTTATTTGCATGTAGGAGTAGAAGGAAGCAGGTCATTAAGAAGGTTTAATGAAGTCTACCTAGAGGCAGTTTACCTGGGCTCTGGGAGAGCAGTGAAGGGCAACAGATACCACAATAGGTAGTATTAAGGGGTTCACTCAGAAGTGGAAACGCAAATGAGTGCATGCTAAAAAGCAACCACCTTGAAGAAGTCATTATCAATGGTGCTGTCGAAGCACCATGGTTAGATTAAATGAGGTGAAATGGTGAGGTAGAAGAGTGTTAAAGATGAAGAGTCGAGGGGAGAATGGATGCTGAACCTTGGCCCTTTCCAGGCCTGAACAGGAAAGTCACCATTGGAAGTCAGCCTTAAGATTGCTTCCTAGATGGTCAGGCTTGACTTTCTGGGAAGAGGGTTTAAATTTAAACAGAAGTGCAGGAGTTGATCATCAAAACAGCGTGGGTGTTTGAGTGGAATCGGAGCCAGCTGCTTCTCTTCTGCCCAGTTGGTATCCCTCTTGCTTATAAAAAAAAGCGATGGGAGGGGATGAGGAACTTGGGGGCAAAGGAGATTATCATCACATGAAACCTGCAACAGAAGGATAATATAAAGCAGAGAAACAAGGAAACAACACAAAGAGCCAACAATGCTATTTTCAAGTTACAAAGGTGCCCAAGTCAGAACCAGAGTCACAAAGGATATATGACCAAAATGTTTACAAAGGCTACATTTTTTAGCAGGTGGAGGGAACTTTGAGCTACCCTTATGAAATGCAGTATGTTGCCTTCTGCATAGTTACTTACCTTGCATGGTAAGTGCAGTTTCAGAGGAGAAAAGGGCTTCTCTCAGTTGCTCTGACTGATGCATCCAAAAATCCCTCACTGCACTGCTCATTACCTCATGCATGATGTAACAGATGACATCATAGAATCCCACTTAAAACCCACTTCCCCTTACTATTGACTCCTCTCTCTTTGCCCCCAGCCTTTTCGTGGAGTCTCCGTCTCTGTACCCCTTTCCTTATTGCCCTGTGCTCCTCTTTCTAGCGGACATCCCTTTCTTGCTCCCATCCCCCCTGATGGCCCCTCCTCTGCCTGTTGTAATTCCCTTCTCTCTACTTTCTGCCTACTTTTGCTTAGTCCTAGACAGTTTTATGCAGATTGGTCTAGGGGATGGTTATGAGGTGGTGAAGGGGTGTGTCCCAGTAGGAAGGTAGGATCTGACTGCATGGTTACCCCCACATTTCTCCTGGTGTTTTGCTGGTTTTTGACTAGTCTGACTGGGATCCTGCTATCCAGGACCCCAGTCTATCTGCTTTCTCCCTTAAATTGCTATGTATGTACTTTAGGTACACTCCAGATTGGATACTGGGGTAGCCTTATCAGTCCCTAGTATATGGTACACCATGTACCCAGGGCATAGGTACCCCAGAGGCCTCCCATGGGCTGAAACATGTATTATGCCACCCCTGAGAGGTCATTTAAATTGACACGACCAGCCTGCTACCGCAGACTGTGTAAACTGGTGCTTGCACCACTTAATTAAGATATAGGTTCACTATATCTATCTAAATCATTACACTTAAAAATCTATCAGTCACCCCATGGCAGGCCTTATCAATCCTGAAGGCAGGGTGCTGGGTTTTACGTGAGAGGGTGCCCCTGCATGAGCAGAGCCCCTCTGCAGCCTTCGGAGACCATTCTCCGGGGTGGTCTGTGATGCAGCCAGACATATATGTTTAAGTGCATTATAACCTCGCTGTAAATGCTAACTTTAAAACGGCTGCTTAGAAACATGTCGTGTTTGGTGTCAACACCTTGGATCATACCTCCACACCCATAAGTGGTGTGGGAGGTATGATTCCACCCTTCTAGAACCACTACTGTGTGTCACCGGTCTACCCGGTACCAGCTTTCAAGACCTGGGCAGCACAAAATGGATGCTGCCAGCCACAGACACGCTTCTGCCCTCCTGCTGCTGAGCCAAGCTCGCGCAGAGGAAGGCATGACAATAGGTATCCTGTCACAGGGAGGTGTGACCACCTCCCAGGCAGGGTTTAGTGTATTGGGGCTGGGTGGGTGCACTCTGAGAATGCCAGAAAGTCTGCACTGGGGGCACATTTGGTGTCCCTGTGCATAGTCCAGCTCAAACCAGTTCTGGGAGCAATTGGCTCCTGCTCTGGCGCGAAACTGGACAAAGGACATGGGTGTAGGCACCCCTCTGTCCTGCCCCTCCCCTAGGAGGGTCTCCAGAATCTTTCCAACCCCTTCCCATGGGTATAAAGTGGGCAACTTGGCTACAGGACTTTAAATTTTACCTGGACGAGATTCTGCTAAGAAGAAATCAAGTACTTCGACTGCCTGCACGACGCTGGACGACTGAAGAATCTCCCTTTGAGTAAAGGAGTTACTCCCCTGCAAAAGCAGGCACCTAAACGCATCTGACCGGTTTGCTTCTCCCGAGCTCCTGAGGACTCCGAAGATTTCAGCAACACAGGAGGGTGGGTTCCTGAGGTCCTAGAGGTTGATCTGCCCTCTCAGCAATTCTGAGACCAGTATCCCTCGTGGGGACCGTGCAACCCGAACCCCTGTGCACCGCGTACATTTGCAGTTGCATATGCTTAGTGACGATTCCCGAGCTTGTGCATTGGACTCCGTGTAGACCCGACCCCGAGCAGTAATTGCACCGAAGATTTCCAGCCTCCACTCCATGAGTGTCCTGTGGGCTGGTACTTTGCAAACTTGCTTGAGGACTCCTCGCGATCCCTGGTCCGTTGGCCTGTGGGTCCTGGCGAGGGTCACCTTGTTAATTCTTGGGCTTACCTGGTTGCTCCAGACGTGCCCTGACTCTCCATTGCTTGGAGAGTCCCCTGGACCTTGCTGGTCCTCACCGTAACCTGTTTCCTCTGACCGCGTGGGTTGCAGTGGCCAAGGCTTGTTGGTGCTCCAGCCGGACATCGACCCCTCCGCTCTCGACATCCTTCGTGGGACAGCTCACCTCCGGACTTTGGTCGTCCTCGACGTCTCCTGGTCCCCGTGGCTGCAGAGTCAAACAACCCTTCTTCACTCCTGAAGCTCTCCACATCGGTGGGCATTCGACTACTGAGCCCCTGGTCACCTGAAGTGACCCAGACTCTGTCCCCTCTGCTTTCAGGTTCCTCTCACCTCGAATCCAGGCTTGGATTTCACCGGACATTCTTCGCCCTCCTGGCAGCAGGACTTCTTTGCACTCCTCCATTGAAAACGACGAAGGTTTCCGACACCACTTGACCCCTATGCACCCGGCTCCTCTGGGATAGGTAACACGGGTACTTCGGTACTCACTGGTGGGTTGGCCTTAGAACCTCCTATGTTCCAAAGGGTTTGCTCGAAGTCCTCTTAGAAGTGTCCTTAACTTATAAATTTGCAACCGCGACTTTCTCATATGGTTGCACGGAACTCGCGGTCGTGTTTCCTCACTGCACCTGTCCTCCGTGGGCTCCCTGTGTCACTCCTCTGGGTGGTTCCTTGGGGTCCCAGCGATTCTACGTGCTCTAGGCACTGTCTAGCCAAGTCGTGATTGTTATACAATTTTTTTAGTATATGGTTCGGTCTCCCCTGGAGCCCGCTGTGTATTTTGCTACTTACGAATGTTCTATCGTTACAGTATTGTGTGCTTTATGTTCTAAACTCGTATAGAGATTAGTAGAGAGTGTTATATTAATAAATACATATTTTTATATAACTACTGTGTGGTTCTCCTTTCATTTGGTCATTCAGGTGGTGATATTCTGGTAAAACAAGCTGCTTTACATTCCTTCAAGATTAAGCCTAGAGGCTGCTCTCCACAGCTACCACTAGGATAGCTTTCTAAAGGTTATCTTTGACCTCATACATCATAAGGGTCGTGTGGCCTGGTACAAGGTGCCCACTGTAACTAGTGGACAGCATATACCAACCCACCTTCTCACAGTCCCAACCCAAATTTTGTCATTTTAATTCCCACAGTGAAGTTTTGGTCACAGCTACAGAAAAAAAACACTGAAAGATTAACACCAAACTTGGCCTGAGGACAGAACTCAAAGCCTTCTCTGTGCTTTTTGTGATTTAGGGTAAATCTATCCAACAGTTTGACAGATTTAAGAAAAAGTGAGGTTAAAATATGTAGAAATACATGTGTGAAAATGCCCAAAGTCCACTAACACAAGAATCATTTTCAAATCTGCTTGGCTTTGAAGAGTTGAATAATTTGACTTTGCTTGTGATTTGCTGGAAAAATTAAAGGAGATAAGGTCCTGCACTCACGCCTGTGCTCGCACAGCCATTAACTGAAGGTTTTTAAGGAAAATGTGTATGTTGTTTAATGACGAGCATTATTCTCTGACGGGAGTAAGGACCGAAGGAGTTTTCATTCCCAAGCAGTGTCTCTTGCTCTCTCCTGATTTGGGCTTGTGCTCACTCTGTCACCAGCTACCCATCCCCGTTTTTTTTCTGCACAGCTTGATTCACAAAAAGATTTAGGATTTGAGGGCATCTTGTATTAGAGCCTAGAACTGCATTTTCTGCTAACATTAGACAACCAGATTTAGGTGCTCACGAAATGTAAATAATGAACCCAACCAAATTCAAAACCCTCGTAGAGTTATATGTTGTAAGTGGGAGAGAAACTGAATGCACAGTGAGCTTGTAAAAGCCTCGTGTGTGGATAAAAAACAATATGTTCGAATCATGGAAAGATAATAATAACACATTAATATATTCTTTTGGCATACTATTGTGAGCTGGCCAAATAAAATAAAAATGTTTGTTGGGAAAAAAATGAAATAGTAATGTGGTGCTCCAATTTTGCAAAGAAGAAAATAGGAAGTTAACTAATGTGCTCCACTGTAGAGTGTGCGTGTTTGTCTTTTTATCTTTGTAAGATCACATAACTATAGGTTCCACAGAAAACACCATTTTGATTATTTGCTATGGCGTTGTGGATTTCACCTCACCGTATTCACTCTAGCCGAGAGTTCACCACTGACTGTGCACTGATAGAATTCTGCCCTTGTTGAGACAAGGAAATGTTGGGAATTCTCCTGAGATCTCATATGTGCCAATTCGATTCTCTAGAGTAACAAGAAGTACAGTAGGTTTTTGCAGGATTTTTTGTATTAGTACAGGTTCAGTGTCTATTGGCTAATTTTTTGACACTCCTGAGGCTACCTATCACAGTTTAACATGACACAAAGCTTAAATAGGTAAATAAAATTAAGAAGTCTGCACTCTAAATTTCTGCTCAGCTTTCACTGAGATGTGTGTAGCTGCCTGGCTGGTTTTGACTTTACACGTTTTGGTCACTAATGTGTTTGTTTTTTATTACTCAGTGGTCGCTGAAGGCAGCACGCATCTGCCTGCCCTTGTTCATGGCACAAGGGTTGGCTCTGTGGGCGCCCCTGGCACAGCGACACCAAGCCCTGCAGCTGGCCATGGTCAGGGGGAGCAAGGAGGAGGGCGAACAGTGGAGACTGGTGTGAAGAGATCGAGTACAGACAGTAAGTTATTCATCCTATTTATCAAAAGAGGGGGACTCTAGGAGCTATTCTAAAAGGTCCGGTGACCCGTGCCCCCGAAATTAAACTTATACCAAAGGGAGTCACCGGTCCTGAGTGGAGATGGAGAGGAGGGAAGTAGGGGGTACTCTTGTCGTGTGCTACTCTGCTTGTGGGAGTCAGGGTGTCCTCATCTTGATGCCCTCACACACCCCGAAGGATGTCATGCTTCATCATTGGGCGTTTGCTCCTCGTCAGGTCGGCGCTGCAATGCCCTACGGGTCCCCCGAAGGGTCTCTTTTTCGGAGATCTTTTGATGAAGCCGTATGGGTGCGTGGGTGTAAGTGGCAGTGAAGTCCTAGAAAGTGTATTAAAAAATGGCTGGAGGGAGAGTGATTAATTTTTAATAAAGTGATCCCTCTGTCATTATTAAAACAAAGTGTATGGAGCTGCTTTAAGGGGTATTATGTCCCTTGGTAGCTGGGTGATTATATGTCCCTAGTGGGCATATGTTATGGTCAACATAACGGTCAAGGGTGCCCCCGGATAAATGAAAGGAGTAGAGATTCTGAAACGACAAGAGTCAAAAAACAAAAACAAAGATACAATTTGCCATTAGGGTATTAATACCAATGAAAATTATGCTCAGGTCTGGGTTCTCCATTGGAGGGCCAGGTGCTTGTAGTTCGTAGCGTGATCATTGCTGTTAATGGTCGCGGTATGTATACGTGAGCTAAAAGGTGCTGTGATCTTTCTAAATTTTCGGGCCACTGTAGATATAAATTTCGTATTCGGTCCTGACGAAGCGCCCTGATCTCCCCCTGAGACCACTGAAGCGCGAAACATGTTGACCATAACATATGCCCACTATGCAGCGGGGGGGCCGTGTGCCCCCACCATTTTTTTTATTAAGCCCCGGGGGTGCTTAGAGGCCCCCCCCATGTCATTATTAAATAAACCCGCCAATTAACCAGGAAGCGCGGGAGGCCGCGCTTTGTTTTTTTTTTTATCAGCAGGATCCGCGCACCCTACGCGTTTTTGGGCGATTTAAAAATATATATATATATATATATTTTTGGCCCTGGGGGTCCTTGTAGGACCCCCTGAGCAGGCCTAGGGGGTCAGGGTGTTTCTACCCTGCCCCCTTTTTGCGTTTTGCGCCCTTGTTTTTGTCTTTTCTTGTGCCTTGGTGTAATTCCGTTCAGCAGTTCGGGCTGTAGCCGTGTCTAAAATTTCCTATGGGAATTAACATGGAGAAAACACGTTTTGGGACCCCCATTTTTCTCGGCCCCCGCTTGATGAATCACCCCGAAACTTTCAAGACAGGAGCGGACCGGAGCGCCCCACTAGTTTTGAAAATTTCGCGATGATTCGTCAAACGACGCCAAAGTTATTGGGAATAGAATGTTACGAATTTCCTATGGATAATAGGTCCTAACTATAACTATCTACTGGCGACTGCCAGTAGATTATATTATATATATATATATATATATATATATATATATATATATATATATATATATATATATATATATATATATATATATATTCACTGAAAAAACCATAGGTTTCAGATATGTTATAGTTACAAATTAGCATTTAAAAAACCTTTGCAATTCACTGAAAAAACCATAGGTTTTAGGGACAGTTATAGTTAGTTGGACATTTCACTCGTACAAAACCCGTGAAATTCCCCCGTTATAGTTAGTTCAGCTAACTATAACTCGCGCCCCCGCAATGCACTGCTGATGACGTCACATATTACATCACTCATGACATGGTCAGTGACATCACTGATGACATCACTGATGACATCACTGATGACATCATCCAGTGACTGTGTGTTTCTGTAAAGTTTAAATATTTTTAATATATATAGGAAAAGACGTATTGAAGAATGAGTGGGTGTGTAAGTGTCTGTATGGATGATTTAGTAGGTGCGTGACTGACTCTATAAGTGAGTGATTTAACGTATCTTACTGAATGCATGGGTTAGTGACTAAACTGGGTGAATGTCTGTATCCGTCTGTCTGTTGCTGTGTAAGTGGCTGCATGGGTTTGTGAATAGCTACATGAGTGTCTATATGAGTTATTGATTGGTTGTCTGAGTATCTGTATGGGTGCCTGAGTGTTTGTGTGGGTGGGGTGTGTGCGACTCTGTGCATAGATGTGTGAGTGGGTGATTCACTGGGTGGATGGTTTCAAGAGTGCATCTGTGATAGACTGTATGGGTGGGTAAGTGTGTGTAAGAGTGTGTTAGTGAGTGAATGTATGTCCCAGTGGTACATGTGTGAGTAACTACATATGTGAAAGCCAGTATATATGTGTGTTGGAGTATATAAATAGCTATAAGCGAGAGTGAGTGATTGTGATAGTGGCTGTATGGATGAGTGTGTGCTTGTATCAGTGATTGTATAAGAGCGTAACAATGTGCTAGTATTTGTATGATTAAGTGAGCTGGTGTGTGTATAACTCTATAGGTGAGTAAATGGCAGTGTGTTTAATTATTTGCATGACTGACTAGGTGTGTGAGTACCTCTTTGGATGAGTGGCGGTGTTTGAGTGTCTATATAGGAGTAAGAGTGCATATGATAGTCCTGTACTGAGTGACCATAAGTATGAGTGACTGTACGGGTGAGTGAGTGGATGTGTGTGTGTAGACCTAAGAATCAGTGAGTGGGTATGTAGTTATTGGTGTTGGAGTGTCTATAGTTTTGCGAATGGCTGTCTGTAATTTAGATTGGGTGTATCAAAGGTTATATTAGGGTGTGAGGAGCTGCATCAGATTATCACGTGGATGATGTCATCAGTGATGTCATTTGAGATGTCATCAGTGATGTCATCAGTGATGTCACTGACCATGTCATGAGTGATGTAATATGTGACGTCATCAGCAGTGCATTGCGGGGCGCGAGTTATAGTTAGCTGAACTAACTATAACGGGGGAATTTCACGGGTTTTGTACGAGTGAAATGTCCAACTAACTATAACTGTCCCTAAAACCTATGGTTTTTTCAGTGAATTTCAAAGGTTTTTTAAATGCTAATTTGTAACTATAACATATCTGAAACCTATGGTTTTTTCAGTGAATTTCAAAGGTTTTTTAAATGCTAATTTGTAACTATAACTGTCCCTAAAACCTATGGTTTTTTCAGTGAATTTCAAAGGTTTTTTAAATGCTAATTTCTAACTATAACGTGTCTGAAACCTATGGTTTTTTCAGTGAATTTCAAAGGTTTTTTAAATGTATTAATTTTTATATTATTTTTTTTCATACTGATTTACTACATTTTTAGAAACAATTTCTTTTACATATTTTTTTTTTTAAATTACATTGTAATTACATTATACATTACATTACAAAAAATACTTTCTCAGAATGAATTACTTTAGTTTAAATACTTAGCACATAGGCAATAGACTTTTAAGTACAGTAGTTACAGTTGTTGCAATGGGCAACACATTTTCAAACACAATGCAACATTCAGCTCAGTGTGAATTTCTAGTTAAATGCAATTAGTTACTTTATGGATTACTTTTCTAACCACAGGACTGGATCCTAGATTCAGTCCTGGGACATCTCCTGTAAACAGTTGAGTAAAAGCGTTTTGGTTACAGTCGTGATTTTTAAGGAATATTATTGTATTTTAAAAGTTGACACTTAGAAACTTTTCCTCATAGAATCACCAATGTTATCCTATGGAAGGAAATTCACTTAGCAGGTAAGTAGTGTTATCGTTACTTTTTCTTACTCAGTGTTGGATCCTGGATCCAGCACTGGTGCATCTCCTGTAAACAGTTGAAAAAATGCGTTTAAGTCATACAGGCGATTTTTAAGGAATATTTGTAGTTTGTGAAAATCGACACTTTGAAACTTTTCTGCTGAAAACCAGACAATGGATTCCTATGGAAGAAAAGATAAGTTACTGGTAAGTACGGTTAAAATTACTTTTCAGGGTCAGTGCTGGGCTAAAAGATGCAGCACTGGGTTCTCTCCTGATAACAGGTGAGTAAATCGGAATTCGTATTTCGGCTGATTTTAGAGGAATATTTGTATGTTTCAAAAATCAACACTTAGAAACTTTTTCAGCAAAAGCAGGCAATGATATCCTATGGAAGGAAATTCAAGTTACTGGTAAGTACGGTTAAAATTACTTTTGAGGATCAGTACTGGGCTGAAAGATGCAGCACTGAGGTCTCTCCTGATAACAGGTGAGTAAATCGGAATTCGTATTTCGGCTGATTTTAGAGGAATATTTTAAAGTTCCAAAACTCCACACTTAGAAGAATTTCCAAGTGAAACCAGTCAATGTTAGCCTATGGAAGGAAATTCAAGTTACTGGTAAGTACGGTTAAAATTACTTTTCAGGACCAGTACTGGGCTGAAAGATACAGCACTGAGGTCTCTCCTTATAACAGGTGAGTAAATCGGAATTCGTATTTCGGCTGATTTTAGAGGAATATTTGTATGTTTCAAAAATCAACACTTAGAAACTTTTTCAGCAAAAAGCAGGCAATTATATCCTATGGAAGGAAATTCAAGTTACTGGTAAGTACGGTTAAAATTACTTTTGAGGATCAGTACTGGGCTGAAAGATGCAGCACTGAGGTCTCTCCTGATAACAGGTGAGTAAATCGGAATTCGTATTTCGGCTGATTTTAGAGGAATATTTTAAAGTTCCAAAACTCCACACTTAGAAGAATTTCCAAGTGAAACCAGTCAATGTTGGCCTATGGAAGGAAATTCAAGTTACTGGTAAGTACGGTTAAAATTACTTTTCAGGATTAGTACTGGGCTGAAAGATGCAGCACTGAGGTCTCTCCTGATAACAGGTGAGTAAATCAGAATTCGTATTTCGGCTGATTTTAGAGGAATATTTGCACAATGGTGAAGGGAGGGGCGGGGCCTGAGGTGACATCTGTGCAAACGCGCCCCGTGGCGCGTTTTAAGTAGGGGGATTAAGTCCCCTTGAATCATGAGGGTCCCTACGGGCCAACTAGCCCACCAGGAACCTCCAGTATGCGCCAGGGGCTGCGTTGCAGAGACATGTACAGAGGCCACACCCCTTTTACACCTCTCTGCAACGCAGCTCTGTGGCGCTTTCTGGACGTACCTGTTGGGCTAGTTGGCCCTCAGGGACCCTCAGGATTGAAGGGGATTTAATTCCCCATCTTAAAACGCGCCACGGGGCCTGTTTGCACACATGTCACCTGAAGCCCGCGCCCTCCCTTCACCACTGTGCAAACGCGCCCGTGGCGCGTTTTAAGTCGGGGGATTAACTCCCTTGAATCCTGAGGGTCCCTGGGGTGCAACTAGCCCACCATATACCTCCAAAAAGCGCCACAGAGCTGCGTTGCAGAGAGGTGTAAAAGGGGCGTGGCCTCTGTACACCTCTCTGCAAGGCAGCCCCTGGCGCATACTGGAGGTTCCTGGTGGGCTAGTTGGCCCCAGGGACCCCAGTATTCAAGGGGAATTGTTCCTCTCTGCAAACGCGCCAGGGGCGCGTTTGCAGAGTGGTGAAGGAAGGGGCGTGGCCTGCGGGCCCGATCGTTTTTTTTTTTTTCTCTGAAGGGGGCTGTGTGGCCCCCTTCCTTTTTCCTATTTTTAGGGCCTGGGGACCCCATCCCCCAGGGCCTTACCCCTTTTTTAAATTAAAATTTAAAAAAACGGGAAGGGGGCCGCATGGCCCCCTTCCCTGGGCCTGTATTGGCCCCGGGGACCCCATCCCCGGGGCATGGCCTCTTTTTTTATTTGGAGGGGGCTGCGTGGCCCCCTCCTCAGGCCATTTAAGGCCCCGGGGACCCCATCCTCCGGGGCCGGCCTAGCAATTTTTTTTTCCTTTTTTTTTTCCTTTGGGGAGGGGGCTGCGTGGCCCCCTCCGTGGCCACTTATGGCCCCGGGGACCCCATCCCCCGGGGCCTGGCCTCTCGTTGGGGACTGTGGTGGGGTCCCCAAACCCCCCACAGTCCCGCCGGCTCCCCGTGTCCTACGGGAGCCGGCATTGCTTCACACATGGGGAGCAGCTAACATGCTGCTCCCCATGTGGAAAGCAATCAGCTTTGGATATTGGAAGAGAGGCAGGTTTCCTGCTCTCTCTTCCAATATCCAAAGCAGTTTGCAATGACAGGACGGGAGCCGCGAGGCTCCCGTCCTGTCATTGCAAACAGCAGTGTCCCGGGGTAGGCACCCCGGGACACTGCAGGAGCCGGCCCTGGGGGTGGCGGTCCCCAGGGCCACCACAGGCTCCAGGAGGGGGCCGCGCGGCCCCCCTCCTTACATTTTGAAAGCCCCGGGGAGGTGGTGGTCCTCGGGCTTGGGGGTCCAAAACGGACCCCCATTGTAATTTTCTTAGTGCCCCGGGAGGTGGTGGTCCCGGGCGTGTGGGGGCTGGAGCCCCCCACACAGGTTTTTCAAAAATAAAAAAGAAGCCCCGGGAGGTGGCGGTCCTCGGGGCTGCGGGAGGGCTCAGAGCCCTCCCGCACCATTATACATAAAGCCCCGGGGGTGGTGGTCCCCGGGGCTTGGGGGCCCTTAGAGGCCCCCACACATAAAATTAACCCCCCCAGCATGCCCCCGGGACTTGGCCCACCCGGGGCCAATTAACATCAAAGCGCGGAGACTGCGCTTCGATGCTTTTCCGGCAGGATTCGCGCACTTTGAGCGCATCCTGCCGATTTTTAAAAAAAAGAAAAAATTTTTGCCCAGGGGGTCCTTGTGGGACCCCCTGAGCAGACCTAGGGGTCAGGGTGTTTCTACCCTGCCCCCTTTGTGCGCTTTGCGCACTTGTTTCTGTCCCTCGGTTCTACCGAGGGACAAAATGGCTGCCAACACTTCCTGATTTGGAGTGTTGACAGCCAATTAGCATGCAGCTCGTGATCGGGAGGGTGCGCGAATCCGACGCGGCCATAGATATCACTATCTTTTTACTTTTGATTTTCTCAGCAACTACTGAACGGATTTACACCATTTAACAAAAGGGTTCTTTCTGAACCAAGAACTACCTCTTTGCCAAATTTGGTGTAATTCCGTTCAGCAGTTCGGGCTGTAGCCGTGTCTAAAGTTTCCTATGGAAAATTGCATGGGGAAAACGCGTTTTGGGACCCCCTTTTTCTCGGCCCCCGCTTGACGAATCCCCCGAGACTTTCAGGGTAGGAGCGGACCGGAGCGGGCCACAAAGTTTGAAAATTTTGCGATGATACGTCAACCGGCAAGAGAGTTATTTCAAATAGAATGTCGCGGATTTCCTATGGATAATAGGTTGTAACTATAACTATCTACTGGCGACCGCCAGTAGATAATCTATATCTTTATGTATGTATATGTGTGTATATATATATATATATATATATATATGCCACAACCCCACCAGGTAGACCAATAATTTCCTCCTGTGGAAGCCTGTTCGAAAATGCTTCAAGATATATTGACTATTTTCTGAATCCGATTGTTAGAACATTGACCTCATTCATCAAGGATTCCACAGATTTTCTTAAATGTATTTATGATATACGTTGGAATGAAGCAACAATGATACTAGTGACACTTGATATTTCTACCTTATACACTAGTATAAGACATTTTGATGGTTTGAAAGCGACAGAATATTTTTTGAATAGGAGACCAATTAGATTTTTAGAACATAATCAAATGATTTTAGAACTAATGGAATGGTGCCTAACGAAAAATATCTTTCTATTTGGTGACAAACTTTTTTTACAGGAACGGGGGCCGGCGATGGGCACCTGCTTCGCCCCCAGCTATGCGAATTTACATCTTGGCTGGTGGGAGGAGCAGGTGGGAGGAGGGCCACCATTTGAACAATGGTCAGAACAGATTTTGTTATGGGTAAGGTTTATAGATGACGTTTTCGTGCTATGGCAGGGCACGGAAACGGAAATAGCATTATTCATCAGAGACCTTAACCAGAATACTTTAAATCTGAAGTTTACAGGTCAATATAGTAAAACAACCATAGATTTTCTTGATATTCGTATTAATTCAGTAGGGGGGAAACTAGAAACTACTGTTTTTAGAAAATCAACTGCAGGTAATACAATTCTTCATGCAGGGAGTGCCCACCCTGCACCCTTGATTAGGAGTATCCCCTTTGGGGAGTTTTATAGGGCTCGCAGGACATGTAGTAGCGAGGAAGAATATCTGAGAATAGAACAAGAGATGACTGATAGATTTATCCAAAGAGGATACTCACCTAATGTAATAACGGGAGCAGCTATGAAAGCGAGAAATTTAGAAAGACAGAAAGTGCTGTTCGAACCATCAAGAACCCAACAGAAGAATAATGCAAAGAAAATACAGAAGAGTTGGGAGAACCATAGGTTCATAACTACATTTAATATTAAACATAAAGAAATAAGAGCCATTTTGAATAAGCACTGGTATCTGATTAAGGATGATCAAGTACTGGGCCCCAAAATGAACAAACACCCTGACATCACGTATAGAAAGTCAAAATCATTAAAAGATCTAATTGTAAAAAGTGAGTACCAGGAGAGGAAAGGAGGGGCCCGATGTGGCTCCAACAAAAACCAGGTTTTAAAAAATGTTTTAAATGTAAGGCGTGCCAACATGGCATGAATCGCACGGATTTTAAGACATTTTTTAATAAAACAATTACTATTAAGGGTTTTTTAACTTGCAGATCCAGTTTTGTTGTTTACCTTTTGCAATGTCCATGTCCAAAAATTTATATAGGTAGTACAACTTTACCAGTTTATAAACGTATCTTGCAGCATAGGAGAGCGATTGTGAATCAGGATAGAACGTATCCAATCGCGAGACATTTTGAAACTCATCATAAAAGTGATCCTTCTAGTTTAGAGTATAGCTGTATAGCAGAAATCCCCAGAAAAAGAAGAGGTGGGGATAGGGAAAAGGAACTCAGAAAATTGGAGACTTACTACATATTAGAGTTTAATAGTAAGGAACCTCAAGGATTAAATGTAGATGAGGATCTATATACCTGTCTATATTAGATATAAAAACAAGAAGAGAGAATGAAGGTAAAGCTGCACAATGTAAAACCATTTTTTTCGTTTTAAAATGACCGAAGTAAGAGGGGAGAGGTTATGAATCCCTGATGAAATTTGTTCTAAACACTGTTAGTATATATTGAGAATGGTACAAAAATATATTTTAATATGCTTTTTATTCAGTATATGAAATATGTTTTAATAGGAAAATTAATATACTATAAAGCATTGACACTTTCTGATTTTACATGAGTATTTTAGATATATGCAAAAGCACTAGCACTTTGGTATTTATTTATTTATTTATATCGTGATGAATCTGTTTAAGTGTCTTATATGTGTACTTTGAAAGTATATGATAATTATATGTCTTTATGGAATTAAGACATAACATACTTGAAGCACTTGCACTTTGAAAGCAAAGTTTACACAAAAAGCACTAGCACTTTATTATTTATAATTGTACCGTGATTACCATGTTGAAGTACCGCCAATATACACTAATGATTAAATAAGATTTGTATATGCGGTAATATTGGTGAGTTGAGTTACGAAATAATGAATTCATGGAGAGCAGTTTTTGCAATTATAATTTGATCGCCATAATTGTGCGACTATAATTTGCAAGAAATGTTTGTTTCTGCAGAAGAGAGGAATCTTAAATAGGCGATTGAGTATAACTGCTCTGAATAATGAATGTTCATTTAAGTAAAAAGACATGTGTTAAGATGGTAGCCGTTTTGGAAGGAAGAACGGGTTACCTGTTAGCTATTGAAAGAGAAGTCCCTCTTTAATGTTCTTTGTTTGTATTGACTATTTTAATGTTGAAAAAATGGCGCTCAGGCATCGTGAACAAGGCAGCAAGAGACTGCTGAAACGCGTTGATGTTAAGCGTCACAAAATAAAACTACCGAGTGGCCAATTCCTTTGGGAGTGCTGGATGATTATTTTATTGAAGATGAATGATCCTATTTGAAATATATATATATATATATATATATGTATGTATTTTGGGTATAGATCTATATATACACAGAGAGCTGGCTATATAGATTTGAACATAATTAATCAATATTTATAGCAAATTTATATGTGTATAATTGCCATTCCCGTACGGAGATGCGATTTGTGTCGTTTCCGACTTCAGTTTTTCCTTGATTTTCAGTGCTACTTTAACATTGTAGTTATGTATACAATTGCTCCATTTTTCATCTCTACAGATTCTACATGTTGTGTGACACTAATAGTGGTTACTTTGTCTAAAAGTGCTTTTTCCATGGACACAAATTGATGTGCATCAGTCCCTGTTCTTGTTTGGTCTTTCCGACTTGGCAATGAATGGGTTTATTCATCCTGACTCTAATGTGGATGTGATCTGGGAGTCCTCTTCTTTGGATTTCTCAGGACAGGGTTCCCTCCAATACTTCTTTGCTGACGAAGGGAACTGTAGTTTGCATGGCTTTCGCTGTTGCCTCTGGCCTCCCAGTCCATAAGCTCTCTTCAACCTTTGTGGGTAGTGTACTATTGTCATATGGTTGTTTGTTGTCTTCTGACACAGTATTATCCCACTACCCTTTGGTCACAGGTTTTTCTGTACCGGCAGGGTTGCTTTCATACTTACATTGCCTGTGGTCCTTGCCAGAGTTTGGTAAGGAGCCCCATGCTCCTTTTCATCCTAATTCCTACGCATGTCTGGTCTCCTGTTAATTTCGACTTGCTGGTTCCCTTTAAGAACTTTTCTAGGATTAGTTCGCAGACCCTCCTCCGGGGGGGTATAGCTATTGCATTTAATTTAAAAATAAAGGAATCTGCTTCTAGATGTCAGATGAACAAGTTACTTACCTTCAGTAATGTATTATCTGGTTGAGACATAGTCTACCTGCAGATCCCTTAACGCCCTACCCATCCTCCCCGCACTGCGAACGTTCTGTGGTGTAAAAGGTGTTTCTTTTTACAGCTGTGGTTTATACACCAGTGGTCACTGTTTTGCAAGGCTATGTGCTTCTACGAACCATTTGGCCTTTCCTTACAGACCTTGTCTGGGTATTATTATGCTATCCAGTTTCTAATTATTGTTTCAAAGATACATTTACCTTTTTTGGCACACTGTTTCCACAGCAAGTTTCTATAGTGGCTCTGTGTTTTGGCGCAGATGGTTTCACTGAAGAAACTGATGTCCGCGCGCCGGAGGGGACTTATATGACTCCGTTGATGTCACAACCGAAATCGACATCATCATGGTGTCGCACGACTCCATCACCCGGTACGCAGAGGTACTAGTGAAAAATGTCCGCATCCAGACTAGCGCCTGGGGAGAATTCAAAAGTTAAGGAATCTGCGGCTAGACTGTCTCTACCACATAATGCGTTATCGAAGGTAAGTAACTTGTTCTTCTAGGTGGACCCCTTTCTTTCCATCGGCGTAGCGTACACTGCTACCAACCCGACCAGCACCTCTGCACCCGGGCGCCCCAGGGCAGGTAACGAGTAACTGCTGGTGGTACTTTGGAACTTGGCCCCCTACGACCCTAAGTCCCAAAGGAGACCTCCAAAAACAGATCGCAAATAACTGTATGCAGCATATGCCTCTTCTCCCAAAGGGAAGCATTGCTGCGTAAACTCGTTTAAGCGTACTAAATACTTGCGTGTAAAAATTCATATTTAAAAAAGTACTTACTTGATAACGAAGTTCTTCGTATCAAAATGTATATAAAAATATGAGTTATTTTTCTAAATTGGTCTCGGATTTATTTGTGTGTCTCATTTATTGCCTCTGTGAGTACAACAAATGCTTAGCACTACCCTCTTATAAGCCTAAACTGCTTGCCCACACTACACAAAAGACAGCATTTAGTGTTATAATTTTTCCCTCTGTAAACCAATAAGGGTTGCCTGGACTCTTTACACAGTGTACCTTGTTTTGGTCCACTATATAAAGAGCCAGCTTCCTACACACAGCACCAGGGGAACATCTCTGACCTGGTCCAGATTTCAAAGGAGACTGCAAAAGATCTACAGGGGTGGCTAGCAAACCTCGATTGGACCAGCGGCAAACCCCCCTCCCTTCCACAACCGAAACTGACAGTGGTGACCAAAGCATATCTTCTGGATTAGGACGGCCACCAGAAAGAGGTGGAGATCAGGGGACTCTGGTCTCCGACAGATCACCAGCTCCTCATTAATTGTCTGGGGCTGAGGGTGATTTGCTCAACATTAAAAGTCTTCTTCCCGTCCATCGAAGGAAGGCTGGTTCACATGTGCACGGACTGCACAACCACCATGTAGTACTGGAACAAACAAATGTGCCAGAAGGCCCTGCACCTGTTGGCCTGGCTGGAGCAACAGGATACCTTCCTGGTCATGCAGCACCTGTTGGGATCTCTGAATGCCAAGGCGGATAAACTCAGCTATAGATGCCTTGCAGATCACAAATGGCATCCACACCCAGAGGTGGGGCAAGTTCAGATCAGTATATTGGGAAAACCTTGGCTCCATCTATTTGCCACCGCTGAGAATGCACAATGTAAGCTCTTCTGCGCGTTGGAGCTTCCAAAGCGTCTATCGCTTGGAGACACGTTCCATTTAGACTAGAACCTGGGACTCTTGTAAAACTCCACACCGATACTGCTTCTGCCTCAAGTTCTCAAGAAGAAAAGGGCTGACTTGGGCCCAAGTGATCTCAGTGGCTGTGGACTGGGCAAGGAGAGTCTGGTATCCTAAACTACTGAGCATGATCATCTGTCCTCCGATCATGCTGCCTCTTTGGAAGGACCTTCTGTTGCAGCAGCAGCAGGACAGGGTCCTTTACCTGAACCTATGCGCACTCTACCTTAATGTTTGGAGATTGAGCGGCGACAGCTGAATGCCTTTGATCTGCCTCCCGAGATTTGTGATGGCATCTTGGCAGCCAGGCATCCCTAAACAAAGACCGTTTATGCCTGCTGTTACAAATTTGTGGCATGGTGCTCCTCTTGTTAGGTTAACCTACTTTCTGCTCCCTTGTCTGAGGTTTTATTGTATGTGCTATCTTTAGCCCGGTCTTGCCCTGGGCACGGTTAAAGGTTACCTTTAAACCATCTCGTTTTTTTGTGGTTGCCGGATCAGCCCTCACTGTTGAAGTCACCTATTGTGACATGTTTTCTTAAGGGCGTGCAACATTTGCTCCCTCCTACCCCTTTAATCATACCCCATTGGGACCTTAAATTGGTCCTAACATTCCTCATTTGCTCCCGATTTGAGCCCCTGTATAGTTGTCCGCTCAGACTCCTAACTCTCAAGATTTCCTTTTTGGTGGCCAAACCATCAGCCAGGTGGGTCAGCGAGCTTCAAGTTCTTTCAGTTAACCCTGCATGCACCAGTTTTTACCCAGACAAACTGGTTCTTCGGACATGTGCCTGTTTTCTGCTGAAGGTGGTTACCCCTTTTCATGTCAGCTAGAACATCACGCTGCCCGCATTTTTCGTCCCACCTCATCCTTCGAAGGAGGAAGAAAGACTCCATTGCCTGGACCCAAAGAGAGCTCTTTCATTCTACATCATCGCACCAAAGAACGTTGGGTTGATGATCAGCTATTCGTTGGGTTTTCTGAAGCGAAGAAGGGCAAGGTGATGCAGAAACAGACCACATCTCGATGGAATAGACTCCATCAAGCTCTGCTATGCATTAGCTAAAAAGCAGCCTCCTGAGGGCTTGTGGACCACTCCACCAGGGCTAAGACCGCTAATACTTCGTTAGCACTCCGGGCACCTGTCTTGGAGATCTGTCAAGCTGCTATGTGGGCATACCTCCTCACGTTCACAAAGCACTACTGTTTGGACAGTCAAGTCCGCTGGGACGGGCATCTTGCTCGTTGGATCCTCTAGGACTTTCTGGTTTGAGTCGTTTGCAGACCCACCGCCAAGAAGGTATTTCTTGAGTTATCTGTTCCAAGTTGAGGAACCTGCGGTTAGAAATCTCTCTCAGAACAAGTTACTCACCTGTGGTAACGCTTTTTCTGGTAGAGACTTTGTCTAACTGCAGATTCCTCATCCTCCCCATTCTGCCAAACTGGCTCTTCAGTCTAAGATCCTCTAGATTCTGCACACTGGTCAAACACTAAGTCTCAAGTGGCTCTGTGTTTTTGGAGTGGAAATAGTCACGAAAGAAACTGTCAGCGCGCTGGGTGGTGCCTATATAGGCACAGCACACGTCACTTCTAATGCAAAGCTGATCGACGCCACCTAATGGCTCTCAGAGGTACTGCTCAAGATTTCCCAGTTCCAGTTTGATGCCTGACGAATAGTCTAAGGTGAGGAATCTGCGGTTAGATAGTAGCTACCAGAACAAGCATTGGAAATGCAATAGGTCTCGCATTTGTTTAATTTAGAGTGTTTGGCTTTGCTAATGGTATTGTATTTTAGCCATGTGCTATTGAGTGTATGTATGTGATGTGTTGTGGCATTATGTGGTTTAATAGACACACAAGCTGGTGGAACAGGGACACGGTGGGATATGAAACAGGGAGTGGGGATGGGGTGGGTGGAGGAAGAAGGGGTGATGCCAGCTGCATGTACATGGTGATCGATCGTAAACAAAGCTTGGGCAAACACACGATCACATTACACCGTAAGGTTTAAAAAATTGCAATAGTGTCCTCCACCTCCCTGCCGTCTGCAAAACAGCAGAGCTCATAAGTGACATATGCACATGATCCGCAGGCTGCAGGGATGGGTGGCACCGGCAAATGCAAACTGATTCGTGTGCTGCAGTACTCACAGAGAATCTGTCTATGTTGGTGGCGGTCATGGTGAGCTGGAGCACGCAATGCCTACTGCTGCTACTGCTGCTGCTTCCCGCTCCTCCTCCCTGTATAGATGCAATCCCCGCCACCACCCAGCCTCTGCTCAGTATGTCATGCCGGGGAATGCCTTTTGGTGTCATGCATAAATAAAGTAGCATGGCCTACCGACGCGGTCCATGCCGAAGAGCGGCAGTCATGTTTTGTATAAATAATGGAAAAAGGGTGTGGCCTCCTGACGAGGGCCCATGTGCAAAGCTGAAGCGTGGCGCCTGTAAACATGCAGGCTGCAAATCAGGCTACTTTTGTAGTCGTGCATCGATCTGCGGTTGGTATCCTCGATTTCGCAGTGTAAAAATCAAAATGTGAACGCCTTTCCTGACGCACTCAAACATGTTAGATATAAAAGTTAAAGCATGGCTTCCATGAAGCGGGCTCTGCGCTCTGCCAGGGAAACGCTTGCAGGGGGAGGAGAGCGTCTGTAAAGCGCGATGTGGCGTCCATGAAGTGGGCGCCCTGCTGATCCATGAAAACATGTGTACTGAGCAACAAAACACAACAAGCGCAGCCGAAGCGGACCACGCAGGAAATGAAAATAAAAGAGTGCCAACAGACTTACAAAGGAGACCGTGTAACTCCGCCAGTAAACGATCCAGTCCGGGTGGGCGGGGCCAAAAGTGGACAGGGCGATAACAAGGAGGGACTAAGAAGCCTCCTTTACAATAAAAAGCCAGCGTTTAGCCTGAACTATGATGCAAGCCAATGGGAAGAAGGGGCGTGGCTTCAAGTCCCCTTCTAAAAGTGTATCGATGACAATTAGCCTCGCAGAGCGAGGAGCGCATGCGCGCTCCAGCGCTAGGTCTGCGAGACCTAAAAATGGTTACATAAGGTAAGTAACTTGTTTATTTATCTCACAGGCCCTGATTGCAAGAGGGTTGATATTTTCCAACCCCTACACTGGAGTTTAAATTATGATTTGGGTAGTATTTACTTAATCAGGCAATTACCGTTTGCATTAAATATCTCACCCTTCATTACATTTTGGCGGGTCAAACCTTGCAGAGTTTAACAGGGGACAGATGTTTGGTATACACCGTACCATGCAGAGTTTGGTACAGCAAGCACCAAAATCTGCTTGTTATTCCCCAGAAACCTGTGCTCCTTATCGCACCTGATAAATAACGTAACCCAGGGTATCATTATTTATCTAGTGTGATAAAAAGCCCATGGATTCCGACAAAGTCAGTATTGGTACCTAAGTGTCTTTGGCATGCACATGGAGCTGAGAAAATGTTGGTCACAAATTGGCATGTCTTTTAAATGACGAAGAGTGAGACGAGTTAGTCAGTCCATGCTAAGCTGACATGCTAACTGCCCACATCTGCTGGCCATTCAGAGATGTGATTTTGTTTTGGCTACAAAAGGTACGCATTGGGGCGCATGGAGACACTTCTATTTCCAACGTCTTTAAACTGATACAGCCTCTTTACTCCCTCACTTCTGCAGTGCTTCCATGCGCATCATATTTATCTGGGCAGGCTGACTACTTGAAGAAGATGCCAGCGCATGTATACAACGCTCCTGCATCTAGCGCTCCACCTTCCAACTTTGTGTCCATCGACAAAGAGCCCAGGAGACTGGAGACCGGTGTCAAGAGGCCCTTCAGAGAGGGTAAGCCTGCTACAATTCAAGCCCCTAGAGACAACTCCGTTTCTGTAGAGTGTTGCACACAGTAGCGGCTGCTACCCAACAGGGGTGGTGAGACGGGGGGGGGGGAAACACACACCTTAATACCGCCGGCTGCCGCCTCTCCTCCATCCTCTCTGCAACAGGAACCAGGAAGCCAAGCAAACAGCATCCCAGGTTCCTCTGACCAATCACAACACTGCCTTACAGCAGCTTAGTGATTGGTCTGAGCGCCGTGGTTCGACGCTCATCAGGGGCTGGCAGGCTGTGCATGTTCTCCACCCAGGCTGTAATGCAGCATGGTTGGTGAACATGCAAATTGCGCATGATGGTTTGGCCGGCCCAAGACGGCCGGCCAAACCGTCATGCGCACTTTAGGTGCAGCCACCACTCCTCCTCCCTGTGACGCGGGTAGCCCAGCCCCGCCCACCCCTTCGCTTCAACTGCAAGCTAAATACAAAAATCAAAATGATAATAACGGAACTAATTGTGAGGAGAAAAATTGCACAAAAAGTTACTTTGTGACTTTGAAATCTCAATCCTTTAAAAAAAAGTGGGAACTGTTAATAGTAACAGTTATAGAAAGTTCTAAATTCTCTTTTATCACTATAAAAACTCTTGAAATGTATCTTGAAAATGTTATGTAGAGGAGATCATAAGCTTTACAATCATGTTAGGCGGTTACTGAGGAGTGTTTGTAAAGAGACTTGTGTATAATGGTGATGTGACGCTAAGATGCATCTCCTTATTGCCTCAAGCTTGACTCTTCGTTTTTAGTAAAGCTCTGCTAATGTAGTAGGTGTAAACAGTTTAAAAATTAAGTAGCTTCAAAAAATTGACAGCTTTTTGTGTGCTGCAAATTTTGCATAAAGATAATATCATAAATCTGCACATTTCTAAGTGTTACTGTTGTATCCCAGGTAACTGATCTGCAGTATCTTTGAGTCATTTGTTCATGGATCCATATTATATTGAGCCTATTATGCTTACCATTCTGCTTGAGAGAGGGTGATTTGGGTAGAGACATACAGTTTCGTTACTATTTACAAACAATCTGTTAGTAGTATGTGTGGCAGTAGATATGCATGCTCTGCATACTCCTGCCATCTAGTGTTGGGCTCAGACATTGCGAGTTGTTTTTGTCCGTAGACATCTTTTCAAATCATGAGGTAGGTACCCTGTCACTCCTCCCTTAGTTGGCAATGTGCATGGGTCCCGACTCCATTGGTAGATCGGTATTCTCCACTATCCGGTTCGGACTCATATCGACGAAGCTCCTGGACTCAATGTGTTCCACGTTTGCTGCTTAGAGCCTGCATAGTAGAACTACTGTTCCCACCATTGAGAGAAATATCTCATTGGCATCGGTATTTGATTTCCTCGCTTTTTACTTGATGTCTCAGAGACCATAGGAGAAGAGCGGGTTCCCCAACCATTGGGGCTCCGCTTTCCCAAACCATCGGAGCTCCGCTTCCCCTTCTTCCATCAACTCCGGCGAATGAGAGACATTCATGGTAATGGAATTTAGGCCCTTTAAAAAGTGCTCTGTGTGACGCAAAACGCAGTTAGACCGATCTGCACAGAGTGTGTAATTTGTGTCTTTCTCTGAACTTCAAGGACAGAGAGGTTAATTGCTGTTAAGCTTTTCGCTGTAAGAAAACACTCAGGCAGTAAAGGGATTGACACTGGCCACATATCACAATGCAGCAGCAATCCACAGACTTCATCGACGAAGTTAACCCACTCAGTGCAGAGGAAGAAGAGTGGGACGTAATCGAATTGCAAGGCCTGCCTGCACACTTGCCCAACCCAGAAGTATTCAACTCCAGCACATCTGAACATGAGAAACAAGATACTCCCTCCACCTCTAATGGCTTTCAAATGAAATCCATGTCAAGGTCCGGGAGTGCACTGAATCAAAACATTATAAGCTTCATAAGAGGCTGTAGCAAAGTGCCCCTTTTTGACATGGTCACCCCCCACTTTTTGCCTGGTGTCTGATGCAATTTTGACAGAAGTGCACTGAGCCCTTGGTGCCAGATCTCCTTCCCTAAAACTGTACAATTGTTCCCCCAATTGGCAATACCTTTAGCACCCCCTGTAAATTCCTAGTAAATGATACCCATGATACCTAGGGCAGGGAGGCTAAAGAAGGTCCCTAAGGGTTGCAGCGGGTATTGTGCCTCCCTAAGGGACCCTTCACCACACTCATGCAAACTGCCATTGCAGGCTGCGTGCCATGGTGTAGAGAAAAGTGAAGACACGACATGGCACATCTCCTGTATGCCATGCCTGCAGGCATTGCATGTAATATTAGTAGGTCACTCCTACAGCAGGACTAACAGCCCTAAGGCAGGGTACATTATATTACGTGTGAGAACATAACTGCATGAGCAGATATGTCCCTGTGATGTCCATGTCGATTCTTGGATATTGCTAGTGAACAGGGAAGCCATCTTGCGTATATTTACTGGGCACTGGTGATATTGAGTTCCCCAGCTACATGATGGCTTCACTGAAACTAAAGATGTTAGGCATCAAACATCTTGTATTAATTAAGCCCTCACTGATTCCAGCGATGGATTTATTAATACATGCACTCAGAGGGCACCTTAGAGGTGTCCCCTGAAAACCTACCAACCCCTTGTGTACAGGCTGACTGGTGTGGACCAGCCTACCACTGCAGACAGGTTTCTGACCCACTGCAGGTGAGAGCCCATGCTCTCTGAGGGCAGAAACAATGCCTGCTCTGGCCAGAGGTGTTGTCACCTCCTCCAGGCAGGATGGCTAAGTAATCAGCATATCAAGGCAGGAGGATTCAAAGGCCTCTGCCGCCTTTGATATGCAACCCAGGTTTCCCCCAGACAGGGCAATGCCACAACCTACCCCGGGCCCATTTGGCACCAGGACAGGCGGGAAAATTAGCTAATCGGGAGGCATGATCCCCATCAGGCTAGTTCCACCCCTTAGGTGGGGTACCTGATGCGAACACAAAAATTAGAATTTCACCATCTTGGTTTTTGGTGGAATTAGGCTCACTGGGTCAGGGTTATGCCCACTTCCCACAGGAAGTGGTCATACAGAGGCTGTAGTCACCCTAAAGTTAAGTAGCCCATTGGCTATTGCCGGTCACTTTCCTTACCGCACCTAAATTGAGTGTTTAGGGGCACCCCTGATGCCAGGAATTTTGATTTTGACGGACCCAGAAAAAGAGGACAAAGAAGAGCCGTGAGAGAACGAGAACTGAAGATTTGCTGTGGACTTTTGGCGCCAAACCCTGCCTTCCTGCACCAGTCTCGACAATCATGACTGAGTGACTCGTACTGCAGCTGAGCAACTACCAAGATCCCATGCAGTCCGCAGGCACCGAAGAAACAAAGTCCGATTTATCATGTTGCCGCTCCCTGGCCAGCCCATCGCAGCAGCCCCCAGGAAGAGATGTCAGTGCTCCTGAAGGTCAGATCTGTCCGCCCACCGAGTGAGAGGACACCAGGACTGACCGGAGTCGCACAGCACCAATACCCGGGATACCAGACATCTTGCAGCAACCAAGGCCTGTTTAAGTCCAGTCTGGACTCTAACTGTACCAAGACTGAGCAGCCATTGAGGGGCGTCTGCACCACAGAGACCCACTTCCAGAGTGACTCAGCAGTCTTGATTTTGCACCCTCAACCGGCGAGACCGACAGCCGGGAGGACCTTTGATGCACAAAGTCCAGCCGACCTATTTACTCTGTATCTGAGCACCCCAGCCCGGGTTCTGATGAACTGGCTGTGCCCCCTTGCTCCCAGGACCTTTGTGACCCGAGCCTCCCATTGGGAGCTCCTGGACTTGTCCCCAAGACCCCCTCTGCAGCCTATTGCTAGGTGACCCCCCTTCTTTCCACCAGTGTAGCGCGCAAAGCTACTGATCTGACCAGCACCTCTGCACCCGGATGCCCCAGGGCAGGTAACGGTTAACTGTTGGTGGTAGTTTGGACCATGGCCTCTTACGACCCTAAGTCCCGAAGGAGACCCCCAGAAACCGACCGTAAATAACTGTATGCAAAATATGTGTTTTTTCCCCATAGGAAAGCATTGCTGCATAAATGCGCATTATCAGGGGGTAGGGGATCCAATACAGGATACAAAATTGTGCCATCCTCAGCACCTCCCAGCCTTCTGGCTCCGGTAGGCATCATGATAAGGCACCAGAGTTGAAACTGGACTCAGCCATTAGCTTGGACTCCTGCCAACCCTCTAGCGCAAAAAAAAAAAAAAACACTCCTTGAAGCTTAAGTCCTCACTGATGCCCCTTTTGATGGTGAAACTGTGTCCCCAAAAGCAGCTCACAAGACACTGTCCATGTCAAACGCCATCAGGGCTGAGCCTGTCCTTCGTCACTGGCTCTGACGACTCCCAGAGACCAATCCTGTAGATACTACAAGAAGAGATATTTGAAAGGCTGAAGCATATTTTCGTCTAGCTCCAAACTGATAAAATCATTTCCAAGG
This sequence comes from Calotriton arnoldi, assembly GCA_963921515.1. Taxonomy (NCBI): domain Eukaryota; kingdom Metazoa; phylum Chordata; class Amphibia; order Caudata; family Salamandridae; genus Calotriton; species Calotriton arnoldi. The sequence continues at coordinate 558,411 of CAWUFW010000280.1, forward strand.
ACGCAAAGGCTCAGAGCTTTTACCAAAGAAGATGCCAACTTTCGAGAAGGTGCCCATACCAGACACACCTTCAGAGCCTCCACCACAACCTAAGAGGTACAAGGATGAGACCACCAATAGCACTCCCCACGCAACCTTGCCTCCTCCTCCACAAGATTTGGCTCCACCCCCTTCACATTCCCACCCAGGATCTCCACAATCCTACTTGGACACAGACAGCCCCAGTCCATATACCTCTGAGGATTATGAACCACTGTTTTACCTTCAGCATACAGAAGGTCCATGAATGGATTACGATGTGGATCCTCCAGCGGGCGCAGACCTAGAGACAGTCCCACTCTGGACCTCTCTCCTAGATGACATAGTTACATACCATGGGGTCATGCAAAGAACTGCAGCCTCCCACAAGGTAGATATGGCAACCATCCCTAAGTAGGAGGACTTCCTCATAGAAACACTCTCAAAGTCTGAATGCTTTTTCTTCCAGTGCTTAAGGAGATGATTAATTATGCTACAGACACCTTCAAAGAGCTGTCAAGACCCTTGTGGTTACTCCAAGAGTGGCCAAAAAGTACATGCCTTCTTCCTCAGACACTACTAATATTAAGGGCCAAATCCTTCCAAATTCTCTGGTGGTTCTCATGGCCTGTAAATGGCGGCTGCACAAGCCATAGGGGATCCTCACCTCCCTCCACTCCCAGATAAACGGAGCAAGAGAATTGATGCTGCAGAAAAATCCTCTACCTCCAAGCATTGACTTTCCATGCATTTACCCACCCCAATCACGTCACCTTTCAGGGGGAGGTTTCACGGGTTTCTCCCACTTCGGGAAGAAATCACCTCATATCATTCGGTTGCACCCAATGTGAGAAGGTGGCCTGGTATATGCTGTCCACTAATTAAAGTGGGCACCCTGTACCAGTCCACACGACCCTTATGATGCATGAGGTCAAAGATAACCTTTAGAAAGCTATCCTAGTGGTAGCTGTGGAGAGCAGCCTTCAGGCTTAATCTTGAAGGAATGTAAAGCAGCTTGTTTTACCAGAATATCACCTCCTGAATGACTAAATGAAAGGAGAACCACACAGTAGTTATATAAAAATATGTATTTATTAGTATAACACTCTCTACTAGTCTCTACACGAGATTAGTGCACAAAGCACACAATACTGAATCAATAGAACATTCGTAAGTAGCACAATACACAGCTGGCTCCAGGGGGAGACCGAACCATATACTAAACAAATGGTATAACAATCACGTCTTGACTAGACACAGTGCCTAGAGCACGTAGAATCGCTGGGACCCCAAGAAACCACCCAAGGCAGTGACGCAGGGAGCCCACGGAGGACGGGTGCAGTGAGGAAACACGACTGCGTGCTCCGTACAACTCTATGGGAAAGTCGCAGTTGCAAAGTTGTAGTTTAAGGACACTTCTACGAGGACTTCGAGCAAACCCTTTGGAACATAGGAGGTTCTAGAGCCAGTTAGTACCGAGGTACCCGTGTTACCTATCCCAGAGGAGCCGGGTGCATAGGGGTCAAGTGGTGTCGGAAACCTTCGTCGTTTTCAATGGAGAGCTGTAAGGAAGTACTGCTGCCGGAAAGGCGAAGAGTGTCCGGTGGAATCCAAGCCTGGATTCTAGGTGAGAGGAACCTGAAAGCAGAGGGGACAGAGTCTGGGTCACTTCAGGTGACCAGGGGCTCGGTAGTCGAATGCCCACCGATGTTGGGTGCTTCAGGTGCGAAGAAGGGATGCTTGACTCTGCAGCCACGGGGACCAGGAGACGTCGAGGACGACCAGGATCCGGAGGTGAGCTGTCCCACGAAGGATGTCGAGTGTTGAGGGGTCGATGTCCGGATGGAGCATCAACAAGCCTTGGCAAATGCAACCCACGCGGGCAGAGCAAACAGGTTACGGTGTGGACCAGCAAGGTCCAGGGGACTCTCCAAGCAATGGGGAGTCGGGGCACATCTGGAGCAATCAGGGAAGCCTAAGAACAAACAAGGTGACCCTCGCCAGGACCCACAGATCAACGGACCAGGGATCGCGAGGAGACCTCGAGCGAAATTACAAAGCACCAGCCCACAGAGCACTCAGTGAGTGGTGGCCGGATATCTTCGGTGTAAATGTTGCTCGGGGTCAGGACTACACGGAGTCCAATGCACAAGCTCAGGAGTCGCCAACAAGCATTTGCAAATGTATGCGGTGCACAGGGGTTTGAGTTACACGGCCCCCACGAGGGATACAGGTCTCAGAATTGCTGAGAGGTCAGATCAACCTCCGGGACCTTCGGAAAACCTCCTCCTGTGTTGCTGAAATCTTCGGAGTCCTCAGGAGCTCGGGAGATGCAAGCCGGTCAGATGCCCTTAGGTGCCTGCTTCTGCAGGGGAGTAACTCCTTTACTCCAAGGGAGATTCTTCAGTCGTCCAGCGGTGTGCAGACAGTCGAAGTACTTGGTTTCTTCTTAGCAGAATCTTGTCCAGGTAAAATCCAAAGTCCTGTAGCCAGGTAACCCACTTTATACCCACGGGAAAGGGTTGGACAGATTCAGGGGACCCTCTTAGGGGAGGGGCAGGACAGAGGGGTGGTTACACCCATGTCCTTTGTCCAGTTTCGCGCCAGAGCAGGAGCCAATGGCTCCCAGAACTGGTTTGAGCTGGACTATGCACAGGGACACCAAATGTGCCCCCATGCAGACTTTCTGGCACTCTCAGAGTGCACCCACCCAGCCCCAATACACTAAACCCTGTCTGGGAGGTGGTCACACCTCCCTGTGACAGGATGCCTATTGTCATGCTTTCCTCTGCTCAAGCTTGGCTCAGCAGCAGGAGAGCAGAATCGTGTCTGACAGCGTCCATTTTGTGCTGCCCAGGTCGAGAAAGCTGGTACTGGGTAGACCGGTGACCCACAATAGTGGTTTTAGAAGGTTGGAATCATGCCTCCCACACCAGTTACTGGTGTGGAGGTATGATTCCAAGGTGTTTGACGCCAAACACATGTTTCTAAGCAGCCGTTTTAAAGTTAGCATTTACCACAAGGTTATAATGCAACTTAACCTATATGTCTGGCTGCATTACAGAAAACCCCGGAGAATGGTCTCCGAAGGCTGCAGAGGGGCTCTGCTCATGCAGGGGCACCCTCTCACGTAAAACTCAGCACCCTGCCTTCAGGATTAATAAGGCCTGCCATAGGAGTGACTGATAGGTTTTTAAGTGTAGTGATTTAGATAGATATAGTGAACCTATATCTAATTAAGTAGTGCAAGCACCAGCTTACACAGGCTGCTGTAGCCGACCTGTTGTGTCATTTTGAATGGCCTCTCATGGGTGGCATAATACATGCTTCAGCCCATGGGAGGCCTCTGGGGTACCTATGCCCTGGGGTACATGGTGTACCATATACTAGGGACTGATAAGGATACCCAGTATCCAATCTGGAGTGTACCTAAAGTACATACATAGCAATTTAAGGGAGAAAGCAGATAGACTGGGGTCCTGGATAGCAGGATCCCAGTCAGACTAGTCCAAAAACAGTGAGACATCAGCAAAAAGTGGGGGTAACCATAAGAAGCAGATACCACTTTCCTACATAACCCCCCCCCCCAAACGCAAGGACATTAAACTAACCTTGACCAGTTGAGTCTTCATGTTCTAAGTGGAAATATCTGGAGAGTCCATCTGCATTGGCATGGTTACTCCCAGGTCTATGTTCCACTGTATAGTCCATCCCCTGTAGGGAAATGGACCACCTCAAGAGTTTGGGGTTTTCACCCTTCATCTGTTTTAGCCATAAGAGGGGCTTATGGTCTGTCTGAACAATGAAGTGAGTGCCAGACAGGTATGGCCTCAACTTCTTCAGAGCCCAAACCACAGCAAAGGCTTCCCTCTCAATAGCTGACCAATGTTTCTCTCTGGGGGTCAGCCTTCTGCTTATGAAAGCTACTGGCTGATCCTGACCCTCTTCATTCAATTGTGATAACACAGCCACTACCCCCAATTCAGATGCATCTGTTTGAATAATGAATTGTTTGGAATAGTCAGGACTTTGCAGAATGGGAGCAGTGCACATGGCCTGCTTCAGGTCATCAAATGCCTTTTGACAGCTAACTGTCCACTGAACTTTCTTAGGCATTTTCTTAGAGGTAAGATCATTTAAGGGGGTCATTATAGATCCATAACCCTTAACAAACCTCCTGTAGTACCCAGTCAGGCCCAAGAAAGCTCTGACCTGAGTCTGGGTAGTTGGAGCAACCCAATCCATGATGGTTTGGATTTTGCTCTGCAATGGTTGAACCTGGCCTCCACCCACAAGGTGGCCCAGGTACACAACCTTACTCTGCCCTATCTGGCACTTGGTGGCCTTGATAGTGAGGCCTGCTTTTTGCAGGGCCTCCAGAACATTTCTGAGGTGGACCAGGTGATCCTCCCAGGTGGAGCTAAAGACAGCAATATCATCCAGATAAGCTGCACTATAGGCTTCCAGGCCTGTGAGAACGTTATTCACCAGCCTCTGAAATGTGGCAGGTGCATTCTTCAATCCAAAAGGCATCACCACAAATTGGTAATGCCCACTAGGGGTTGAGAATGCTGTTTTTGGTTTAGCATCCTCAGCTAATCTGATTTGCCAGTAACCAGCTGTTAGGTCAAATGTACTTAAGAACTTGGCAGAGGCCAAGGTGTCAATAAGTTCATCTGCCCTTGGAATTGGATGAGCATCAGTCAACACGAAACCTCATCTCTCTCTTACCACCCTGGGTGTGAGGTTTTGGTACTAAGACTACTGGACTAGCCCAAGGGCTATCTGAGGGCTCAATCACTCCCAGTTCCAACATCTTCTGGACTTCAGTCCTGATACAGTCCCTGACATGATCAGGTTGCCTGTAAATCTTATTTGTAACAGGCAGACTGTCACCTGTGTCCACCTCATGTGTACACCAGGTAGTCTGACTTGGAGTCAGTGAAAACATGTGTCTGTACTGATTGAGGACCTTCCTACAATCAGTCTGTTGCTGTTCAGTGAGGCTGCCTGCCAAGGCTACACCATCCACTGAACCATCATCAGGGTTCTGTGAGAGGAGGTCAGGGAGTGGATCACTCTCTTCCTCCTGTCCCTTGTCAGTAACCATGAGCAAGCCCATGTCTGCCCTGTCCACAAATGGCTTTAGCCTGTTCACATGGAGCACCCTATGGGGGCTTCTGGGAGTTCCAAGGTCCACCAGGTAGGTAACCTCTCCCTTCTGCTCAAGAATGGTATGGGGCCCACTCCACTTGTCTTGGAGAGCTGCTGGGGCCACAGGCTCCAACACCCATACCTTCTGTCCTGGCTGATACACAGTCAAAACAGCCTTTTGGTCATGCCAGGCCTTCTGTAATTCCTGGCTAGCCTCAAGGTTTTTGGATGCCTTCTTCATATACTCAGCCATCCTGGAGCGGAGACCAAGTACATAGTCCACTATGTCCTGTTTAGGTGGTTTTAGAGGTAACTCCCATCCCTCCTTAACCAAACATAAGGGACCCCTAACTGGATGTCCAAACCGAAGTTCAAAAGGGCTGTAGCCAACCCCTTCTGAGGAACCTCTCTGTAGGCAAAGAGAAGGCAGGGCAAAAGGATATCCCATCTACGCCTAAGCTTGTCAGGGAGACCTTTTATCATGCCCTTGAGGGTTTTGTTGAATCTCTCAACTAACCCATTGCATTGTGGGTGATAGGGTGTGGTGAATTTGTAATTCACTCCACACTCCTTCCACATAGCAGTAAGATAACCAGACATAAAGTTTGCATCTCTGTCTGATACTACCTCCTTAGGGAAACCCACTCTGGAAAAAATACCCAGGAGGGCCCTGGCCACAGCAGGAGCTGTGGTGGTCCTAAGGGGTATTGCCTCTGGATACCTAGTGGCATGGTTCACCACCACTAGTATGAATCTGTGCCCAGATGCAGTTGAAGGATCCTTGGGACCAACAATGTCAATCCCAACCCTCTCAAAGGGAACCCCCACCACAGGTAGTGGTATCAGGGGGGCCTTTGTAGTACCACCTGCCTTACCACTGGCTTGGCAAGTGATACAGGAGCGACAAAACTCCTTTGTGTCTTCTGACATGCGAGGCCAGTGAAAGTGAGGGACAAGCCTGTCCCAGGTCTTGCTTTGGCCTAAGTGTCCTGCTAAGGGGATGTCATGTGCCAGTGTTAATAGGAAACCTCTAAACTTCAGAGGTATAACCAACCTCCTGGTAGCACCAGGTTTGGGGTCTCTACCCTCTGAATATAGAAGTCCATCATCCCAGTAGATCCTGTGGGACCCACTGGCACTCCCAGCAGCCTCAGCAGCAGCTTGCTGTCTGAGGGGTTCAAGAGAGGGGCAGTTCAGTTGCTCCTGGCTCAGATCTGCCCTGGAAGGGCCCCCTGTCCCCAAGAACTCAACCTGGTCAGGTTCAAGTTCCTCTGAGACAGTTCCTTCACAGGGACTGAGATCATCTCCGTCAGGAGACTCATCCTCACTCTGAGGCAGGGGAGGGGGTAAGACACCGCCATACCCCTACTGCTCCTTCTCTTGGGAGGCACCTGGTCCATTCTTTCAGGATCCAGGGCCTGTCCAGTGGAATACATTTTTGCCTGTGACCTAGTCATGGCAAACACATCTGCAGGGATGCCCAACATTTCTGCATGTGTCCTGAGTTCCACTTCAGCCCAGGCTGAAGTCTCCAAATCATTGCCCAATAAGCATTCCACAGGGAGGTCTGAGCTAACCACAACCTTCTTGGGGCCAGTTACCCCTCCCCAGGTGAAATTCACAACTGCCAAGGAATGGTCTGTCCTGACATTGCTAGCATTGGTCACTTGGTACATCTCACCAAGTATGATCTGGTCAGAGCCCACAAGATCTTTTGTCACCATTGTGACACTTGCTCCTGTGTCCCTGTATGCCATGGCCTCCTTACCATTGATTAAAGGCTGTTGTCTGTACTTGCCCAGGTTACTGGGACTAACAAATAAGGAGGCAATATCCATGCCTCCATCACAGACCAAAACAGCCTGAGTTGGAATTCTGACTAGGCCAGAATCCATCTCAGTTCCCAAGGTTAACCCCACTATTCCCTTGTTCTGTGTACCACCACTTGAGACTGTGCTAGGGGGGACAGTTGCCTTAGGGGCAGTGGTGGTAGGAGTAGAATCCTTGTCCCTTGGACAATTGGCATCCTTTGTCCAATGGGTCTTCTCTTACAGATATGACACCAAGGTTTCTTTGTGCCTTTTCCCTTGTTAGATTGTGACTCCCCTCCAGATGCAGATTTTTGGGGCCCTTGTGAAGACTTCTGGTCTTTACCCTTCTCCCCACCCTTATCTGGAGTTTTAGCATCTTGCTTCTTTTGGTCACCACCTTGATTCTGAGTTTTCTGCTTCACCCTAGTTCTGACCCATTTGTCTGCCTTCTTGCCCAATTCTTGGGGAGAGGTCAGATCAGAATCAACCAAATACTGATGCAACAACTGGTTTTGGCAATTATTAAGGATCTGCTCCCTCATAATTAAATTGTACAATCCTTTAAAATCATTCACTTTACTGCCAAGTAACTAGCCTTCCAGAGCCTTAGTAGCACAATCTACAAAGTCTACTCAGTCCTGAGGCTGTGTCTTCTGGGTGTCTCTGAACTTAATCCTGTGCTGTTCAGTGGTTAAGCCAAACCCATCAATGAGAGCACTCTTCAGGACTGAATAATTGTCAGCATCCTCTTCTCTAACACTGAGGAGCTTATCTCTACCTTTGTCAGCAAAGGAGAGCCACAAGATAGCTGCCCACTGCTCGTGAGGGACCCTCTGTACCTTACAGGCCCTCTCTAGTGCAGTTATCCATTTGTGGATGTCATCCCCACTCTGGTAGGGAGGGACTATCTTGTTCAGATTCCTATGATCCTTAACCCTAGGGACACTGTTGCTGCCACCATGGGACTCTAGTCCCAATCTCTTTGTAGCCCTCTGGAGCTCTAGGGATTCCCTGTCTAGGGCCAACTGCTCCTTCTTGAGCCTAAGCTTGATTTTCTCAAGCTCCAGAAGTTGGCACTGTCTATCATAAGAGGATTTCCTCTTATTTGATATGGAAGTCCCTATAGAAGTTCCTGAGTGTCGAGATTCTACAGAGGGAGGCCTGGATCTCCTAGGTAAACTCTGTACTCTTCCTGGTGGAGTAAAGAGGGGGCCACTGGGGCCTTCTCCCCCACCTAAAGGAAGATCTATGTTGCCCAGGTTAGAATCATCTTGATTCTCCTGGTCAGGGTTTGAGTCCAGGTCAAAGAAGGTTTCACTTCCTGGCCTTTCCTCATTCCCTGCCCCACCCACTCTATCTACCTCATCAGACCCTGGGGTCTTCCTAAGGTCATCCAAGAGCAAAATCTCAATGAGACGTTGGGTGTTTTCACTTCTCCCTGTCCTCAACTTCCTAGACACACACATGGCTTTCAATTCTTGAAATGAGAGGCCAGTGTACCTAGTTGGCAGAGAGCCACTGGCTTCTCCTTTAGAAGACATACTAGTGTTATGTGGTGTAGGCACCTACCTAACCTAGTGGAGACTAAACTCTCTTGAGTTGGAGAAAGGGTGTGCTAGACCCTTGCCTTACCCAACTCCAAGTTCAGTAGAACTTACTTATTCAAATCTTGATGTATTATATGTGCCTAATACTTAGTGGTTTTCAGTTAATCACTCAATGAGATTTATCTGGTAAAACAATAGCAAGCTTGAATCCCAACCGCTGCACACCAATGTGAGAAGGTGGCCTGGTATATGCTGTCCACTAATTAAAGTGGGCACCCTGTACCAGTCCACACGACCCTTATGATGTATGAGGTCAAAGATAACCTTTAGAAAGCTATCCTAGTGGTAGCTGTGGAGAGCAGCCTTCAGGCTTAATCTTGAAGGAATGTAAAGCAGCTTGTTTTACCAGAATATCACCTCCTGAATGACTAAATGAAAGGAGAACCACACAGTAGTTATATAAAAATATGTATTTATTAATATAACACTCTCTACTAGTCTCTACACGAGATTAGTGCACAAAGCACACAATACTGAATCAATAGAACATTCGTAAGTAGCACAATACACAGCGGGATCGAGGGAGGCCGAACCATATACTAAAAAAAGGTATAACAATCACGTCTTGACTAGACACAGTGCCTAGAGCACGTAGAATCGCTGGGACCCCAAGAAACCACCCAAGGCAGTGACACAGGGAGCCCACGGAGGACGGGTGCAGTGAGGAAACACGACTGCGTGCTCCGTACAACTCTATGGGAAAGTCGCAGTTGCAAAGTTGTAGTTTAAGGACACTTCTACGAGGACTTTGAGCAAACCCTTTGGAACATAGGAGGTTCTAGAGCCAACCCACCAGTGAGTACAGAGGTACCCGTGTTACCTATCCCAGAGGAGCCGGGTGCATAGGGGTCAAGTGGTGTCGGAAACCTTCGTCGTTTTCAATGGAGAGCTATAAGGAAGTACTGCTGCCGGAAAGGCGAAGAGGGTCCGGTGGAATCCAAGCCTGGATTCTAGGTGAGAGGAACCTGAAAGCAGAGGGGTCAGAGTCTGGGTCACTTCAGGTGACCAGGGGCTCGGTAGTCGAATGCCCACCGATGTTGGGTGCTTCAGGTGCGAAGAAGGGATGCTTGACTCTGCAGCCACGGGGACCAGGAGACGTCGAGGACGACCAGGATCCGGAGGTGAGCTGTCCCACGAAGGATGTCGAGTGCTGAGGGGTCGATGTCCGGATGGAGCACCAACAAGCCTTGGCAAATGCAACCCACGCGGGCAGAGCAAACAGGTTACGGTGTGGACCAGCAAGGGCCAGGGGACTCCAAGCAATGGGGAGTCAGGGCACGTCTGGAGCAACCAGGGAAGCCCAAGAACAAACAAGGTGACCCTCGCCAGGACCCACAGATCAACGGACCAGGGATCGCGAGGAGACCTTGAGCGAAATTACAAAGCACCAGCCCACAGAGCACTCAGTGAGTGGAGGCCGGATATCTTCGGTGCAAATGTTGCTCGGGGTCAAGACTACACGGTGTCCAATGCACAAGCTCAGGAGTCGCCAACAAGCATATGCATTTGCAAATGTACGCGGTGCACAGGGGTTCGGGTTACACGGCCCCCACGAGGGATACTGGTCTCAGAATTGCTGAGAGGTCAGATCAACCTCAGGGACCTTCGGAAACCCACCTCCTGTGTTGCTGAAATCTTCGGAGTCCTCAGGAGCTCGGGAGATGCAAGCCGGTCAGATGCGCTTAGGTGCCTGCTTCTGCAGGGGAGTAACTCCTTTACTCCAAGGGAGATTCTTCAGTCGTCCAGCGGTGTGCAGACAGTCGAAGTACTTGGTTTCTTCTTAGCAGAATCTTGTCCAAGTCCTGTAGCCAGGTAACCCACTTTATACCCACGGGAAAGGGTTGGAAAGATTCAGGGGACCCTCCTAGGGGAGGGGCAGGACAGAGGGGTGGCTACACCCATTCCTTTGTCCAGTTTCGTGCCAGAGCAGGAGCCAATGGCTCCCAGAACTGGTTTGAGCTAGACTATGCACAGGGACACCAAATGTGCCCCCAGTGCAGACTTTCTGGCACTCTCAGAGTGCACCCACCCAGCCCCAATACACTAAACCCTGTCTGGGAGGTGGTCACACCTCCCTGTGACCGGATGCCTATTGTCATGCTTTCCTCTGCTCGAGCTTGGCTCAGCACCAGGAGAGCAGAATCGTGTCTGTGGCTGGCAGCGTCCATTTTGTGCTGCCCAGGTCGAGAAAGTTGGTACCGGGTAGACCGGTGACCCACAGTAGTGGTTTAGAAGGGTGGAATCATACCTCCCACACCAGTTACTGGTGTGGAGGTATGATTCCAAGGTGTTTGACACCAAACACGACATGTTTCTAAGCAGCCGTTTTAAAGTTAGCATTTACCGCGAGGTTATAATGCAACTTAACCTATATGTCTGGCTGCATCACAGACAACCCCGGAGAATGGTCTCCAAAGGCTCTGCTCATGCAGGGTCACCCTCTCACGTAAAACTCAGCACCCTGCCTTCAGGATTAATAAGGCCTGCCATAGGGGTGACTGATAGGTTTTTAAGTGTAGTGATTTAGATAGATATAGTGAACCTATATCTAAGTAAGTGGTGCAAGGACCAGATTACACAGGCTGCTGTAGCAGACCTGTTGTGTCATTTTGAATGGCCTCTCATGGGTGGCATAATACATGCTTCAGCCCATGGGAGGCCTCTGGGGTACATGGTGTACCATATACTAGGGACTGATAAGGGCACCCCAGTATCCAATCTGGAGTGTACCTAAAGTACATACATAGCAATTTAAGGGAGAAAGCAGATAGACTGGGGTCCTGGATAGCAGGATCCCAGTCAGACTAGTCCAAAAACAGTGAGACATCAGCAAAAAGTGGGGGTAACCATAAGAAGCAGATACTACTTTCCTACACCTAACATCCAGAAATGGGTGTTGTCTAGAGCGTCTCTCAACCATGCCAATATTCTGCCCCATGTAAACACCTTAAGCACACCAGGAAGAGGTACTCCTACTCAAATGGGCCATAGACCCATTCTCATACAATAAAGGGATTAACCCCCTGTACTTTTTAATTCCCCAAAACTGTGGCTCTCTCAGACCAGTCCTCAACCTCAGTCCCCTCAACATATACATCTTCTTGCAACATTTTCACATGACAAACCTTCAGGATATTATACCAGTGCTGCAGTAAGGCGACTTATTTACCGCACTAGATCTAAAGGACATCTAGTTTCACATCCCCAACCAACCAGCTAATTGGTGCTACCTTTTCTTCATGGTAAGAGTACAACACAACTAGTTCAATACACTTCCCTTCGGTTTTACTACTGCCCCAAGGGTGATCACAAAATGTCTAGTGATAGTAGCCACCGCCCTCCTCCCCCTGCAAAAGGGGAGGCACACACATCTTCCCCTACTTGTGCAATTGGCTGATCACGAGTGCGGGCAGGTCGCAGTGTCTAGCACACACTCAAGCTACCATCTCCTTCCTTCACAGATTGAGATTTACCATAAACACCACTAAGTCCTACCTTTAAATCCTGCAGATTCAACCGTTTGTGGAGTCGGTACTCAATGCTGTCACATGCATAGCCTTCCCCAACCCTCAGAAAATCTTAACTTTTCAGCAGTTATTGCCTCTTTTTCAGCCAAATTGTTGTCTTCCAGTCAGGAGGGTCAGGTGGCTCCTAGGAATTATGGCCTCTTGCATTTCTGTAGTTCCCCATACCAGACTGCATCTGTGCCTGTTGGAAGAGTGCCTCTCAGCACAATGGTCGCAAGCAGAAGGTCATCTACATGATCTAGTGATGATACAGGCCAATACTCATCACTCTGTGCTGTGGTGGAACACCAACAATCTACTGCTGGGCAGGCCCTTTATTGACCCTATTCCACCAGTGACCATCACCTCACATGCCTCACTCTATCTGGAGGGCACCTCTTCAAGACATGACAATTCAGCATTTCTGTGTAGGAGGAGTCACTATACCTTTATACCTTGTGACTCGAAAGACTTCTTCGAAGAAAAACAAGTTGCACACATCTAATGCAACACTAGATAGCAGGAGTATGCAGAGCATTTGAATATGTACAGCACTATATGCCACAAACAGATACTTCCAGGGTAAGTAACATTCGAGCACAGGGTGCAAAAGGAGTGTTGTAGCCTGAAAGAATGCCCCAACCTTTCAAGAGAAAAGGCTAAAAGACTGGGGAACCAGCTTCTGGAAAGCTAAAACTTCAGGACCCCTCTCCCCAGGGAGAGGACTTGTCAGCCCCAGAGGGAATTGAGCCCATGGAACTTGACCCTTACCAGGTTAAGCTCCTAGGCCCAGGAGGACCCACTAGGGAACAGCTGTGCCTTGGACAGCAGTCCTGTCCAACTCTTGAAGGCCTGAGACAGCAGGCTGCTGCACAGGAAAAGGGTGATTTTAGTGGAAGCCACAGGGCCTATTGGGAGGAGGGGCTCCTGTATACTGAGGCCAGAGACCCCAACCCTGGTGCCACTAGGAGAGTGGTAGTGCCTCAGATGTACAGAGAGTTCTTACTCACATTGGCCCATGACATCCCCGTAGCTGGGCATCTTGGCCAGACCAAAACTTGGTACCAGCTTGTCAGCCATTTCTACTGGTCCCAGAAAGTAAAGGAGTTTGTCAGCTCCTGTGTCACCTGCCAAGCCAGTGGCAAAACAGGTGGACACCCAAAGGCCCCCTTAATTCCACTAACAGTGGTTGGGGTTTCCTTTGAAAGGGTAGGTGTGGACATAGTGGGTCCACTTGAACCTCCCACAGCCTCAGGAAATATGTTTAGTCTGGTGGTAGTGGATCATGCCACCAGGTATTCTGAAGCAATTTCCCTTAGGGCTTCTACAGCTCCTGCAGTAGCCAAGGCCCTCATGCGTGTCTTCCCCAGGATAGGGTTTCCTAAGTAGGTGGTGTCAGACAGAGGCTTCAACTTCATGTCTGCCTACCTGAAGCACATGTGGAATGAGTGTGGAGTGCAGTACAGGGTTACTACACCCTACCACACACAGACCAATGGTCTTGCTAAAAGGTTCAACAAGACATAGAAAGGCATGATCATGTGACTCCCTGAAAAACTCAAAAGGAGAAGGGTTGTCCTTTTGCCATGCTTGCTTTTCGTCAGAAGGGAGTAGGGTTTTCCCCCTTTGAACTTCTGTTTGGCCATCATGTCAGGGGACCACTCTGTCTTGTTGAAGAAGGATGGGAGAAGCCTCTCCAAGAACCAAAACAAGATATTGTGGACTATGTACTAGGCCTAAAGTCCAGAATGGCAGAGTACATGGAAAAAGCTTCCAAAAATCTTGAGGCCAGCCAGGAGCTCCAGAAGCACTTGTATGACCAAAAAACTGCCCTGGTGGAATTCCAATCAGGGCAAAAGGTGTGGGTTTTGGAGCCTGTGGCACCAAGGGCCCTCCAGGACAAATGGAGTGGACCTTACCCCATCTTAGAAAAGAAAAGTGAAATCACCTACTTGGTAGACCTGGGCACCAGCAGAACACCCAAAAGGGTGATCCATGTGAACCGCCTGAAACCTTTCCATGATAGGCTGACATAACCATGCTGATGGTTACTGCTGAGGATCAGGAGACAGAGTGAACCTCTCTCTGACCTCCTTTCTTGCAACCCAAAGATGGGTCAGTGGATGGAGGCTCAACAGCAGGCTGACTGTAGGCAAGTCTTATTGCAGTATACTGGGCTCTTCTCCTTAACCCCTGGTCTGACACACTGGTGTACCCATGATGTGGACATTGGAGACAGTGTACTTGTCAAAAACAAAATCTATTGGCAACCTGACCAAGTTGAGGAGAGCATCAAAGCTGAAGTCAGCAAGATGCTGGAGGTAGAGGTTATTGAACCCTCTGAGAGTCCCTGGGCCAGCCCAGTGGTCTTAGTCCTCAAACCCCATCCCAGGGTGGAAAGAGCGAGATGAGGTTTTGTGTGGACTACAGAGGTCTCAACTCTGTCACTAAGACAGCTGTTCACCCCATACCCAGGGCTGATGAGCTGATAGATAAATTGGGTGCAGCCAAATTCCTTAGTACCTTTGACTTAACTGCAGGGTACTGGCACATTGGCCTGGCCCCAGGAGCCAAAGAAAACACTGCATTCTCCACATCTTATGGGCATTATCAGTTTAGTGAATCAAGTCCTTGCTGGGCTGGAGGCCTTTAGTGCAGCATATCTTGATGATATTGCTGCCTTTAGCTCTACTTGGCAGGATCACCTGGTCCACCTGGGGATGGTTTTACAGGCCCAGCAAACTGCAGGCCTAACTATCAAGGCATCCAAATGCCAGATAGGGCAGGGCACAGTTGTTTACTTGGGCCACCTTGTTGGTGAAGGCCAAGTGCAACCCTTACAACCCAAGATCCAGGCTTTTCTGGACTGGAAGGCTCCAAGAACCCAGACCCAAGTCAGGGCATTCCTTGACTTGACTGGGTATTAGAGGAGGTTTGTGAAGGGGAATGGATCCATTGCAACACCCTTCACAGAGCTCACCTCCAAGAAATGCCCAAGAAAGTAAAGTCGACAGTTATCTGTCAAAAGGCTTTTGACACCCTGAAAGAGGCAATGTGCTCAGCACCCACACTCAAAGCTCCAGACTACACCAAGCAGTTAATTGTGCAGACTGATGCCTCTGAGCTAGGTATAGGAATGGTTCTATCCCAGACCAATGATGATGGCCAAGACCAGCCTGTTGCTTTTATACACAGGAGGTTACTTCCCAGGGAGCAGCGCTGGAGTGCCATTGAGAGGCAGGCCTTTGCTGTGGTTTGGTCCCTGAAGAAGTTGAGACCATACCTGTTTGATGCTCACTTCACAGTTCAAACTGACCACAGACCTCTCAAATGGCTAATGCAAATAAAGGGTGAAAGTCCTAATCTTTTGAGGTGGTCCATCCCCCTATAAGGAATGGACTTTACAGTGGAACTCAGACCTGGGACTGCCCACGCCAATGCAGATGGACTTTCCAGGTTCTTCCACTTAGACAATGAAGACTCTCTAGGGAAAGGCTAGTCTCATCCTCTTTCGTTTGGGGGGGGGCGGGGAGGGGGTGTAGGAAAGTGCCCCTTTTTTGCATGGTTGCCCCCCACTTTTTTCCTGATGTTTGATGCTTCTTGACTTAGTGTGACGTGGGTGTCTGCTATTCAGGTACCCAGGACCTGTGTTCTTTCCCCAAAACTGTACCTTTGCTCCCACATTGGCACTCATCGGGCCTACATATTACCTTGTAAAAGGTGCCAGGTGCACCAAGGGCCTTGTAGCCAAAGAAAGTCTCTGAGGGCTGAAGCATATATTTGGCCACCCTCAGAGACTCCCTCCCCCCCCCCCCCGACCCAGTCTGTGTGCCAGGGGGAGACCCTAAAATTACAAGTCGACATGGCACACATCCCTATGTGCCATGCCCACCAAAGCACTGCCTGTGGCATATGTCAGTCACCCCTCTAGCATGCCTTACAGCCCTAAGGCAGGGTGCACTTTACCCCAGGTGAAGGCACAGTGGCATGATCCCTGGACCCCTACAGTACCTGTGCCATTCACGGGTATTGTAAGTGCAGCGAAGCCATTTTAGACCATGGCCTGGGAGTTTGGCACCCTGAACTCCACAGCTCCGTGATGGCTTTACTGAAGGCTGAGAAGTTTTGTATCAAACTTCCCAGCCCATTAAACCCACACCGATGCCAGTGTTGGTTATACTATAAAATGCACTCAGGGGTCATCTTAGAGATGCCCCCTGAAAAACGATCTAACTCTAGTGTCCTGGCTGAGTGGCTGCCCACCAGCTGCCACCCCCGGACATGCTCCTGGACCCCTGGGTCGAGTGCTTCCCGCTCTCAGGGTCCTGAAACAAAGCACATCCTAGGCAGAGGTGCCAAGCCTCCTCCCCCAGGATGGGCAGGGTCCCCGAAGAGGAAGCTTCAAAGCTTGCCGCCTTTGTTAGCTGATCCTGACTTTTGCTGCTCCCAGCAACTGGCCCCCACCGGTTCTAACCCCCACTTTGGGAGGGACAATCGGCGGGAAAACCTAAATAGGAGAGCTGTGCCCACCTTTGCCAACTCCACCCCTCAGGTGAAGGAGGTGAGGCGAAGCACAACTCTCAGTCCCCGCCATCTTGAAGATGGGGGGACCTAGCAACCCAGAGAGTGGGGTATGCCTCCCTTCCACTGGAGGGTGGCATAATAGGGGGTGTTTCAATCCCAAGGACGGGACCTATTGGTCCTGACCTGTACCTACCTGAAATGCCCCTAAATTTATTATTTAAGGGCGACCCCGAACCTTGCCTCCTCAGACAAGGAAGAAGAAGGAGGACCGAAGAGCCGTGCTGAAGGAAGAAGAGGACACCAACTGCCTTGGCCCCAGCCCTACTGGCCTGTCCCGACCTGCTCCAGTGGAATCCCGGCGTGTCCAGCAGCCCACCCCAGAACCCGGAGGACCTGCCCTGCCTTCCCTACAAAGACTGTCTCCCTTGAGCATCAGACTTGCTCAAGAACCAGACTCTGGCTCCAGCCGAATCCGCGAGTCTGCACCCGACACCCACGGCCCGAGTTTGAGTGGCCCAACCTAACGAGTAGGTCCCCCCCCAGCGAACCTGACCTGGGATCTGGTGATCCCTGACCTACCTCAAACCTCCCGATGACGCCTGCAGCCTCTATCTGGAGGATCCCCACAGCCGGAGCTGGTAAGGAAACCCGATGCCTAAAGACACCCCTGCATCCGACGCCCCACGGCCTTGGGTGGCCCAACCAACGGTGTCCAGGCATCCGCCTGTATCCCAACTTACATCTCCAACCGGTGGTCGCCTCCAGGAAGCCTCCCTGCCCGAACCTACAGTCTTTGTTCTGACCAGAGATCTCCCATTGAAAACAACAGGAAACCTGATGCCAAATCAGCACCCTGCACCTGGCCGCCCCTGTGCCGCTGTGGGTGCACCTTGTGTGCTGACTCGGATCCTCCTTTGCTCTGAGCTTAACCCTAGGAGCTTTGCTCCCTCAACCCCATGGCTTGCCTGAAAACAGCCACCAACCCACTGCCCCCTAACCCCATAGGCTAACATTGGGCCTCAGCACTCTGCACCCGGCCGCCCTAGTGCCGCTGAGGGTGCTCTTTGAGTGCATTCTTGACCCTGGGGGAAACCTTTTCTAACCCCAGAAACTCAACCCTAAAGACCGATTGCTTACCTGCAAACCGAAAAACACGTTTTCCTCTATAGGATTGCATTGACTGTTTATTCTCTGAAAAAGTTCTAAGTGTTGAGTTGTGTTTGTATGGAAACCTAAGCAACAGTGTTTTAATATAAATCTACTTTACTTACCTTTGTCTATAAAATGTCCCAGTGTTGTATCTAGGCATACCGCGCTGAGTAGAAAAAGTAATCTAAAAAAGTAATCACAAAGTAATTACAGGTATCGACTGTCTTTAAATGTTTTACAAACCTGTAACAAAGTCAGTTTCATCCAGATTGCATATCCTGACCAACCTGTTTTGAAAACAACAACTTTACTTGCCTGTACCAAGTCCTGAAACTAAAGAAATATTTTTATGCAAACAATTGGGCTGAGTTCAGTCTTTGAGTGTGTGACATCATTTCTTGCCTGAGTGTACACTACCCTCTGATAAAGCCTTACTGCTAGCCCACACTACCACAAATAGAGAGTAAGTTATTATCTACTTTTACTTCTGTAAGCCTTTGGGGATCCACTGGACTTTGTGCACATTGTACCTTACTTTGGGATAGTATATGCAGAGCCAGCTTCCTACACAGACTAATCCCCCGAAGGAGATTACACACAAGGATGTTCCCCCATCGGGGAGCCCTCCATGTAACATGTCCTGCAGATACGGCTGACCGAAAGGTATTGATAGAAAAAATATGTCTGGGCTTCAGTCGACAGACTATCCAAGAAATTGAGAACTTGTACTACGTCCGCGACAATGGGCTCAAAACCCCGTCGTACACACCAACAGGTCCAGCACGCCCTGGCTGATCTCTGCTGTTCAACTGTACTGTCAGCCCAGGCTCTAGACAGGAGTTCCTCAGCCTTTCTCGAAAGGCCGGGGACTGATGATCGCCCTCTGCAATCTGCCATGCCATCAGAGAGAGACCCTTCCAGAAGCATCTGATGTGGCATCTGATCTGAGTTGAGAATTAGAGACGGAAACAGGGGGAGAAGGATTGGAAAATCCGAGGAAAGTTCCAGTAGAACCTGAAACCACTGGCCGAGAAGGAGCGCAATCCCGTTTTTGCAGCCTAGTGCAAAGTAACAACAAACACTGCAAATACCCAAAATAGTACACACCAGTGAGCCAAAAAACACCCAATATTGACACAACAATGAATATTGAACGAGGAATTAACTTTACTCAGCTGCAAGCTGTGAAGAAAGAGGATTTGGGAACAATGATAAGGGACTATGTTGAAGGCTGTTGGTTCCTGATTGGAGGGCTGCATGGACCTGATTGCCTATTGGACTTTTCTTGTTTCATTTCCAGAGGTTCATGGGAATGGTAGTTTTACATGTTGTGAAATGGCTGCTGTTAATGAAATGCATAGGAAGTAAAGCATAAACCTCACCTCCGGTCCTGACATAGAATTTGGAAATTCTGATCACTACTTTCATTTTTGTGTAACTGAGTGCACCTAGGTGCACACACAATTTTGTGAATCCTGACCAATGTGCTCTGCAAAGGGACAGACAGCAGGGTTTCAGTTGAGGGACCTACAACATGTTTCAGAATGTAACACTGAATTTGTGGAGCCAAAGATGCAGGTCAAGAGGCTAAGAAGGTGGGCAATAAAGTGTCAACCAAGGCAGTGAAATTATTTTAGGCCAAGCTGACATGGTTGAGTGTGATCAGTGATATGCTGAAAGTCTCAAAGAATGTAAAGTAAAACCTTCACAAGACATTTGCACTAACTGTTGGATCATTTGGTTGGGGGAAGGCAAAAAAAGACAAAATTGTTTTAGAACCATGATGGAAAAAACATCATCTGGGTAATGCATTATTATTGGGTACCCATTAAAATAGTTAATTGGTGGCGAATTTCTAATTCAACATAGGTGTGGTGTTAGGCAGATGCCCAATTGGTCTCGGAGATTGTGACTCCAAAAACTGACTTTGCTTTTTGATACCTCATTTCCACCTATAAAGTGCTACATTAAGAAGCAAGTAGCACTTTCGTTAAGCTATATCTTTAGGACCACTTCAATTGAGTCTCGAGTAATCTTGATACTGTGAGTACAAGTGAATAAACTGAAGTGGGCAGATGTAAATAAAGATCAAACAAGATAAGGTGAAGAAATTAGCCTTCAGCAGATGATAGGCCTCATATTGCAACTGTGGCAGGGCAATAATCTGGGAACAGTAAAAAAAAAAAAAAGTAGTTTCCCAATCAATAAATATTTATTTGATTTTGTTTAAAAACCATATAGATAAGAATACCATGTGGCCTGATAAATCTTTAACATAATGGGGATTGGTTTGTTAGCAATGCTGGTTCCTTCTAGAAGGAGTTGGGACTCAGCACACCCAGATTTCTAACTTATTAATGAAATAAGGGCTTTAAAGCCTGTGCCGGGTGTCGTCCTCAGTGCCTGGCTGCCTCTCGTTCTTGCTGACTGGGGAGTTAGGCAGCCAAGCACTATCCAGAGGAACACGTGCATCAGTGTGCATGTGCTACATAGCATTTTCTTTTTTTTTTTTTTGTATACCCTAAGCAGGCGAAGGGCTTACCTAGCACCAATTCTGGCCTGCAATTTCTGGTGTCTCAGAGAACCTCCCATTCATGACGCACAGCAGCGTCATATTTTCAAGCAGTCCTTGGCTCCTAGGGCATAAACCCTGTATTTCCCAGGGTTGCTTGTCGGTCACTTCACAGGCTGCAAGCAGCACCCTTTCCTAACTCATTACCTGTGACGAATTAAGAATGGGTGTTGCTTGCAGCCTGTGAAGGAATGAGGGCATGTGACCTG
Organism: Calotriton arnoldi; assembly: GCA_963921515.1. Classification (NCBI taxonomy): domain Eukaryota; kingdom Metazoa; phylum Chordata; class Amphibia; order Caudata; family Salamandridae; genus Calotriton; species Calotriton arnoldi. The sequence continues at coordinate 578,961 of CAWUFW010000280.1, forward strand.
ATGTCCCAGAACCTTGAGACTCTCTGACCTCGACTCATGTGCATGCTTTAAACAGATACTTTGCTCATGTTTTAACATGTGCAGAGTATCTGTTTAAAACATATCTTCTCATTTTCACCAGAGACTGAGTGAGGGCACTTTGCCTCCTCCCCTGACTGGCAGCGGCACAGCTGCAGGAGCACTCCCTGGTACATGCAGGCGTGGGTATCTCAAGTAAGTTGGGGGACAGAGGCCTCCCCTCCTTCCTGCCAAGCTGTAGTTCGTTTCTACTATTTAAAAGTCTCTTATGTGCCAATGAAATCCTTAGCTCATATGAAAGCGCCTTGAAATATGTAAGCTCAGGATTGGCGCTGTAGAACTAGTTAAGCACACATGTGGCACAGCCTACAATAGTTAAATCCCCTGAGAAACGTCGGCCCTACCACTTTAGAATTCCACTAGCTGTCACTCTTTGTTACCCAGATATTAGGCAAAATCGATGGAACTACAAAAAAGTTGCTGTTTAAAAGTCTATAATTGGTGCAATCTATTTAAGGAATTAAGGGGAACACGTACCGAATGGTCTTATCTTTGATCGTAAATGTTCTCGATCGTGTAGATTTTTAACTGATTGTCATAATATGAATTCTAGAATGCTAGATTGTCTAAAACAATTGACAAAGGAATCCAGTACTTCTTTGAAAGCCATTGGCAGTCTTAGAAAGCAAGACGGCATCATCCGTATAGAGTAAAGCAGATGTAGGATAGACATCCAATAGCCGTAAATCCTGCCCTTTTGTGACCAGGTTAGACTCCAGTTTAATATTAAACCGAATTAAAAGTAATGGTGAAAATATATTGACCCTCACCCCCCATTAGATTTAAAGAATATGTTCATTCTCACCTGCACCAAATGTGACCCTATTATAAATTATTATATTAGTTCGTAATTCATATACAAAATGAACAATATGAGCTTGCAACTGTGTATTTGTTGATGTTAAGATGCAAGTTGAGACATTGCTCACTTGTACCTAATCCTGGTCTAAACCCGTATTGAAGAGTGGAAATAACGCTGTTAGCTTTAGCTCAGGAAGCCAATCTTTCCATAGTATTATGACCAGCAATTTTAACAATCGAATCCATCAGAGATATAGGTGTATAGCAGCAAGCATCATCTTTATCATCTTTTTTAGAAGATCAAGACAACCAAAGAATGTGACCAGGAGGAAGGTAATTTTGAAATGGCAGCTATATTTAAAATATTGATAATAAATGGATCTGGATTATTCTTCTAAATATCAATGGGCAACCCATTGGGATCAGGTGCCTCTCCTTCAGAACTCTTATGGATGGCCTCAGTCACCTTGAAAGTGAAAGTAATTGAGGAAGGAGCCAAGGGAAGGATGGTGTCATCAGCAAGTGGAGCCAAAAGGGCCCCAATATTTTGAAACACAAGGTAGCTCTAGTTTTCCCCATGCCTCCGATGTATTAGTAGAATCCCTAGGTTAAAGCCTTTTTAAATTTCCAACCTGCAACGCGAGACCTACATTTTAGAACGTTGATTTCTATAAAGATTATCAAAATGTGTCAATGGGCCAATGTACTAGAAGTGTTTAGGAAACTGGCTCTTTATGTAATATACCAAAAAGCGGTATATTGTGTAGAGAGTGCAGATATCCCTTACTAGTGGACAGGGCAAGCTTTAACAATCCCAAGGTGCTCTTTTTGTGATAGTGTGTTCAAGCTGCTTTAGGCTTATCAAGGAGGAGTGTTAGACATTTGTTGCATAGACACAGTCCGTAAATGATACATGCACACACGCAATAAGGAGATCCACACCAATGTAGAAAAATGACACATTTTTATCTAATTTTTGGCACCAAGAACTTAGTTATTAGGTAAGTACTTTTTAAAATAGCAGTTTTGAAGACAACAGGTAAATATATCTCTAATATAGTAATATTATCCTACGGGGAAAAAAAACATATACTGCATCCAGCAACTTACAGGACCAATCTTCTGAAGTTAAGGTAAGTACAGGGCAAGGTCCAAGGCAGCACCAACAGGTCACCTCGGGAGGCTCAGGGGCATCCGGGTGCAAAGGTGCTTTTCGGCATTGGGTGCCCCGTTTGTTTCAATGAGAAACGGTCCTGGGGAAAAAAGGCTGCAATTAGGGATTGGAGGGCCAGTCCGGCTGAACCAACAGGGTGACTCAGGTCTCATGATGCTCGGGCATGTAGGGACACCTTCGGTCCACTTCTCAGGCTGTGGGGCTCGGGTGAAGTGGTATTTTGAGGCGTCGGCTACAGGAGGTACTCGCAGTAGAGGTGGCCTGCACAAAGAGGCTGCAGGCGGTGACTGGGAGAACAGCCCAGGCAAAGCCAAGCTGGGGTTCGACTCTGGAGGGTCTTAAGACCTCGCTGGCACCGTTGGCCCACTTCGACTCAGGCTGGGGGCACGGGTGCAGTGTTGCTTTCCGGTGTCTGATTTTTGAAGATCCAGAGTCCTCGCAGTTCTTCTTCGGTGCCTGCAGGATGCAGGGAAACAGCTCCGCTACCTCCACAGGAGATCCTGGTTTCTTCTTGAAGTGCTGGCAGTCCTCACAGGCTTTTGGAGGCAGAACAACTGCAGGACGAGTCGTCTTTGGCACAATTATCGGGGACAGCTGGCTGGCAGGGTTGGCGCCAAGTCTGTTGCTGCTTCTCAGTTCTTTCTTTTTGCGTCTCTTCAGCGTCCTCCTTCTTAGGTTGATAGAATCTGCTTTCCTGATGTCAGAGGCTCCCCAAAATATAAAATGTTGGGGTGTTAAGGGGAGTGAAGGGTGGTAGCCAATGGGCTACTTACTCTTGGGGTCACCACACCCCTATATGACCACTTCCTGTGGGAAGTAGACAAAACTTTGTCCCAGAGTTCCTAATTCTGCCATCACCAAGATTGTTGAATTTTCCTAAAGGTGGGCACATCAGGCAGCTCACCTTAGGGGTGTTACTGGCCTCGTAGTGAACCACGCCTTCCTACATATCGAATTTCCTGCCTGGCCTGGTGCCAAATGGGTCCAGGGCAGGGGGTTGGCATTTCCCCTGTCTGGGGATGCTGTAATCACATATTAAGGGCGACAGAGGCATTCGAAGCCTCCTGCCTTGATTTGCTGATTACTGAGCCATTCTTCTTGGAGGAGGTGACAATACCTCTGGCCAGAGCAGGCATTGTTACTGCCCTCAGAGAGCATAGACTTTAACCTGCAGGGGATAAGAAACCTGTCTGTGGTGGCAGGCTGATCTAGACCAGTCAGCCAGCAAACTAGAGGGTGGTAGGTTTTCAGGGGGCACCTCTAAGGTGCCCTCTGGGTGCATGTTTTAATAAATCCACCACTGGGTTCAGTGTGGGTTTATTAATTCAAGGTGTTTGATACCAAACACCATAGATTTCAGTGAAGGCATCATGTAGCTGGGGAACTCGTTTTTACCAGTGTCCAGCACATGTACTTAAAATGGCTTCTCTGTTCACAAGAAATTTCTTCTAACTACCTCTGCTGCCACACGAGTAAGAAGAATTATCAACAATTCCTTAACTACGGGAATATTTCCAGAAGGCCTAAATAAGTCATACATACATCCATTACTAAAGAAAACAAACCTAGATCCGCTTAATCCCTACAACTACAGACCAATTACAAATGGACCTTTCCTGGGCAAACTGATAGAAAGAGCAGCATTCGCTCAGATGGCACAGTTCATTGAAGATAATCCCATTCTTTCAGTCTTCCAAACAGGATTCCGTCCAGGAAGAGGCACAGAATCTGCCCTCATTGCCATCTGGAATGACTTAAGGACACAGTTGACTGAAACAAAGTTGCTGCACTACTTCTCTTGGATCTCTCAGCTGCCTTCGACACGATTGACCATGACACTCTAGTACAAAGACTCTACGAAGCTGGCATACAGGGGACTGCTCTCGCCTGAATCACATTCTATCTTCAAAACAGAACTAATGTCATCCAAACCCCCGCTTTTTCATCCAAACTGTACTTCACAAAAACAGGGGTCCCTCAAGGCACTGTCATCTCACCCATGCTTTTCAACATCTACATGAAGTCATTGCCGGTGCAGATCAATCAATTACACCTCACATGCTATAACTATGCACTTGACACGCAAATACTCCTTAAACTGGAAAGCCCGAAAGACATTGGAAACTCACAAATTTTCATTTGCCTCAGATCCGTTGATCAGTGGATGACATGGAGCCATCTCAAATTGAATGCTTCCAAAACGGAAATACTTGCATGTGGAAAAATTATAACCCACTAGCCGCCTGACCTGATGATCTGGGAACACCATCTAAAGTATCTAATGAAGTAAGAAACCTCAGGATTACCATGGACTCCAAGCCATTAATGAATGCCCAAGTGGACAAACTAGCAAGATCGAGCTTCATTACTATAAAAACTCTGCGACGCATATTCCCCCACCTGGGATTTCCACACAAGGTCCAGGCTACTATCTCTCTTGTTCTGTCAAAACTCGATTACGCCAATAGAATAGCCTCTACCACGGATCTTCTGTAACAACTATGAAAAGACTACAACAAAACTCTACTGCCAGACTACTCTTGCATATAAAGCCACAAGCCCACATTTCCCCTGCCTTGAAGGCCCTACATTGGTTACCGGCTGCCAGAAGATCCACATTCAAGCTGCTTTGAATCACCGACAAAGCAAACATGGAACAGGGCCGCTCTTCATCAGGATTAAAATCACCAAATTCATTCAACAAAGGAACCTCCACTCTAGATTGGAACCTCGCCTCAAAATCCCACCATACGAAAAAAAACATAGGTGGCACATCCTTCTCTGTTCAAGCAGCCAAACTATGGAACTCTTTACTTCCAAATATAAGATACACAGATAACTACCTTATCTTCAGAAGACTACTCAAGAGTAGGCTCTTCCCCACATAACCACCATACTCAAACATAAATATACAGCATATCCCTGTGTAGATAAGTAGGTATTTGGATTATATATGTGTACCTAGATATGTGTATTCCTTTGTATGAATGTGTATAATAATCTTGTTTAAAAATATATCGATTTTTATTAGTTCGGCTTAACAAATGTACATATTACTTATGGTTATATTTTTCTATGTTTAACATAAATATAGGTCACTGCATAAATAATATATATAAATATGTATAAACAAATTAGCTTAAAGTACAGCAACACTTAAAAGTCTGAGTTTATTTAATACAACTGAAATCTAGAAATATTACCTTACTTATACATACACACCTTCCATGTACTTATGCATCTTTAATTTTATTACTTTACTCGTGATTTAGCATCTCCAATGCACTACCCTGTATCTCACCTGTAGGAAAATGGGTTTCTGTTGCAGTACCCCCCCCCTTTTTTTTTTTTTTTGCCTGACTCTGATGCAAATTTTACTGAATGTGCACTGGGTTTCTGCTAATCAGGTTCCCAGTGCCTGTGTTCTTTTCCAAAACTGTACTTTTGGTTCCACAATTGGCACACCTCTGGCCCACATATACTTTCCTTGTAAAAGGTACCACAGGTACCAAGGGCCTTGCGACCAGAGAGGGTCTCTAAGGGCTGCAGCATGCATTGTGCCACCCTCAGAGACCCCTCACTTAACACATACACCCTGCCATTGCAGACTGTGTGTTTTGGTGCAGACAAAACCTAAGAGTCAACATGGCACACATCCCTAAGTGCCATGTCTACAAAACCCCTCTAGCAGGCCTCACAGCCCTAAGGCAGGGTGCACTATACCACAGGTGATGGCATAGCTGCGTGAGAAATATGCCCCTACAGTGTCTAAGTCCATGCTTAGACATTGTAAGTGCTGTGAAGCCATATTGAGTACATGGGCTGGGAGGTTTTCATTAAGAACTTCACAGCTCCATGACGGCTTTACTGAATGCTAAGAAGTTTGGTATCATATTTCTCAGCACAATAAACCCACAATGAGGCCAGTGTTGGATTTGTTGCAAAATGCACTCAGAGGGCATATTAGAGATGCCCCCTGAAAAACAACCAACTCTCTAGTGTACAGCTGACTGGTCTGCACCAGCCTGCCACACACAGACATGTTTCTGACCTTCTGAGGTGGGAGTCCTTGTGCTCTCGTGGGACAGGAACAAAGCATGCTTGCGGTTGAGGTGCTTCTCACCTACCCCCAAGCAGGAAAAGCATTCAGGGCTGTGAGCATCAAAGGGTTCCTGCCCTTTGTTATGCTAGCCAGGGCCTCTCCAGCCAGTGGAGCTGCCCGGCCCCCTGACCAAGCCCCACTTTTGGCGGCAAGGTCGGCGGGAAAATTAGTAGTCAGGAGAGGTGTGTCCCCTCTCAGGCAGGACCACCCCTAAGGTGTCCCGAGCTGAGGTGACCCCCTCCTTAGAAAACCCTCCATGTTGGATGGAAGGATTTTAGCCAATCAGGTTAGGGGATGCCTCCTCCCCAATGGGAGGGGACATACAAAGGGTGTAGTCACCCTAAAAGGAAGTAGCCCATTGGCTACTACCTGCTAGTACCTGTAAAGCTCCTAAATTCAGTATTTTGGGTCACCCCTGAACCTTGATCCTCAGACCTGCGACAACCTAAGAAGAAAGAAGACATCCCTGAAGCCGACCCTGCAGAGAAGCCTGAAGACGACGACTGCCTTGGCCCCAGCCCTACCGGCCTGTCTCCAGCTTCGAAGAGCCTGCAGCAAAAAGGCGACCTGTCTTGCAGCCAGCGACCTCTGAAAACCCTGGGAGGACTGCTGCCTTTGAGAAAAGACTCTAATCTCCCGTGGACAGCGGACCCGTCTAGAAGAAATCAACTCCAAGGACTCCTGTGCCATCTGGAACCAGAGTCCTGCCCACTCTGCACCTGATGCCCACAGCCTGAGTCTGAGTGGCTCACCTGTCCAGTGAAACCTCCCCAGCGATCCTGACCTCGAATTCAGCGTTGGCTGACCTCCACGACAGCGCCTCCATTGTGAATCCAAAGGGTCTCCCCAACCTCGACCGGCCCGGAAAGAAGAAATCCGGCATCTAAAGGCACCCCTGCACCTTCAGCCCCTGGGCTTTGGGGAGCTTGACCAGTGGTGCCCCTGTGACCCCCAACACCCCAACTTGCCTGTGCTGTTGCTGGTTTTCTGCCTGCGCCTGCTGGTTCGACGCCTGCAGCCTGTTTCCAAAAAGAAGACTCTCCGTAGGATTGCATTGGACGCCCAGGCTGTGTTTGCAACCTGCACCCGGCCGCCCCTGTGCTGTAGCTTTGGTGCTGCCTTGTGGCCCCCCTGTGCTTGCCTACCCCCCGGGCTGGTACCCTGAAATCGCTGGCACTTACCTGCAACCAGCACCTCTTATGGGTGCCCCAGTCTCCATTGACTAACATTGGGCCCAGTGACCTCTGCACCCGGCTGCCCCAGTGCCGCTGGTGGTGCAGTACCTACCTTGATCTGACCCTTGCCCAGTGTTGGTCTAAACCCCCGAAGACTGGATGTGTAAGTCGAGGACTTACCTGTACATGCACACAACTGTTTTTCTCCCATAGGATTGCATTGCATTTCTTGGTATTGCACTAAGTGTGTATCTTTTACATTGCTAAGTTACTGCTACTGTTGATTTGACACCACAAAGTATTTTCCGTATCATTGTAAAGTATTTTCATGCTTTTGCAAGCACATTTTACTGTATCTGAAAAGTTTTGCTATTTTAAAACTGGTACTTACATGCAAATGAGTTTCTCTTGGTTCTAAAATAAAAGTAACAAAGTCATATTTATTTATACAAAACAATTGGTCTTGGATTCATTCTTTGAGTGTGTTTGTGTGTGAGTGTGTGTGTGTGTGTGTAACCATTTCTTGTATGAGTGTGTACAACAAATGCTAAACACAGCCCTCTGATATGACTGACTGCTCAACCACACTACCACAAAAGAGAGTAAGGTATTATCTACATCTGAAAGAGACTATTAGTTATAGATTCCTTACCTTATTCCTTACCTTAGAATTATCCCCAGGCATCAGACTGGATCCATAGAATTTTTTCATCAGCAGTACCCCTGCGCATCGGTAGGTGGCGTCGGTGGACTCCGCGTTCGTCGTTGGCGTCGTGATCGCCGGAATGATGTCGCGGTATCTACTTAGACGCCGGCCCTGCGCGCTGACGTCAATTCTTTCTTTTTCCATGCCAGCCAGCGCAGATCCGGAGAGAGCGGTACCCTTAGTCACTTTTTGACTACTAAAGTTTTTTCAACTTTTGTCGACATCTTTTTTTCGAGTCGTTCGAATCCTGGTGCACGTAGGGATGTTCCATCGACGTACCGGCTTCAAACCTTGTGACTCCTGTCACAAATTGATGTCGGTCACGGACCCACACCTCGTGTGCCTTCGGTGTCTGGAGCGCGACGATGACCCGAAGTCGTGCTCCGACTGTCGGGCCATGAACCCGAAGTCTTTGCGGGAGCGATCCCGAAAGCTTCTGGAGGCCCGGTAGTCGGCTTTGACCGCTCGAGGTCCCCGTCAAGAGGGAGGTTGCGGCTCTGGTCATGGAGTCACCACCACCATTCATTGTCGAAGTCTACGTCTTCAGGTAAGTCGAAGCACAAGAAGAAGGCGAAGAAGCACCGTCGCTCTTCGCCTTCTCCCTGTCCGTCGGCTGACGCGACGCGGGACGCGGAAGGTCGTCATCCTTCAGGTCCACCCGCGGAGCCAGCTGGGACGGCTCCGAGCTTCCCTCCCTTCCCGGGAGCCAGAGCGTCCCTTGCCCAGCTTCGTGCATTTTACGAAGCTCTCCACTCCATCCTTGGGCAGCCCGACTCTGCTGGCGCACCTTCGGGCCCTGCAGACTCGGCTGGGGACTCTAGGCCTTTGATGCTGCCAGATGCTTCGGACCCGGCTCCGCAGGGCCCCCAGAGATCCAGGCCTGGATCCGGATCGGTGCCGGTCGACCTTACGACACCTCCCTCGTCGCCGATTCCTTTGACAACACCTCTGCCGCCTCCGACGCCGGTTGTGTCCCCGGCCGGCGTCGACCCCAGCCTTCCCTTCGATATTGACACGGAGCCGGACCGGCATCGACCGACGCCGGTACTGGCGCCGGGCGGTACTTTTGTACCGTTGTTCATCCCTGGCGTTCCTTTTCGCACTGAGTGGCAACCAGGTGAGAATGAGGAGGACTGGGAGGGGTCTGTTGACCCTTGACAGACCAGCTAGAGCGGCCGGACTGGAGAGAGGAGTTGGGTGAAGCCAGTGGTCTTGATACATCCCCAGAACCTGGTATGCTTTCTCCCCCTACCGTGGCCACGGAGGAGGGAGCCTCCTACGCTGTGGTGTTGCATGGGGCGGCTAAGGCCTTGGGCCTTGAGCTTCCTACGTTGGCAGTCAGGACTAATCCTCCTGACTGAGGTGCTTCAGCCGGCAGCAGCCTCTTCGGAGCCCCTGCTGCCTTTCAATGAAGCCCTCACGGACATCACACTGGGCACTTGGTCCAAGCCCAGCACAGGGGCTCCTATGGACAGGATGATTGCCCTATGCCACCGCCTGGCTCCGGGCGACCCACTTTTCCTCTCCCAACACCCTACCCCTGAGAGCTTGGTGGTCCAAGCCTCAACTTCAAATGGAACGTTCCCTACTGTTCCCCCAGATAGGGAATCCAAGAGACCATCTTGGGGAAGATGATGTTTTCTTCTGCCAGCTTAGGAATGCAGTCGGTGAACACCGCATGTCTCTTGGGCCGTTATTCCCACTCCGTGTGGGACACGGTCGCGCAAGTGCTGCCACAGTGCCCGGAGGAGGCCTGGACTGTACTCTCCTGTGCGCTTGTCTAGGGTAGAGACGCAGCAAAGTTCGCCATCCGCTGTGGGCTGGACACCGCCGACTCGCTGGGCAGGACGATTTCTACGTTGGTAGCCCTGAGATGCTAGGCCTGGCTGAGTTCACTGGCTTCTCTGGGGATGTCCAATCGACCCTTTTTGGACATGGCTACTCCCTCCCCTTCGAAACTACCCCTCCCTCCATGCCACCAACACTCCATCGCATGTCAGAGCATCACTTGGCCCTTCTCCGTCAGGAAGTTGCGGCTCTCTTGGCCAAGGGAGCTATCGAGCTAGTCCCTGTGCCAGAAGTAGGTTGTGGTTGCTACTCCCACTACTTTCTGGTGCCCAAGAAGGAAAAGGCCTGCATCCTATCTTAGACCTCAGGTACGTCAAACGCTTCCTCCGGAAGGAGAAGTTCAAAATGTTGACATTGGCTCAGGTCCTGTCTGCCCTCGACCCTGGAGACTGGATGGTAGCGTTGGACTTGCAGGCCGCGTATTTTCACATCCCTGTCTTGCCTGCCAACCGGCGTTACCTACGATTCACGGTAGGCCACGAGCATTTTCAATTTACTGTGCTCCCCTTTGGCCTTACCAGTGTCCCTCGGTGTTCACAAAAGTGATGGCGGTGGTCGCAGCTCATCTGCGCCGATCAGGGCTTCTAGTCGTCCCCAGTCTCGACGACTGGTTGTTGAAGGCGAGCTCGCCCCAGGCGGTCGTCGCCCACCTCCAGGCTACGGCAGACCTCCTGCATTCGCTGGGGTTCACAGTCAACGTGCCGAAGTCGCACCTGAACCCTTCTCAGAAGCTCCTTTCATCAGAGCGGTTCTGCACACAGCGCAGTTTCGGGCCTATCCTCCCGAGCAGCGAATCCGGGATATTCAGGCTATGATACCGATGTTCCAGCCTCTATCCCGGATTTCGGTGAGAATGACCCTGAGGCTGCTGGGCCTCATGGCCTCCTGCATCCTGCTGGTGGATCATGCCAGGTGGCATATGCGGGCTCTGCAGTGGGATTTGAAGTTCCAGTGGACGCAGCATCAGGGGAATCTGTCCGATGTCGTCCAGATCTCGGCGGGGACTGCACATCAGTTGCAGTGGTGGCTCACGAACCAGGATTGTGTCAACGGCAGATCCCCCTCCCTTCCCCAACCAGAGTTCACAGTGTTGGCAGATGCATCACTCATGGGATGGGGCGGCCACATGAGAGAGGCGGAGATCAGAGGCCTCTGGTCTCCAGCGGAGTTCGAGTTCCACATCAACCTTCTGGAGCTCCGGGGCGATTCGTCTAGCACTGGAGGCATTCCTTCCTTCTCTCAAAAGAAGAGTAGTGCAGGTGTTCACAGACAACAATTCCGCCATGTGGTATTGCAACAAACAGGTTGGAGTGGGGTCGTGGACCCTCTGTCAGGAGGCCCTTCGTCTCTGGAAGTGCCTGGAACATCAGGGCATGTCCCTGGTGGTTCACACCTGGCAGGTTCCCTGAACGCCAGGGCGGACGAACTCAGCCGCCGGTGCTTGATGGATCACGAATGGCGTCTTCACTCGGAGGTGGTGCAAGGTCTTTTTCAGGAGTGGGGAGAGCGTTGGTTAGATCTATTCATCACCGAAGAGAACGCTCAATGTCAGCTGTTATGCGCGTTGGAATTTCCAAGGCGGCACTCGCTAGGCGACGCTTTTCATCGCGAGTGGAGTTGCGGTCTTCTATACGCCTTTCCGCCTATACCACTCCTGCCCAGAGTGCTGATGAAGATCAAGCGCGACCGGGCCCAAGTTATTGTGGCTCCGGACTGGGCACGAAGAGTCTGGTATCCCGAGCTCTTGAACATGGCCATCGATCCTCCGATCAGACTGCCCCTTTGGGAGGATCTTCTGTCGCAGCAGCAGGGGATGGTCCTCCACCTGAACCTGTCCCGCCTCCACCTCCTTGCGTGAAGATTGAGAGGTGACAGTTGACAGCCTTCGACCTTCCTCCTGAAGTCTGTAATGTTATCTTGGCAGCCAGGCGTCCCTCTACTAAAACAGTATACGCCTGTAGATGGAACACATTTGTGGCATGGTGTGCCGCAAAGGCTGTGGATCCCCTTTCTGCCCCCCTTTTTGAGGTTCTCCTCTTCCTGCTTTCTTTGGCCCAACAGGGCTCTGCTCTGGGCACCCTTAAGGGCTACCTTTCGGCCATTTCGGCCTTTCTTTGCCTTCCTGATCAGCCTTCTCTTTTCAAGTCCCCTATTGTAAATTGTTTCCTTAAGGGCATTACTCACCTGTTTCCTCCTATTCCTTTCGTAATGCCCCAGTGGGACTTGAGCCTTGTTCTGACTTACCTTATGTGCGCTCCTTTCGAGCCGCTACATAATTGTCCTCTCAGACTCTTGACCTTAAAGACTGCCTTTCTGGTTGCCATCACCTCTGCTCGCAGGGTGAGTGAGCTTCAGGCTCTTTCTTCTAAACCTCATTTCCTTGCTGTTCATCCGGCAAGGTTGTCCTTCGAACTAGACCTTCTTTTCTTCCCAAAGTGGTTACCTCTTTCCACATAGGACAGACCATCACTTTGCACACCTTCTTCCCGCCCCCGCATCCTTCTAAAGAGGAGAAGAGGGGGGCGTGGCCAAGATGGCGGACTGAGAGGTCGCTTGTCCCGGAGGCTCCCTGCTCCCGGCCTACTCGCCCGGCTATAAACTAGCAATTGGCCCGAGTGAAGCGCGGCTCACAGTGAGAAAGAGCGGGGGAATGCGGCGGCAGTCTCCGCAAAGCAACAGGAGGCGATTCGAGCCTACCCGAGGGCAAAAACGACAGAGGTGAGCGGGCGGACTCGACGCGAGAAAATGGCGCCCGGACCGGAGGATCGGTAGTGCGGGGACGCCGGCAGCGGCAGGAGAGACCCAGAGCAGCGGAGCCACAGAGACGTCCCATCGGGACCAACAGCAAACCCTGGGTGCCCGGAGGTGCGGTGGCGCAGGGAGCGGAGCGCCAACGGACTGAGAGCCCGGCAGCGGCCCACCACGACCGTGAAAGGGATCGGACTCCCCAAGCTGAGCGGGGCCTGTCATCGGCCTGTCACCGCTGCAACGGGACGGGGGGCAGCGCCGCTACGAGAGGGGCCCACGCTGACGAGACGACGGAAGAGGTGAGGAGGGAATGAGGTGATCCGCGCCCGGGGCTCCAACAGGCTCGGAACACCCGAGGGGCCTGGAGTGCGGGGGAGGAGACGACTACGAGAGCGCACAGGCCCGTCGAGCACCAGGTCGGGCGCTGTGGGCCCGAGCAAGGGGACCTGCGGAGAGGGGATCGTGACTCCCGCACCTGTTGTCGCCGGAAGAGAGCAAGTCCACAAAAGGGACCTCAAAAGGACCAGGCATAGTAGGGGCCCGCACCAATGAGCTAGGGAGAGAGAATCCAGGGACCCCCGGACGGCACACAGAGCGCCGAGGCCTGAGAACTGAGAGGCCACAACGCACACAGGGAGCGGTGGCAGGGACAAGACAAGCCTAGAGCACCTTACTACGGAGGGGCCACTACGCGAAGAAGGCGAGCGGTGAGGGGGGGGTGTAGAGATCAGAAACGAGCCCCCGACACCGGGTTAAAAGAGACAACCAATTCCTCCGTGAGCAGGCCCCACAATTACGCAGAGTGGAAGTGGGGGGAAATACCGCTAACAGGTCAGGACGGTGGCCGCCGGGGGCACAACATAGACGGAGTGTGACAGAAGGCCTTAGAGCAGATTTGGAACGCGACTGACTCCTGTGGGGAGAAAGGAGAGGCCTCGTGTGCACTCCCGTCATTAGGATAGTCGAGAGAGTCTGAGTCTGTGTCCGACTATAGAGCGACGCGGGGGAAGGTGGAGAGGCGGAGAGGAGAACAGAGGAGCCAACACTCGGCTAGATCAGTCGGCTGGCGGAGGAGAGGGGACTTAGCCGGCAACAGCCGCCACGAGGACGGCTCGGGAGCGAGGGTGCCTACTGGGGAGGCGGCACGCCGTCGGTCGCCGGGGGACCCCCTGCCCGTCTCCCATACGGGGCCCGAGTGACAGAGGCGACTTGAGATCCCCACCTGTTGGCAGGCCCAGCAATGTCCTCGGTGAGGAAGAGAGGGGAGAGATCTCTGAAGGAAATGCTAACCAGAGGACCCCTGCCTACGGACAAAGGTAACAGAACATCTCCTCCCCAGAAAACCCAACCAGACCCGGAAGACGGGAGGTCCCCATCACCCGCTCCTTCTTGGAGTCGCTTTCAACGTCCTTCGAGACGACTTCCAGACCCTTAAGAGTGAAGTGGCGGGGGAGGTCCGCGAGATTCGCCGAGATGTTGACGCAATAGGTGAAAGAGTAGCGGCAATAGAGGGAAAAGACATCACCAAAGGGGAAGAAGTCGAGCAACTCCAACAAGAGGTGATCCGCCTGCGAGATCAACAACTGGATCTCCAGGCACACGCCGAAGATCTCGAAAACCGCTCACGAAGAAACAACATTCGCGTCAGGGAGTCCCTTTGAAAACGGAAGGATCAGATGTGAACCAGTACCTCCAAGGCTTGTTTAGAGATATACTAGGGGAGCCTCAAGACTTTCCTATCCGCATAGACAGAGCACACCGAGTTGGTCTGGCGAGACGGGCCCCTGCTCCTCCGCCAGACATCCTTGCCTTCCTACCGGATTTTCCTCTCAAAGAAAGAATACTGCGGGAGGCACGGTCGAAACAACCTCTACAATATCAGGGACTTTCCATTGCCCTATACCAGGACCTCGCCGCTAGTACGCTACAAAAAGGAGAGACTTTAGGGAAGTGACTACCCACCTAAGAACACAAGGAGTGGCGTACTCATGGGGACACCCTTTCCGCCTTATCTTTAAAATGAACGGCAAACTGCACCAACTCCGATCCTTCCAGGAAGCATGTAAGATCCTGGGCTTGGAACAAAGAACCACGGAAGAGTCACCCAGTCGCACACAGAATCTGCCGAGGAATGAGTGGCGGACAGTGGGGGCAAACGCTCCCCCAATACAGTACTACGTCCAAGCTCAGACACAATGGCGCAAGAGAGACTGCTGGCGCTAGAAACGGTACAGAAAGAAACCGCGCCGACGACCCCACCATGACTGTACCAGAGGGACTTTTTTTTCTTAGCATTGGTATTGCAATAGCCGGGGGGGGGGGCTCGGGGGCGGGGGGCCCGGGACACTTGGTCCACACACTTACCCCGATTCTTTACTTACCACATGCCCAGGGTTTCGTACGAAGGGCAATGGACAATGAGAGGGACTCTGGGGTTTACAAGTTGGGGTTAGGGAGGGTAGAAGAGGTCTGGGTGGGGGAGGGGGCGACAGAGTTTTTATTCGTTACCGGGTTGGGGGACGAGGGAGTTGGGAAAGGGGCGGGGGGAACCGGTGTGCTGCCTACGGGGGATACATATGAGATACATATCCGTCTGTGCAGGGTATCGCGAACACAGGAGGGGGCTTGGAGGACATAAGAGGTGGTCTCCACCAGTCATAGCTGTTGACCACATGACTACCCTATGTCAAGGTCCGCTTTGCAGATACTAACTCTTAATGTGCGGGGACTGAACAATCCCATTAAAAGAAGAGCGGTATTATCCTATCTAGAGAACTCGGGGCGTCGGTGTGCCTCTTGCAGGAGACACATCTCCTCTCCAAGGATTGGCACCGCATGAAAACCCGAGCCTTTCCCCACCAATTCTACTCATCTACTTCAGATAAGAAAGCGGGGGTGGCCATTCTGATATCTAAATCATTCCCGGGAACGATAGGGGTCAAAGTGGCAGAAGTGAAAGGCCAGTTACTAGCCTACACACTTTGGGTGGGGGGTGCCCCTCTGGTGGTGGGCTCGGTCTATGCCCCGAACTCGGGACAAGAACAATTTTTGAAACTGGCACTATCCGAGGTCTTATGTTCGCAGGAACGGAAAGTGGTCATAGGAGGGGACCTGAATCTGGTCATGGACGCTGAGAAAGATAGATCGGGGCAACGATATGGCCAAACAGGGGCAATTTCTAAGGCAGGAAAGGACTGGCTAAAGGATAGGGGTCTCCTGGAATTCTGGAGGGTGTCTCACCCCCATCTCACACAATTTTCCTATTACTCCCATGCACACCATACATACGCTAGGCTAGACCACTTCATAGGGACCACAGAAGTACATACAATGGTGGACACAGTAAATATCACACCAGCAGCACTCTCGGACCATGACGCAGTGGTAATGATTCTCTCTATCCCCTCAGTTAAGCGACCTCCAGGGAGGTGGAGACTCCGAGAAAATTTGCTTTCCAGAGCAGGGGTGTCCCAACAACTACAACAATGCATCTCTAATTACCTCGCGATAAATGACTCCCCAGACACGCCTCTTTCAGCACTCTGGGGGGCATTGAAGGCCGTGGTGAGAGGCGAACTAATCGCTATCTCTGCCGCCGAAACCAAAGAACGCAGAGAAAAACGGGAACTCCTTACGGAGAAAGTGTTAGAACTGGAACGCATACACCAGCGGCTAGGCGCGCCGCGGATATGGCGTCAACTAAAAGCAGCACGAGCACAGCTAGGATCATTAGACCTTGACAGAGCCGAATACGCGGCCCTTCGACTGAAGCACTTATACTATGTGGGGGCGACAAAACGGGACGACTCTTAGCTAGTAAGCTCAGGGCCCGAGTCCAACGGGCCAAAATACAAACGCTCCGGAATGATGATGGGGAACCAGTTGAGGGAGATGACAAGATTGCTGCGGTCCTTCGGGACTTTTATTCCACGCTCTACGGGGAAACCTCACAGCCAGGTGGTGATGGGGCCACATACCTCCAGGGGGCAGCCACGTCGGCGCTGGACGCCGCGGGAGCTGAAGCACTAGACGCGCCCATTACGATAGAGGAGGTGATTGGAGCCATTTCCCGTCTTAAACCCTTGAAGTCGCCGGGCCCGGACGGGTTCTCGGCGGGATTTTATAAGGCCCTCTGCCCACTTCTAGCTCCGATTCTCACGCGGCTTTTTAATTCCTTCCAGGGACCTGGGACTATACCTAGGGACATGCTGACGGCAGACATCGTAGTCATCCCTAAACCGGGGAAAGACGCAACCCAATGTAGTTCTTACCGCCCAATTTCCCTCCTCAATCTCGATCTGAAGTTGTTCACGGGGATCCTAGCAGCTCGATTAGGCCCGCGACTGCCCGGAATCATTGAACCGGACCAGTCGGGTTTCATCTCCAATCGTCAAAGCAGTGACAACACTAAACGAATACTGCATTTGATAGATAAGGCCCATCGCACTACCATGAACGCCCTACTGCTATCGGTCGACGCAGAAAAAGCGTTCGACAGAGTCAGTTGGGACTTCCTAGACAAAACCTTAGTTCATTTCGGCGTGGGGGATCGCTTCCGAACATGGGTAGCGAGTTGCTACTACAAGCCCGCGGCAGTAATTAGGGTAAATGGCGTGACCTCCCGACCCTTCGAGATACAGAGAGGTACGAGACAGGGATGCCCTCTGTCACCCCTTCTTTTCGCCCTATACGTAGAACCGCTAGCGCAACGAATCCGAGACAACCCTGATATTTTAGGTATCCCTTTCGGGGGAACAGCATACCGTGAGCCTATATGCCGATGATATCCTGGCAACTTTGGAGTCCCCTGAACGCTCAGTCCCCGCCTTCTTGCAAGAACTGACCGCCTTCGGTCAAGTGTCCGGCTTCAAGATGAACGTACAGAAATCCATGGTTTTACATCTAGGGAGTGGGGCAGAACAGCGGGAGGAAGAGCGCCCACAATATGGTGAGTTGCAGTCTCGTGACTCAATTACCTACCTGGGGATAGAACTCGCTCCCTCTGTGGCGCGCACGGTCACACAGAACTATACTAAACTCCTCGCCCAAATTCAGAAAGATCTTAGACAATGGCAAAAACATTCTTTATCATTACTAGGCCGCATAGCCGCTATCAAAATGAATATCTTGCCCAAAGCTCTCTACATCTTTCAGACCATACAGGCCTGGCCCCCACCGGGACCCTACACAAACTCCAGAGCGCGGTGCAACAATTCATTTGGGCTGGGGCCCGCCCGCACATGCGTAGGGATCTTTCACACCGACCCCCAGACGAGGGAGGATTGGGTATCCCAAATTTCTTAGAATATTTCAGAGCGCTGCAACTTCGACACTTAGTGGAGTGGAGCAGACCCGAGTCCGAAAAAGATGGCTGTTCCAGGACCGAGCACTGGCGAAGCTCTCCTTGTGGAAGGTGCCTTTCCTCAAACGGTCAGATAGACCACCAAATCTCAGGGGCTCCCCAGTCACCAATACGCTGCTAAGAGTCTGGGACTCGGTGGCGGTCAAACGCGGATTCACATCCTTTCCCTCACCAATGACTCCCATATTCGATAACCCGGAGTTTTTACCAGGGCTTGAAGAACGAGCGTTTCCGCAATGGCGAACCACGGAATGCAGGTCGGCGGGACACCTCTTCGATCTGGAGGGGTTTCTGCCGTTGGCGGAATTACAACAACTCTATACAATTTCCGCCCCGCAACGCTACCAATACTTTCAAATCCGCCACTGGCTCCTCCATCCCGAGGTGAGACCGCTAGTCCACAGGAAGCTCACCACGTATGAGAGATGGTTATTAACCAAAGAGTCGGATAAAAAGATGATCTCTGACTTATATAACATGTTGCGTCCACCAGTTCCCTCCTTACCCTCTGCGGGACAGAGGCGATGGATGCGGGAACTCGGCAGGGACTTAACGGCGAAGGAGTGGCAAGCGATATATTTTCGGGCTAACCACACAGCCCGCAATACAGCTAGCAGAGAAGCGGCGGTCAAAGTGGTTACCTACTGGTACCTAACACCGGCCAGACTACACAAAGGGAACCCTGATCGAAGCCCGACTTGTTGGAGGGGCTGTGACGAAGAGGGCACACTGACGCACCTACTATGGGACTGTAAAGAAGTGACTGACTACTGGGGTGCCATCTTAGATGACATAGATAAGCAATTCGAGACTGAAATTCCCCGATTCCCCGCATACACGTTACTGGGGTTGCCCAATCCACTCACTTACCCCCTGAAGTCGATTAGGGGCAAACAGATGGGTCTGGCGATGGGGGCAGCTACTCAACACATTCTCTCATTATGGGGGACACAGACCCGACCAACACACACAGGTTGGCTACATAAACTTTGGTACCTTATAGGTATGGAGCGGATCCAAGCCACCCTGACGAACTCTACAGATACTTTCCGCACCATCTGGCGTCCACTGCTGTCCCTGTTAGAACTTGAAATGACTGAATTAACATGCCCTAAATACCTCCGTATCCTAAGGCTCACCGAAAGGGGACATACCGACGAGCCATCTTAACCTGCTCACTAATACAAGACTCCCACATTAGGTTCCTCAGAATCACTTATTCAGCACACCGGTTCGGGAGGGGGAAGGGGGGCTAGGGAAGGGGGAGGGGGTCAGGGAGTTTCTTTCGTTTGTTGTTGATTCACACATTAGCATCATATATTGCGGACTGCAGACACCCCAGGCAACATCCCCATGAGTCTACCTCCATGCTCGGCCAGAACCGGCTTCAAGATGATGCATTTATATGTCTACGGATGTGACGAAAATGGGAGGGAGGACGATCATATATGTATCTTATGGGTTTGTCTGTTGTAACCAAAGCTACATCATTATTTTGATATGTTTGAAAACAATAAAAAACAGAGTTAAACCATAAAGAGGAGGAGAGGCTCCACCGTCTGGATCCAAAGCATGCTCTATCATTTTATCTGGATCGCACAAAACAATTCCGGGTGGATGATCAGCTTTTTGTTGGCTATGTGGGCGCCAAGAAAGGTCGGGCCATGCAAAAACGAACCATCTCTCGATGGGTCGTTTTTTGCATCCAAATTTGTTATTCCTTGGCAAAAAAGGAACCTCCAGTAGGGTTGCGCGCCCATTCCACCAGGGCGATGGCAGCCACTACTGCTTTGGGACGTGGAGTCCCCCTCAATGACATCTGCCAGGCAGCCACGTGGGCATCATTGCACACGTTCACTAAACATTACTGCCTGGCTAGCCAAGTCCAGAGAGACGGCTTCTTTGGCCGTTCAGTTCTCCAGGACTTTCTGGTGTAAACCTGGTTCGAAGACCCACCTCCGGGGTTGGTATTGCTGGGGTATTTATTCTAAGGTAAGGAATCTATAACTAATAGTCTCTTTCAGATGAACAAGTTACTTACTTTCGGTAACAATATATCTGTAAGAGACATATATTAGTTATAGATTCCTTACCGCCCCACCCATCCTCCCTGTTCTGCGAACTGACTTCTAGAATAAGGGACTCCCTTTCAGGGCCCTAGCTTTATGCAATACACTACCCTATTTCTCACCCTATAACTCTCAATATATCCTCTACCTCCCCTCTCTGACTACTATGATCCCCAAAATAACCCTTTTTACACTCTTCCCTAGTCTACCCTTACTATGATCCACAAAATAATCCTTTTTAGACTCTTCCCTCCTCTATCCCTCCCTTGTATCATCTCAAACCTCTTTTACTATTCAGATCTCCCAAACAAGCCTTTCTAAGCTCTTCCCTCTGACCCCTCCCCACACACACACACTCATCCCAAACCTGCTCTTGCTGCTATGGTCTCCAAATAGACACTGTCTAGACCCTTCCCTCTTCTGTCCCTCCACTATCCTTTTCAATCCAACTAACAGACTCACATGCCCACAGCTCAAATTAATTTCATATTTCCCCGTTACTTATTCATCACTAATCCTGTTTGGGTTCCGGAGTAGCATGCTACTCCTTGAAAAGCACTTTGGTGCCTCGTCAGGGGTAGTAAGCGCTATATGAATGCAATTACAGTTACATGTAGTATAGTGCACCCTGCCTTAGGGCTGGAACGCCTGCAGTAGGGTGGCTTACCTATACTGCATGCAGTGTCTGTAGGCAGGGCACACAGGGATGTGTGCCATCTCGTGTTTTCATTTTTATCTGATTCAAGACACGTAGCCTGCAATAGCAATCTGCATGAGTTAGGTGAGGGGTACCTTAGGGTGGCACAATACATGCTGCAGCCCTTAGGGACCCTCTTTAGTACCCATTCCCTGGGTATTCGTGGTACCATTTACTAGGGACGTACATGGGTGCTAAAGGTATGGCCAATTGGGGCAATAATTGTACAGTTTTAGAAATAGAGCCCTGGCACTGGGGACCTGGATAGCAGGAACCCAGTGCACTTTCTGTCAAAATTGCATCAAATACCAGTTCAAAAAGAGGCACTTTTCTACAAGGTGTTAAACCATTTCATGATTGAACTAATTTGCACTTCAAGGGGTGTTTAGACACCCTTGGATATTAAGACAGATTGCATTAAAACAGCTAAAATATCCGAAAATGAAGAATTAAAATCAAGACATCCCTATAATTCATTCAGACAGTAGAACAGCAAACTTTTACAAAAGATTTCTGGGTAATGTTATCCCACTGGAGCCTGTGACCCTGATCCTTAGTGGTTTCAGTTCTAGGGTAGGTCGTCACTACTGTCCGCTTGACCCTCTTAACAGTTATAATTACTGGGTAACGATCACAAAAATGACTGATGACAATCTTAAAACCAGCAAGAACATTAGGTATGTTTTCAGAAATTAAAATATAATCAATAATGTTGTTATGGGCCCTGCCATAATACGTAGGCAGGACTCTATTTGAATTATTATTGAGAATAGTTGGTTTTAAAAGATTGACTTCAGGTACAAGGTTATTCACCCTGCAGTTTGTGGTTAAAGAGTGGTGTGTTGAGGTTTTAAAAATATTGACAGTCAAGTGGACTAATGCAGATTGAAATCCCTCAAATGGGCAATTGAATAGTGATAACTAGGAGAACTCCTGAAACTAAGCAAAATGTTTCTTCTACACATTGATAAAACATTTCTGATAAAAATGATCGTTATATAAGTTAGAAGTAAGTAATTTTTGGTGCTTCTTAAAACTTAAAAGGATGCCTAGTTACCCTTTCCAGCAGACATACTCTGTGCTTTTTAAGGTGGCTTAAAAGAACTGGACAATGGTGATAAATGCATCTGAAAATATCAGAATGCAGACATTGTTGTAATTGGAGGTTGTCCACAACATGCCCAAGAATGATATCTTTGCCACTGAAAGATCTGAAATCACTTTGGATACGGACAGGAGGAACGTGAGGTTCTTTGTAGTTCTGAATTTATAAGGCAGATCAGAAATTATACTGAAACTATCGGCTTCAACTGTGTCAAATGTGGTTTTCATAAGAGAAGTTCTATCTTCTTTTAAAGCAATCAGGCTTTGTCCAAGTCAGATCTGACCTTGCATCCTCGGTATGTAGACTTCTCTGTGTGTGTCTGAATTTGCATAGGTATCTCAATGAACAGGAAGTATAAAATCTTTTATAATTTAACCCATTTCACTGCGTTTCTTCCTGGCAGACCCTGGTCCAGGAAAGTCGCCGCTGCATGGCCTGGTGAACTGCCTGAATGACATCTCTGCAGGCAGATTGAGTCCCACCAACGTGACTGCCTCTGGGAGGCGTGGCAGGGAATGGAGGAGGCCAGAAGTGGCGGTGCGACGGTTGAATGAGGAAGGTGAGTGACAGAGAACTAACTAGTTGTCAGTTTTCAGAAATTGGGGGTTGTTTATTTTAGTAAATGTATATAGGTCAATAATGACCTAATACAGGTGCAGTATAATATTATATTAATCATAAACAATATGTGATCAATGATAGATCTAAGATGCAAAAGAAATAAACTGAAACCAGGTTTTAGGATTCTTTCCGAAAAGCAGTTAAGAAATAAAGGTATGGTGCTCAACAGGGAGCTGGTTCCATGCTTGTGTGACCAGATAGAAAAATGACTGACCTCCCTTCCTGATATACCCGACTTTGGGCACCACTACAAGTGAAGACTTAAAAGACCAAAGAACTCTTGAATGACATTAGTGCTGCAGCCCGGCCAAGAGGTCCTGAGGGTGAGAGGAGGATTCTTTTCATTGCTAGCAGCCAATGCAGCGATCTTAGGTTGGGGGTGGGGGGGCATAGGCATCCAGGAAAGTTTAAGGATCATACGCGCTGCTGCATTCTGGACAACCTGCAGCGTACCAGTCAAGTACTCAGGGAATACAAGATTCAGAATGTTGGCATAGTCCAATCTTGGCATGATGAACGCGTGAACTACAGTCTTATGGGAGTTTATCGGAAGAAGAAAATTGAATTGTTTTGGATTTCGGAGCATCCCAAAGCATGTGCCAACCACCGAAGACACCTGGGGTTGAAAGGAGGACATGGTGTCAACTTGTCCCCCAAGTTCTTCACAACTATTGTCGGCTGAGGAGGGGGAGGTGCTATTTCCGGTCAGCAGCACTGCTACCAATTGCGTCAAAAAGACCCAAACAATAAAATCTCGGTCTTGTCCGTGTTGCACATTAATTGACTGGTGCACAACCAATTAAATACTGCTTGGAGATAGGCTTTAAAGAGAGCAGCCAGTTTCAGACCCCTTCTCAAAAGAGTAAAGTGGCTCGGTGTCCTCAGCACAGGACACAACGTTAAATCCATGCGATTGAGTCAAAGGTGCCAACAGGCCATATAGATGTTGAATACCGTCCGACTGAGAAAGAAGTCCTATGGCACCCCAATGGTGGAGGGCTTAATACCCAAAGAGGAAGGGGCCAGCCACACTGATTATCCTCTATTCTCCAGGAAACATTTACTCCAATCAAGGGCCAGACACCCAACACCCAAATTGGCAAGATGTTGCAGGAGCATCCGCATGAGATACGGTATCAAAAGCCACAGAAAGATTGAGTAAAGTCAGCGTCGCCCTCCCTCCTTGATCAAGTGTCAGTTTGATATAATCAGACACTTCTTACAATGCTGTTTCCATGCTATGCTTAAGGTGGAAACCCAATTGACTTGGATGAAGTAGCCTAGGAATTTCCAAGTAGTCTAAGAGTTGCTTATTTATCAGCTTCTGAAATGTTTTGGATGCTGCCTTGAGAAGCAATAGAGGTCTAAAATTGGACAGCACATTAGGATCCATGGAAGGCTTCTTAACGAGGGGTACTAATTTTGCCTGTGTTCTGACTGGCTGCACCGTTGCGGTCGATAATGAAGTTTTAAAGACCCTGTTCAAAACTGGGTTGACTGCCTCCACAGCCAGCACCAGCATTGAAGGTGGACAGGGATCAAATTCTGAAACCAAGGCCCTAAAATTCAACTTATACATATGAAGCTATATGTCCGAGGCATGTGTGCTGTAGATGCACATGCTTTGCATACTTCTGCCATCTAGTGTTTGAAGGAAGTGACCCAAATCGGGCCACCCGGGTCACTCGCGACCTCTTCTAAGCCTTCCAAGCAATGAAAAGTCGGTGACGCAGTAGAGAATACAAACCTAGTTATTTATTAGTAATTGCACTGCAGCGGAGTCCAGTCTGACCAGCCTCAAAGGATAGCTGCCGAGGGACTGGCCCCCGAACTCTTGGTAACACATGATATACATTGCCAACATCCCTAAAGCCTTGCCCATTCTGGAATTTTCCAGCTCAGGCATGGGTGAACAAAGGAGGTACAGAGAGATGAACTACCACCTGCAGGATGG
Organism: Calotriton arnoldi; assembly: GCA_963921515.1. Taxonomy (NCBI): domain Eukaryota; kingdom Metazoa; phylum Chordata; class Amphibia; order Caudata; family Salamandridae; genus Calotriton; species Calotriton arnoldi. The sequence continues at coordinate 603,401 of CAWUFW010000280.1, forward strand.
GTACATCTTATCACTTTCTCAAGGTTGTCTTGCTCGAGCTCAGCGCTCTCCAACGTGGGAGAAGGGATACGAGAGAGGAAAGGCATGCGATGGCAGAATAAACCATTTATTAGTACATTAGGATGCAGCCTTGAATACGATACAGAGAAATAACAGAAGCTGCCTTTTTCGCTGAGGCAGACAAGTAATGTGGCAAAGTCTTAATTCGATCACAGTACAAAATGGCGGCTTAAGACAAAATGGCTCCGCAAATGCTAACTTAACTCGCATAATGCTAAAAGGCGTCGACTAGGCGCATTTGCAGTCCAACAGACCCTCCTTTTCGCATTTGCTAACAATTTTGTCTATTCTAGCATAATGAGAAAATCATTAAGGTAAGGTAATACACATACATATTAATATTCGAAAATGCCCTCATCGATGCTCATTAGGTCATGGACTGCTTGTATCATCATAGCTGAGGGCTTAGTGTCATGCCCTGGGGCCTTAGGTAGAGGTGTTAATTTGCTAATGCAATATGTACAACAGGCAGGGAGACAATTAACACACAGGCAACAAGTGAAAATGGCACCCGCAATGGCCACTAAGAAAAGGAGTATTTTCCAACCTCATGAGGATATCAGACCCCAGAACCAACCAGAAAGGGACCAGGTACCATTCTCTTGGTGAATATCGGATGCAAGTCGGTGTAACTTTTGTATCGCGGCATAGACATTTGGGGCATGGTCCGGTATGTACACACAGCAGCTACTGCCGATGACGCGACAGGCCCCACCCTGATCAGCAAGGATGACGTCTAACACCATCCTGTTTTGAAGGGCAACAAGTCTCGTAGCCTGAAGCTCAACTGTAATGTTAGTCAGTATTCCTGCCGTGGTGTTGATAACTCCCTCCACAACCCTTGTGAGTCAGCGAATGTTAAGGCTATTGGACATGGGACCCCAGAAAGGCAGAATACCCTTCATAGCATCGGTGAACTGCTGCAAGGTAGTGTCTGTCTGATCTATATCTTCTGTGTTGATAACTCGTCTAACTCGGTATAGGCTGACTCCCCTACGCTGTAATCGATGATCTCTATGGTAAGTGGACGGGGCTATATATACCGGGAGCAGAAGGAAAGAGACATAACATACCCCAGACCACCCCCTGGGAAGCCATACGTAAGCCTGGGATCCACAAACAAAGTACACAGTATGGGACGGTAGCAAAGGTGGGCTATTGGTTGTGTTCAGGTCGTAAATATAGTTGCAAATGCTCTTTCCTACTTTCACACTCCCGAAACCTTGGACACAAAAACTTGCCGTTGTATTGACTATGGGCACTGGTTTTGCTCTGTCCTGAGTAATATTACGCGTCTGAAAAGACCTAAAATATTCAGTAACATTGAAATCGCGAAAATCCATCATTTCATTCTGTAGCCACGTAACATTCTTTTTGTCCTCAAAAACATTCATACAGGCATCTGGATGCAAAGTATCAGGGGCCCCTTGTTCTCCCGGAGTAAACCCCTGATGTACACTGATGTATTTTAGCACCGTCTCATAGTCCGCATACGTTATATTCATTGCGTCAGTATGATAATAGATATACACCATGGTAAACAGCTGAAACCAGGCCTCACAACTCCCCAAATAAGGGAAGGGTAAGGACATCAATAAATCATTTTTGTGCATCACAGAAGGGAGCAAGCCACAAACCCAGCAATTAGTAACATTAGACGTATGGTGTGCCTGATGGAGCATCTGCAAGAAAACGTTATCAACGTACGTCTGTCTGTGCCTCTCTTTATGAGGGGCCAGGTGACAAATACATGTTCAGGGGGAACAGGAGTAGTACCAATCAAAGAATGCACAGGATATTTCTCTTCCAGAAACCACATAACTCCAAATGCAGTTAGCAAAGATAATAAACAATTATGATAAAGACGATCTTGCTTTTAGTAGACCAGCCAGACCAGCCTGGGCCACTTTGCTCAAAACGTGGGGCGACTAGGGGCTGTTCTTCATCCATAATGAGTCGGCCAAATGGGTACATTATATATATATATATATATATATATATATATATATCAGACTACCAGAGGGAGGGTCATACAATGGAGCCAACGGTGATAAACAGAGAAAAGAGGCACAAATCCAGCGTCCTTCTGAGCCTCGCTGGTAGACTCCTATTGTTCATCTACGGTGGTGCTATTGAGCACTTCTCGGTGGAGCTGCGCGATCACAGCCCTTTCTTGAAGAAAAAAATCCACTTCATTCAGGATAGAGCACTCTCCCTCCTGGGAAGGCACCCTCAACTTATCCTGTCCAGTGTCTCAGACAATGCACCAATCTCCCTGTCCCTGATCTATCTCTGGTACCGCAGACAAGGTACATACACCCTATTCTCCATCCATGAAGTCCATCCCTACTAATCTGACTTTTCCTTTGGTGCACTGTCCCTCCGTCGGGGGCGCAAATTGTACCTGGCCACTCCGGGCACCGTCTCGTCACGGAAAAGGATCTTAAACTCAGAGGGGTCGGGGGACTGAGACTGGGGCTCCTGTGGGCCAGATGGAGGAGAATCCTGGGCAGCCCTTACTTCTGGGGGGACCGCCTCATGCAAAGCAGCGTCGTTCTCCTCTGTTTGCGCCCATGTCAGTCGAGCGTCAGAAAAATTGACAAAACGTGACACCTTCTCCGTCTCGTGGTCCCCTACGCCTTTGAGGACCCACTGATCATAGGGGAGAGGCAGTGGGACTCTCCGGCAATGAGATGAGTGAATCCAATTTTTCCGGCCGTCCACCTTCAATGCCGTCCGGGTGGCGAGGAGGACCTGCAGAGGTCCTTTCCAGCGTGGCTCCAAACTCCCCCTCCTCTTGTAATTTCGGATCAGGATATAGTCCCCGGGCCGAATGCTGTGGCCGGGCCCCTCGGGTATTGTCGGCAGAGCCTCGTGGATCTGTTGATAAATGGAACGCAAATTTTTAGTCAACTCACACAAATAGTCCACAAGTAGAGGGTATTCAATCTCTGAGATGCGGCGAGGCCGAGGGACGCCCCAGACATTTGCAGGACGGCCGAAACCAACCTCATATGGTGACAATCCTGTTCTAGAGTGGGCTTTCGCCCTTGTGGACAACAGAGCTAGGGGTAACGCATCTGGCCATTGCAATCCTGTGCTTTCCTTAATTTTTGCCAATTTCAATTTGAGAGTACCATTGTACTTCTCAACTAAACCCGCCGACTGGGGGTGGTTTGCTGCGTGAAACTTCTGCTTGACCTGCAAACCATCGCACACTAACTGGATAACCTTTGAATTGAAGTGACTTCCGTTGTCACTCCAAATCAAACGGGGCAAGCCGAAGCGCGGGAAGAACTCCTTAAAAAGGGCCTTCGCCATTGCTATAGCTGTGTTCTCTTTAGTGGGGTAAGCCTCAATCCATTTACTAAACGCACAGACCACTACCAACACATACTTTAAATTGTTGACTCGTTCCATTTCGATGAAATCCATCTGGAGAACCTTGAAAGGGAAGGAGGGTGGTGCAAAATTACCAGAAGGTGTAGGGATACCTTTTCCAGGGTTGTGTATCATACAGACCATGCAATACTTCACCAGGTGAGCAGCTACTTTAGGAATGTTATCGTTCTGCCATACAGGATCTAACAATTTACATATTCCCTTCGCACTAATGTGGGCGGGCCCATGCGCCATGGTGACTACAGGGAGTACATATGCGTCCGGTAACATCCATCTCTGCTTCTCTGACTTGTCCGTCCAACACCCATCATCATCTAAACGTCCTGTTCTCTCCTCCCAAATTGCTAACTCCTCAATTGTTGCCTCACTCTGGATTTCTTTAACATTCTCCAATGTATCCTCAAACATCGCATTGTCGGGTACCCATCTAGCAGGATCTGCTACAAACATTCTTTTCATTTTAGATCGGGCTGTCTCCTTAGCTGTCTGATCTGCAAACGCATTTCCCCTTCCCACATCATCAGTAACTACCTTGTGGGCACTGCACTTCACTATTGCTAACTTCTTGGGAAGTGTCAGAGCTGACAGAAGCCTGTGTATCAGTGGGCCATTCTGGATTTTTAGTCCATGCGAAGTCAAGAATCCCCTCTCCGCCCAGAGTCGCCCACAATTATGGGCCACCCCGAAGGCGTACTGGCTGTCAGTATAAATATTAACAGCCAGTCCTTCACTTAACTCGCATGCTCGTAGGAGAGCAACTAGCTATGCAGCTTGGCCGATTGATAAGGAACACGGGATGTCTCAACTAAAGTACGCACCGTAGTAATAGCATACGCTGCGGTGGTGGTGCCATCTGGTAATTTAAAACAGGAGCCATCGACATATAGTTCCCCTTGTGGGTCAGGTAAGGGAACATCAGTCAGGTCTACCCGTCCCTTCGTCTCTTTTTCGGTTCGGAAGATACAATCATGTATATCTTCATCCTCACTTTCAGAAGGGAGGGGTAGTAACTTGGCTGGGTTCAGAGTGGCACATCGTTTTATAGTGACATGCGGTGCGAAGAGGGTCAGTTCATAACCAGTCAGCGTTGCACTAGTAAGGTGCTGTCTTCGTTTTGTTCGAGTGTGTCCATGTAAGAAACTGGCTCTATATATACTACACCAAAATGAGGTATAGTGTGTATAGGGTCCAGGTGACTCCAGAGGTAGGCAGAGGTTAAAGTTAGATAGAACCTTACTCTCTAATAGTGGGAGCTTGGTCGAGCAGTAAGGCAGTATCAGAGGACAGTGATTGTACACACTCAGTCAGCAAATGAATTCACACACTCAAGAACTGAACTCTAGGCCAATTGTTTAGTATAAAAAAATATACTGTTGTTTTATTTTAGAACCAAGCAGGCTTGGCACAGGTAAGCATGAAATACTTTACAGTGATAAGATGCTATATGTTGAACAGTTTTAAAAAGCAATAGGAATTGTACTTTGTTTGATTTACAGGGGAGCAGTAGTATGCAACACTTAGCAAATGCAGTACATTGGAATGAATAGGCTTTTTAAGGTAAATGCAGGTAAAATTACTTTTGCGTTACTTTTGTAATCCAGTGCTGGACTCCTAGATTCAGCACTTGGGACATTTACTTAAAACAGGTAAGTAATTACGTTTTTGTAGTTTGTACGATTTTTAAAGAATATTTTCAGTTTTCAAAATTCGACACTTAGAAACCTTTTCGAACAGTACATTGAAATTCATTGACTTTTCCTGTAAAGTGCAGGTAAGTTACTTTTCGGATTACTTTTTCTAACACAGTGCTGGATCCTAGATTCAGCACTGGGACATTTTCTGAAAACAGTTGAGAAAATGCGTTTGTTAGATGTACGATTTTTAAAGAATATTCTTGTATTTCAAAAGTTGACAAACTTTTTCACATAGAACCACCAATTTTATCCTATGGAAGGAAATTCAATTCACAGATAAGTTACTTTTACGTTACTTTTCCTACTCAGTGCTGGATACCTAGATTCAGCAGTGGGACCTTTCCTGCAAATAGTTGAGAAAATTCGTTTAGGTTATTTGTGCGATTTTTAAGGAATATTCTTAATTTTCAAAAGTTGACACTAGGAAACTTTTTGGGAGAAAAAGTGTCAGTTATCCTATGAGGAAAAACAGGTTATCGGTTTCGAGGTAAGTATTCGGTCTTTGGAGTTAGGGTTCTGGGGTTAGACTCAGGGGTCTCCCAGGGTCAGTGATGCACTGTTGTTGCACCCTCAGCGGCACTAGGGCGGCCGGGTGCAGAGTGTTGAGGCCCAATGTTATCCTATGGAGAATAGGGGTCTCCGGTTGGTGGCTGCTGGCAAGCAGGCCACTGGGCTGTGGGAGCAAAGCTCCTAGGGTTTAGGTCAGGGCAAAGGGGAAACAAGTAGGCACAAAAGGTGCACCCTCAGCGGCACTGGGGCGGCCGGGTGCATAGTGCTGTTTCGACGTCGGACGCCCTGTTGTTTTCTATGGAGAGCCTCCGGTTTGAAGAAGCACTGCAGGCTCGGGGACGAGGACCTTCTGGGTGCGACCACCACTTCGAGGGGTAAGTTGGGATGTCTTGGGTTGGTTAGGCACCGTTGGTTGGGGCACACAAGGCCGTGGGGCGTCGGGTGCAGGGGTGCCTTTTAGGGTCAGATTTTCTTACCCGCTCTGGTCGCGGTAGAGGGGGGCCTCTGGATTGAGGCTGCAGGTGTCGTCTGGAGGCTTGAGGCAGGTCAGGAGTTGCCGGATCTCGGGTCAGGATCGCCGGGGTGACCTTCTTGTGTTGTTTTTCTACTCGAGCTCGGGCCGGGTTCGGCGGGTGCAGAGTGGGCTGGATTCGCGGTGTCCGGCCGGAGCCAGAAGCTGCAGTTTAAACACGACCGGTGTTCACGGGCGAAACAGTCTTGGAAGTGAAGGCAGGCAGGTCCTCCGGGGTTTGTGAGGTTGCTGGCTGCTGGACACACCGGGATTTCTCAGGAGCAGGTTCGAGGGGAGACAGGCCTGTAGGGCTGGGGCCAAGTCAGTGGGCGTCGTCCTCTTGTTAGCTCTGCACGGCTCTTCGTCCTTCTTTTCTTCTTGTTGGTAGGCTGGATCTGAGGAAGTAAGGTTCAGGGTGCCCCCTAAATACTAGATTTAGGGCGTTACAGGTAGGTAAAGGGCAGGGACCAATGGGTCCCTTCCCTGGGGTGGGTACACCCCCTATTCTGCCACTCTCCAGTGGGAGGGGGGCAGGAGCCTGTCCCTGGTTGGCTGGGTCCCCCCATCCTCAAGATGGCGAAGACTTGAGGTTGTGCTTCACCTCGCCTCCCCCACCTGAGGGGTGGAGTTGGCAGAGGTGGGCACACCTCCCTCCCTCACTTGTTTTTCCCACCGGTTCTCCCGCCCAAAGTGGAGGGTAGAACCAGTGGGGACCAGTTGCTGAAAGCAGCAAATGGTCTGGAGAGGCTCACAAAGGCGGCATGCCTTTGAAGCTTCTCCTTCGTGAACCCTGCCCATCCTGGGGGAGGAGACTTGGCACCTCGTCCCAGGATGTGCATTGTTTCAGGCAGCCGAGAGCAGCAGGCTCTCGACCCAGGGGTCCAGAAACATGACTGGTGGTGGCAGCTGAAGCAGCCACTCAGCCTGGACACTAGAGGTGGGTTAGGTTTCAGGGGGCATCTTCTAAGATGCCCTCTGTGTGCATTTTTCATTAAATCCCTCACTGGCATCAGTGTGGGTTTAATGTGCTGAGAAGTTTGATACCAAACTTCCCAGTTTTTAGTGTAGCCATTATGGTGCTGTGGAGTTCGTAATGACAAACTCCCAGCACCATATACTCTTAATGGCAACACTGCACTTACAATGCCCAAGAATGGACTTGGGCACTGTAGGGGCACAGGGCTCATGCCCTTGTGCCCTCACCACTGGCATAGTGCACCCAGCTGGAGGGGTGGCTGACCTAGTAGGCGTGGCACACAGGGATGTGTGCCATGTCGTCTTTTCACTTTGTTCTGCACCAAAACACGCAGCCTGCAAAGGCAGTGTGTGAGTGAAAAAGGTGCAGGGTCCCTAAGGGTGGCACAATAAGTGCTGCAGCCCTTAGGGGCCTTTCCTGGTCACAGTGCCCTGGGTATCTATGGTACCATTTACCAGGGGCCTACCTGTGGCCAGGGATACCAATTGGGTTTGTTTTGGGGAAAGAACACAGGCCCTGGGAACCTGAATGGCAGGGACCCAGGGTACACCAAGAAAAAGTGCATCAGTAGCCAGGCGAAAAGTGGGGGGGTTACTGCAACAGAAACCCACTTTCCTACAATAGTCGAGAGTACCAAGCACAGGCACAGAGCAAAGCGCAACTTTCAATTGCTCAAAAGCTTGTTGACATTCAGGCGTCCAGGGCAAGGGTTCATGCACATCTTTAGTGGTTAGCTGCAATAGCGGCTTTGTTAGTAGGGAAAAGTTAGGGATCCAGTGGCGACAATACGAGGTAATGCCAATGAAAGCACGCACATCCCTCTGAGTCTTAGGGATGGGCATTCTTACAATGGCACCAATGCGCTCAGGTGTTAGTCTCCTTCCCTCCTTCGACAGTAGGTGACCTAAGTAGGTGACCTCCTGTCGACAATAGTGGGATTTTGAAAGGGCCACTTTATGTCCGTGATGAGCCAAATGTAGCAACAATTTAACCGGTGCGTCTTTGCAACCTTCTTCAGTGTCGGAAGCTATCAGTAGTTCATCGACGTACTGTAGCAATACATTACTTGAGGGAAGCGTGAGGGAATCCAATTGGCTTTTTAAAGCTTGACTATATATGCTAGGACTTTCAGTATACCCCTGAGGAGCGCGACAGAATTGGAAACGTCTGCCGGCCAGAGTGAACCCAAAAAGGTGCCGGCTATCTGGGTGAATGGGGATGCTCAAGAAAGTGTTTTTCAAATCAATCACAGAAGAGAATTTTGCAGTGGAGGGAATCATTGTCAGAAGGGCGGTGATATTAGGGACCACCGGGAACTGAGGATCCACTATTTTATTAACCTCTCGCAAATCAATCACAAAACGATAGACATCAGGATGAGCATCAGGGGAATTCGAGGGTGCCCTCTGAAGGATGGGGAGAATAGGGCTATTACACACATTCGCTGCCGTCTCCTCAACAACCCCTGACTTAATCAAATCCTGTATAATCTGCAACAGAGCTCACTCCCCCGCCTGCAGTATTTTGTACTGGGGAATACGAGGCAACACAGCGTTGTCTTTTACCTTAATAGAGACCGGAGGTATCTGCAACAATCCTACATCTGTATCACCTGTGGCCCACAACGCGGGCGGCACATCCTTGAATTCAGCGGGGAGCGGCGCATCTTTGGAAAAACACTGTTTGGTACTAGTCACATTCGGTCCTATCGTCATATAGACACCATCCGGGGAACAAGAAATTGTAGCGTGCAACTTCTTCAACAGATCTAGTCCCATTAAATTCTCTCCACAATTTGTTGTCAGTAAAAATGGCGAATCTACGGTAAAAGGGCCAATAGTCAAAGCAAGGGGTTTGGAAATGGGGCTCACGACCGGTACGCCTGAAAAACCTACCGAAACGTTACTTTGGCCAGTCAGAGTGAACCAGTGAACGAGAGACAGAGCTATTCATTGCACCTGTATCCACCAGAAATTTGTTCTCCGAGCCATGCAAATCCGCTGTGACATAAGGACCACGCTGATCTACAGGTATCTGGACTGGTCCCTCACCCTGTCCCTAGCTGCCCTAGCTATAGGACATCCCTGTCACCTCATCCATATCATAGTCATCGTGATAATACTGCCTTCCTTGAGGGTCATCAAAATGGTTCTGGTCCGAACGACCCTGCGAAGACTCATCTGCCTGGACCCCATCACGACCACCTCCACCATGACCCTGTCCTTTAGGGCACCGTCCTCTGGGGGCCGCAACTTTCTGCAACAATTCCGGGCACTCGCTTCGCCAATGCCCCTCCTTTTTACAATACGCACATTGATTCGGCCCCACAGGCGCACTATTCCTGCTAGTGCGGGGCAACTGTTGAGCCGAACCGAAACCACGTCCTCTACCATTCCCCCTAGCTGCCTACTGCATCAACACTTTCGTCTTCAACTCCTTATTTTTCTTCTCCATCTTTTCCTTCTCCTCATTTTCCCTATGCTCATAATACTGTGCCATACTCAATATCACTGAAGGGGAGGAGGTGGTCCAAGTGCTCTCCGAAGCCTGTAACCGAATCGCGATCTCGGGAAGCAGGTTCGTAACAAACCTGTTAACAAACAGTCAAACACCCCCCTCCATCGACAAGTCCTGTCCACTGAAATCCCAAAACACACCTTCAAACCTCCTGAAAAAATCAGACACACTTTCATCTTTCTTCTGGCGACATGCTGCTAGCTTGTCCCAATCTACCCGTCTAGGTGGGATGAGGGAATGCATGTAGGTAATAATACGATCCGGCAAAGCTAGTATCTCAGCCCTAGGCTTCTCACCAGGCTTCCTCTTTATCCCATGCCCTGATCTCGTCCCAAGTGCCACCCAACTCCACAACATGGTCCTGTGTATGCACCTGTCTCCAAATATCCACCGGTACCAACAAGCCGAAAAACATCTCAATATCTGCCAACGTCATCACTGTCGACGAGGCAGCCTCTGTCAATTCTTTGTAATATGCAGTCGGATTTTTCCTAGGATTTGGCAACTGACTCTTAAGAGATAAAACCTCATTCCTTTTCCATGGAGTGTAACCCATTGTTCTTGAAAGGGGGCCTCTACTCGCTGCCTGACGACAGCGTTCTGCTGATTACGTAGCTCCAGTATCTCGGGGTGAAAAATAGGATGTACTTCCCTCATCGGAAACTGGGACCCTGTCATTGGTGTTTTCTGTTGCAACCTACCTCGATATCAGTTTGTCAACATTACTAAAAACTTCCTTAGGAGCTAAGTCAGCGGCATACACACGGTCCCGGATGTCATAAATTACCTGAGGTGCAACACCATTAAAACACTGTTCCCACAGACCTATTAATGTGGCCGACATATGCCTGAGGAGTGCTGCTGCACAAACGGCTCATAATCTTTCATTACACTTCACACATCCTCCACACTATAAATCTAACTCCGGTCCCACTGTGCGGCCTGATCAGCCACCATCTTTTTCTCCTCGTTTCCCACATCGGATCGATTCAGCACCCGCCCCATTCGCTCTCGAGCTGCTGCCCAATTACCCCCATCTGGTCCACGCACCGGCGTCCCAGTGCTCAACGATGTCAGGGAAGAGACATTTGAGTAAGACACAATAGTTGGAGGGGCAGGCACGAGCGTTAACAATGGCTGTGTTGAGGGTGTGAGTGATGGAGAGAGGGCATAAGCGGAAACTATAGGCGTAGCAGGGAGACTTGCAGTTATGGCATCCGTAGCATGTGAAGCTAGAGAAAGAACGAGAGGTGCCGTGTCCAAAGCAGCCGGGTCAGGAGCAGAAGAACCCGTGATGGAAGCAAAAAGGGCAGAAGACGGAGGCGTCGGGACAACAGGGTATATTCTCTGCGGGGCATAGGGAGGAGGAGGTCCAGAGTCTAATAGCTCCTCCACGAATGTATCGCCCTCGTCTCGGGCGACATAAGATTTGTCACATTGCATTCGAAAGTTTCTATCAGCGCACTCTATAACTTTTTCTAGTTTCTCGTTGTCATACGCTACTGCTTTCTGAGTCACTGTCTGCATTTTTCCTCTCCGGGCCTCTCTTTCTGCTTGCATGCACCTTTGCCTAGCTTCCTTTTGCCATACCTGGAGAGAATCAAACATCGACTGCCTACTACGTTTTGCAAACAACTTATCCTGCAGGAAATTCAGTTTTTGTTCATCAAAGGTACCTGTTAGTGGCCACTGGAGCTCGGCATTGTCCCTCGTATATTTGTGCTACAATGTACTAAACATAATAGGGCCAATGCCGTTCTTCTTGTACATGTCAAAGTTCGGGATACCTTCCGGAGGTGCAGGTTGTCTTTCCTCCAGTTGGGCATTAGCAGAACTACAACGGCACCCCAAACACCACATTTTGCTCAAACAAGGCATCTTAATATAAGACACGTTCACTATTCGTACCAGACAAATAATTCGCAAATATATAAATTTGCAAATATACCACGAGTTGGTCCTCAGACCACATCAAACAAAGGAAACCAAAAGTCAGTCCTCAAACTGACCTATTCAAGCCCCAGGCATTTTCAAGAGTACGCCAAATTCATTATGTTGCCTGGCAGAGTGTCCGCAGACCCTCTGTGTCTAAACGGTCCGCAGACCTAACAAGTTCAAGCAAGCCAAGAAATGGTCTCCAGACCACACCCAAGATTATTCAAGATGACGCCATATTTACCAAGAATCAAGACAAACTCACCTGGTGCACACAGGTCGAACAAAGTTATTCTCCACTGCCGACTCTTCGGACCAAACGGTCAGATCCAAGGGTTTCGCCTTTCAGGACCCCAGCCGGGATGGCCGCTAGACGAGGCACCGCCCGATCAAACAGGCGGGGCAGCTGCGAGAACTAAGCTCTGTCTTGTGGGGATCCCCGATCCACCCATCCGATCAGACGCGACCCCGTCCTCTACACCCGATTGCGGGCGAGATGGGTCAGCCCGATGGGGTCCCTGTTCTGGCGCCAACTGAAGGAAGTGACCCAAAGCGGGCCACCCGGGTCACTCGCGACCTCCTCTAAGCCTTCCAAGCAATGAAGAGTCGGTGACGCAGTAGAGAATACAAACCAAGTTTTTTATTAGTAATTGTGCTGCAGCGGAGTCCAGTCTGACCAGCCTCAAAGGATAGCTGCCGAGGGACTGGCCCCCGAACTCTTGGTAACACATGATCTACATTGCCAACACCCCTAAAGCCCTGCCCATTCTGGAATTTTCCAGCTCAGGCATGGGTGAACAAAGGAGGTCCAGAGAGATGAGCTACCACCTGCAGGATGGGTACATCTTATCACATTCTCAAGGTTGTCTTGCTCGAGCTCAGCGCTCTCCAACGTGGGAGCAGGGATGCGAGAGAGGAAACGCATGCGATGGCAGAATAAACCATTCATTAGTACATTAGGATACAGCCTTGAATACAATACTGAGAAATAACAGAAGCTGCCTTTTTTGCTGAGGTAGACAAGTAATGTGGCAGAGTCTTACTTTCGATCACAGTACAAAATGGCGGCTAAAGACAAAATGGCACCGCAAATGCTAACTTAACTCGCATAATGCTAGAAGGGGTCGACTAGACGCATTTGCAGTCCAACATGTTGGGTCCGGATGTTTGCAAGTTGTTTTTCTTCGAAGAAGTCTTTCGAGTCACGAGGTAAGGTGACTCCTCCTTTCGGTGATAGTGCGCATGGGCATCGACTCCATTGTTAGATTGTTTTTTTACGCCATCGGGTTCGAACGTGTATTGCTGCGCTCCAGTTCGAAACCGTTCTTCAGGTTCCCCTCTGTGTGCAATCCACTCTACCCTCGACTGTATTGTTTTGTACGCGTTTCCTACTTCTCCGAGTATTGCTTCGGTCAACAAATCCTTCATTTTCGATCGAAAACTTAGTGGGCCTCCTTTGGGCCTGACCGCGTCAGTCCGGTCTTCTGTCGATGGAACTGACTCCGTATAAATTCTGCCCTCGGTGCCAGGCTAAGTACCCTTAGACCGACTCACAGAAGGTGCTTGTCTCCGGAGCACAAATAAGACGACTGTGACGCTTGTAAATCGTTTCGGTCCAAAAAGACTCTTCGGGATTGACGGGCTCGACTTCGTGAAATGCATCGTCAGAATATTCAACACACTCAGGATATCTTTGGTGAAGAATCAGAGCATGAGGACGTCGAAGCGTCGGCAGCAGAAGAAGAAGAGTCCATCCCGATTCCAGAGTCAGATTAGGAACTCGAGATAGACATGAGTCTGAAGACGTGCCTCCGGGACAGGGTGCCGTGAGTACCGATGACCCCTTGCCCCTTATGCCCATACCCAAAATTCATAAGGCTTCGGCACCACCTCTGCCTTCTGGCCAAGGTCGGCACCGAGACGATGTTTCCGCAGCGAAACAGATAGTCAAGCCTGCCGGCTCGGACCGAGTCGTCCGAAATCTTCTTCAGATCCAAAACCTTCCAGTTCGAATCCCAAATCCGGTTCGGAGCCTAAATCCTCAATGCCGAAAGGAAAGCATGTTTCGGAGCCAACATCTTCTGCTCCTAATAGCAAGTCCATCCCGGCATCAAAACCTTTGGTGCCGAAATCAAAAGACAGCAGTTCTGAACCTTCTGACTCTAATTTGGACATTGTTCATCCCAAACTGGATCTCAAACAAAACAAAACTTTTATCCATCCTGATACAGGACATATTCATGCTAAATCTCCAGTTAAACTCAAGCTTCCTTCTGAGGACTCGCACTATAAGATTCCTTTAAAGAAGAAGAAAGATGTGGCTACCAGCCCTGTTTATCCTGCTCCACCATTCCCTCCATTTTCACCCTCTTCTCCACATTTAGATCCTTTACACATTTCACCCATGGGGTCTCCCCTTTCACCGCCTGAAGAGGGAGATATTGATGAGGAAGATATTCATTTGCCTGTAGACCCATGGAAGGATTACACCATTGACCCTCCATTAGACAATGACCCATACCTTTACCCTGCAAATCCCTCCCCAACTGATGATAATGTGGCTTACCAGGAACTCATTGCTAGAGCAGCAGAGTACCGTGGAGTGGAGTTACATAAAGAGTCGCTAGAAGAGGACTTTTTATTTGAGACACTTGGGGCCACACACAGGTCACGTCACACACTCCCTATTGAAGGAAGTGACCCGAAAAGGGCCACTCTGGTCACTCATGACCACCTTCTCTGCCTTCCGACAAATGAAGAGTCGGTCAGACAGTAGAGAATACTAACCAGATTATTTATTGATATTACACTGCAGCGGAGCCCAGTCTTACCAGCCTCCTGGGATGGCTGTCGAGGGACTAGACCCCGTAAGCATACAATTACATTATGTGCGTTGCGGAGTCCACAAAGGCCCGCCTACTATGGAAAAACACTAGCAGGTGTCGTAATACAACGGGGGTACAGAACATAAGTTTCGATTCCGCAGCCAGGCACAGGCTATCTACTACCCAAGGTCGTCTGGCCTATCCTTCCCACCAGACAGGTGGGAGAAAGACTCTATCTAACGGGAAAGGCATGCACTAACAAGGACACTTGCAATTACAGAAAGCAAAGCTCAGCCTTGGGAAACGAAACTTACCAAGACTGTTTTCTCGAAATAACCAAGCAGCAGTTTCGATTATAGTACAAAATGGCGTCTGGATTGCAAGATGGTTTCGCGAATGCTAAGATATACAGTCAGAAGGGCCCTTCAGTATTAACAAACCCTCCTATTAGCATGAGCTAACCATCTACAATCGGAAACCAAAGCAAAACATAAATGAATAATAAAACACATAGCTATTTTATACACATGTCATATCGTCAACAGTAGGAATGTGCTCTATAAGAAGAGAAGATGTTTCAAAGATACCCTCGTCTATGACCATCATTTCATCTATTTCTTTCTGTAACATTATTGCAGCATTGGGATCATGAATCGATATCTTCCCCTTTGGAGTCAATACAGAGATACAATATGTGCAGCACATTGGGAGACATTGAATAAGGACACAGCAAAGTATTAATATAGCAATGAGATAAATTGCTTTTTCTATTAGCCAACCCCATGTTCCAAAAAGGGACCAACTCCAATTACCCGGTTCCATGCCTTTGACATTCTCAATAATGTCCAAGATATGCTTAGTAATATTCTTTTCCATATTGGTTATTCCCACTACGCACTGATCGCCAATAACTGCACATGCACCACCATTTTTTGCTAAAATAAAATCAACTGCATATCTAGTTTGTTCAGAATAGATCCGCATACTCTCCAATTGAATGGTGATGTCACGTAATGCTGCTACTGTGGTATTGGACAATATCTGCAATTTACAGCCAAAGTATTTCCGGGCCTTTTCAGTCCTACTCATAGCCATTCCCCCCAACGTGAAGATAGCAGACAGGATATAACCAAAAGTAATACCATTACTATAACTGTTGATCTCAATATCTGTTACTCCTTCTCAAAATTCCTTTGTAATTGTTCTCTTCACCCATTTTACCTGTCTGTGGGTATATTTACAAGGGACCCCCAGGGGCAACACCATCCTAAGAGCTACATCATTGGTGCCATTATGAACATTTGAATACGTTCCATTAGTTAAAAAGAAGAACCCGGGATGGGCATAGATCGGTCTGTCATAGTTCACAGCTGAATAGCCAGAATTACCTGTAATGGTGCTAGAACCTCTCAAACCTTTCAAGGGGAATGTCTCTTTGGATATGATCACCCCTGAGCAATTAATATACAATATGGTATCAGTACTATTTATGATGGGGCAACAGGCAGGGGAATGCCAGCTTTTCGAGGAACCATCACTTCTTTATAATGCCAACCCACCAACGTAATATTTTGCTCTTCCAAATAGAAGTTATCACAATACGTGTTATTGTCACAGTCGGGGTAACCTGTTCCTGTGGGCTTACGATGATACAAGCATGGCCCTGGGTAGCCAAACCCAAACTCCCCTTTTACCTCAACAAAATTTGTCGGCTTAGAATACGTGTAATTTATCAAAGATAAAGGATAAGCAGTCCTTAGGCTAGTCACAGATTCAGTAGGATAACAAGCGACACCATTACCAAAAAATCTCTTATGAGTGTCTAAAAAAACATTATGAGAAAGCATTCTCTTCCGTCTTGGTGTGGAAAAGATATCATTGTCAGGAGTAGGCGAGTTACATGCATACTCTAACGCCCAGAGAACCCCACAAAAGATAATCATCAGCAGAATAGCAAAAAGAAGGAATATTACTCTCTGCTGTTCCATGATGATCGTGGCAAAACAACAAGACCCAATGGCTGTTCTTCATCGATCATTGGCCTGCCAAAAGGATGCATGATAGCAAAACGAAAGGATACAATTAATATAACCTCAATGAAACCAAAAAAACAATCTTCTTCCCAGCGTCCGTTTTTCTTCTCCTTTGAGTCTCGCTGGCAGGCTCCTATCGTTCATCTATGGTGGTGCTATTGAGCACATCTCGTTGGAGCTGCGCTATTGCAGCCCTTCCTGAGGAAAATCCACTTCTCTCAGGATAGGGAAGACACCCCAAACTTATCCTGTCCAGTGTCTCGGACAATGCACCAATCTCCCTATCCCTACTCTATCGTCCCTATTCTTCGTCCATGAAGTCCATCCCTACTAATCTGACTTTTCCTTTGGTGCACTGTCCCTCCGTCGAGGGCGCAAATTGTACTTAACAACTCCAGGAACAGAGGGATCAAGAAACAAAAGCTCACTTTCAGCGGGATTGACTGACTCAGACGGGCCAGCCGACTGGAGCTCTTGGCTAGCCTTAGTCTCAGGTGGCACTGCCTCATTCAAAACTGCATCGCTCTCCTCCTCACAAGGTGCCCATGTTACTCTGGCATCGGAGAAAGGAATGAAACGAGGAACCTTCTCCGTCTCGGAATCCCCAATGCCATCGAGCCTCCATTGATCATAGGGCAGAGGAAGTGGCACCCTCTTGCAGTGCGTTGAATGAAACCAATTCTTCCGACCGTCCACCTTCACCGCTGTACGGGGAGCAAGGAGGATCTGGAAGGGCCCTTTCCACCGGGGCTCCAGACTGCTTTTGCACTAAAAATGGCGAACCGACACGAAATCCCCAGGCCGGAGGTCGTGGCCTGGTCCCTCTGTAGCGGATGGCAAGGCCTCTTGAATCTGCTGATGAATAGAACGCAAATATTTAGTCAACTCACATAAATAATCGATCAACAAAGGGTGGTCTATCTCGGAAAAGTGGCGGGGTCTCGGAACGCCCCAGACATTAGCGGGCCTACCAAAAACAATCTCATAAGGGGACAACCCTATTGTAGTATGGGCTGTAACTCTTGTCGACTGCAAAGCCAATGGTAAAGCATCCGGCCACTTCAATCCTGTACTCTCCTGAATTTTGGCCATCTTTAGTTTGAGAGTACCATTGTACTTCTCAACTAAACCTGCTGACTGAGGGTGATTCACAGCATGAAACTTTTGCTTAATGTGCAAGCCATTGCACACCAACTGTATGACTTTCGAATTAAAGTGGCTGCCGTTATCACTCCAAATCAAACGGGCCAAACCAAAGCGAGGGAAGAACTCCTTTAAAAGAGCCTTCGCTGTCGCCAAAGCTGTATTCTTAGTAGGATAAGCCTCAACCCACTTACTGAATTCACAGACCAACACATACTTCAGATTATTTACCCGTTCCATCTCAATGAAGTCCATTTGAAGGACTTCAAAAGGGAAAGAAGGGGGTGCAAAATTACCGGGAGGTGCGGGAGTACCCTTTCCAGGTTTGTACATCATGCACACCATGCAATATTTTACTAAATGGGCAGCCGTCTTTGGGATATTATCATTCTGCCATATAGGGTCTAGCAACTTACAGATACCCCTAGCACTAATGTGAGCTGGTCCATGAGCCATAGTGACTACAGGAAGAACATATGCATCTGGCAGCATCCAACTCTGCTTTCCCGACTTATCTATCCAGCACCCATCATCATCTAATTGCGCTGTACTTTCCTGCCATATTGCTAATTCCTCAACCGTCACCTCGCTCTGTATTTCCTTCACGTTATCTAGTGTGTCCTCAGACATCGTAACTTCTGGCACCCGTCTAGCAGGACCTGCTACAAACATCTTTTTCATCTTAGATCGGGCCGTCTCCTTAGCTGTTTGATCTTCAAAAGCATTTCCCCTCCCCACATCATCAGTAATTGCTTTGTGAGCGCTACATTTCACTATTGCCAGTTTCTTGGGCAATGTTAAAGCCGACCAAAGCCTATTTATCAAAGGGCCATGCTGAATTTTTGAACCATGGGAATTGAGAAATCCTCTCTCGGCCATGAGCCGCCCAAAATTATGAGCGACTCCGAAGGCATACTGGCTATCGGTATAAATATTAACCACTAATCCCTGACTCAACTCGCAGGCTCAAATTAGAGCTACCAGCTCTGCAGCTTGGGCCGACTGATAGGGGACTCGTGATGTCTCAACTATCGTGTGCAGCGTTGTGATTGCATAAGCAGCAGTTGTGGTGCCATCCGGTAATTTAAAACAAGAACCATCGACATATAGTTCCCCTTGGGGGTCAGATAGGGGAACATCAGTCAAGTCTACCCGTCCCTTCGTCTCCTCTTCCGTCCGAAACATACAATCATGTATGTCTATATCCTCACTCTCCGAAGTGAGGGGTAGTAACGTGGCAGGGTTCAGAGTGGCACATCTTTTAATCGTAATGTGTGGTGCAAAAAGGGTTAGCTCATAGCCAGTCAGACGTGCACTGGTAAGGTGCTGTGTCTTTGTTCTGTTCAAAAGCGTATCCACAGCATGAGGTACCACAACTGTGATATCAGTATCCCGAGTAGCCGTGCGCGTTATAAATGTCGGATAACATAACATAACAAGAACAAGCCTTGCCGATTGTCAATTAGAGACGGCCGCAGTCGCTCTTAAACAGCTCGGGAGGGCTTTCGCGACTGGATCAAGCACAGCGGAAAAATACTCACACGGCCTCTGCTTACCTCCAAAGGCCTGTGTTAAGACGGAAAGCGCACAACCGGCTGACTCGGGTACATATAACACAAACGGCTTGTTGTAATCGGGTGTGCCAAGCACAGGAGCGAGCAAAGCGCAACCTTCAATTGCTCAAAAGCATGATGGCATTCAGGCGTCCAAGGCAAAGGTTCATGCACATCTTTAGTTGTTAGATATAACAATGGCTTTGTTAGTAAAGCAAAATTCGGCATCCACTGTCGACAATAGGAAGTAATACCAATGAAGGCTCGTACCTCCCTTTGGGTCCTTGGAACAGGCATGTTAACTACAGCATTAATACCCTCAGGAGTTAGTTTCCGACCCTCTTCGACAGTAGGTGACCTAAATAGGTGACCTCCTGTCGACAATATTGAAATTTGGAAAGGGACACTTTGTGTCCATGTTGAGCCAAATGCAGCAACAATTTTACTGTAGCTGCTTTACATCCTTCTTCAGTATCGGACGCAATCAAAAGATCGTCCACATACTGTAACAATACATTACCTGGGGGAAGGGTGAGGGAGTCCAATTGACCCTTCAAAGCCTGACTATATATGCTAGGACTCTGTGTACCCCTGAGGAACTCGCCAAAATCTAAAACTACGACCTGCCAAAGAAAACCAGACAAGGTGCCTGCTATTTGGATGAACAGGGATGCTAAAGAAGGCATTCTTCAAATCAATAACAGAAAAGAATTTAGCAGAAGAAGGAATCATAGTAAAAAGAGCAGTAATGTCAGGAACCACGGGAAACTGAGGGACCACAATTTTATTAACTTCGCGCAGATCAATCACAAAATGATAAACATCAGCAACATCATCAGAGGAACCCGGAGGTGACCTCTTGAGAACAGGAAGGATGGGCCTATTACACACATTTGCCGCTGTCTCCTCTACAACTCCTGACTGAATCAAATCTTGTATTATGCGCAACAACACCTGTTCTCCTGCATGCGTAATTTTATACTGAGGGATACAAGGTAATATTGCATTTTCTTTAACCTGAATAGAAATTGGAGGTATCTGCAAAAGTCCTACAACCGTGTCACTTGTGGCCCACAACGTGGATGGGACATCCTTAAACTCAACTGGAAGGGGGGCATCTTTAGACAAACATTGCGTAGTACTAACCACACTCAGACCCATTGTCATATGGACACCATCCGGGGAACAGTAAATAGTAGCATGTAACTTCTTCAACAGATCTATTCCCAACAGGTTCTCTCCACAATTTGATGTTAGTAAAAACGGCGAATCAACGGTGAAGGGGCCTATAGTCAAAGCAAGGGGTTTGGAGATGGGGCTTACTACCGGCATACCAGAAAAAACAACCAAAACATTGTTAAGGCCAGACAGGGCTGCCCCAGGGACCAGTGACCTCGAAACAGAACTATTCATTGCTCCTGTATCCACCAAAAATGTATTTTCCGTGCCCTGCAAATCCGCACTAATATAAGATCCATGCTGATCTACAGGTATCGGATCTGGTCCCTTACCCTGTCCCTGGCTGTCCTAGCTGTAAGACATCCCGGTCACCTCTTCCAAATCATAATGATCATGATAATACTGTCGTCCCCGAACGTCGTCAAAGTAATTCTGATCGGAACGGCCCAGTGATGTCCCAGTAGCCTGATCTCCACGCTGACTGCATGCTCCCCGGCCTCGCCCTCTCTCCCCCCGTCCTCTAAGAGCTGCAACCTTTTGCAGCAAACGGGACACTCGCTGTGCCAGTGCCCTTCCTCCTTGCAATACGCACATTGATTTGGGCCCACAGGCACAGTATTTCGGCTCGTACGAGGAAACTGCCTGGCCGGTCCAATACCTCGACCCCGTCCCTGCCCCCTGGATGCCTGCTGCATCAATACCTTCGTCTTCAGCTCCTTCGTCTTCTTTTCTACTTTCTCTTTCACCTCGTTCTCTCTATGCTCATAATACTGAGCCATACTCAATATCACCGAAGGGGTAGCGGTAGTCCACGTACTCTTAGCAGCCTGCAAACGGGTTGCAATCTCTGGGAGCAAATTTGTGACAAACCGGTTAACAAACAATCGGATACCCCCTTCAAAAGACAAATCCTGGCCACTAAAATCCAAGAACACACCTTGGAACCGGGTAAAGAAATCGGACACACTTTCATCTTTCTTCTGACGACATGCGGCCAGCTTATCCCAGTCCACCTTCCGAGGTGGAATAAGAGAGTGCATATAGGTAATAATGCGGTCTGGCAAAGCCAAGATCTCAGCCTTGGGCTTTTCACCAGGCTTCCTCTCCTTATCCCACGTCCTAATCTCGTCCCAAGTACCACCCAATTCTAGAGCATGGTCCTGAGTATGCACCTGTCGTCAGATATCCACTGGCACCAATAAGCCAAAAAACATTTCAATATCTGCCAACGTCATCACCGTCGATGCAGCAGCCTCTGTCAATTCTTTATAGTAAGCAGTAGGATTTTTTCTAGGGTCAGGTAACTGAGCCTTGATTGCGAGGACTTCACTCCTCTTCCATGGAGTATAAACCCATTGTTCTTAAAAACGAGCCTCTACTCGTTGCCTAGTTACCTGATCATGCTGATCACGTAGCTCCGGTATCTCCGGGTGGAAAATGGAGTGAACTTCCCTCATCGGGAACTGAGATATCGTCGTCGGAGATTTCTGGTGCAATCTACCTCGATATCCAATCAATGTGGTAACACTAGCAAAAACCTCATTGGGAGCCATGCCCATGGCATACACTTGGTCCCTAATATCATAAACAGCCTGAGGTGCAACACCTTTAAAACACTGTTCCCATAGTCCAATCAAAGTAGCCGACATGTGTTTAAGGGCATGCTGCTGGACAAACGGCTCATAGTCCTTTAACACACTCCATACATCTTCAACACCATAAATAGGATTACGGGCCCACTGGGCAGCCTGATTGGCCATCATAGTTTTCTCCATATCTCCCACATCAGATCGAATCAACACCCGTCCCAATCGCTCCTTTGCAACTGCCCCATCCCCGTCGTCCTGGCCACGCACCGGTGTCTCTGCACCTAACAAGGGGGCAGAAGAGAGCAGAGGGGACAACACAGTAATCGAAGGGGGGCATCAAGGTCAACATCGGCTGAGTAGTAAGTGTCTGTGAAGGAGAAAGTGACGCCGTAACAACAGGAGTGGCAGGAAGACTAGCAGTCACGGTGACTGTGGGGGACGGACCAAAGAAGAAGCTGGTGCCGGAACGAAAGCACTGTGATCAATACCAGAAACAGCAGGAACAGGGGGGGGCAGAGGCAGATGGCAAGGGCTGTGGGACGACAGGATATATTCTATGCGGGGCATAAGGGGGAGGCGGTCTGTCTTCCAATAATTCTTCCACAAAAGTGTCTGCCTCCTCCCTAGCAACATAGGACTTATCACATTGCAATCGAAACCTCCTATCGGCACATTCTATACCCTTCTCCACTTTCTCTTTATCATGCGCCACCGCTTTCTGAGTCAGTGTCTGCATTCTCTCCCTCCGTGCCTCCCTTTCCGCCCTCAGCCGTCTCTGTTTAGCTTCCTTTCGCCATACCTGAAGATAATCAAACATCGACTGCCTGCTACGTTTAGCAAACAATTATTCCTCCAGATAATTCAATTTCTGCTCATCAAAGGTGCCTGTTGACGGCCACTGCAATTCAGCATTGTCCCTCGTATATTTGTGCCATAATGTACTAAATATAATAGGGCCAAGACCATATTTGACATACATATCATAATTCGGAGTACCCTCCGCAGGTGCAGGCTGTCTTTCCTCCAATCGAGCATCAGCAGAACAACAACGACACCTCACACAACACAACTTACTCCAACAAGGCATTCTGCTCACACAAGAAAACACATTCACCACACAATTACTCTAAAATGCACTCGTGCTTTTACCAAAAGTCGCTTCCGCAGATCGCATCAATTACAGATTAACAAAATGGTACCATATTAAAAGATATTCAAGATCAAATGCAAGCGCTTGTCTAAAACTGATTCCTAGACCAACCAAAATACCCATCAAGCAAACGTCATGACGACAAAGAACCAAACAAGCTCACCTGGTGCACACAGGTGAAACGAATTTATTCTCCACTGCCGACTCTTCGGACCAAACGGTCAGATCCAAGGGTTTCGCCATTCAGGACACCAGTCGGGATGACCACTGGGCAGGGCACTGCCCGATCAGACAGGCGGGGCAGCTGCGAGTACAAAACTCTATTGTGCAGGGGTCCCCCGATCCGCCTATCCGACCCAACGCGGCACCGTCCTCCTCACCCGTCCGCGGGCGAAGATATGGTCACCCGATGGAGTCCCTGTTCGGGCGCCAACTGAAGGAAGTGACCTGAAAAGGATCACTCACAACCACCTTCTCTGCCTTCCTACAAATGAAGAGTCGGTCAGACAGTAGAGAATACAAACCAGATTATTTATTGATATTACACTGCAGCGGAGCCCAGTCTGACCAGCCTCCTGGGATGGCTGTCGAGGGACTGGACCCCGTAAGCATTCAATTACATTATGTATGTTGCGGAGTCCACAAAGGCCCGCCTACTATGGAAAAACACTAGCAGGTGTCGTAATACAATGGTGGTACAGAACATAAGTTTCAATTCCGCAGCCGGGCACAGGCTATCTACTACCCAAGGTCGTCTGGCCTATCCACCCCACCAGACAAGTGGGAGAAGAACTCTATCTAACGGGAAAGGCATACACTAACGAGGACACTAGCAATTGCAGGAAGCAAAGCTCAACCTTGGGAAACGAAACTTACCAAGGACCGTTTTCTCGAAAATAACCAAGCAGCAGTTTTGATTATAGCACAAAATGGCGTCTGGATTGCAAGATGGTTTTGCGAATGCTAAGATATACAGACAGGAGGGCCCTTCAGTATTAACACTATGCTGAAGGGCATGGTGAGGCATGCGAATGATATTTCCAAAGACCCAAGCGAGCACGCATTCTGACTCCCAGAGTCGATAAAAAATACAAACCTTCGCCATCTGATCCTATCTTTATGAAAGGTCAGCTGCCTCCTGACTCCCTTGTAGTATCCAACGCTCGGAAAAGAGCTAATTCATAAACTTCTGGTGATGCTCCTCCCCCAAATAAAGAATCTAGGCTCATAGATGCTTCAGGCAAACGTGTAGCAGCTCAAGCTGCTAATCACTGGCGCATCACAAATACACAAGGCCTGCTAGCTAGGTATGGTAGAGCACACTGGGATGAAATGGAGCAATTGCTCCAATATCTCCCAGAAGAACACAAAAACAAGGCAAAAGAGTTAGTTCAAGAGGGCAAACTAATTTCTAGCTCTTCTATTAGATGTGCCCTAGATGCTGCTGACACCAGCATTCTCCTCAGAAGGCATGCTTGGCTTAGGATTTCAGGTTTTAAACCTGCAGTACAGCAATCCATTTTAAACACCCCTTTTGACAAGGAACACCTGTTTGGTCCTGTAGTTGACCAATCCCTAGAAAAAAGATACCAAAGTGCCAAAATCCATGGGAGCGCTCCAGTCCCCATCAAGTAGAGGCTCCTTTCGTCGCTCTTTTTACAGAGGAGGGTCCAAAGCCACATCCTCAGACCCAAATGCTTCCACTTACAATAGCAATATCTAATCCTCTCCCTCTAGAGGTTTTTATAGAGGAAATAATTCCAAAGGTAGGGGTAGAGGTGCCTCAACACGCAACACCCCTTCCCCTAGAATACAGTGACTTGCCTACACTTTCCCCGATCACTTAACACCTGTCAGGGGAAGACTTCAACAGTTTCTCCCCATTTGGCAATCCATAACAACCGACAAATGGGTGATTGACATTATCCGTCATGGTTATTGCCTGGAGCTTACCACCAATCCTCCAAACATTCCCCCTCACACTTACAAACTGTCGTCAGACCACTTACAGTTGCTCATTCAAGAGGTGCAATCCCTCTTACAGAAAGGAGCTATAGAACCAGTTCTGTTACACTACCAAGGTTCAGGGATTTATTCTCTATATTTCCTAATTCCCCTAAAAGGACGGCTCCTTAAGACCCATTCTGGATCTCACAGTGTTATGTTGTTATGTTATGTTATTAAGACTTGTAAAGCGCACAAATACCCGGAGGTGTCTTGGCGCTGCGGACAAAATAAGCCACTGATGAGTCACTAGTTACAGAAGAGCCAGGTGTTAAACCATTACATACTCTCAGAACATTTTCATATGGTAACACTTCAACAGGTGCTTCCGCTTCTACAGCAAGACGATTTTATGTCCACACTGGACTTAAAAGACGCATACTTTCACATTCCCATACATCCAGCTCATCGCAAATTCCTCCGATTTGTGATAGCAGGCAAACACTATCAGTTCAAAGTACTTCCATTCTGAGTAACTACTGCCCCAAGAGTGTTCACCAAATGTCTAGCAGTAGTGGCAGCTCATCTCAGAAGACAACAGATCCACGTCTTCCCGTACCTAGACGACTGGCTTATCAAAGCCAGCACACACCAAAAGTGTCTACAACACACTCTGGTCACGTTAGACTTACTCCACCGGTTGGGCTTCACGGTAACCGCATCAAAGTCTCACTTGCAGCCTTCACAGAGACAATCTTATCTGGGAGCCACTCTCGACACTCAAAAAGCTCTAGCCTCTCGCAATACAGACAGATTTCACAATATTCAAGCTCTGTTACTTCAGTTTCAGGCCAACCAAGAATTACCAGCCAGAACCGTCATGCAATTGCTAGAGATGATGGCGTCATGCATAGCAATAGTGCCTCATGTAAGACTACACATGCGTCCCCTACAAGAATGCTTAGCACGTCAGTAGAATCAATCACAGGGTCAATTGACAGGTCTAGTGTTGGTAGACCGCCGCACCCATCGCTCTCTCCAGTGGTGGAATCCACAAAATGTATCAACAGGGCGGCCCTTCATCGACCCTATTCCACAGATTGTGCTAACAGCAGACGCATCTCTATCAGGTTGGGGTGCCCATCTCCAAGATTACACAATCCGGGGTCTCTGGGACACCAAGCACAAACATCTACACATCAACTATCTAGAGCTTCTCGCAGTGTTTCTAGCACTTAAAGCTTTTCAGTCTCGCCTCATAAGCAAAGTTGTCTTAGTCCGCGCGGACAACATGATAGCTATGTACTTATCATTTTAAGACCTTATGCTTTGCTCACAAAATTCTCACCCTACAAGCGCCTCCTATTCTTTCCGATCTGCTAGTGCCATATTCACTGCGACGAATGCTGCTCTCAGCGGATCTGCACCTAGCATGCATCCCCTGAGTCAAAAGAGCAAGAGCCAGGGGTCGCTCTTTTAAGGCGTTGGCGTCAGCACTCTGGAACTCTCTACCTGTGTCCATCAGAAGTATCCAGAACCATCTGGCCTACAGAAAGGCCATAAAAACCTGGCTTTACCCAAACGAATTCACTCCTCCTATGCTTTCCATCCTGCAATGGTATATCTGGATTTTAGCGCTGGGACGCACCGTTGCTGGGGCAGCCATGCGCTGTATAAATCATCTAACATAAAATAACATAACATACTATATACAAAAACAGGGGGGGGGGACACACTCTCCAACTGTCACGCCTCTCTCAGACCATTTGGAGTTGGGCAATCCATCACAGAATTCATCTCCTGTCAAAACACCTTCCAGGAGTGAACAATCAGATTACCGACCTCCTCAGCAGGAGGAGACAGCAAATACACAAGTGGGAACTTCATCCTCAAGTTGTTTTTCCATATTTTCGAGAATGGGGATTCCCACAAATAGATCTGGTCACCACAGTGGACAACGCAAAATCCCCAAACTTCGCCTCCAGGTTCCCACACCCTCTCTGCAAAGGCAATGCCCTATGGATGAATTGGTCAGGGATATATTTGCCTACGCTTTTCCGCCTCTCCCACTCCTTCCGTTTCTGGTTCGGAAGCCCCAGCAAACTTCACTCACACTGATTCTAGTAGCCCCCACATGGGCTTATCAAACCTTGGTTCACCACACTGTTAAAACTATCAGTGGTTCCACATCAAAAGCTGCATCTCAAATCCAGCCTTCTCGCACAGAGCCATGGAGAAATCAGGCACCCAAATCCAAAGGAGCTCAATTTAGCGATTTGGCTCCTGAAATGATAGAGTTTGGATATTTAAATCTGCCACCAAACTGTATGCATATCTTACAAGAAGCAAGAAAGCCGACCACTAGAGCTTGTTATGCAGCAAAATGAAAACGTTTTGTTATCTATTGTGATAACAACAAAATTAATCCATTAGATGCTTCCGTTCAAAACATTATTTGTTACCTTCTGCATCTACAGCGTTCTAGTCTAGCTTATACATCTATTAGATTGCACCTTGCAGTAGTCGCTGCATATTTGCAAAACAGACAGCATTTATCCTTGTTCAAAGTTCCTGTGATTAAAGCCTTTATGGAAGGCTTAAAAAGAGTTATTCCACCCAGAATACCTCCGGCACCAATGTGGAATCTTAACATTGTACTTACAAGACTCATGGGTCCACCCTTTAAGACTTTACTCAAATGTCCTTTGCAGTTCCTTTCATGGAAGGTTGCCTTCCTCATTGCAATCACTTCATTAAGGAGAGTTGGTGAGCTACAGGCATTAACTTTAGAAGAACCCTTCTTTCAGCTTCATAAGGATAGGGTAGTTCTTCGCACCAATCCTAAATTTCTCCCTAAAGTAATTTCTGCTTTTCACATTAACCAATCCGTTGAGTTACCTGTGTTCTTCCCTCAACCAGATTCAGTAGCAGAAAGAGCTCTTCACACACTTGATGTCAGAAGAGCGTTATTGTATTATATTGATCGGACAAAACATTTTCGTAAAACAAGACAACTTTTTGTTGCATTTGCTCCACCTCACAAAGGCAATCCTATCTCTAAATCAAGCATTTCCAGATGGATTGTTAAAAGCATTCAAACCTGCTATGCTAAAGCTAAAAGAACTTTATCTATATCCCCTAGAGCGCATTCCACTCGCAAAATAGGGGCATCTATGGCCTTTTCATTCCTATTGCTGATATTTGTAAAGCAGCAACATGGTCCACACCACACACATTTACTAAACACTATTGTGTGGATGTGTTGGCACGCCAATAAGCCAATGTAGGACAAGCAGTGCTAAAGACACTTTTCCAGACAACTGCAACATCTACTGGTTAGCCACTGCTTTGGGAGAACACTGCTATATAGTCTATGCAAAGCATGTGTATCTACAGCACACATGCCTCGAACGGATTATGTTACTTACCCAGTAAGCATCTGTTCTTGGCATGTAGAGCTGTAGATTCACATGCGCCCTCCCACCTCCCCGGACACCTGTAGTTGTTGCAGTTCTCTTTATTTACATTACATATGCATGGACATCTCTTTACCACACTCACTCCATTCTCACACTCTTGCGGGAAAACAATCTTTGGAGTCGATGCCCATGCGCACTATCAATCAATCAATTCAAACTTTATTTGGTTTCGTGTAATGAAACCATAAAAGCACAGGATAAAAAAATATGATGCATACAATCCACACGGGGACATACCCAGTTTAAACATAATATATGCAAATTAAAAAAAAATTGTATTTAACAAGGTTCTACAAACACACGGATGGACAAATCATTCTAGATGATACAATAGGACCATGTGCAAGATCAAATTGTTAGTTCTACAGGTAAGTGGAGCAAAATAAAGTGCATAATGTCAGTGGTAATATCGGGGAGCAGGCTAGTTAACCACAGCTCGCCCTAAGCCTGATCGCAGATTTAAAAAAGTTAAGCACATAAAAGACAGTATTACCAGTCAACATTTGTAAAAAGATAAAAGCAGGCCGTACCTGCCTAAAATTGGCCTTTTTCAGAATGGGAATTAAAAAAGATTTTCTGGGAGTATCATAAAATGAGCAAAACATCATAAAATGAACCATGTCCTGTGGAGATTTTTCATCGCAGCCACAGGCTGACAAGATTTGTCCTCTATTCTGACCCCTTGGGTGGGCAAGGAGGAGGTGAAAAAGGTCAAACCGGAACCTAGTCAGAAGAAAACTGTAATCTGAGTTTGTGAACCCTAGTAGGTACAGTTCCACCATTGGGGTGGTCTTTAACATGATGAAGCGACGTACACTGGGCTTCAGTAACTCCTTCTCTTCCCTTACCATGGACTGGTGCTCAAAGAAGGCCATCTTAATAAGAGATCTGTCTTATTCGTTGCATCGGGATTGGAAAAGAGATCTCCTCTTCCCACGCTCATAAGGCTCTTTTCAACATAACTGAGCCACGGTACCCTAGATGCATGATCGAGAGCCAGACAATCTTTTAGGATCGCTTTATTTAAAGAGGTCCCCTTCTCAACCCAGATTTTTAGCCTGAGAGACACAGGGTGAAATGCTATCAAATCGGAGACACAGGACATGCCTAGCTCCTCATGAGCAGTGAAAGAGAGAGTGCCCTGAGAACAGATAAAAGCCGTCTCAGGAAATTGTTTTCCGCAATTTGAAGATCATCTATAGAGGAGTACCCCCAAATTTCACTACCAGAGAGGGCCTTTGAGATGCGAATTGACCATGTAAAGCTTTAAGAGTGCCCCCACCGGTCTTTTCCCCAATCTAGAGGCAAAATTGAAAATGGCTGCAGACTCTTGATTGATGTCATTTTTTCTTACGGGTGAGTTGGGGCCTCCAATTCATTTTGTCAACTAATAATACCCCCAGATAAGAGAACACATTCGACTTTGGAATCGGGATACGACCAACCCTAAAAGTATATTGCCTACTGGGCTGGGCCCCTACTTGCATGACGTATGCGCACTATCACCAAAAGGAGGAGTCACCTTACCTCGTGACTCGAAAGACTTCTTCAAAGAAAAACAACTTGCAAACATCCGGACCCAACACTAGATGGCAGGAGTATGCAAAGCATATGAATCTACAGCTCTACATGCCAAGAACAGATGCTTACTGGGTAAGTAAATAATCCGTCCTAAGATTTCTCTCATCAAAAGAGCATACACAAATCTTCTCCTTTCCTCCCATTACCTCTAATCTACATTGTAAAGTGTCAGACTGCTGTAAAACAATTTGCCTGGAACTTGTCAATCATCCCATCCTACCTGGTTCTTCTCAGAAACTGCTGATAATATTCCTCAAAACTACGAGTGACTTATCTCCTAATCATTTTTATAAGTGATCAGCAGATATGTGCTCACTTTCAGTCTTCAATACACAAGCCTAAACATTATTCTCACTCCTATACCTTTATACAGAGCCTCAACAGATTGGACCGCATCATTGGTACCCACTCTCAGCTACTCTCCATCTCCATTGTCCTACACTTTCAGAACTGCCCTTAAGACTCACGTTAATTTAGAAAGCAGCTGTAACTAATCTCCTACTACTCCCTCCTTATGTAAATATGTTCTTATATAAATGTGGTGCCTGTGTATTGTATCTCTGTCATCACATAACTGTACCAAATACACATTTTCCTACATATTTATCACCTAAAATGCAAATTACCTTTATTACTTTGTTGCTCTTGCTGTGTCAATGCTGCTGTTACTCACAATAGTAATTGTTTTATACATACGCAGTTTATAGGCAGACCAAAGCCTATAAATAAAAAATACACTACACTGCATGTTTTTGTTTAATGATGATCCCACACGTCCTGACATTTCATTCTCTGTTACCAAAGCTTTTTATTCCCCAAAAGTAGATATTTTATAGACTCGTATGCTCGAATCACACCTTACAATGAGGCTGAGAAAAACTGCTTTTTAAAAGAGCAATGAACAGTGTTAATGTGGCACTGAGCAAAAACCATTTTTTGTAGCACTCTATTCATTTGAAATTGTCCAAACTTCAGCCAATGAGGGGAACGTGCTGAGCTCCCCACAGAGGCTAACATAGGTCAGATTTCTACTGCACGTCATATGGGAGGTATTCCCCAGATAGACCTCTGCTCTTTTTATCTCAGAAGTAGTATATTCTTCAGGATTTCTCTTTGGTTCTTCTTGGATTTAGGACCATTCTCGGCTTCAGTTAAAGTTGTGTTTTTTGCAGTGGCCATAGGGAACAATTTCTGCCTCGATGGCAGAAAATACTTATCAAGTTGAAAATACTTTTCAAGTTCTGTGCCACCTGTGGCAAATGGAAAATGTTGATATCCAACAGAAAACAGTGGCTGTATCCCAAATATTAGGTTGCACATTGTGACATTTGCAAATCCTTTCCTTCTAAAATCTTGCAACATAGAGAATGGAGGCTGTTGTTGATTTTTATGGGGATGCCCACCTCTCCGGTGGATGATTCTGTGTCCTGCAATGCCCCCATTCTCACTTCCATGAAGAAGGTGCTGTAAAGAAGACATCTGGATGTTCAAGAGCTGGAGATTTCAGTATACCAGTTCAAATGAAAATAAAATCTCTTAAGTCTGCACACCTGCTAAAAAATAACTAGAAACAATCTTTGGAACACTCTTAGCACAACAGGACAAAGACATCTCTTCAGACACTGTCACTTTTTCTGCCTAAACTGTCATTGACGACAGGACTCCTTTTGGCTGCCAAAAAATTAAAGCCATTAGCATTTGTGACATCTGTTGTGTTGACCATGCTGACATCTGCTGTGTCTTTGTCTGCTGCATTGCCAGTACCTTTGGCTGCGGGTCTAACTTCAGCTGCAACCGATGGCACTGTCCGTGGTCTCTCCTTGTGTAGTCCCACAACCAGTGATAGGCCCTGCACTGACAATTACATCTGGGTAGCTGACTGCTTCTTCAGTGCCTTTGGTCATCTTCTGAGCAATCATCCTATCATCAGAGCACCCTGTGTACATCTCATTGGCTTTTCCATCAACCATGTACCTTCTCGCTTCTTTCTTCTTTATTGGGGCTGCAGTCACTTTCATTGCTATTAACGAATATAGAAAAAACTGTTCTGATATTACCATATCAGAATCACTGGTGATACTTTTTACCTTTCCTTATCAGATCCATCACAACAGAAGGTATCAGAACAACTTCCTGTACATAATTTAGACAGAACAGCTATCTTGATCAAGCTTCAGAGAGAGATTACAATCCTGCCTAACTGAATGCACAGTATAACCGGACTGCTACCCAATGTGAAGAGGAAGACAGGCCTCCAGATGACGATCGCACCCAAACCTCTGTGTAATGTACAGCCTATGGGAGCCTCTAGACTACATAGAGGATTACCCGCAGGAGTACCATTACCGAATATATGACTGTTCTAGACACTGCTACACTGAAAAACACCATAGGAATATAGACCTTTCTCTGGCCATAGACGTTGTCTTAGGTAGCCTCCTGTGCTATAGGTCACTGTAGATTTCTTGCAGTCATTTGAACAAATGATAGTTAACGTTCATTCAAGATTTATGCCACAGCCAATAACATACTACATGGTTCTTTCATTGCTACAACTCTGCTGCCCTCACCTGTATGCTACCACCTCAGGACATTCTATCTAGACTTTGGAAAGGGAGCATCAGAGAATACTGATTTTGCCCTTCAGCTTTTATTTGAGAATGTGTGTGGTGTTGCGAATGCACACATGAATTGAAGAATTTGTGTGTTATATTAGATACCCAAGGGAAGCCTTTATATTCTACTGTTTAGTAGTGCCCTGTTCCCTTGGTTGGTGGGGCCACCTCTCTTGTTTATTCATCACGAGGGAGCATCAGAGTGCCAGTACATAAACAAGCATCTTTTTTTATTTTTTTTATTGAACATTTTGTTAAACAAAAAGAGAATATAACCCATACAGAGCATATTGGTACAGACATATTATAATTTCAACTCAAAATGTATGATCTCATGCTCTCAAAAGGAAGAAACAAGTATCTTTAAAGCCAATAGGTCTCGCCTATGCAAGAGTTATTGACTTTGCCAATATATTTTACCCATGTTTTACACCAGCTATCTGCTGTTTAGCATGGCTAAAAGTTAGTGGGGTAAAGGAGAGTGGCGTGGAGTATTGTAAAGTGTAGTAGAGTGGAGTGTTATGAAGTGGCGTAGAGTTGAGTGTTGTGGAGGGAGTAGAGTGAAGTGGAGTACAGTTGAGTGGCAGAGTGGAGTAGAATGGAGTGACAGAGTGTTGTGGAGTGAGGCAGAGTGGAGTGGCGAAGAGGGTGTTGCATAAAGTGGAGTAGAGTGTTGGAGAGTAGCCAAGAGTGGAGTAGATTGTCGTAGAGTGGAGTGGCATAGAGTAGAGTAGTGTAGGAGAGTGGAATAGAATAAAATGGAGTATAATGTTGTAAGGTCGAGTGGTGTGGAGTGGCATGGAGTGGCGCAGTGTGGAGAATGTGTCATAGAACAGTGTGGAGTAAAGTGGCTTGGACTAACATAGAGGGAGTTGCGTAGAATGGAGTAGTGTTGAGTGCCATAGACTGGAGTAGACTGTTGTAGAGTGGAGTGGCAAAGAAGTGGAGTAGAGTTTGATTTGAGTCAAGCGTCAGAGTGGAGTATCGTAAAGTGGAGTACAGTGGCCTAGAGTGAAGTGGCGTAAAGTAAGGTGGTGCAGAGTAGATTGGCGTAGAGTGCATTGAATTTGAGTAATGTGGCATAGAGTGCAGTGACATAGAGTAGAGTGGCTTAGAGTAGATTGTATCAGAGGAGAGTGAAGTGATGTAGAGTGGAGTAGTTCAGGGTATAGTGAAGTGGTACAGGGTAGAGCGCAGAGTAGAGTGGCTTATAGTGCAGCGATGTAGAGTAGAGAGATGTAAAGTGCAATGGTTCAGAATAAATTATAGTGGTGTGAATTAATGCAGTGTGGTTTGCGTAGAGTGCATTTGCATGGAGTGGCGTAGAGTTGAGTGGTGCAGAGTAGAGTGCAGTGGCGTAGAGTGGATTGGTGCAGAGCGAAGTGGCATAGAGTAGAGTACTGCAGATTAGAATAGAGTGGCGTAGAGTGCAGTGATGTAGAGTGCATGGGTGTAGGGTGGCATAGCATGTAGTGACGGAGAGTGCAATCTTGCAGAGTAGAGTAGGGCAGAGTGCAGTGGCGCAGAGCAGTGGCGTAGAGTACAGTGATTTGGAGTTAGAATAGATTGGCATAGAGTGTACTGACAGAGCACAATGGTGTAGAGTGGCTTAGCTTGCAGTAGCGTAGAGTGCAGTGGTGTAGAGTGTTGCATACTATAGTAGCTTAGAGTAAAGTAGTGCAGAGTAGTTGACTTAGAATGCAGTGGCATAGAGTGCAGTAAACTGGAGTTTAGTGCGTTGGCGTTGAGTGCAATGGTTTAGAGTAGAGTGACGTAGAGGGCAGTGGCATCGAAAAGAGTGGTGTAAAG
The DNA here is from genome assembly GCA_963921515.1 of Calotriton arnoldi. Classification (NCBI taxonomy): domain Eukaryota; kingdom Metazoa; phylum Chordata; class Amphibia; order Caudata; family Salamandridae; genus Calotriton; species Calotriton arnoldi. Next base: position 637,906 of record CAWUFW010000280.1, read on the forward strand.
TAGAGTGGTGCAGCATAGAGTGCAGTGGCATAGAGTTCGGTGGCAGATAATGCAGTGTTGCAGAGTAGACTGTCGTACAGTGCAGTGGTGTATAGTAGAGTGCATTGGCTTGGAATACAGTAGCGTAGAGTGGTACAGAGTAGAGTGGCGTAGAGTACAGTGGTGCAGAGTAGAATAGAGTGTAGTGACTTAGAGTACAATGGTGTAGAGTGCAGTGGCATAAAGTGTGCAGAGCAGAGTTTAGTGGCGTAGAGTGCATTGATTTTGAGTAAAGTGGTGTAGAGCGCATTTGTGTAAAGGGCATTGGTGCAGAGTGCAGTGATACAGAGTAGAGTGGAGTGGAGCTGAGTGTAGTGGCGCTTAATGCAATGGCCCCGAGTGCAGTGAAGTAGAGTAGATTGTTTCTGAGTAGAGTGGAGTGGTGCATGGTAGAGTACAGTGGAGTAGAGTGCTGAGTAGATAAGAGTGGCATAGAGTGGATTGACATAGAGTGCCCTGGCGTAGAGTGGAGTGGTACAGAGTAGAGTGCAGTGGCATAGAGTGCAGTGTTGCAGAGTATAGTGGCATAGAGAGGAGTGGTATAAAGTGCAGTGGTGCATAGTAGAGTAGTGTGGGGTAGAGTGCATTGGCTTAGAGTAGAGTGGTGTAGAGTGGAATGGTGCAGAGTAGAGTGCAATGACTCAGTGTGGAGTGGCGTAGTGTGGAGTGGTGCAGAGTGGAGTGGAGTAAAGTGGAATATGCATGGTGTGGTAGCGCACTGCCATTACAGGCAACACATCATCAGTTGAAATGACCATTACATTTGCACAGGCATACAGTTTTACTGATAAATGTATACAGTGCACAAACGATAATGTGCGGAAATGTCATCAGCTAGTGTATTAGTGTACTGATTTCTTTTGATCATATTAAAATATTTGTTTCAACCACACTTCAAAATTACCCAAAAATGTGCTTCACATGTGTATTTCTACTTCTGATATATTTGCACAGTTAATTTACAGGCATTTAAATGTTGCTGTTTGCTAGAATCGTACAGCAACCCCCCCCCCGGAACCCACAGAACAAGATTTAAAGGCCTGTTAAAAAAAATCTGTGTTGGTGGAAGAATATAGTAAATAGGATTTGGTCAAGAGGAGGGACAAACTCAAGCTGGACAGCCTAAAACAAATGGAGCCAGCAAAAAGAAGGAAAAGCAAGCAAATTAGAGCTACAAACCACAAAGCCAGTGGTACGCAGTGGGTGGAATACATTCCCAGCAAAGCTTTCTGAATGTCCCCAAGATGTCATTAGCAAACCAGACAGCTGCTCTGTCTGGTAGGCTTCGATCTAAAAAGGGCCCAGGGAGCTACCAAGCAGTTATCTGGTGATATCCCTCCTGGATAGCTCAAGCAAAATATATGCAAAATATGTTTTAAAACACTTGAAAGAATGGGTGGAAAGCTCAAAGGTTGTACCAAAAACTCAGTTGGGATTCCGAAAGGGTTATTCAACTATCAACGGTTGTTTCCATTTGAAACTGTTAGCCAGGAAATTTCTATAAGAATAAGACAATAGCTTTACATGACCTACATTGACTTGCCACAGCATTTGATACTATTAATAGGACTAGGCTGTGGGGAAAAAGGGCCCAGTGGGGGATTACACTAGGGCTTCTGAAAGTGATAGTTGAACTGTGCAATGTCTCCTTAACACAAATTCATCTTATCTGATAGAGACATCTAGCCTCATATTCCTTATCTTAGAATCCTTCCCAGGCGCCGGACTGGATCCAGAAACGTTTTCAGCAGTACCCCTGCACGCAGGCAGAGGGTGACAAGCGACTCCGCAGCGACATCGTCTCCCGAATGGGAAGTCAGTAGAGTCCATATAACCCCTCCCTCTACGTGCTGATGTCAGTTCCTTCTTTTCCGCACTAGCAACTCTGATCCGAACTGAAGTTCATCTGGCCGTTTTTCAGCCTACATGATGTTTTTTCATTGACGGAGCAGTGTGCCCTTTTTCTACCCTTCTTCAATGTCCTCAGGGTTCAAGCCTTGTGAATCCTGTGGACAACAAATGTCAACCACAGACCTTTACTCGGTTTGCATGAGGTGCCTGGGTGAGCACCATGACTCCGAAGAGTGCAACTCATGTCACCAGCTCCGACCTCAAGTGCGAAGGGAACGTCGCATGAAGCTCCTTGCAGCATGGATGTCAAGTCATCGAAGTCTTTTCATCGCCCTCAGTCCCCTACGCTCTCTGCAGACCGACTGAGCGTCCGCGCTAGGAGCCATTCCTGTGGGCGTCATTCTCCCTCGATACCTGGAGGTAGGTCTCAGTGTCGGCAGTCGAAGTTGCGGTGCCTCCTACTTTTGTCACCTACGGCTCGTCTCCATTCTTTTGTTGAAGTGTCGGAGCATGAGTCCGCCCTGTGTCACCCCACCTATTCTGGGGCCAGGGTGTCTTTGACCCAGATAAGACAATATTCTTGATCTCTTCATTCGATTCTTGGGTCGTCACCTCCCTCTGAAGCACCCTCGGGCCCCACAGAAGTGCATGAGGTCGTGCCTGTGACCCCTCGCGCAGGTTATTCCCCGGGTTCAGTCGGCCTCCTGTGTCTGACTCCTCCGCGACACCGGTGCATAACCCATCCAGGCTCCCAACTTCGGCTCCTCCTTTTGGTCTGCCGACTCTAATGCCGTCATCAGACTCTTGTCTGCCGGTTCCCATAGTGGTGCCGTCAACGCTGATCGACGCTCTGTCTTCTCAGCGTCGACCAGCCTCGGTTACGGCATCAGATGCGGTGCCGATGGAGCCTACAGTCTCAGACTTCCTTCCTCTGGTTTTTCCTTCTGAGGACCATGGTTGTGGAAGTACTAAAGACGGTGTGGTGTGTCCCCCTCCCATTTCGGACACAGTTCCACCCCCTATGCAGTCTAGCTAGTTACTTAATTTGGGAGACGCTAGAGGCTTAGAATCTTCTCCAGCCTCCTGTCTCCTCCTATTCTGGCTACGGAGGAGAGTTCCTGTCTGGCGGACATGCTCAATTTAGTTTCGTTCATACTCAATTTACAATTTCCTTCTGTGGAATTGTCAACAGACCCCTTAATTGGCATTCTACATCCTGACCAGTCTAACGTTGAGTCTGTACTTCCTTATAGTGACTGTCTTTAAGATATCCAGCTGGGTGCTTGGGCTACAGGTCCCAGGATGCTTGTTTCCGGTCCAGGGAAGACCTGGCTTGGCAGATCGGGCAGGACTGTTCCCATAAGGATCAGCATCAAGACTGATTTGCATATGGCTGGGTCTGAACTGGGGTGGCGAAGTCAGCTAAAGAACGATGATGGATTCAACACAGATCTGTGACTGGGGGTGAGTGTCTGAAAAGTTTCAGCGCCCCGTCCATCATCTCCTTGTGTTTGCTCGGCTAAACCTGAAACGGGGCTCCTTGGGGATCGCTCTATTTCTCACAGGCATCGCCCGGCCCTGTGGGATCCCTCCTGTCTCCTTAGACAACCCTCTACTAGGAGCTTTGTGATCCAGACTGCTTAGCCATCCAGAATATTGACTTTCTCCCTCCTGTCCCTCCGGAAAGAGAGGCCAGGAAACTTGACACTTGTGGTAGGCATATTTTCTCTTCTACTAGCTCTACCCTGCGCTCTCTGAACACTTCTTGTGTCCTCGCCCGCTTCTCCCACACCTTGTGGGACTCCGTGGAGCGCCTCTTGCCCTCCCTTCCTGGTAGAAGCCCGGAATGCTCTTGTTGCCGTGGTACGAGATGAGCAACAAGCTGCCACTCTTAGCATCCGCTGTGGTATGGCTACCACCAATTCTGTTGATCGGGCTATGGCCTCTTCCATAGCTCTACGTCAGCGTGCATGGTTGCATACTTCTAGGTTTTCGGAGGCTGTGCAGACTACTTTAATTGACATGATCTTTGATGACGCCTCCCTTTTTTGTGCGCATCCTTACTCAGCCTTATGCCGGTTCAGAGATAGTCATCTTGTTAAGGAGTTTCAACTCTGATGTTGTTCTTGAGTTGTCGGTAACAGTTTGTTTCCCCTTGTTTTGACTCTTGTCCATCTTCGTAGGGCGGAGTACTCTCTCCCTTCCAGGGTTACACCCGATGTGGTGTTCCTGCTTTCTGCAGGTGCTTTTCTTCTCATTTGTGCTGTCAGTGACAGGTTTCGTTTCCAGCCATCTGGAACATATCTTGCTTTGCGGTCTCATGGGAGTCTGTTCTTACAGCTTCTTTTGCCGCTTGATTTTTCCTACCCAGATGCTTACTCTGTGGCGGGTATTCTATTTATGTTGTGCAGATGCACTATAGCCTTGTTCCCTGTTTTTGGGGAGCTTCTTTTGCAGGCCTTAGAGGCATTTTGTGAGCTATCTATGCACTTAGTATCCCTTATAGGGACTTCAACTTCATCTTTTCGCTGCGCCCTCCTTATGGGAGACACTGTTACCACATGCATGCACACTCATGGCCTGGTTTAGTTTTGTTCCGGTCTTCGACCCACTTCAGTGTGGTCCTTCTCCTTGTTCTGTTTTACTCTGTGGGACACATTGCTTTTCTCTTTCTCATGTCGTGTTCTTATTGGTTTGGGTCTACGTTCCATGACTCCATCTCCCTAATGCCCTTGTGGTACCGGCATCTTTTTGATGTATCATTTCGAATTGCGCCTTGGTCCTGCTTTCTTGTGTAGGCCTTTTTCTACCTTATCGTGCTCCTGCTGCTGTTTATCTTTAGCAGTCTGGTGTTCTTGTATGTGTTTTTACCCTTTCAGTGTTCTTCCTCTCTACTTGGGGTATGGTTGCTGCTGTTGCCTCCTGCGGGGGGTTTTATCCATATCTGCCATCGCACATGGTGTAGCTGTTGTGTCTGTTGTTCTTTCAGTTCTCTTCACCTAGGACACCAGTCCCCTTGATTGTCTGGATCCTTGTCTGGCTGCCTCCTTTCACAAGAGGCTGGGGTTCCCCTTCCTTCCTGTATCTCCCTCCCTCCACTCTTGCCTTTGTGGCATCCCTTTTACTATGGGAGAGGTTCCATTTAACCTCCTTCTTTGATAGGGATATTTCGTTAATTTTTCTTGGGGCATATCCTATCTTTCCTCAAGTTTCCATGTAGTGTTGGCCAGGTTTCTTACCAATTTCTCCTGCTTCCATCAATTGAACAATGTGTGATGGTCATAATCAACTATATGTTGCCCTTAGTTTCCGTCAGCCCTCTGGTTCCCCTGGCGGCCCCCCTTTTTCTTCTTCTTTTTCTTGTCTTTCATGGTCTTTCCACATGCTGTTTATTCTTTGCTTCTCCTGCTACCGCCTGCTGGCATCCCTCCTCAGTCGGTGGCGTTGGTTCTTGGACTGTTGCCCTAAGGTTTTCCTACAGTGGGCGATGCCTTTACATTCCTACTCTTGTGTCAGCGTTGTCTTTCTGCCTCCACCTCAGTTACTGTTGCAACCTCTTCTTTATGACGGTAGGATGTATTTTCTCTGCCCTTCCTTGTTACCTGTGTTTTTGGGGTGTCCTTCGTTCCTCCTCTTCTCATTCCGCTCACTGGCGGAGGACGTGGGCTTCCTTCGGAGAAGTGGATATACCATGCTGTGCCCTGTATGACTTGTGTGTCTAGGGGAATCCTATGTTTTTTATATGCATACTCCCTTACATACATTTATCCTTGGATGTTTCTACATGTATATACCTATCGCTTTAATGGATCTCTTGTGGCGGTCTTTTACTTCAGATCTGACCACCTATACGATGTACGTCGCTGCATTACCTACACCCTTCTTGGTGACCTGGTTCAACCTTCTTGGTTGTACTTGTCTGTTTCCTTCTTTCTCTTCAATTAGTGTCTCTGTTACATTTACGAAGGATACCTTATATATCTATCAAAGTTCTCAGTATATGAGCGGTTTCTTTTTACAGTTGTTGCTTTTCTAGCGATGCTCTTCAGCATTCATTGTTTTCTCTTCCTCTTTTCTCCATCATTCTTGATTGGAGGCCCCCTTTTATTCCGGAATCCGTTTCTCTGTATTGTTTCTTTGACGATCGGTGGGTGCTCTTATTCTTTGTATGTGTTTGATGTGGCTGAGCACGCTTTGTGGGCTTCTTCCATTGGTTTTGGGCCTGGACTCATAGACTATTGTCCTTGGTCCCTATGTATCCCCCGATAGTGGGTTGCACGCAAGTGAAATTAGGGGTGGGGCTGCCCAAAACGGGCATGCCAATGCCCCCACCCTGCAAAAATGAGTCTTTCTGCCCCCCCTGGGGGGCAGATGGGGGCTGTAGCCCCCAATCTGCCTCCCCAGGGGGGGCAGAAAGCCCACTAGAAACCAGGGATTTTTTGGGGCAGGTACAATTAGGGGTGGGGGCTGCCCAAAACGGGCATGCCAATGCCCCCACGCCCCGCCCTCAAAAATTCCAGTCTTTCTGCCCCCCCGGGGAAGAAAGCCCACTTGAAACCAGGGATTTTTTTTTTTTATTCCTGTAGGGGTGGGGTCTGCCCAAAATGGGCATGACAATACCTCCACCCCCCCAATAGAAATTCCAGTCTTTCTGCCCCCCCCCCGGGGGGCAGATGGGGGCGGTGGCCCCTGATCTGCCCCCGGGGGGGGGCAGAAAGCCCACTAGGCGCCAGTGATTACGCTGGCTATTTTTATGCGGACTTTTTTTTATCAATGTGCCTACCTGTGGATTTTGGGCCCTAGCGCAGCCGGCACATAGGGAAACCCAGCAAACCTATACATTTTTGAAAACTAGACACCCAGGGGAATACAGGATGAGGTGACTTGTCTGGCTCTCACCAGGTTCTGTTACCCAGAATCCCTTCCAAACCTCAAACTTTGTAAAAAAAAAAAAAACACATGTTCCAGGCATATGAGCTGCAGATTGTACACTGTGCATAGATCTCCATGTGGTGTTGGGCTCGGATGCTTGCACTTTGTTGTTGTCTTGGAAGAGTCTTTTGTAGTCACGAGATAGGTGACTCCTCCCTTGGACGATAGTGCGCATGGGCATCGACTCCATCCTCAGATTGTTTTTATCCGCCATCGGGTTCGGATGTAACTTTTGCGCTCCGGTTCCGTACCTGTTTTTTCCAAACCTTTTCGACGCGCAAACTATCTACAACTCGCCGGTATTGTTTTCGACCGCGTAATCTTCGACGCGCATCTCCCCTGCTCCATTCCAGTCGTCGACGCAAGCCGTTGGGCCCATCGACGCCGTTCGGGCCTACAGCTCATGGAAAGGACTCCTTTTAAAAAATGCCCCCAGTGTGGAGCAAAATTCCCACACAGTGACCATCAGATGGTCTGTAACCTGTGTCTCCCGCCCGAACACAACGAGAACACTTGCCAGGCCTGCGCCTCTTTTCGATCCAAGAAAACGATCCGTAATCGCCGGGCCCGACGACACATCATGGCGCAGAGATCAGCTCCGGCACCAGTGGACATCTTCGATGAAGGCCCCGATGTTCCGGAGGACGATTCTGAAGACCTGCAGATCGTGTCCCGAAGCAGACGACTCAGACTACCACATCACTCCTGGTCAACGAGTGAGTACTACTGCCCCTACCCCAACTCCACCCGAAAAAACCAAGGCCCTGGTCAACACTTCGCCTGCTGGCCCCAGTCGCGACCAAAAACAAACTTCAGAAGCCCCGCCCTCGGGCTCGGCTCCAAAGACAAAGAACAGGCCTTCCGGCAGCTCGGAACCGAGCAAACCATATTTCACTGTCCCGCAGGCGCCTTCGGCACCGAAGACAGGAGACCAACCTACTCCCAAAAAGAAGTCGGCACTGACCACCTCGACGCCGAAACCATCGGCTCCGAAGCCAAACCTTCGGAACCAAAAAACGTTCCCGGCTCCATAGCCAAGCCGAAGGACCCTAGACCAATTCCTAAGGCCTCCGACCACAAATCAAAACCTCGTTCGGACCCGAAGAAGTTGGCGACGATAGCGGGTACCGAACGGGAAGAACTTTTCCGACCAGATCCTGTCGATCCCAAGCAGAAAAAGCTACATATAAACCCTAAAACAGGACATGTGGCTACTGTTCCACACAAGAAGAGGAAGTTGGACTCATCAGACACTCCTGCCGTGCCTGTAAAGAAAAAAGACTGTGCCACTTCACCTATAAGGCCCTCTTCTCCTGTTTTTCCTTGTCAGCCTGTTCTTCCTCCTAAGCCTGTCCTTCCTCCTGAGCCAGTTCTTCCTCCTAAGCCTGTCTCTCCTCCACAGCCTCTAACACTTCCACCACATTCACCACCGCCACAGGATAATGTTGATGATGACTTAGGGGGTGGGGGAGGCATCAATGATCCTTTCACTGACCCTGACAATGATACAGACGCACCACAGGACGATTGGGACGATTATGATGACCCAATAGGTCCCCCAGACCTCCCTGCTCCCCAGCCATATCCAACAAAACCATCTTCCCCAGATGACAACATTGGTTTTGGACAACTAGTCAATAGAGCTGCTGTGTACCATGGTGTCCCCATACAGTCAGACCCTGCAGAGGAGGACTTCCTTCTAGACACCTTTGAACAGTCCCAGAAAACTGTCCAAACCCTGCCTATGTTGAAAGGGGTCATTAAACATGCCCCAGACCTATTCAGAGACCCAGTCAGGACTAGAATTCTCAATCCCAGGATTGCTAAAAAGTATAAACCCTCGCCTGACGATCCCACCTACATCAAGGGGCAGCTACCCTTAGACTCACTAGTGGTATCTAACGCTAGGAAACGCGCCAACTCTCAAACCTCCGGTGACACACCACCTCCGGATAAGGAATCTAAGTTGCTAGATGCCTCTGGCAAGAGAGTCGCTGCTCAAGCAGCTAATCACTGGCGCATAGCAAACACCCAAGCATTACTTGCTAGGTATGATAGGGCTCACTACAACCGACTAGAGACCCTATTACAACATTTGCCTGATCAATACAAAACCCAGGCAAATGATTTGATTCAGGAGGGCAAACTCATAACCAACGCATCCATTAAGTGTGCCCTAGATGCAGCTGACACAGCCTCTAGATCTGTCACCAAAGACCCTCACACCGCCAAAGCCCACCTCCACGAAGGAATGAAGGCCGTCGCCGAATGGATGAGGACCAGCCGCCTGAAGCTGAACTCGGACAAGACGGAGGTCCTCATCCTTGGTTCCAACCCTTCAGCCTGGGACGACTCCTGGTGGCCAACATCACTGGGAACAGCCCCGCCACCCACCGACCAAGTACGCAACGTAGGGGTCATCCTCGACCCCACCCTCTCCATGACTAAGCAGGTCAACACCGTTTCCTCATCCTGCTTCAACATCCTCCGAATGCTCCGCAGGATCTTCAAGTGGATCCCCACCGAAACAAGAAAAACAGTCACCCAGGCCCTCGTCACCAGCAGGCTGGACTACGGAAACGCCCTCTACGCAGGAACGACGGCTAAGCTCCTGAGACGGCTGCAACGCATCCAGAACGCCTCTGCACGTCTTATCCTCGACATCCCCCGACGCAGCCACATCACACCCCACCTGAGAGACCTGCACTGGCTCCCTGTCAACAAGAGGATAACCTTCAAGCTCCTCACCCACGCACACAAAGCACTCCACAACTCCGGACCAGCCTACCTCAACAGACGACTCAGCTTCTACACCCCCACCCGCCAGCTCCGCTCAACCAGCCTCGCCCTCGCCACAGTCCCCCGCATCCGGAAAACGACCGCCGGCGGCAGATCCTTCTCCCACCTCGCCGCCAAGACCTGGAACACCCTCCCCACCAACCTCCGACAGACCCAAGACCTACTGGCCTTCAGAAGACTCCTCAAGACCTGGCTCTTCGATCAGTAGCAGCACCACCCCCCTCTTCCCCCAGCGCCTTGAGACCCTCGCGGGTATGTAGTGCGCTTTATAAATGACATGATTGATTGATTGATTGATTGATTGAGTGTGCTACTCAGACGACATGCCTCGTTACGCATTTCAGGTTTTAAACCGGAGGTCCAAACAGCTATCCTTAACCAGCCGTTCAATCAAGAGCACCTTTTTGGACCGGCTGTAGACACCATACTAGAAAAAAATGAAGAAGGACACACAGACTGCTAAGTCCATGGGAGCATTGCAATCTCCATACACACGCGGTTCCTTTCGTCGCTCCTTCTATAGGGGAGCATCCAAAAACACTGGAACAGACACCGCCTCCTCTTCATATAAAAACACCACTCACACATCCCCCAATAGAGGGTATTTTAGAGGCGGATACAGGGGAAACAACAACAAGGGGAGAGGCCGAGGTAGTAACAACACTCGTACCTCCCCCGCTCCTAAACAGTGACTTCCCTCCACTCCCTCCAGACCATTCCACTCCGGTCAGGGGGAGACTTTCACAGTTCCTACCTGTCTGGGATTCCATCACAACAGACAAGTGGGTAAGACAAATTATCCAGTATGGTTACTGCCTCGAACTTACAGCAACCCCGCCCAACATTCCACCCAAACAGCGTCCAATGTCCACAGAACACATTACGCTCTTAAAACAAGAGGTTCTCTCACTGCTTCAAAAGCATGCAATAGAACCAGTTCCCTTACAGCATCAAGGAACAGGGGTTTACTCACTGTATTTCCTAATCCCCAAAAGGACGGGACCCTAAGGCCAATCCTCGACCTCAGACCCCTCAATCTCTACATACAGTCCCATCACTTCCATATGATCACTCTGCAACAGGTTCTTCCACTGCTGCAACAAGGCGACTTCCTTGCCACACTAGATCTCAAGGACGCCTACTTCCACATTCCCATGCACCCTGCTCACAGGAAGTATCTAAGGTTCATTGTGGACGGACAACACTATCAGTTCAAAATCCTACCATTCGGGGTCACCACCGCACCCAGAGTGTTCACAAAGTGCCTTGCAGTAGTGGCAGCACACCTAAGAAGACAACGAATCCACGTCTTTCCATATCTCGACGACTGGCTAATAAAAGCCAAGTCATTCAACCAGTGTGTTCATCACACTCGTCAAACTATCCAGCTGCTACACAACTTAGGATTCACAGTAAATTACCCCAGGTCAAATCTCCAGCCCTCCCACATACATCAGTATCTAGGAGCCACAGTAGACACTTCCAAAGCTCTGGCATATCCAAGTCCTGCCAGGATAGCCAGCATACAAGCCCTAAGCAGCTAATTTCAACCGCAGCACTCCCTCCCAGCAAGGGTATACATGCAACTCATAGGAATGATGGCCTCTTGCATCTTTATCGTACCTCATGCAAGGCTTCAGATGCGCCCCTTACAGGAATGCCTAACACGACAGTGGAACCAAGCTCAAGGACAACTTACAGATCTGGTGTTGGTAGACAGCCGCACATATCGCTCTCTGCAGTGGTGGAACACACGACACCTGTCCAAAGGGCGGCCGTTCCTCGAGCCGGTTCCACAGATAGTACAAACAGCAGACGCATCACTCACCGGTTCGGGAGCCCATCTCCTAGACCATACAATTCAAGGCAAATGGACCACTCAACAGAAAGTGCTCCATATCAACCACCTGGAATTACTAGCCATATTCCTAGCATTAAAATCATTCCAAGTACATCTACAACACAAGACTGTCCTCATCCGCACGGACACCATGACAGCCATGTACTACATACAGAAACAAGGAGGCACACATTCTCTGCAGCTGTCCCAGCTCGCACAAAACATTTGGAGATGGGCCATTCCACAGAATATATACCTGCTAGCAGATCATCTTCCAGGGATTCACAATCAGATTGCGGATCTACTAAGTCGACAGACACAGCAGATACACGAATGGGAACTTCATCCCCAAGTTCTCCAACCCTTTTTCCACATGTGGGACCAACCAGACATAGATCTGTTCGCCACACACGCAAACGCAAAATGCCCAACCTTCGCCGCCAGGTTCCCACACCCATTGTCCAAAGGCAATGCGATATGGATGAACTGGTCAAACAAATTTGCGTATGCTTTTCCACCACTCCCACTGATTCCCCTGGCAGTACGCAAACTCAGACAACAGTCTCTCAAAATGATCCTGGTGGCTCCCACATGGGCACGCCAACCATGGTTCACAACACTACTAGAGCTCTCAGTGGTTCCACACCAAAAACTACGCCTCTCCCCAACATTGTTAACGCAGAGCCATGGAGAGATACAACACCCCGATCCAGAACAACTGAATCTAGCGATCTGGCTCCTGAAGTCCTAGAGTTCGGTTATCTTAACCTTCCGCCAGACTGTATGAATATCATTAAAGAAGCCAGACGCCCTACTACTAGGGCTTGCTATGCACAAAATGGAAAAGATTTGTCATCTACTGCAAAAATAATAAAATTGATCCACTGGATGCTTCCATCCAGGACATCATTTGCTATTTACTACACTTACAAAGATGTAATCTAGCATATTCATCCATACGATTACATCTAGCAGCCCTCGCTGCTTATTTGCAAAACAGACAACATTTGTCATTATTTAGAGTACCTGCAATTAAAGCCTTTATGGAGGGACTTAAAAGAATAATTCCTCCCAGACTGCCACCCTCTCCAGTCTGGAATTTAAACATTGTCCTTACCATGCTCATGGGTCCCCCATTTGAACCTCTACATAAATGTGAACTTCAGTTCCTCACATGGAAAGTTGCTTTCCTTGTCGCAATTACCTCTCTCAGAAGAGTAAGCGAGATCCAGGCTTTAACCATACAAGAACCATTCTTACAAATACATCATAACAAACTGGTTCTCAGAACAAATCCAAAATTCCTTCCCAAAGTCATTTCTGCTTTTCATCTTAACCAATCGGTTTAATTACCAGTGTTCTTCCAAAACCCAGACTCTGTAGCACACAGAGCTCTTCATACACTAGACGTCAAAAGGGCACTACTTTATTACATTGACAGAACTAAGCCCTTTCGCAAAACAAAACAACTGTTTGTAGCCTTCTCCCCACCTCATAAAGGTAACCCCATCTCCAAAGCTGGGATCGCACGGTGGATAGTAAAATGCATTCAAATATGCTACCAAAAGGCTAAACACACATTGACAATTCCCCCTAGAGCGCATTCAACACGCAAACTAGGGGCCTCCATGGCATTCTTAGGGAACATTCCCTTAGATGACATATGTAAAGCAGCTACATGGTCTACACCACACACCTTCACCAAACACTATTGTGTTGACGTGCAGGCAAAACAACAAGCTTCTGTAGGCCAGGCTGTTCTCAAAACATTGTTTCAAACTACTGCAACAGATACAGGTGACCACCGCTAAGGGAGACACTGCTGTACAGTCTATGCACAGTGTACAATCTGCAGCTCATATGCCTCGAACGGAAAATGCTACTTACCAGTATGCATCTGTTCTTGGCATGTAGAGCTGCAGAGTTGTACACGCCCACCCGCCTCCCCGGAACCTGTATCTGTTCCAGTATTATCTTAATTAGATACATTCACATGGACATCTCTTACTTCTTACTATCCATCTTTTCCCATCATGGCGAAAAACAATCTGAGGATGGAGTCGATGCCCATGCGCACTATCGTCCAAGGGAGGAGTCACCTATCTTGTGACTACAAAAGACTCTTCCAAGAAAACAACAAAGTGCAAGCATCCGAGCCCAACACCACATGGCGATCTATGCACAGTGTACAACTCTGCAGCTCTACATGCCAAGAACAGATGCATACTGGTAAGTAGCATTTTCCTTTCCTCACATTTTTGTGGTGGAAATTTCTGGAATCTGCGTGGATCCACAAAATTCCACCCACCCCGCATTGCCCAAAGTCTTCCGAGAAAAATGGTACCTCACTTGTGTGGGTAGGCCTAGTGCCCGCAACAGGCAAGGGCCCAAAACCTATTGAGGCGACATCAAAATTACCTATCACAAAATAACCTGGTTTTGCAAGGGGGGTCCCATGAGTTTTTGGCCCCGGGGTCAGCAGCCATCTAGGGAAACCTACCAAACCCACACATTTCTGAAAACTAGACACCCGGGGGAGTCCAGCAAGGTATGGCTTGCATGGGTCCCCCAACATTTCCCAACCCAGAATCCCCTGCAAACCTTAAATTTTGTTGAAAAAAAACATTTGTTCTCACATTTCTGTGTGAGAAAGTTGTAGGATCACCGGGCTGACACCAATTTCCTACTACCCAGCATTCCTCCAGGTCTCCCGATAAAAATGGTACCTCACATGTGTGGGTAGGCATAGTGGCTCCAACAGGAAATGGCCCAAATCGCACTGTGGAGACTTCAAAATTACCTATAACAAAACTACCTGGTTTGGGGGGGGCACCTGGTTTTTTGGCCCCTGGCTCGCCGCCATCTAGGGAAACCTACCAAACCCACACATTTCTGAAAACTAGACACCCGGGGGAGTCCAATGAGGTATGGCTTGCGTGGAACCCCCAACGCTTCCCTACCCAGAATCCCCTGCAAACCTCAGATCTGAAAGAGACACGTTAGTGACAGATTCCTTACCTTAGAATATCCCCAGGCGTCAGGCTGGATCTGGAAAGTTTTTGCGTAGCAGTACCCTTGCGCGTCGGTAGGCGGCGTCGTGCGGCGCCGCGTCCGTCGTCGGCGTCGGGACCGCCGGGATGACGTTGCGGGCAGTACTTAGACGCCGCAACTGCGCGCTGACGTCAGTTCTTTCTTTTTCCGTGCCAGTAAGCGCAGATCCGGGAAGAGCAGTGCCCTAGTCGTTTTTTGGGTGATTTTTTCACTGTTTTCTCGAAGTCTCTTGACTCCGAAGGTGTCGGTAGGGATGCCCGGCTGAAAGCCAATGCGACGCCTGTGGTCGAATGATGTCGATCACAGACCCGCATCAGGATTGTCTCTACTGCCTCGGCCGCGACCACGACACAAAGTCGTGTTCCGACTGCCGGGCCTTGCATCCGAAGGCTTTGCGAGGGCGGTCTCGAAAGCTCCTCGAGGTCCGGCAGTCGGCTCCGCGCCACGCCAAGCCCCGGTCACGTGAGAGGTCGAGGGGCCGGTCGCGGAGTCCTCATCGGTCGTCGGGGTCCAAGTCTTCACACTGCTCCGGTAAGTCGAAGCATAAGAAGTCGAAGAAGCGTCATCGCTCGACGACTTCCCCTCGCCGGTCTCGCGACTCGGCTGAGGGTCCTGTCGGCACCGTCCCCGCAGCTCCGGGAGTGCCTGTGGAGCCGCCTCCGCATTACCCGTCCTTCCCGGGTTCGGGGGCGACTCCGGCCAAGATACAGGAATTCCTGTCGGCCATGGCCCGCCTCTTCGGGCCTCAAGGTCCCCCCGGTGCGTCTTCGGGCCCCGCGGGCCCTGATGGGGTTTCCCCGGCGCCGCCGGCGACTCCGGTCCCGGCGCCGCCTGTAACACCAGCCTCGGTCCCGGCCTCGATCCCGGCTCCGGTGCTGCCACAACCCCCATCGACGCCGGTTGACCTGACGACACCTCCACCGGCGCCGATCTCTCCGGTGCCGTTCCCGACGCCGCCCGGGGCTCCGGGCGGCGTCGTTCCCCGGTTCTCTCAGGATCCGGACATGGCGCCGGACCGACATCGCTCGACGCCGGCTCCGACGCCGCTGGGACTTTGGGTCCCACATGTCCCTCCTCCTCCTTATTTTGAACCTGAATTGGAGGACGGAGATAAATGGGAGGGGTCTGATGACCCTCTCACACAACAGTGTGAGTTTGATCAGGACTGGACTGAGGAACTTGGGGATGCCAGTGGGCTGGACACCTCCCCTGACTCTGGCATGCTGTCTCCTCCATCCGTGGCAACGGAGGAGGGAGCAAACTTTGCAACGGTGTTGCGTAGAGCAGCTGGGGCCTTAAACCTCCAGTTGCCTACAGTGGCTGTCAGGACTAACATCCTGACGGAAGTGCTTCAGCCGGCGGATACCTCCTCGGAGCCACTGCTGCCGTTCAACGAGGCGCTTTCAGACGTTCTTTTGGGCACCTGGTCCAAGCCCACCACAGGAGCTCCTGTGGATAGGAACGTGGCCCGACGCCATCGCCCTGCTCCGGGCGACCCCCCCCGTTCCTCTCTCTACACCCCACCCCTGAGAGCTTGGTGGTCCAAGCCTCTGCTTCCCAAAGCGCCTTCCCTACCACTCCCCGGATAGGGAATCCAAACGCCTGGATCAATTTGGGAAGAAGGTCTTTTCTTCCGCCAGTGCTGGCTTGCGGTCAGTCAACACCACTTGCCTCTTGGGCCGATATTCCCACTCCTTGTGGGACTCGGTGGCGCAAGTTCTGCCCCAGTGTCCTGAGGAGGTCCAGACACTGCTTTCCCGCACCATTGCGGAGGGAAGAGATGCGGCAAAGTACACCATCAGATGTGGCCTTGATACCGCCGACTCGCTAGGCAGATCGCTTGCGACGACAGTGGCGCTGCGCCGTCACGCCTGGCTGAGGACCACTGGTTTCTCGGGTGATGTCCAAAACTCTCTTATGGACATGCCCTTTGATGGAGTCGGTCTTTTGGTACAAAGGCAGACCATTCGCTGGAGCGCTTTAAGGACTCGCGGGCTACAGCCAAGTCCCTGGGCCTTTCTGCTGTGCGCCCTCAGCAACAGTCTGCTTTTCGCCCCTTTCGTGGCCACGGAAGGGGCGCCCAGTCACGTCCGCTGCCCAGCCACCGGCCCGCGCAGCAAGCGTCTTCGCGTGGCCGAGTTCGTGGCTCCCGCCGTGGCTGAGGTGTGGATGAGACGGCGGCTAGGTTCAGGAATTGCCTAAAGAATGTTATGCAATGGATGAGCTCTAATTTTTTAAAGCTCAACACGGATAAGTCGGAGGTGATGGAATTCAGGCTGAAGCCTTCAATCTGGAGCCAAGAATGGTGGCCCAATGAGGCTGGGAATTGCCCCAGTCCCGTAACAAAGGCCAGGAATCTTGGCTTTATGTTTGACAGCAATCTAAAATTTGCCCAACAAACTAATCAGGTGTCATCTGCTTGTTTCTACATGCTGAAGAACCTGCGCAAAATCCTTCGGTTCATTACTTCATTCATGAGGAAAACGGTAATTGGGGCCTTGATTCTTTCCAGAATCGATTACGGCAATGCCCTTTACTTGGGAGCAGACAAGGGCCAGATTGCCAAACTACAGTCCATTCAGAACGCGGCGGCCCGGGTGCTTTATGGTCTTCCCAAGCATCACCCTACCTCAGCCACCATTAAACTGCTCCACTGGCTCCCGGTTCGGCAGCGAGTGGATTTCAAGGCCCTCTGCCTTGTACACAAAGCCTTGTATGGTGGAGGAGCTGCTGACCTGCAGCTGCTATTTAAGCGGTACTCTCCGCAACGCTGTCTTAGATCATCGAACACAGGTCTGATCTTGATTCCCAAGATAAAAAAAGTCAGATGGGGAGGCAAGGGTTTCTCGTACCTAGCCGCCAAGCTATGGAATGCACTCCCCGTACAGCTCAGACTACAATCAAATAGGACTATTTTTAGGAAGCAAATAAAGCCCTGGCTCTTTCCCAAACCGGCAGTTTAATCAGTTTAATCCAGCATTCTTTCACCCAGCGCCAAGACGCCTCGGCATTCGTGCGCTTAATAAATAAGTCAGTCAGTCAGCGCTTTAAGGACTCGCGGGCTACAGCCAAGTCCCTGGGCCTTTCTGCTGTGCGCCCTCAGCAACAGTCTGCTTTTCGCCCCTTTTGTGGCCACGGAAGGGGCGCCCAGTCACGTCCGCTGCCCAGCCACCGGCCCGCGCAGCAAGCGTCTTCGCGTGGCCGAGTTCGTGGCTCCCGCCGTGGCGGGTCAGGCAACCAGCGTGCGGGTCAGGCCACCAACCCCGCCCCGTCCGCGGCCTCCAAGCCCTCCTAGTCCTTCCTTTCAGGTGCACAGCACGCCAGTAGGAGGCAGGGTCCGCCATCACCTTCACCACTGGCGTGCCATCACCTCGGACAGGTGGGTCTTGGACATTGTCCGAAGGGGCTACTCCCTCCCCTTCGTGACCATCCCCCAGCCATGCCACCTCCATTCCACCGCATGTCAGGGGATCACTTGGTGCTTCTTCGAAAGGAAGTTGCGGCCCTCTTGGCCAAGAGGGCCATCGAGCGCGTTCCGACCCCAGAAGTAGGACGTGGTTGCTACTCCCACTACTTTCTGGTGCCCAAAAGGACAAGGAGGACATGCGTCCTATCTTGGACCTCCGGAACGTCAATCGCTTCCTCCGGAAGGAGAAGTTCAAGATGCTCACCCTAGCTCAGGTCTTGACTGCTCTCGACCCTGGAGACTGGATGGTAGCGTTGGACTGGCAGGACGCATATTTCCACATCCCCGTCCTGCCGGCCCACCGGCGTTACCTGCGGTTCACGGTAGGCCTCGAGCATTTTCAGTTCACCGTGCTCCCTTTTGGCCTTACCAGCGCCCCTCGGGTGTTCACGAAAGTGATGGCGGTGGTCGCAGCCCATCTGCGCCGGGCAGGGGTTCCAGTCTTCCCCTACCTCGACGACTGGCTGCTGAAGGCGGGCTCGTCCCAGGCAGTCGTCTCCCACCTCCAGACAACGGCCGAACTCCTGCACTCGCTGGGGTTCTCCATCAACGTGCCGAAGTCGCACCTGATTCCTTCTCCACAGCTCCTTTTCATCGGAGCAGTTCTGGACACGACGCAGTTTCGGGTTTATCCTCCCGAACGGCGAGTCCGGGATATTCAGGCTATGATTCCGATCTTTCGGCCTTTATCCTGGGTTTCGGTACGGATGACCCTGAGGCTGCTGGGCCTCATGGCCTCCTGCATCCTGCTAGTCGATCATGCCAGATGGCATATGCGGGCTCTGCAGTGGGACCTGAAGTTCCAGTGGGCGCAGCACCAGGGCAACCTGTCCGATCACGTCCAGATCTCGGAGGGGACTGCAAAACAGTTGCAGTGGTGGCTCTCGAACCGACAATGGGTCATGGGCAGATCCCTCTCCCTTCCCCAGCCAGAGCACACAGTTGTGACGGACGCGTCCCTTCTGGGATTGGGCGGTCACATGGGAGAGGCGGAGATCAGAGGCCTCTGGTCTCCGGCGGAGTCCCGGCTCCATATCAACATTCTGGAGCTCCGGGCGATCCGACTTGCACTCAAGGCATTCCTTCCTTCTGTCAAAGGGACGGTAGTGCAGGTGTTCACAGACAACACCACCGCCATGTGGTATTGCAACAAACAGGGCGGGGTGGGGTCGTGGACCCTATGTCAGGAAGCTCTGCGCCTCTGGACATGGCTGGAACATCAGGGCATATTCCTGATGGTTCAACACCTGGCAGGTTCCCTGAACGCCAGGGCGGACGAACTCAGCCGCAGGTGCATGATGGATCACGAATGGCGTCTTCACTCGGAGGTGGCGCAAGGTCTCTTTCAGCAGTGGGGAGAGCCTTGGTTAGATCTGTTCGCCACCGAAGAGAACGCGCTATGTCAGCAGTTCTGCGCGTTGGAATTGCCAAGGCGGCACTCGCTCGGCGACGCTTTCGTCGCGAGTGGAGTTGCGGTCTGTTGTACGCCTTTCCGCCTATACCACTTCTACCCAGAGTGTTGAAGAAGATTCGGCGCGACCGGGCCCAAGTCATCCTTGTGGCTCCGGACTGGGCTCGAAGAGTTTGGTATCCCGAGCTACTCAGTATGAGCGTCGATCCCACGATCCGTCTGCCTCTTCGGGAGGATCTTCTGTCGCAGCAGCAGGGGACGGTCCTCCACCCGAACCTGTCCAGCCTCCACCTGCTTGCGTGGAGATTGAGCGGCGGCAGTTGATTCCTTTCGACTTGCCTCCCGAAGTTTGTGATGTGATTCTGGCAGCCAGGCGTCCCTCCACTAAGGTGGTATACGCCTGCAGGTGGAACAAGTTTGTGGCATGGTGCACAGCAAAAGCTGTGAATCCCCTCTCTGCCCCTCTTTCTGAGGTTCTTCTGTTCCTTCTTTCTCTCGCCCAACAGGGTTCTGCCCTGGATACCATCAAGGGCTATCTTTGTGCTATCTCGGCCTTCCTCAGGCTTCCTGATCAGCCCTCCCTTTTCAAGTCCCCTGTTGTTAACAGGTTCCTAAAAGGCATTACACACCTCTTCCCTCCTGTTCCGTTTGTGATGCCTCAGTGGGACTTGAACTTGATTCTTACCTTTCTCATGTGCGCTCCCTTTGAGCCTCTACATAACTGTCCTCTTCGTCTTCTGACTCTGAAGACAGCCTTTCTGGTGGCCATCACCTCCGCTCGGCGGGTGAGTGAGCTCCAGGCTCTATCATGCAAACCTCCCTTTCTGTCTGTCCATCCAGACAAGGTTGTTCTTCGGACGCGTCCGTCCTTCTTGCCAAAGGTGGTTACTGCCTTCCACATTGGGCAGACCATCACTTTGCCCACCTTCTTTCCGCCTCCGCATCCTTCCAGAGAGGAAGAGAGGCTCCACCGTCTGGACCCAAAACGTGCACTTTCCTTTTATATCAACCGCACACAACACTTCCGGGTGGATGACCAGCTCTTTGTTGGCTACGTGGGTGCCAAAAAAGGTCGGGCGGTGCACAAGAGAACCATTTCCCGCTGGGTAACCTTGTGTATCAAAGCCTGCTATTCTTTGGCTAAGAAGGAGCCTCCTGTTGGGCTGCGTGCCCATTCCACCAGAGCAACGGCTGCTACCACGGCCTTAGGCCGCGGTGTTCCGCTGCAGGATATCTGTCAGGCAGCTACGTGGGCCTCGCTGCACACGTTTACCAAGCATTACTGCCTTGACAGTCAGGTCCGGAGGGACGGCTTCTTTGGCCGTTCTGTCCTCCGGGACTTCCTTGTCTGATCTTTGTTCGCAGACCCACCACCGGGGTTGGTATTGCTGGGGTATCTATTCTAAGGTAAGGAATCTGTCACTAACGTGTCTCTTTCAGATGCACAAGTTACTAACTTGTGTAACGATATATCTGTAAGAGACAGTAGTTAGTGACAGATTCCTACCGCCCACCCATCCTCCCCATTCTGCGAACCGATTTCTAGGGTTAAGGACATCCCTTTCAGGGCCCTAGTATTTTTCAGACACCTATGTCAGCTTCTTGCATGGCTCTGCGTTCCTGGCGCGGAAAGTCGTGTACAGAACTGACGTCAGCGCGCAGGGGCGGCGTCTAAGTACTGCCCGCGACGTCATCCCGGCGGTCCCGACGACGGACGCGGAGCCGCACGACGCCGCCTACCGACGCGCAAGGGTACTGCTACGCAAAAACTTTCCGGATCCAACCTGACGCCTGGGGATATTCTAAGGTAAGGAATCTGTCACTAACTACTGTCTCTTACAGATATATTGTTACACAAGTTAGTAACTTGTGCATTTAGCTGAAAAAACACATTTTCCACATATTTTTGTGTGGAATCACCGTGCTGGCACAAGTGTCCTACCCCACAGCATTCTCCTTAGTGTCCCGAGTAAAATGATACCTCACTTGTGTGGGTGTCCAATGCAGAATTGGCTAAAAACGTATTTTTAAAAAAATGTAGCGCTTAGAATTGTCGGTGCTATACCCTAAATCCCTATGTTTTGGGTTCTTCCCAGTCACAGGCCCTTGCCCAACCCACACAAGTGAGGTATCATTTTACTCGGGAGACTGAGAGGAACGCTGTGGGGTAGGGCATTTGTGCCGGCACGGTGCTTCCACCTAAAAATATGTGGAAAATGTGTTTTTTTCAGCTAAATTTGAGGTTTGCAGGGCATTCTGGGTAGGGAAACATTAAGGGATCCACGTAAGCCATACCTCGCTGGACTCCCCCGGGTGTCTAGTTTTCAGAAATGTGTGGGTTTGGTAGTTTCCCAAGGTGGCCGCCGAGCCCGGGGCCAAAAACCCAGGTGACCCCCCTTGCAAAACCAGGTTGTTTTGTGATAGGTCATTTTGATGTCTCCTCAATACGTTTTGGGCCCTTGCCTGTCGCGGGTACTTGACCCACCCACGCGAGTGAGGTATCATTTTTATCTGGAGACCTGGGGGAACGCTGGGTGGTAGGAAATTTGTGGATCCACGCAGATTCCAGAACTTTCCCAGACAGAAATTTGAGAAAAAAGTGAATTTTTGCAGCTAAATTTGAGGTTTGCAGGGGATTCTGGGTAGGAAAATGTTGGGGGACCCAGATGGCCGCCGAGCCTGGTGCTAAAAACCCAGGTGACTCCCCTTGCAAAACCAGGATGTTTTGTGATAGGTCATTTTGATGTCTCCTCAATACGTTTTGGGCCCTTGCCTGTCGCGGGTACTTGACCCACCCACGCGAGTGAGGTATCATTTTTATCGGGAGACCTGGGGGAACGCTGGGTGGTAGGGAATTTGTGGATCCACGTAGATTCCAGAACTTTCCCAGACAGAAATTTGAGAAAAAAGTGATTTTTTTCAGCTAAATGTGAGGTTTGCAGGGGATTCTGGGTAGGAAAACGTTGGGGGGACCCAAGCAAGCCATACCTCACTGGACTCCCCCGGGTGTCTAGTTTTCAGAAATGTGTGGGTTTGGTAGTTTCCCAAGATGGCCGCCGACCCCGGGACCAAAAACGCAGATGCCCCCTATGTATCCAATGACCTGGTTTTGCAAGGGGGGTCACATGAGTTTTTGGTCCCAGGCTTGGCAGCCATCTAGGGAAACCTCGGAAATTAGCACCACGGCGCTACGCACCTGTCCTACTGCCCTCCGGGCACCTCCGGGGAAAAAAATCGGGCCCCTCGCGCTCCCGAGGACACCGCTGGTGCGGGACATCGGCGGCGGCTGCCTGCGGAGCTGCGAGACTGGAGAACCTGAGCGGCAGTCGCTGATACTGGAGACCCGGGGATCCCACGTGGCTGTGGGCCCGGCGTGGACTGCGCTGTTCCCTGGCTTCCCGACGCAGACACCTCTTTGTTGCCGGCCTGACGCGGGGCGGGAGAGTACCGCAGGAGACTGGGTGAGGCCCGGCTGGGGGCTACTGACACAGTAAGAAGCGGAGCGGCGCACAGGCACGGAGGGGAGAAGCCCTGCCGCCATCTTTTGGTATATGCTGATGCCGCGAGTGAAGGGGACCGCGCAGTGGCGCGTAGCCAGCGGCTCACCCCTGTAATCCTGCGGCTGACCAATGCCGTACACGCTGTGAACTGCCCGGCAGGGAGGTAACGGGAAGTATACGCTGATCCCGGTGGGCGAGAGCTGTGGGGATAAACAACTGGGACCCCTGCCCGCGCCGCCGCCATTACACATTGTGGACTTGCTGGGGATGCGGAGATACGGCACATACTGGTAGGAGGACGAATATTTGTTTACTGTACCTCGTTTCCCCCGAGAGGTCAGTGCCAAGATTTCATCCTGATCTCCTCCTGCCTGCCGGACAGCGGAAGATCGCCTCTTGAGGAATAGGGTCCCCCCTGGAGGAAACGCATGTGCCTGTGGGGTGAGGCCCGCTGTGAACATAGCTGGGCCCTACTCAATGAGACCTGCATTCAGCGATAGCTGCCAGGGCCCTGGGTTCCATACGGAGGAGAGGGATATGCGAGGGGAAACCTGAGATTCCATCGCGAATCCTGATGAGGATAACCACCTACCTGCTGCATTAGTTCTACTCCTGCACTCGACATACTGCTCTGAAATCCGGCGAAACACTGCCTGCCTGCAGTGACACAGATCCTCCAGTATAGAAGACTCCCCTGATGATACGTCTGTAGGTAGCATTTGCCTGCGTTTACCCATTTGCTTGCCTCCTCACACTTTGCTCGCCCTACATACCAGGGATTACGCGACGCAATGGGGAAACCAGATGGCCGCCAACCTCGACTCACCTTTGAAAATAAGAAAACGGCTTCCAGATCCACGTCTGCTGATTCGGGACCGGCTGGCACGGACCAGTCGCAGACCTCCGCGCCAACACAGGAGGATGAGGTAAAAACACTACTCCTGGCTATGAAACACAGTCTAGCTGATCTATCGGGAAAAATGGACACAATGAGTAGCAGACTGGACTTTCTCGTCCAGAAGGTCGACAAGCATGATGGCCAGCTGAAGGAGGCGGAACGCCGCATCTCGGAGACTGAAGATGCTACATCCCAGATGCAACAGCATATGTCGCAAATGGACAAAGTGCTCAAAATTATCGCGGCAAAAAACGAGGATTTGGAGGCCCGCAGCCGCCGAAACAACGTTCGAGTTCTTGGCATACCAGAGAGCACAAGCACTGGGCGTATGGAGGACTTCATAGAACGCCTTCTCACTGACACCTTCGGAGCGGACTCTTTCTCATCGCAACTGGTGGTCGAACAAGCCCACCGCTCGCTGGGACCCCGACCGCCGCCAGGAGGACCTCCTCGACCTATAGTTGCACGTCTCCTAAACTATCGGGATCGAGATGCTGCACTCAGGAGGGCAAGGGAACAGAAGACACTACACTTCGAGGGTAACGAATTTACCATCTACCCAGATTTTACCATGGCGGTTCAGGAGGCACGCCGCAAGTTCCTGCCAGTCAAAATAAAGCTACGCAAGGCTCAAATCGACTATGCCCTCATGTACCCTGCACGACTCAGGATAACACATCAAGGCAAGCAGACATTCTGTATTAACCCGCAACAAGTGGAGGACTTCCTGAAGACCAATCAACGCAGATCCCCGCGACAGGACCAGGCTTCCGGATCTTCATCTCCAGCTGTGGACTAAGCTGGGACATGGACGGCCGCACTGTGGGCTCCTAGCTTTGGCCTCCTCCCCCGATTTGCGAGGGGAACGCTGTATGTTGTTGCTGAAGTGGGGAAGCCCCAGGGGACTTGTCATTCCCAGCTTGGTAAAAAAGGGCGCCCGACGAGATGAACAGAAATGGACACTGACAGCTAAGTGCCCTTTGGGCTTAATTCTCCTTGTTCTAAGATACATAAATGCAAAGATTAATGCATATGGGTAGGGCTGACACAAACTCTCGCCAGGCACCCTTCCCCTTCCACTCTATTCCCCCCCCTTACACCGGGACATTTGGGAACTGCTATGCAGAAGAGTTGGGACATGGGAAGGTTTTGTGACCCACTGGCGCCCCCCCCTATGGGAGATCCCCCTGATTGTTTTTTTTCTCATTTCCTTTTGTTGCTTTGCTATCTGCCAAGTTGGCTTTGTTTGACCAAGACAACACAGTTCATTTGTCTAGGACGTATGGGTGGGTACCTTAGTACCGGCACGATTGGGGTGCCGTTGTGGGTGGGGGTGGGATGGCTGTCAATCAGTTGGCCCAATGCCGACTCACTAGGGGGAATGTTGGGGGGAAGGTTAGGGATGGGAATGTTATATACTGCAGCTATGTTTGTGCGACAGCAGCTACTAGTCTTACTCACCTGTTTTGGATCACACATTTGCTCTAACACCATAGATCCATGCACTGCGTCGTGGCGCTACATTCTTATATACACTGGGCTTTGGGATGTCGCTGCACACTGACCCACAGCGAATTAAAATGATCACATGGTATGTCAGGGGCCTTGGAGATCCCCGCAAACGTCGGCAAATACTGGCGTACCTGGACAGACACCACATCCAAGTAGCAATGCTGCAGGAAACACACACAGACCCCAGACGTCCAAACTGCTTCGGAGCTCGATGGGCTTCTGCTCGTGTCTTCTCCTCATACTCCACATACTCGCGCGGCATGGTGATACTGGTGAAGAAGAATACACCCTTTATACTCGGGGGCACTTATAGCGACCCCATAGGGCGCAGCTGTTTACTCTGGGGTACACTGGGCACACAATCAGTCACTCTGGTGTGCTGCTATGGGCCGAACACAGACGACCCTGACTATTTCACAACATTGTGGGGGCAAATAATTAAAGTGGGATCCATTCACGTGTTATGGGGCGGCGATTTTAACACAGCCCTGCACCCCTCCCTGGACAGATCCAATCCCCTTCCGTGTCACTACACCAACACACGAGAGGCTCTTTCTCAATTATTTTTAGATCAAGGGTTAATAGATGCGTGGCGATATGTACATCCAGCGGACAGAGAGGGCACCTTCTACACGGCCGGGCACCGGACCTGGTCGCGCCTAGACTACTGGATATGCTCCCGGGGAGTCAGCACTTGGATTCACTCAGTAGAGCATATGGCCCGGACATACTCGGATCATGCGCCTGTGTGCCTCGAGATAGTGCCGCCTAACTCCATAGCTTCCCCACGCTGTTGGAGACTGGTGCCGGAAGCGCTTCTGGATGCGGTATTCCAAGCAGAGATTGCTGAGGAAATAGCTGATTTCTTCGCTCGGAATAAGGGCTCCGTTGCAAGCGTGGGCACGATATGGGAAGCCTTCAAAGTCACTATGCGCGGCACATGCATGGCCAAAAGTTTTGGGGTCTTGCGTGACATACGGAGAACCTTGCGGCGCCTTGAATCAGAGCTGAAACAACTCGAACTAGACATGTGGGATAAGAAATCAGGTATCCACGGGGCATTACTCCGAGAAAAACTAACAGACTATACCAACACTGCAGACCGGGAAGCAAAATTCAAAGGCAAATACTTCATCGCCCGCAGATACGGGGAGGGGGAGAGGCCTGGCAGGGCGTTGGCGACTGAAGTTCAACAACCCTGCTTTTCCAATTATATATTGGACGTGGTGGACGGTAATGGGGTGCGACATAGAGACAGCTTGGACATACTGCATACCTTTTCTGACTTCTATGCAGATCGGTATAGATCGCGTCATGAAGACCCCCCGGACTTTGCGCACTATCTTGAAGATATAGCGTGAGGGTGGCTGGGCGATCACCAGCGTGAATTCTTGGCAGCGCCTTTCGAGGATGATGAGATCCGGGAAGCCATCATGCAAATGAAATCGGGCAGAGCTCCTGGGCCCGATGGCTTCCCCGTAGATTTTTACAAAATGTACCTTGACCAACTGCTCCCAGTACTGAAAGAGGTCTTCATGGAGGCCCAGGAGGCTCAGTCTTTGCCTGAATCAATGAGGGAGGCGCTCATTATGTCGTTGCTAAAGCCCGGTAAGCCTGCGGACCAATGCGAGTCCTATCGTCCCCTTTCTCTAATTAATACGGACGCAAAAATACTCGCCAAACTATTGGCCAATCGTCTCAAACTCCTCATGGAAAACCTGGTCCTTCCGGATCAGGCCGGATTCATCCCCGGCAGAGCAACGTCCCATAATCTTAGAACGCTTTTCTCTATACTACAAAATGTGGACCCAGGGCTGGCATTGGTGGCGGTCTTCCTTGACGCCACAAAGGCCTTTGACTCGTTAGAATGGGAGTATCTGTTCACAATACTCCAGAGTATGGGACTACCCAAGGGCTTTTTGGCCTGGATCCGACTTCTATACGCGTTACAGACAGCGAAAGTTTTGATCAATGGCCATGTATCTCCCTCAATTACCCTCTCACGCGGCACAAGACAGGGATGCCCACTTTCTCCCCTGCTCTTTGCTCTTGCCATGGAGCCACTGGCAGCCAAGATCCGGCAACACCACCAGGAGAAAGGACTACGATGTTTTTTACGCCCAATCCTCATATCTCTCTACTCAGACGATGTCACACTATATATCAAAGACCCGCACCACAACCTTAATTCAATTCTCCGGGAATTTGTTAAATTTGGCGGCCACTCTGGAATACATATTAACTGGGCTAAATCCCAAATCTTCCCACTGACTGCGGTTGTACCCTTCGAGGCAGACTTTCCCATTACGTGGTGCTCGGAGGAGGTGAAATACCTGGGGATAACTGTCACGGCAGACCGCGAGGAACTCATGAGGGCAAACTATGGCCGTGCATTAGAGCATATAACAGGCTGCATCACTCGATGGAATGCTCTCCCACTCACCATGGCGAGCAGCAACTCCCTTATTAAAATGGTGGTGCTTCCGAAATTTCTGTACTTATTTCTAAACATCCCATACGATCCAGGACGCCATTTGTTTTCTGCTATCCGAACGGAGCTGATCCGACTGGTCTGGGGGGCAAACAGCCATGAATAAAATGGGACACACTCATGCGCCCATATTCACAGGGGGGTTTCGACGTCCCGGATATGGAACTGTATTACATATGCGCCCAGGCACATTATGCCCATTTCTGGTTCCACCCACCTCGGTATACACCTCATGTTGCTACCGAACACTGGCTCGCCGACCCTATCCCATTGGAGGGAGTCCTGCTATCACAGATCAAACCTCGAGAACCCCGTCCCACCTCTGTGGAATGCACGCTCCTAGTTTGGCGCCGCATTGCTGCCCGCTTGCAGACGCCATGCCTATACTCACCTCTGCTCCCACTTACATACCATCCAAAGATGCCGTTACTGCAGGAAGGGATTTTCAAAAAGGTTGTTAAGGCGCGGTGACTCCACTCCTGGGGAGATCTATATTTAAATGGTAAGTTCCGTACTCTCCAACAGCTCTACCCAGATCCCCCTCCTTCTACTATGGAAATGTTCTTATATGCTCGCCTACGTCATGGGCTCAGGGACTGCAACCCAACGTATCCTGTGGAGCCCGTAGTGGTAGCCCCGCTGCACAACATACTCCACGCCCCCACCGCAACTCATTTAGTGTCCACACTATACCACAGCTTATACACGGACACTGAATACCCTCAATGTGCTGCCCGGGACAAGTGGTCGACTGAATTGGCACTCCCCATTTCTGACACACAGTGGGGTTTTTGCTGCAAACAAACTGAAAACATCTCTGCTAGTAGCCGATTACGAATCACACATTATAAATTTCTCCATCGCAGCTATTACACTCCGGCGAAATTATATAGATTTGGGTTGCGAGACACCAGTAGATGTGATAGATGTAGGGCGGAAAACGCTGACTTCCTCCACCTTGCTTGGGACTGCCCAGGGATATATACCTACTGGCAACAGGTTTTTACAGCACTAGATTGCATGACCTCTTTGTCCATTGCGCGATCCCCCCTGGTGGCTTTACTTGGGTACACTGAGCAACTGCCGGTGACACACCGTAAATTTGTGTCCTTTTGCCTCGTACTGGCTAAACGGCGGGTGGCTTGTAGATGGGGCCGCGGAAGGGCACCTAAATTTAAGGAATGGATTGGAGATATGGCACTATGGCAGGAACAAACATGTCTGTATGCTGAACTTCTCCCAACCTCCTCACGTCCCCGGGACATATGGGGCCCATTACAGACATACCTAATGGAACACCCAACCGCCATTACTGGGGAACCCTGACACTTACCAGAAGTAATTGTATCACCTCGGCCCTCCTATTACATGCTCTGATTGATTATAGGTGCTGATACCCTTTGCATGAGACACCCCTATCAGATAGCTAGACAACAAGCCCTGACATTTCTTGAATGTGCTACTACTGTAATGACAATGCGGTGACGTACCACAAAGTAACGAAGTCCCACGATGCATGTATGGTTTTTTTAAGTAACACTGGTATATATGTTGTGTAATATGCCATGACTTGATGTATAACTTGCTGACTATCTTTTGTGTATGCTGTACACGGTTATCATGTACCATCCCTAACATTTAAATTAAAAAAATTAAAAAAGAATTTTTTCACTGTTTCTTTTCATATCGACTCCAAGGTGTCGTTAGGGATGCCCGGCTTTAAACGTTGCGACGCCTGTGCTCGGATGATGTCCATCACAGACCCGCATCTGGAGTGTCTCTTCTGCCTCGGGCGAGACCACGACACGAAGTCGTGTTCCGACTGCCGGTCCCTAAACCCGAAAGCTTTGCAAGAGCGGTCTCGAAAGCTCCTCGAGGCCCGGCAGTCGGCTCCGCGCCACACCAAGCCCCGGTCGCGTGAGAGGTCGAGGGGTCGGTCGCGGAGTCCTCGCCGGTCGTCGGGATCCAAGTCTTCGTCGTCCGGTAAGTCTAAACACAAGAAGTCCAAAAAGCATCATCGCTCTAGGACTTCGCCTCGCCGGTCTCGCGACTCGGCTGAGGCCCCTCCCGGCACCGTCCCCGCCCCGCGGCCCCGGACATGCCTGTGGAGTCGCCCCCGCAATACCCATCCTTCCCGGGTTCGGGGGCGGATCCGGCCCAAATACAGGAATTCCTGTCGGCCATGGCCCGCCTCTTCGGGCCTCAAGGTCCCTCCGGTGCGCCTTCGGGCCCCGATGGGGTTGCCCCGGCGTCGCCGACGACTCCGGTCCCGGCATCGCTCGTGCCTCCAGCCTCGATCCGGGCTCCGGCTTCGGCCCCGGCCTAGATCCCGGCTCCGGTGGTACCGCAACCCCCATCGACGCCGGTCGACCTGACCACGCCTCCGCCGGCGCCGATGTCTCCGGTGCCGTTCCTGACGCCGCCTGGGGCTCCGGGTGGCGTCCTCCCCATGTACTCTCCGGCTCCGGACATGGAGCCGGACCGACGTCGCTCGACGCCGGTTCCGGCGCCGATGAGACCTTGGGTCCCAAATGTCCCTCCTCCTCCTTATTTTGAACCGGAGGAGGACCAGGAGGACTGGGAGGGGTCTGAGGACCCTCTGGCACAACAGTGTCAGTATGATGAGGACTGGGCAGAGGAACTAGGGGATGCCAGTGGTCTAGATACTTCCCCTGACACTGGCATGCTGTCTCCTCCCGTGGCTACGGAGGAGGGAGCCAATTTTGCAACGGTGTTGCGTAGGGCAGCTGGAGCCTTACATCTCCGACTCCCTACTGTGGCGGTCAAGACTAATCTCTTGACAGAAGTGCTTCAGCCGGCAGCCTCCTCCTTGGAGACTGTGCTGCCGTTCAACGATGCACTCACTGACGTTCTTTTGGGCGCCTGGTCCAAGCCCAACACAGGGGCTCCTGTGGATAGGAACGTGTCCCAACACCATCGCCCAGCTCCGGACGACCCCTTGTTTCTCTCTGTCCACCCCACTCCTGAGAGCTTGGTTGTCCAAGCCTCGGCTTCCCAAACCGCCTTCCCTACCGCCCCTCCGGATAGGGAATCCAAACGCCTGGATCAATTTGGGAAGAAGGGTTTTTCTTCCTCCAGTGCTGGCTTGCGGTCCATCAACACCGCTTGTCTTTTGGGCCGATATACCCACTCCTTGTGGGATTCGGTGGCGACTGTTTTGCCCCAGTGTTCTGAGGAGGTCCAGACACTGCTTACCCGCGCCATTGCGGAAGGTAGGGATGCGGCCAAATACACCATACGTTGTGGCCTTGATACCGCCGACTCGCTGGGCAGATCTATTGCAACGACGGTGGCGCTGCGTCGCCACGCCTGGCTGAGAACCACTGGTTTTTCGGGTGATGTCCAGAATACCCTCATGGACATGCCCTTTAATGGAGTCGGTCTTTTTGGTTCCAAAGCAGACCATGCGTTGGAGCGTTTTAAGGACTCACGGGCTACTGCCAAGTCCCTGGGCCTTTCTGCTACACGCCCTCCGCTACCTTCTGCTTTTCGCCCCTATTGTGGCCACGGAAGGGGCGCCCAGTCACGTCAGCAGCCCAGCCACCGGCCCGCGCAGCAGGCGTCTTCGCGTGGCCGAGGACGTGGATACCGCCGTGGCGGTTCGGGCAACCAGCGTGCGGGTCAGGCCACCACCTCCAACCCGTCCCGCGGCCTCCAAGCCCTCCTAGTCCCTCCTTTCAGGTGCACAGCACGCCAGTAGGGGCAGGGTCCGCCATCACCTTCACCACTGGCGTCCCATCACCTCGGACAGGTGGGTCTTGGACATTGTCCGAAGGGGCTACTCCCTCCCTTCGAGACCACCCCCCAGCCATGCCGCCACAATTCCACCGCATGTCAGGGGATCACTTGGTACTTCTGCAGAAGGAAGTCACGGCCCTCTTGGCCAAGAGGGCCATCGAGCATGTTCCGACCCCAGAAGTAGGACGTGGTTGCTACTCCCACTACTTCCTGGTGCCCAAAAAGGACAAGGAGGACATGCGTCCTATCTTGGACCTCCGGAACGTCAATCGCTTCCTCCGGAAGGAGAAGTTCAAGATGCTCACCCTAGCTCAGGTCTTGACTGCCCTAGACCCTGGAGACTGGTTGGTAGCGTTGGACTTGCAGGACGCATATTTCCACATCCCCGTCCTGCCGGCCCACCGGCGTTACCTTCGGTTCACGGTAGGCCTCGAGCATTTTCAGTTCACCGTGCTCCCCTTTGGCCTTACCAGTGCCCCTCGGGTGTTCACGAAAGTGATGGCGGTGGTCGCAGCTCATCTGCGCCGGGCAGGGGTTTCAGTCTTCCCCTACCTCGACGACTGGCTGCTGAAGGCGGGCTCGTCCCAGGCAGTCGTCTCCCACCTCCAGACTACGGCCGAACTCCTGCACTCGCTGGGGTTCTCCATCAATGTGCCGAAGTCGCATCTGATTCCTTCTCCACAGCTCCTTTTCATCGGAGCAGTTCTGGACACGACACAGTTTCGGGCCTATCCTCCCGAACGGCGAGTCCGGGATATTCAGGCTATGATTCCGATCTTTCAGCCTTTATCCTGGGTTTCGGTATGGATGACCCTGAGGCTGCTGGGCCTCATGGCCTCCTGCATCCTGCTGGTCAATCATGCCAGATGGCATATGCGGGCTCTGCAGTGGGACCTGAAGTTCCAGTGGGCGCAGCACCAGGGCAACCTGTCCGATCACGTCCAGATCTCGGAGGGGACTGCAAAACAGTTGCAGTGGTGGCTCTCGAACCGGCAATGGGTCATGGGCAGATCCCTCTCGCTTCCCCAGCCAGAGCACACAGTTGTGACGGACGCGTCCCTTCTGGGATGGGGCGGTCACATGGGAGAGGCGGAGATCAGAGGCCTCTGGTCTCCGGCGGAGTCCCGGCTCCATATCAACATTCTGGAGCTCCGGGCGATCCGACTTGCACTCAAGGCATTCCTTCCCTCTGTCAAAGGGAAGGTAGTGCAGGTGTTCACAGACAACACCACCGCCATGTGGTACTGCAACAAACAGGGCGGGGTGGGGTCGTGGACCCTCTGTCAGGAGGCTCTGCGCCTCTGGACATGGCTGGAACATCAGGGCATGTTCCTGATGGTTCAACACCTGGCAGGTTCCCTGAACGCCAGGGCGGACGAACTCAGCCGCAGGTGCATGATGGATCATGAATGGCGTCTTCACTCGGAAGTGGCGCAAGGACTCTTTCTACAATGGGGAGAGCCTTGGTTAGATCTATTCGCCACCGAAGAGAACGCGCAATGTCATCAGTTCTGCGCGTTGGAATTTCCAAGGCGGCACTCGCTCGGCGACGCTTTCGTCGCGAGTGGAGTTGCGGTCTGTTGTACGCCTTTCCGCCTATACCACTTCTACCCAGAGTGTTGAAGAAGATTCGGCACGACCGGGCCCAAGTCATCCTTGTGGCTCCGGACTGGGCTCGAAGAGTTTGGTATCCCGAGCTACTCAGTATGAGCGTAGATCCCCCGATCCGTCTGCCTCTTCGGGAGGATCTTCTGTCGCAGCAGCAGGGGACGGTACTCCACCCGAACCTGTCCAGTCTACACCTGCTTGCGTGGAGATTGAGCGGCGGCAGTTGATTCCTTTCGACTTGCCTCCCGAAGTTTGTGATGTGATTCTGGCAGCCAGGCGTCCCTCC
Organism: Calotriton arnoldi; assembly: GCA_963921515.1. Taxonomy (NCBI): domain Eukaryota; kingdom Metazoa; phylum Chordata; class Amphibia; order Caudata; family Salamandridae; genus Calotriton; species Calotriton arnoldi. Next base: position 671,349 of record CAWUFW010000280.1, read on the forward strand.
ACTAAGGTGGTATACGCCTGCAGGTGGAACAAATTTGTGGCATGGTGCACAGCAAAGGCTGTGAATCCCCTTTCTGCCCCTCTTTCTGAGGTCCTTCTGTTCCTTCTTTCTCTGGCCCAACAGGGTTCTGCCCTGGGTACCATCAAGGGTTATCTTTGTGCTATCTCGGCCTTCCTCAGGCTCCCTGATCAGCCCTCCCTTTTCAAGTCCCCTGTTGTTAACAGGTTCTTAAAGGCATTACACACCTCTTCCCTCCTGTTCCGTTTGTGATGCCTCAGTGGGACTTGAACTTGGTTCTTACCTTTTAATGTGCGCTCCCTTTGAGCCTCTACATAACTGTCCTCTTCGTCTTCTGACTCTGAAGACAGCCTTTCTGGTGGCCATCACCTCCGCTCGGCGGGTGAGTGAGCTCCAGGCTCTATCTTGCAAACCTCCCTTTCTGTCTGTTCATCCAGACAAGGTTGTTCTTAGGACGCGTCCGTCCTTCTTGCCAAAGGTGGTTACTGCCTTCCACATTGGGCAGACCATCACTTTGCCTACCTTCTTTCCGCCTCCGCATCCTTCCAGAGAGGAAGAGAGGCTCCACCGTCTGGACCCAAAACGTGCGCTCTCCTTCTATATCGACCGCACCAAACACTTCCGGGTGGATGACCAGCTCTTTGTTGGCTACGTGGGCGCCAAAAAAGGTCGGGCGGTGCACAAACGAACCATCTCCCGCTGGGTTACCTTGTGCATCAAGGCCTGCTATTCTTTGGCTAAGAAGGAGCCTCCTGTTGGGCTGCGTACCCATTCCACCAGGGCAACAGCTGCTACCACGGCTTTGGGCCACGGTGTTCCGCTGCAGGATATCTGTCAGGCAGCTACGTGGGCCTCGCTGCACACGTTTACAAAGCATTACTGCCTTGACAGTGAGGTCCGGAGGGACGGCTTCATTGGCCGTTCTGTCCTCCGGGACTTCCTTGTCTGATCTTTGTTCGCAGACCCACCACCGGGGTTGGTATTGCTGGGGTATCTATTCTAGGTAGAGGAATCTGTCACTAACGTGTCTCTTTCAGATGCACAAGTTACTAACTTGTGTAACGATATATCTGTAGAGACAGTAGTTAGTGACAGATTCCCACCGCCCACCCATCCTCCCCGTTCTGCGAACTGATTTCTAGGGTTAAGGACATCCATTTCAGGGCCCTAGTATTTTTCAGACACCAATGTCAGCTTCTTGCATGGCTCTGCGTTCCTGGCGCGGAAAGTCGTGTACAGAACTGACGTCAGCGCGCAGGCGGCGGTCTAAGTACTGCCCGCGACGTCATCCCGGCGATCACGACGCCGACGACGGACGCGGAGCCGCACGACGCCGCCTACCGACGCGCAAGGGTACTGCTACGCAAAAACTTTCCGGATCCAGCCTGACGCCTGGGGATATTCTAAGGTAAGGAATCTGTCACTAACTACTGTCTCTTACAGATATATCGTTACACAAGTTAGTAACTTGTGCATTGGGACATGTGTGGCAATGCTGGGTGGTAGGAATTTTGTGGATTCCTGCGGACTCCCGAAGTTTCCATCACAGAAATGATAGGGAAAATGTGTGGTTTCAGGCAAGGTTTGAAGTTTGCAGGGCACCGTGAGTAAGAAAACCTTGTGGGATCCTTGCAAGGCACAGCACCCTGGAATCCCCTGGGTGTCTAGTTTAAAAAATGTCTGTGTTTGGTAGATTTCCGAGCACGGCCCAAAATCACGCAGCTACCCCTATTGCTGATCTCTCTTTAAGGCCTACACTAGTGAGGTACTATTTTCATCAAGAGAATTGAGGGAATGCTGTGTGGGAGGAAAACATTTGGCTCCTCACAGATTTCAGAAATTCTCCCCACGGAAATGTGAGGAAAATGTGTGTTTTGAGGGGCATTGTAGGTTAGAAAATGTTGTGGAATCCAGGTGAAGCACGCCACCCTGGTTTACTCCGGATGGCTAGGTTTCAGAACTGTCTGGGCCTGGTAGGTTGAATACCCTATCCGCCCCTCAGGAGGGGCAGCAAGTCTATTGGGCCCCGGGGTAGGGGGAACATGGGCCTATGCCCAGGAAGGGGCTCTCCCCGTCAAAACAATTACTTGAGTGCACTCCCTAGTGGGCTTTCTGCCCCCAAGGGCAGATTGGGGGTAATCGCCCCCATCTGCCCCCAGGGGTTCAGAAAGGCTGCCTGCTTTGTTTTTGGGGTGGAGGCAAGGCAATGCCCATGGTGGTCAGCCCCCACTCCTATATTTAAAAAAAAAAAAAAAAAAAAAACCTTTCCCTGCCATCTGGTGGGATTTCTGGCTCCCAGGGGGGCAGATCGGGGGTAAATACCCCAATACGCCCCCCCATCCCCCGGGGGATGGCAGAAAGAGTGATGCCACATTTAAATGGGATATGGGGCATGGCCTTGCCCATGGTAGGCAGCCCCCGCCTATTTTAAAAAATAATAATTTTCCTGTTGTCTCTGCCCCACCCTCCCCCTCAGAGGGTCCGATCGGGGGTAAGTATTCCCATCGACCCCACCAGTGGGGCAGAAACACTGATATTTTTACAATCTAGGAAAGATGTCCGCACTGAAGCACTGAAGGTGCAGGAAACTATTAGTTCGAGGCATGTGAGCTGTAGATCACATGCTTTGCATAAGATCGCCATCTAGTGTTGGGTCCGGATGTTTGCACTTTGTTTTTCTGGAAGAAGTTTCCCTAGTCACGAGGTAGGGGACTCCTCCCTTAGGTGATCGTGCGCATGGTCATCGGCTCCATCTTTAGATTGTTTTTTTTCGCCATCGGGTTCGGATGTACCTTGCTGCGCTCCGGTTCGATGTCGATTCTTCGATCCTTCTCGGCGCGTATCACATTCACACTCGACAGTATTGTTTCCGTTCGTGTTCCCCTTTCATCGCGGATCGTTATTCCTAACAAAAAATTTGATTGGAGAGCTCGTGGTTGGACGTCGGGCCTAGCCCCTGGTTCGACTCGCAGTCGATGGAACGAACTCCTTTCAAGTTCTGTCCTCTGTGCCACGCGAAATACCCGTGCACCGACTCACACGAGGTGTGCAATTTGTGTTTGTCACCCGACCACAGAGAAGACCACTGGGACGCGTGCCGAGCTTTCCGCTCCAAAAAGACTCTTTGCGATCGTCTGGCCCGACGACGCGACATGCAGAGACAACAAGCAGGTTCCATTCCGGACCTCTCCGGACCTCAATCGGAAGAGGAGGAAGGCGACGAGCCCATCGGAGCCGATGAGGAACAGGAAAACATCTTCGTTTCCGAAGATAGCTCCGATGAGGATGAAGACATCCCGCAGGGACAACGTACCGTGAGTACAGCCCCTACCTCGCCCCACTCTCCACTTCCATCCAAGAAAAAGGCTCCGCACCAACCTGTGCCCTCGGGCCCCGGTGGGCGACAAGAACAAGCTTCTAAAGCCCCGCCTTCGGGCTTGGCACCGAAGCATACTAAAAAGCCTTCCGGCTCCGAAAAGCCCCATGCCAAATCGGGCACCGAGCCAAAGACTTCGGAGCCGAAGAAAAACTCTGGCACTGAACATCCTCCGTCGGCACCGAAACAAACTTCGGATCCGAAAACCCCGGCAAAGAAACCATCGGCACCGAAACATTCGAAGCCGAAACACACGGAGACGCCGAAGTCACCAAAGAAACATGTTTTCAGTGCAATCGACAAACCGGATCCGAAACAAAAAATCCTGGTTATACACCCAAAGACTGGACATATCACCACTAAAGTGACTTTAAAAAGAGGTGCTACTACAGAAGAGGAATACCACATACCTTTGAAGAAGAGAACTGTTGGGACAAATCCTTCCCCTCCTCCTCTTCCTTCACCTTCTTTCCCCCAGACTATACCTGTGCCAACTTCACCTGATCACTCACCACCATACACACCTGACAATCAGGGTGATGGGGATGGGGATAACAATGATGACGATCAGCCTGGAGACGTGTGGGATGACTATAATACTGATTCTCCCACTGATAACGACCCAGACATATATCCTACCAAACTTTCTCCACCAGATGACAGTGTAGGGTTTGTCGAGTTATTAAGTAGGGCTGCTACTTACCATGGAGTCCCACTACACAAAGAATCCCTTGAAGAGGACTTTCTTTTTGAGACTCTACAAAACACACAAAAATCTACACACATGTTGCCCATGTTGAAAGGCTTGACCAGACATGTAGACGACATTTTTAAGGATCCTGTTAGGGCACGTGTACTTACCCCGAGGGTGGATAAAAAATACAAGCCTGCCCCATCAGATCCAGTATACATAAAAGGTCAACTACCATTAGATTCACTAGTAGTTTCTAATGCACGGAAAAGGGCAAACTCTGACTACTGGAGACGCACCACCACCAGATAAAGAGTCTAAACTCCTTGATGCTTCAGGGAAAAGGATAGCTACCCAGGCTGCTAACTTCTGGCGTATTTCCAATACACAAGCATTACTAGCACGCTATGACCGCGCACACGGGGATGAAATGGAGCAACTCATCCAGTTTCTCCCTCAAGAACAGAAATCAAAAGCGCAAGACCTGGTTCATGAGGGGCAGTTAATTTCTAACAACCAAATTAGATGCTCCCTAGATGCTGCTGATACATCTGCCAGAGCTGTAAACACTAGTGTTCTTTTAAGAAGACACGCCTGGCTGCTCATATCAGGGTTTAAACCGGAGGTTCAATATCCATATTTAACACACCCTTTGACTAGGAACACCTTTTTGGACCGGTGGTAGACACTTCATTGGATAAGATGAAGAAAGATACTGAAGTGGCTAAATCCATGGGAGCACTTCAGTCGCCACAAGGGCGTGGTTCCTTTCGTCACTCCTTTTATAGAGCAGGATCTAAAACTACTTCCTCAGACACTGCGTCCACCTATAAGGGCAATAACCAGCCCTCGGGTTCCAAAGGTTTCTACTGAGGCAATTACAGAGGAAACAACAGCAAGGGCAGAGGTAGAGGTTCTAACACGCGTACCTCACCATCCAATACAAAACAGTGACTTGCCCATAATTCCCCCCGACCACTTAACACCTGTAGGGGGAAGACTGTCACAATTTCTACCAAAGTGGCAGTCAATAACAACAGACAAATGGGTTCTCCAAAGTATCCATTCTGGTTACTGCCTGGAGTTCATCAACACTCCTCCAAACATTCCCCCAAAGTCGCACAGACTTCCACCGGATCACCTAGACCTTCTCAAACAAGAAGTCCAATCCCTGCTACTAAAACAAGCCATAGAGCCTGTACCACCTCAACACCAAGGGTCGGGCGTGCACTCCTTTTACTTTCTAATTCCAAAAAAGGACAGCTCTCTCAGACCCATACTGGATCTCAGAGAACTCAACCTTTACATACAATCAGACCACTTCCACATGGTAACACTGCAGCAAATACTGCCTCTTTTGCAAAAAGGCGATTTTCTTTCTACTCTAGATTTAAAGGACGCCTACTTTCATATTCCAATCCATCCGGCTCACCGCAAATTTCTCAAGTTTGTGGTAGCAGGTCAACACTACCAATTCAAAGTGCTCCCATTCGGAGTCACCACTGCCCCCAGAGTTTTCACAAAATGTTTGGCGGTAGTAGCTGCGCATCTCAGAAGACAAAGCATACATGTCTTTCCCTATCTGGACGACTGGCTCATCAAAGCCAGCACATACCAGCAATGTCGCAAGCACACTTCACTAACCATTCAGCTCCTTCAACAGCTGGGGTTCTCAGTCAATGTGTTAAAATCACATCTTCAGCCAAACAAAGTTCAGGATTACCTAGGAGCCACTCTAGATACTCACAAGGCTCTAGCGTATCCCAATGCAGCCAGAATTCGAAACATTCAGGCGCTCATTCTCAAATTTCAACCCACTCAGTCACTTCCGGCTCGAGTGTTTATGCAACTGCTGGGAATTATGGCATCTTGCATCATGATCGTTTCCCTCGCCAGGCTACACATGCGTCCACTTCAAGAGTGTTTAGCCAGTCAGTGGAACCAGTATCAAGGTCTATTAACCGATCTAGTGTTAGTAAGCGGCCGTACTCATCGCTCTCTGCAGTGGTGGAACACACAAAACCTATCAAAAGGGCGGCCGTTCATAGACCTGATTCCACAGACAGTGTTAACAGCGGACACATCCCTTACTGGCTGGGGAGCTCAACTTCAACAACACACAGTGCAAGGACTGTGGAGTCGCCAGCAAAAGATGCTCCACATCAATCACTTAGAGCTCATGGCAATCTTTCTAGATCTCAAAGCCTTTCAAGATCACCTGTCTGGCAAAGCTGTGTTAGTCCGAACCGACAACATGACAGCTATGTATTACATACAAAAACAGGGGGACACACACTCTCTCCAACTGTCCCACTTAGCCCAGGATATCTGGAAGTGGGCTATTCAACACAACATTAATCTCCTAGCGGAACACCTCCCAGGAGTCAACAATCAGATTGCAGACCTCAGCAGGCAGAGGTATCAAATACACGAGTGGGAACTTCACCCTCAAGTTCTCCACCCATACTTCCAAGCTTGGGGAGTCCCGCACATAGACCTGTTCGCAACACCCGAAAATGTAAAATGCTAAAGCTTCGCCTCCAGGTATCCACACCCAATGTCCAAAGGCAATGCTCTATGGATGAACTGGTCAGGAATATTTGCCTACTCTTTTCCGCCTCTCCCACTCATTCCATCAGTGGTTCGGAAACTCAGGCAAACATCACTCACGCTAATACTAGTAGCTCCAACATGGGCACGTCAACCCTGGTTCACAACCCTGTTGGAACTCTCTCTGGTACCACACCAAAAATTACATTTAACTCCCAGTCTCCTCACACACAGCCATGGAGAAATCAAACACCCAGATCCCAAACAGCTGAACCTTGCGATCTGGCTCCTGAAGTCATAGAGTTTGGTTATCTCAGCCTTCCACCAGACTGTATGAACATTATTAAAGAGGCTAGAAAGCCTACCACAAGGGCCTGCTACGCAGCCAAATGGAAGCGTTTTGTTATTTATTGCAATAACAATCATATCAACCGTCTTGAAGCACCCATACAGAACATACTGTGCTACCTATTACATTTTGCAGCAGTCAGCATTGGCCTATACATCCATCAGACTGCATCTTGCTGCCATAGCAGCTTACCTTCAAAATAGGCAACACTTATCCCTATTTAGAGTGCCCGTCATCAAAGCATTCATGGAAGGGCTAAAAAGGGTAATACCACCAAGACTTCCACCTACCCCAGTATGAATCTTAACATAGTCCTCACAAGGCTAATGGGTCCGCCATTTGAACCCATGCACAAATGTGAACTACAGTTCCTTACTTGGAAAACAGCTTTCCTCATTGCAATCACTTCATTGAGGAGAGTGGGTGAACTACAGGCACTAACCATAGAAGAACCCTTTTTCCAGGTACATAAAGATAAAGTAGTTCCTCGTACCAACCCTAAATTCCTACCTAAGGTTGTATCTGCATTTCACATCAATCAGTCGGTTGAATTACCTGTATTCTTCCTCAACCGGACTTTGTTGCAGAACGAGCTTTACAAACCTTAGATGTCAGAAGAGCTATTTTGTATTACACTGAAAGAACAAAATCAGTTCGTAAAACTAAACAACTCTTTGTAGCTTTTGCACCACCTCACAAAGGCAATCATATCTCCAAATCAGGAATTGCTTGGTGGATTGTCAAGTGTATTCAGATTTGTTACCAAAAAGCCAAAAGGACTCTCACAGTACCCCTAGAGCACATTCCACTCGCAACTTAGGGGCTACTATGGCTTTCTTAGGGGAATATCCCTATTGCTGACATCTGCAAAGCTGCAACATGGTCCACACCACACACATTCACAAAACACTATTGTGTAGATGTGTTAGCAAGACAACAAGCTAATGTGGGCCAAGCAGTTCTTAAAACATTATTTCAGACAACTCCAACAGTTACGGGATAGACACCGCTTTGGGGAGACTGCTGTGTAGTCTATGCAAAGCATGTGATCTACAGCTCACATGCCTGGAACGGAAAATGCTACTTACCCAGTATGCATCTGTTCTTGGCATGTAGAGCTGTAGAATCTCATGCGCCCACCCACCTCCCCGGGTACCTGTAACTGCTGTAGTTCTCTCTCTTACTACACATACTTACGCATGGACATCTCTATTCTTTACTACTACTCCATTCTCTTACCCTCTGCGGAAAACAATCTGAAGATGGAGCCGATGACCATGCGCACTATCACCTAAGGGAGGATCCCCTACCTCGTGACTAGGGAAACTTCTTCCAGAAAAACAAAGTGCAAACATCCGGACCCAACACTAGATGGCGATCTTATGCAAAGCATGAGATTCTACAGCTCTACTTGCCAAGAACAGATGCATACTGGGTAAGTAGCATTTTCCTTATTATTATTATTAGTTGCCATTTGTAGAGCGCACGGCTACCCATCGGGTTTCCCGGCGCTACGTGTAAGCAAGAAAGATCCTGAAGACACCATACTTAAAAGAGCCATGTTTTTAGAACTTGGCGAAACTGCATTAAAGAGGTGCACTTTCTTATGACGTAAGATAGGGCATTCCAGAGCTTTGTACCTAGATAGGCAAATGAACATCCACCGGAGCGAGCCCGCCGGATTTTGGGCACGCAGTGTAGGTCCTGACTGGCAGATCTCAGTTCCCGGGAGGGTAGATAAGGGAAAACCAGATCGTGTACATGTCTCGGGCCATGAAACAGAGAGCTTTAAATTGTACTCTTTTTAGGTCTCGCCTAGCGTTGCTGCGCACATGCGTAGCTCGCTCTGCGAGATTTAATGCAGATGAGTACTTTTACAAAAGGGCTTTAAGCCCCGCCCCTCATTTCCATTGGCTGGCGTCACCGTTTATGCTAAACGGTGGCCAGCCATTGGAAAAGAGCTATGTATGTTGCCTCCTTTGGCTTTTGGGACGGCCCACTTGGACTGCCTCGCCTGCTTTCTGTTCGTCGTGAACGTTTTCTTATCTTTATGGGGCCATGTGTTTCAAACACATGGCCCCATAAAGACAAGAGATCGGCTGCAGCGCGGTCCTCTTTCACTTTCGGGACCGCGCTTGTTATGCAAAGCAGCTGAAGCTTACAAGCGGCGCCGGGGTTTGCAGCGGGCAGCTGCCCTGCAAGCCTCAACATGTCTGCGAGATTTCAGCTCCGTGTGAACAGCCTGGAATGCCAGCCTCCAGGCACTGCCCACAGAAACTGCCCTTTCCACTCACCGCAGCCTGGCACCAAGGTGGCACCGTCTGATATTAGTTAAAGTTAAGATGTGACTATTAAACAAAGCACTTGTGCAAACCGTGGGTCTCAATCTGCCAACAGCTATGAAGAAATATTGGTAGGCGCCCTCCCGTCTAACTCTCACACACGGGGAACCGGTTTCTCCGGTTTGTGTGTGTGCTTCGCTTTCCATTGCTCGTCCGTATACAACAACCACACATACTCACTCCACTGTAAATAGCACCGGACTTGGCAGACGGCGGCACTGCTGCGAGCTGCTAGGAAACGGGAAGACGGGCTTCAGCAAGGCATAACAATTGCAAGCAGGTCTCCGTGTCTTAACGCGTGTAAAAACATCTATTTACGTTCTTGACACTGATGTTTTACGTGGACTTACAGGGGGTGGGGCAGCGGGGATGGAAGGACAGTGATATGTAGGTCTAAGCTGGATACCGGACTGACGTGGACCATTCAGCAAGTTATTTTTTGTACTTCTGACCTTACTGTACAAGCACTTGACACCCCCACACCACTGCTTCCCCCAAACCACCCCGCTCCTTAGTTTGCTGTAAAACCACCTGGCAGCGAAAATCTCAGCCAATGAATCTGGGTTCAGGTTGAATATTTCGAAGCTCAGTTTACTGGACTGCCCGTTTTATGAGAAAGGCCCTCACTGCGGCCACATAGACACGGCATCGGCACCTTTAAAATGAACCCACTGCTCTGCGAAGGTGGGTCGAGTTATAATCCAAGCGCATATGGCGCACACGGGCTCAAGGAGTACGCTTCGACGCCTCGTCAGAGGTCGTAAGCGCTATATAAATGCATTTACAATTACTTCTTACTTGGATATTAATGCGGCGCAGCGTATCACATACGCCTCCACGAGCCCGACCAAAATGGAGGAGAGAAGATTACAGGGAGCCTGCTAGACGTGCTCCACCCTTTTCATATTCAACAGAATCCCGCATTCCAAGTCTGCTTTTAATGTTTACTAGAACATTTGCTATCGTGCAGGCGATCGGTCATTGGGAATGCTTTTCCTGAGCCATCAACTGCACCATCAGAGGAAACAAATGGTCCTCGGGATGCAACTTTGTTGGTAATTATTTTTCCAGCTGCTCTGGAGGCCTGATTGGCTGCACAAACAGTGCCAAACCAGGTACAGCTTTCTGAGTTTCGACAGATCACAAAAGCAGCATAACTTCTGACACAATCCATGAGTTAACGTTAGTAACGCATTTACTACTAACATCGGTTGTGATCTGCGGGGCAGAAGCTGAAATCCCTATAGGAACAAAGCAACATTTCGTCCCAGTGCAATTAAATGTAATATCTGTAACATGCTATAGTTCTAAGTAATGGCAAAACCAGTTTGAAGTGCTATACAAAACCATCCCACAAGCCTTATCTGAAGATAAGGAATATTCTATGCCTGTATTTTATCATATTGATACTACATACCATTTTTATTGCTGCTGGAAGCATTTGCTATTGCAAATACTTAATACTTCTGGGGCAAAATCAGAAGCATTGAAATATTTCAGGGACGAGTGCCCCTTCAGAATTGCATTTTAAAACTATACAGCATGCAATTTATTTGGGGAATGCGTTGTCTAAAGCGCCACAATGCTTCTAGTTTTAAAAGATTCCTGAGGCAAACTCTTGATGACCCCTCCCAACCCCCTTCAGGAGTGCTGGCATGGCCCACTTAATTCAATACCAGTCATTATTGCCCCACTATTTTAAAATGTCACCAGCCACCACTGCTTAAAGAAGAAGCGGTGACTAAAATAAGGTGTGGGCAATTTGCAGAGATACAATAGTAAAGATTAAGGCAGACATGCAAGTGATTTAGTGAAAGCTGTACTCCGAGTGGGTGCAGGCAGAGGGTGGGAGAGTCGTTTGAAAGATAAAGAATCCAGATTTGGAAGCTTAAGTCCGTTTTCATGCAGGGTTTTAAGGTTTAAAAAAATGGGGTGACCCGGTATCCCTCAGAACCTGGGAAATCTAGTATTATGCACCAACAGTTAGTTCTGTGGGGGAGGTTATATTTCTTTAGTATGAGCAATAATTACTCGCTAGCACTCTTTGGCCTGGCAAATTGTGCCTGGGTATGGACAAAATACTATAGGGAACCAACACAATTTGCAAATACAGTACATCATATTGTATACTGTGATGTACAAATCAACAGGTCACATAATCACACAGGACTGTGGAGAGAAATGCAATAATAAAAGTGGACAAAACACATATGCAAAAACAGGAGTACATAGAATTGTAGACTTAAACACCATTGACAGATACAATGGTTACATAAACGATTATTTTTGAGGGTATCCCAAAGAGACAGGTGACTGCACAAGCAGATGTCCTTTTTAGGTCTCGCCTAGGCAGCGTGCATGCGCTGCTCTAGGAGAGGGCCATTAGGAATTGGTCTGCACTTTTTAAGCACTCATGCTTGTGGCGGCATCCACCTTGCGGGAGCGAGCAGCGGCGCAGCCACGTTAATTACAAACAGATGGCCCCTGCGCGCTGCTGCTCGCTCCCGCAAGGTGGATGCCGCCACAAGCACGAGTGCTTGAAAAGTGCAGACCGCTTGTTTTCGCTGGTATGTAGTGTGATCTTTTCATGCTGTTCGGACATAGTGGCTTTCCATTGCGCTCTATGATGTGCTGCTGCATTCTGTGAAGTACTCCGCCTAGGACAAAAACAATTTGTTTTGGGAAGGGCAGCACGATAGTGCAACTTCACAGTCCCATATATTTGAACAAAGCCCTCACAATGTATGGGGGACAGGCCGCATTTTATTTTGCAAATGAATGCGAAGATTTTGTTCACCTCATTAGCAAACTTCAGCTTGCTCAGAACTGCTTGTCTCACACAATATACCATCAAGCAGCAGGTCCAAATTAACCTTCCCCATCCCACTACAGTGATGAGCTATTAGTAAGAGAGCTTTGTTAAAAGTTTACAGTGGTCTGCAGACTTTTGCCAAAATCTCTTCCATGGTAGTGTATCAGGAGATAATACTTGGTTAAAAGTCCCTGCTCCTTCCACATCTAGTTTTCAAAAAATAAATATGCAGGCTTGCTAGTTCACTGGTTGTTAATGTATGCTCTCTTTTAGTCACATGGGTCAGCAAACACGTTGTGACATTTTATCTGACGCCTGTACCAGGCATTCTTAATATATTGATTCCGTATGTGCATTTCTGCACCTTCTCTAGACACAACAGAACGTGCGCTGCTTTTAAACGTGTTGCTTGTTTCAGGCTTCCAAGAGAAGCCATATGGCTTCAAGGTTTAGAAAATGAACTTTTGACTCTGCGATTTTCACAATTTATATGCTTTAACATTTTATTTCAAACTGGAGTGTCTGGTCGTGGCATTTCTGACATTCTGCTGTTTTGTTTATACCGAATGTTTTAATTATTATTCCTTTAACATGTTTTGTTATATAATTTCACATTGATTTATTTACAATTTCAGCTGGATGTTGTCGTAGGTAAATCGCTTTCACACTACTCCAATTTCTTTTTTTTATTTACTGATTCATACAGGTTTGGCACACAAAAAAAAAGGTGTCGTACGAGCGTGCATACATCTGTGCATAGTTAATTACATAAGCGTGTGATTATGAAAATATGCTTTTGGCAAGCCATGACGAGTTTTCTTTTTTCTTTTCTTTTGGCCAATGATGCACAACATTGGCAAAAAATGCGTGTTGCCGATTCTTTACAACATTGCCCAAAAGCAAAACCATTAGTCCTCAAAGGCGAGACCTATTGGCTATGCCAATGCTTGTTTTTAATTGGCAACCAGTGCAGCTGACGGAGAATAGGAGAGGCAGGGGTATAGCTCGGAAGTCGAGCAAGAAGTCTAGCAGCAGAATTCTGCACGACCAGAAGACGGCGGATACCAGCCTTGTCAGCACCCAGATAGAGAACGTGACCATAGTCCATTCTTGAGAAGATGAGGGCCTGAATCAGCGTTCTCTGTGCCGAGTAGGGAATAGGCCAGATAATTTTCCTCACCCATTTCATTACTGCAAAGCAGGTGGATGCGACTATGGCAGCTTGTGGGCGCATGGACAGAGCATCATCTAGCCAGAAGCCTAAGCTTTTAACTTTTGGAGAAGGAATAGGAACAGTCCCTAGTGATACAGGCCAGTACTCAGGGCCCCACAACTGAGGGTTCCTACCCAAAATCATAACCTCGGTTTTATCACTATTCAGTTTGAGCGAGTTGCCTTCCATTCAGGAGGCAATCCGTCTAAGGCCGCGGTTAAGCAACTCAGAGTGGTTCTCCTGAGGGGACAACAGAGAGAAGATAATTTAAGTGTTGTCCACATAAGAAAAAAGCATCAGACTGTAACTCTCCACCACGTCTGCCAAAGGGCGCACATAGAGATTAAACAGCAAAGGACTCAATGCAGCACCTTGAGGTACACCTGAGGAACAGGGTACAGGTCTCAGACCTAGAGTTTGAGGAGAAGATTTGGAATGATCTTTCAGGAATGAAGTCAGCCAAGCAAGGGCAGTGCCCTCCAGGCCAATTGTCCTCAATCTGTCCACCAGGATAGATGGGACACTGTATCGAAAACCGCGCTGAGATCCAGTAGAATCAAAGCAGCTGTGCTGCCCTCATCCAGAAGACGTTTTAGATGCTCCGTGGCCCCCAAAAAGGCAGTCTCCGTACTATGTCCCAATCTGAACCCAGATTGAGAAGGGTGGAGAAGTTGCTGGGTTTCCACAAAGGTAGTGAGGCATGCATTTATATGTTTTTCTAGAATTTTGGCAAAAAGGGGCAGCAAAGAGATGGATCTATAATTTGTCCACTTCGTAGGATCAAGATTGGATTTCTTTGAAAGAGGGAGGACCATGGCATATTTCCATGCCTGTGGAATGTAGCCTTCGTAGATACAGTAATTAAACAGATCTACTACGACTTGTAGCAGGTCCGTGTCTAAGAGCTCCAGCTTAGCTGGAGGGAGCGGATCTGAGGGAGAGCCTGATTTGATAGATCGTAAAATGGACATAAATACATCAAGGTCCAGCAAAGGCCAAGTCTCCATTTTTGAGCCGAACTAGGCATATGATGGAAGGAGAGCGGGTTAGGCAAAGGAGACAGCTGGAATGCACTATCCACTTCTTTCCTGTGTAAGCCTGATCTAAGATTGGCCTCTAATTGTGCTTGGATGGTGGTTACCTTATTCACAAATAATCGTGCTAGTTTTGTGCATTGAGACTGAGACAAAAGAGAAGTGGGAGACCTTTTACTAAGGTCATACAGTTCTTTAACTACATCCTAGAGAGTCTTGGAGCAGTTCTAAATTACTAACTACAAATTAAATTCTCCTATGCAGGAGTGATTAGATCCTTCCTCTATTTGAAGTTCTTGTGGTTCTTACTGCAACTAGAACTTGTGAAATATACATTTTATGGGCACTTTTAAAATTATAGTTCTCCATAATAATTCAATAAAACCATCATTGATGTTTGTATCTTTGACCCATGAGTGTCATGTGTCCTGGTTAGGCCTAGAAGGAAACACAGCCATTTTAAATATACACGGGTTTCTCCTAAGTTGCCTTAAATCTCACACAATGACTTTTGACACACATTTGCGACCATGACAGTGCGGATTAGTTTCCATGAAACTATACTTGTTACAGAATTAACTTTGCACGAACACTAATCATGATACTTTGAACTTCAAGTGCAAGGTCTGTACATATATTGTGCAAATGTGATTGTCTGTTTTCATCCATGCGGCGACACAGCTACCTATAGTACATAAACAATTGCGGCCTGACTAGAATCTCGGCCCAAGGCAAGGATGCTTTCTGTTATAAATAAACAAGCATTTCCGGGTTTGGGCAGCGGAGCGCTTGCTGTCATTTTCGAAGTCGCTGCTCCCTGAAATCTCAGCCCAGCTGTTCGCTGATCCCTCGGCGAGGAATGTCCAACTTGTGACCACAACGGGGACCTACATTCTTTCCATTGAGGTAATGTGTTGGATCATCCAGTGGAGATTCCTGGCAGAACACATACATACCCTCTAGGGATCTAGGTTAGGGAACGGGTAGTAGGAGTACGCTATATACACATATCTATACATTGTTTTAAATGTCTGCATATATACATTGTCTTAGCAAGATGGTGGAACTTTTCATTCTGTTCACTGTCCGTATATTGCTAATCACTTTCATCTGCTTCTGTCTATTTATCATTGCAGCACATATATTTTATACAAGAATCACAATGGTTCAATACAATAAATATTGAAAACGCCCCACTGTGTATTCTTTGTATACTTCTGTGAGAGAAAGAGAGCACGAGTGACTGAGTGAAAAGGTTCTAGATCTGTTACTGCGATCCCTGGGAGAGCTCAGAGTTGTCATGTTCTGTGGTTGCCAAAACCATTTGCTACGTGTCTAGGTTTAGGGGGCTTATTGTGGCACAGTGTTAGCGGGTCTCCAGGACAACATATCCTGAGGGGGTGTACGAAAGCAGTCTGGCACCCTCCCTACGTTTATGTTGCACAGCAAACATGCAGTTCCTACTACACGACATGGCACGGCTAACGTTGGTAGAGTTGGTTCTTATTCAATGGATCACCTGAGTATTTCTGTCATGCTTTCTCAGAGATCCCCTACTTATCTCCTAACCGGAGACGTCCTTGGTGGTAGGGACAATCCTCAGCTGAGTATGTAACCCCTATGTATTGGCTATAGGTTGTTTTAGCTTGAACTTCTCAAAGGATCTATTTCCCATTGTGTTACCCTCTCTGTAATTCATTAACATTTTTTTTTTTAATAATGTCTGCGGATGAAGATGAAAGAGCACTTAACATCGCTGAGAACTGGAGACATGCGGTTACTCAGAAGCTATTACAACATGGTCTCGCAGCCACAGGCGGAGACGTGGTCTTTGTAGTTGAGGCTCACGAAGCATTTAGGACAGAGGTGTATTCTATTCCTGGGTTAAATTCCTGGTTGCAATCAGCACCACGCTGTTATTTCACACTTACACACTGAATGAAGTACCAAACAATTATACACCATACAAAGAAATAGATATCTCTCACATACCAAAAACACATAAATTGGTTTAATGTCGCCCTACCCCTCATAACAGCAAACGTTAGACTCGGTCCTCTCAGCAATGAGGGAGCAACATGGCCAATCTTAGCCGGCTACACACCTCATCCTAATGTTGATAGATTACCACCGGCAGAGGTGCGAACACTATATAAAGATCTAGTGACAATATACAGATGTCTTACAGAGTTTGTTATGCAAACTTTAACACTTAACCCTGCGAGGACCACTCAAGCTGTACAACCAGAATTGGCTACTCCGGGCATCAGCCCACAAACGCTAAAGGCAGTCATGGGAAAAGTTCCCATCATACGGGGATATATACTGCTGTATAACTGCCATCATATGGCAGTATATACCAGAATACACGGTACCCCTTCATTGGCTGTTTTGCCCGAAGTGCGGAAACAGATCCAAAATGAGTACGGGGCACCCCTGCCCTAGACTCGGGGATGAAACATTGTGGGCAATTTTGCTGTAGTATCCACCAATATGTTAAGTAACATAAAGGGGGAAGCAGCCGCATTGGCTATACGCCAGTGCATACGGGATTTAGCTCCTGCACAGCAGGAGCGCGTATTACCTAAAATTATCGAAGGAAAAACAAGCTACTCTGGGTAGAGATAATTTGGGGGCCAGACCTGGGAAACCACAATTGAAGAGTAATTCTGAAAAGGATAACTCTAAGCAAGCACCCGATTCTTCTACAAAGAAGAAGTGGGGAAACAAGAAACACAAAGACAGGACTAAGTCAACAGGAAGCCACTGGAAAACGCTATAATCTGCGTAACTGCGTTAGACTGCCTGACAGGTATCAGGATACTGATAACATTCGTCTCGTTCCTTTTAGGATTAATCCGATAAACGTTCAGAGAGAGGTGGACGGTTAGAGCTCAGATTGGAAGAGCACGTGAAACCGAATTAGGACTCACAATGCTCAGATGACTACATAATTTAACAGGAAGAGAAACCCAAAGCCTTCCAATCCTCAACTCAAAAAGAAGAATGTGGCTGGATTAAAGGTCAGGCATGCCCCGGATATTGAGGACCCTGCTTCTGAGTGCGGAATGGGCAGTGACAATGCTGGACTGCACTACAGCAGTCACGATAATTCTCCAGAACCTGATGGATTGTCTGGTGAGAGTAGCGCTGAGGGAGTATATCACAGTAGAAAAAAACCTGATACCAGGGTAAGTGTCCCACATCGTCTATACGAAATACAACTCCATTTGGAGGGGGACATACCCAGAAACATCAGTGTTCTCTTTTGGGAGGACTTAACCCAAGGTTACGATATTCTTTTGGCTGAAAAGGATTGGCCACCTGATTTCGTAAGGGAGTGCCAAAACGGGGAAACGGAAATGTTACCTGCTTTCTTAGACCTTGTTCCAGAATCAGTGAAACATTCATAAACCAAGAAGTGGGTGCTAGTGCCAGCTCCTGCATTATACCGCAACCATGTGGGGTGGAATGACGGTTCCCCTTACCATGAAATACCACTAAGGACAACCCCACCACCTCAAAGACAGTATACAATTAAGCATGAAGCTAAAAAACAAGATTAGGGTATACTCCGACAACTTGAATACCAAGTTGTAATAGAAAGTTGCACCTCAGCAATGAATAATCCCTTCTTTACCGTAAGGAAACCTGATCATTCATACCATCTAGTATTAGACTGCAGACACTTAAACACAGCTACTCGTACATTTGCAGTACGAAATGCACACAGTGCTGCACTAATGAACAACATAGTGTGGAAGAAATACAAAGCAACACTCGATATCTCGAATGGCTTTTTCTGCAAAAATATAGCGCCTGGAAGCAGATATCTGACCACATTCAGCGCGCTCGTCTCTCAGAGGCAGTTCTGATGATTACCCCAAGGGTATTGGAATAGTCCTGGGCTGTTCTCAGCCAGAGTAACAGAGCTACTACAAAATTTTGATGACCAGGCATTGTCCTATGTCGATGACATTTACTTAATGGTTGATGTCCTTTCGGAGCACTTGACAAGAGTAGACCGCATAGTTGTGGGGTTTGCTCACATGGGCTACAAATTTAAAAAAAAAAAAATCAAAAATTGCCCATCTCAATGTCCTTTTTCTGGGATATAAGCTGTGCAGTGAAGGTACAAGCCTTGCAACACACTTCTTAGAGAAGTGTGCATCACATCAACCTCCGACAACATTGAAAAGATTACAATCCATATTGGGATTTCTGAATTTCGGCAGAACTTACATTCCAGATTACGCAGAACGGGTTAAACCATTCTAAGACCTAATACATCCAGACTTTTCCAGTACATATTGGACTCAGGAACACCCAAATATCTTATGTTCCATACAAGCTGCCATGATAGCTTCAAAACACTAACACACATGTGTAAACAAAAAAAACCTGGCCATCCGCTTCATCGCAGGAACATCCAGGTATACATACGTCACGTCACGTTCAATGAAGGTGAGACAGTACCAATTGCATATAAATTGCATCTATACACCAATGTTGAAATACGTTTTGCACCTACAGAAAAAATACTGATAGCACTACAGACTGCTGTGGTGAGAGATAGAGCCCCAGATAAGGGAAAACGAATCATTGTCGTTACCCCAGTGCCGACCTTAGAGGCCGTCACCAGAGCAAGCATTCCAAACGCTAAGACACTACATCCACAATGGATACAGTGGGCTAACTTGCTCACCACAGCAGATGTAGACTACAAGTTTGATTTTACAAACACAAGCCTTTCAGCAGGACAAGCAAAGATATCCTCTGCCTAACTAAATAATGCCTAACGCTATTGTAGGAAAGTGGGTTTCTGTTGCAGTAACTCCCTCCCCCCAAAACTTTTTGCCAGATTTCTGATGCACTTTGACTGAGTGTGCACTGGGTCCTTGCCAATCAGGTTCCCAGTGCCTGTGTCCTTTACCTAAACTGTACCA
Organism: Calotriton arnoldi; assembly: GCA_963921515.1. Lineage (NCBI taxonomy): Eukaryota > Metazoa > Chordata > Amphibia > Caudata > Salamandridae > Calotriton > Calotriton arnoldi. The sequence goes on from CAWUFW010000280.1 coordinate 690,680, forward strand.
TTGTTTCCACAATTGGCACACCTTTGTCCCACATTTAAGTCCCTTGTAAAACGTCCCAGTTGTACCAAGGGCCTTGTGACCAGAGAGGGTTCCTTAGAGCTGCAGCATGTATTGTGCCACCCTAAAGGACTCCACACCCAAACACATATACACTGCCATTGCAAGCTGTGTTGTGGTGTGACTAAACTAAAAGAGTCAACCAGTTAACTCTGCTAGTGTACCCACACACTTCCGATTGTGTCTGAGCTCCCAGAAGAGCCCATGTAAGATATTATTGTCCTTGGTGCACAACTTAGCAAATAGTGGATGGGGGCTGCAAACATTCGTGGGGCTGTAACGCTGGTTCATAAGGTCCTAGGACCTTTTAGGTGTTTTTGTAGATCTGTATTCAATCTGCAAAATGTTTTACGTATCTGTAATTAAAAAAAAATCTTTGGCAAAGTAAGGATGGGCTTGGACATTCAAGTTATTAGATATTATTTAATATGTGACCCTGCAGTCTGAGTTTCTAACACTAAACCACATCCTGGAGTAAGCCTTGACTGCTCGACCTCTAGCAGCACTCCCACCCCTGCTTCTTCCCACCTCGCGGTCACCTAAAAGTCAGACCATGAAGTCTGGGAAAGTTAGAGCTTTCCCCAAGTCAAGCACTCATAGAGGTCAGAAACATCGACTACCCCATCACTCAAATGTACCAAAATTAACAGAGCACAGGACACACAGTGTGTTATCTCTCCTATACTGAGGATGTTCGAAAAGAGTTCAAAAGAGCTCTTCAAATTTTCACTGTTCAAGGATCCTGGAGCCGTAGTTTTTTCAACAACAAGCAGTGAGGTGGCAGGCTGCCCTCTCTAATTAGTCCAACCATAAAAACTCTCTCATACATCAGCACAGCTTCTGATGTCAACTGTTTAGCTCCATAATCGTCTTTTACAGCTGATCCAAACACCAGTTTAAAGCCCAAAGTCTCTGTGTCACAGCTTAACCCAATGCCATTGGGTACAGCTTCCCCATCGATTTCACATCAAGCACCATATCTTCAATAACGATTGGCAACTCGAATTGTGTTTACCCTGGGATATCTCCCCTTGAAGAGACATGTTGGTTTACCTCCAATCAGCCATCTCATCCCTCAAAGCAACTTCATTTCTCGATGATGATCACCAGGGCACTCAAGATTGCCCTGCGCTAGACACCAGCATATCTCTTGTTACTACGGAAACTATGAGGAAGACCAGCCAAACTGGGACATTGTATGCAGCTCCACTTCGTGAGTTCAACTCTGACAAGATCTTTGGAGATGCGTCTCAATCACCTTCATTTGAGTGGCCACAGGACCCACATAAGAAGCCGGCTTTAGAGTCGCATCTGTGGCTCATACCGTTTGCACACCTCTCACATTTACTCCATCCTCAAATGAAGTAAAGAATAGCACAGGTATCCCCTCCTCCAATGCTTGGGACATATTGCTAAAAACAGGCTACAGTAGACGCTTTAAATGATCAATCTAATAAAATGGACCTACAAGTTGACCTCCTGAACACATTAGCTGTATTTGTTGCTGATACAGACAAAGCTCTGTGAGCTAAACAATCTAATAGCCTGCGCTCAGTCAAAGCACGTATCACAGGAGATAGCATGTTCCTTCTCAATGCTCATTGATAAACTCAGTACTCTACCTTCAGCTTTAGATACTTTAACCATAGAAATAAAAGCGAATCTATGACCCTTACTCAATACATGCCAGAACAAGCATCTGAAGAAATCTCTTGTAAAACTGCTCTCTGATCACTCACTCCAGGTATGCTGATTAACTTCAGCTGCTAGCTTAGCTCCTTCTAGTCAGGGGTAGTGTCAAACCACTGCTTCAAAAACACTTGACGAGGATCCACATATAATCTTGGACAATTCAATTGAGGAGTCTGACTGTAACATCCAGACAAGAAAAACTCAAGCGCTGAATTCGAAAGCAGATTCATATTTAACGCCGACACGACAGACAACAGATAATATTTCCGTACTACAAATCGCTACAACAAAAAGGCAAAGGAAAGCCAAGAATAAGAGGCGCAGCACAAAATTTCTTATTCAAACAAGTTCTTGCCCTGGCGCCCATAGGGCCAGCACAGATCTGCTAGAGATCTCGCCCCGATGAGCATAAACAACTGGAAGGACTGAAAGTCGGAATTACCAGCTTACATGAAGTAACTGCTACGGGGTTTTTTCCCATGTTCAGGTCCGCATCAAGCAAATTGGACCCTGTCGGCATTAAAGGTAAAGTGGAACTTAATACACAGGCCGTTGCCGCTGTGCAAAGGGATAATCATAGCCCCACACATACGAACACTCTGGGTCCAAGCAGTTCTAGTGTTCCGAATATAGGTACATCCCATGCTAACAAAGAACATTGGGAGCTGGCAAATCATGGTTTTTAAAACTAATATAACCGTACTCAGCAAACTTCCTACAGTCAAAGCTACACAGCACAAACGTCAAACAGAGGCAACCCCCTCTGCAGTGACCGTGCCCAAGGAATAAAGGACAACAGTATAAGTGCCACTGGGTCCGTTAGGTATACCCGGCCCAGATTGCTCCAAATAAACCCACAACCTTGCAGGAACACCTTGACACCCATTTTGCCACCTGCTTTAGACCCTCTGCCTAAGGTTGTTATAAAGAAGCATGCAGTTCCAGAATGCTCAAATACAACAACGGCACAAGATCTGTGCCCCTTAGATAAGAACATGATGCTAGTTACTGAGCTAAACCCTTCCATACAGCTAACAGGTGGTCCTATAAAACACAAAAATAATAAACCGCCAGTCTCTGACCATATGCTATCCAAGTGGCAGCCACTGCACTTATGTTTCTTTGATTTCAAGGCCACCTTTGATTGAGTATCTCAGAATTTTTTGGGCTTAAATTAACGAATTGGGGCATACAGAACCACTTACTACGAGCAATACAACTATTATATTCAGATACCTAGCTAAGAACTAAGATAGCTGATGGTACTCGACTGTCAAGTAAAATCCTCACGCATCAGGGCCTTACAGGGTTGTGGGTTGGCACCCCAGTCATTTAATCTTTTTTGGCCGATATTTCCACAGCTTTGGACTAAGTCAACTCTCATGCGCAGAACCTTGGAGTCTTTAATCTCTCACGCTTACTAAATGCTGATGATGTGATACTCTTAAGTCAAACTAAAATCGTCCTCCAACGCTTACTAGATAAATTAAACACATATTCTGCCACCAATTGGATGTCAGTAAACCAGGCCAAATCCATATGCATGGTCATTTCCTGCAAAATGACGTGCCATCATAGATGGCATGTGAAAGGTCAGCCCTTGGATACTGTGCCCGAATACAAATACTTGGGGGTGTTATTTGATGAAAAAGGCTCCTTCCAACCTCAAAAATTAAAGCTTTTTTACGGAACAGCAATGCCCAGGCACAGTCATTCCGCTCTCTATATAACGTACTGAAGGGCTCAACTCTTGGCCCCCTCCTAAAGATCATTGACGCCAAGCTCCTTTCAACATTGACTTACGGGAGAGAGGCACTGCATGTTTATGATGCTGCACAGCTGGATTACATTATTCCAGAGGAATATAGGAGTGTCTTTAATCTGCCCAAAAATGCTTCACTTTGCACGAGTTCATCTAGAATTCGGTATTTTTAAACAATCACTAGCTCTAAAAAGATTGTTCAATGGTACCGCAAAGAAGCTGTCAGTAGTGGCTGACAAGGCAACACTGTCCAATAGGTCTCATGCCTGGATGGCATTACAGAACTATAAGATCCTGCAGTCACAGCCCTACCTTGATTCTGGTTATTCAGTGTTGCTAAAATGGAAGTTTATGCTGTTTCACTTTGGTTGTCTTCCACTGCTTCCGAATAGACTCCCTTGGTTAAAGTCCAGTAAATCGATGAGCTGTCATTTATGCGGATCACGTTAAGAGGACATGATTCACTTGGTTTGCATGTGCCCAGATCTTATGCAGGACACAAGGGAACTTTTGAGGGCGGCCTTTATCGAACAGGGAATTTGTTCATGCAATCGAGTAATCCTTACACGTAACCCAACTGACCCTATTTGAAATTGTCGTTTTACCAAATATTTATTAGGGATTGGTTGGAAAATTATAAACTTTTAAATGTACTCTGCTTTTGCACTGTTTCTCACTTTATTTTTGTTTTTATTTGTATGTAATGATTTTAATTAATCGTGTACAATAATCTAATACTGTGAAGGAATCCTCAACCCTGTTCCTTAAGAGAGTAAAGTGCTATAAGGGAGTACTTGCTTATTCAGTGTAAGTGCAACAGTATTGTTACCCCAGGACATCAGTGGTAAACATTAGTAACCATAGCAGTTACTGCTTAGTAACCTATCACTACCTTGGAACCCCAAAAACATCCTTCACAGACTTTAAGGTCAACTGCCTGGTGTAACATATAAACCAGTTGATTAAGCAAAGCGTCAAAGTAGTATTGGCCAACTGCCTCCTTTACTTATTTACTGTACACTTGGTCTCTGCCTTAGAGAGCTATTGTTAACCCAGCTGCCTACTATAGTCAATTTTTTGCCTTCACAGTAAGAGTACCCAACACCAGGTGCATGCCTGGGTGAAACACCAGGTGCATGCCTGTGTGAGTGGGTTTGATGGTAAGGTCCCAAAAGGTGCCCTGTAAAGCTCACACAAACATGGCAGGAGAGACACATATTCATAAGGAACACTGTACAAAAAAAGAGGAGAGATTAGGCCACCATGGATCATAAGAAAGAGGAATCCATGCACAGAGGATATTAGCAAATATATTAAATCAAAATCTATGTGAAGGAAGGCGATGAGTATAGCATGTGGATAATTAATTCATGTTCTCCACCCAAAAGAACTTGGTTAAGGAGTTGTTAAAAGCTCAAAGAGTACATTGTTAGAATGGAAAATGCACTGCCTCCTGCCTTGATGATAATGTACATTAATCTCTGACTAACCCAGGAAAGGCATATAGTAAGGGTAGTGAAAATTACAGCAAGCTGCAGTTCATCTGCTTTCAAGTCAGTGCAAACGTCAACTGTGTGACTGGTTGACTAAGGACATTGTATCCTCCTGCAACCTAAGAAGAAAAGTAAGACACTTAACATTATTGTATCTCTAGGGAATTCATCCTGGTTTTATTTCTTCTATTTCCAAGCATCCTCTTCTGCTGTACTGCATTCTTGCTCTTTTAAATATTTTTCAAATGGAGTGGAATCTCCTGAACCCTATGGACCAAAATGGTGTTCTCCTGAACCCGGATATTCAGATGGAAAGTTGGTTTTGTAATGGATGTTACTGGGATTGTGTATGTTTATGCCCCTTTCTGTGATTTATGTTAGTATATGAAGAATAAAGGTTGTTGAAACTTTACTGCCTTTGAAGTATTTTCACATCTTTGAGACATTAGGATCTGGTCCATTGTAAGATGCATGGCCTGATCATCCTTTTTCTTACATTCCCCATAGCTGAAGCTGCTCCAGGTACCACACAATTGCCAGCCCTTATGAACTGCCTAAAGAAAACACCTGTACAGAGGATGAGCCCTGCTCAGATGTGTGGTGCTAGCCTGTCCCCACGGCAGCGAGAGTCCAGGAGGGTTGATGTTGGCATGAAGCGGTTGTATGATGAGGGTAAGGCATAAACTGTTACTTTCAACATGTTGTGACCAGAGCATCACTCTGGTCTTTGCGGTTGCTAAAGTAGAATCCTGAGATCCCAGAATCATTCATACATATTATCTAAGGGCTCAGCGCTGCTTGTGAGGGACAATAGCATGTGCAGATCAAGTTTGTGACTGTAGGGCCCATTAAAACTTCCTAGTACTGTGCTTTGGAGGCACAACTCTTATATTGTGCCTCTCTCTGGGTCCACATTGGTGAGTGCTGCATCCTTGTGCCATGGACCAGACACTGCCCACAGTTTCACAGAGTTTGAGGCCCTAGGACTGTGCGTGTGTCCCTTCCTCTGCTATACCAATGCAATTGGTGTCTGCCTGATCAGCAGAATAGAGGTAGTTAAGATTGCAGTACAAGCTGCCATCTTGCTTGTCACATCTGTGCCGTATTTGCCAGTAGTCCTCCGCAAAGACTCCATTATGCAAATCTTCTGGCTGGGAAGTGCAGCAGATCACATCCTTTTTTTTCATAGGTCAGTGTACAGGTCCTCAGAGGATACCATTTAGAACTTTTGCACAGTTAGTCACTCTCTGTCTCAAGCTGTACTCGTGAAGTGCTGAGGTAAGGTAAACCTTGCCAGAACTAGAATTTTAATGTAAACCATGCACACCTCAATAATTCTTATTAAACCTGTGATAAACGTAAGGTTATTTTGATCTGGGTGCTGTACCTCTCTTAGTGTTTACCTCACACTGTAATTGCTAGAAAGACTGGGGCCAGCAGCCAACCGGCTACTTGGACAGAGGTGCACACTACGTACAGTATATACATATATTTAACACAAATTCACAATAAAATACTTTAGCATTTCTCACATTATTTTTAATGTGAATCTAAATGTTTTCAGTCAAGAAGATTTTGTATTATTACAAATTATTACATTCATTTCTGAAGATATCATCCTTGTTGAACAATTAACAATTGAATTTGCATGTCATTGAAATAAACATAACTAAAACAACAGCCCAGTGCATTTCGGGACTAACGTCTCTTCATCAGGGGCATATTTGACACAAAAGTTGATGACACTAGCTTGTGTTTCATAAATCCAAGCGGTCCAATGATGCAACCAATTGCTTCCAATCTAGAAGAGACCGGGATGTAACTTATGTGCAAAACGACAGCCGCCCTTATCGTGATATGACTGAGTACCAGGCAGTTGGTTGCATCATTGGACCGCTTTGGATTTATGAAACACAAGCTAGTGTCATCAACTTTTGTGTCAAATATGCCCCTGATGAAGGGACGTTAGTCCCGAAATGCATTGGGCTGTTGTTTTAGTTATGTTTATTTCAATGCAAACACAAGGAGATGATGTACGGAGTGCTGAAACTTTTCAAACACTCACCCCCAGTCACAGATCTGGGTTGAATCCATCATCATTCTTTAGCTCACTTTGCCACTCCAGTTCAGACACAGCTATATGCAAATCAGTCTTGACCCTGTGCCTCATGGGAACAGTCCAGACCGAACTGCCAAGCCATGTCTTCCCTGGACCGGAATCAAGCATCCTGGGACCGGTTTTGGGCAAACAGCCCTCATCAGCCAGGCTAGCTTGAATCCAGTGGCAAAGTGAGCAAGGGACCCACGTCTGGGCATACCCTGCCAACTTAGGGCGAACAAAGCAAACACAAGGAGATGATGGACGGAGTGCTGAAACTTTTCAAACACTCACCCCCAGTCACAGATTTGGGTTGAATCCATCATCATTCTTTAGCTCACTTTGCCACCCCAGTTCAGACACAGCTATATGCAAATCAGTCTTGACCCTGTGCCTCATGGGAACAGTCCAGACCGAACTGCCAAGCCATGTCTTCCCTGGACCGGAATCAAGCATCCTGGGACCGGTTTCGGGCTAACAGCCCTCATCAGCCAGGCTAGCTTGAATCCAGTGGCAGAGTGAGCAAGGGACCCACGTCTGGGCATACCCTGCCAACTTAGGGCGAACAAAGCAAACACAAGGAGATGATGGACGGAGTGCTGAAACTTTTCAAACACTCACCTCCAGTCACAGATCTGGGTTTAATCCATCATCATTCTTTAGCTCACTTTGCCACCCCAGTTCAGACATAGCTATATGCAAATCAGTCTTGACCCTGTGCCTCATGGGAACAGTCCAGACCGAACTGCCAAGCCATGTCTTCCCTGGACCGGAATCAAGCATCCTGGGACCGGTTTCGGGCTAACAGCTCTCATCAGCCAGGCTATCTTGAATCCAGTGGCAAAGTGAGCAAGGGACCCACGTGTGGGCATACCCTGCCAACTTAGGGCGAACAAAGCAAACACAAGGAGATGATGGACGGAGTGCTGAAACTTTTCAAACACTCACCCCCAGTCACAGATCTGGGTTGAATCCATCATCATTCTTTAGCTCACTTTGCCACCCCAGTTCAGACACAGCTATATGCAAATCAGTCTTGACCCTGTGCCTCATGGGAACAGTCCAGACCGAACTGCCAAGCCATGTCTTCCCTGGACCGGAATCAAGCATCCTGGGACCGGTTTCGGGCTAACATCATTCTTTAGCTCACTTTGCCACCCCAGTTCAGACACATGAGGGCTGTTAGCCCGAAACCGGTCCCAGGATGCTTGTTTCCGGTTCAGGGAAGACCTGGCTTGGCAGTTCGGGCTGGACTGTTCCCATGAGGCACAGGGTCAAGACTGATTTGCATATAGCTGGGTCTGAACTGAGGTGGTGAAGTGAGCTAAAGAACGATGATGGATTCAACCCAGATCTGTGACTGGGGGTGAGTGTCTGAAAAGTTTCAGTGCTCCGTCCATCATCTCCTTGTGTTTGCTTTGTTCGCCCTAAGTTGGCAGGGTATGCCCAGACGTGGGTCCCTTGCTCACTTTGCCACTGGATTCAAGCTAGCCTAGCTGATGAGGGCTGTTAGCCCGAAACCGGTCCCAGGATGCTTGTTTCCGGTTCAGGGAAGACCTGGCTTGGCAGTTCGGGCTGGACTGTTCCCATGAGGCACAGGGTCAAGACTGATTTGCATATAGCTGGGTCTGAACTGAGGTGGTGAAGTGAGCTAAAGAACGATGATGGATTCAACCCAGATCTGTGACTGGGGGTGAGTGTCTGAAAAGTTTCAGTGCTCCGTCCATCATCTCCTTGTGTTTGCTATGTTTATTTCAATGACATGCAAATTCAATTGTTAATTGTTCAACAAGGAGAATATCTTCAGAAATGAATGTAATAATTTGTAATAATTCAACATTTTCTTGACTGAAAACATTTAGATTCGCATTAAAAATAATGTGAGAAATGCTAAAGTATTTTATTGTGAATTGGTGTTAAATATATGTATATACTGTACGTAGTGCGCACCTCTCTCCAAGTATCCGGTTGGCTGCTAAACCTTGCCAGGAAAGCAAATCCTTTCTGTTTAGTTGATCACATATTCCTAAAATTGAATTACATTAGGATGTGGCTAATGCCATTAGTCTAGTGGAGTACATGGTAAAGAGAATATTAAATACTTAGATGTATTAGTGCTCTGACACTTGTTTCCATCTCATGCACATGGTTGCAGTTATCTTTGCTCTTCTCTCTCTCATTAAAGTTGAAGTAACTCCAAGCAGCCCATCCCATCTGTCAGGCTTGACAAGCTTGTCAAAGAGACCCCCAGTGAATCTTCCTAGCTTGTCTACCAGTAGCACGAGCTCCAACTTCTCACCAGCCTTCAGGGATCCACAGAGAAATGAGATGGACAGTAACAGGCATCAGCCAAATGGTAAGTTGTCCACCAACACCAACATCCAGATTGTAAGCAGATTGCTAAAAGTCACCCTAGGTGACGTCCAATGGACCCATTGAATCTCCTAGCTAGCAGTTTTCCCACAATGTCCTTCAGCACTGCAATACCCCTCTCTAGTATCATAAAGACCCCCACTTGTCCCGACGACCTGTGTTCCACGAAGCTTGTCAATGCTGCTATAACCATCACTCATTCCTCGATCACTAAAAATGACACACATTTGAACTTCCTGACACAGTTCTATGTGATCCCCATAGCCTTGATCCCATATACACCTGCAACTTCCATCCCGTCTCAAATCTGCATCTCTTGCCAAACTAGAAGTAGTAAGCAATCATCTTTAACAATGGCCTTTACTGAAAATCTTCTCTACAGCGGTCAGTTAGGTCTCTAGATCCCTACAGAGCACTGAACCAATGTCCTTCCATATCCTTGAAAATATTCCATGCATTTGTCACATTGGTTGGGTGAGAGTCTTATCCCTGCTCGACCTTTTGTTCATTTATGCTCATTGGCCTTGTAAAAATGATAAGGATTCTGCAAGTTAGGACCAGCCTAAATAAGGCTATGACAGATTCCATGACTAAGCTTCAACGGCAGAACTTGGTGAAAAGCATTCAGCAAGCACTGCTTACATATTGGGGGGGGGGGGGGTCTCAAGAGTCTTTCCGGTATCTACTGCTCTGCGTGGTCCCAGATGTTCCGCAAGAAGACATGGTGAAAACATGTTGCGTGTCTGTTAAAGAGTGCAGTAATGACAAGGATTCACTTACTGAAAGTTGGATTACCATTGTTCTTTGCTCCAATGTGTCACCAGCTCACGGTTGCCTGTGGCTCTTTGTTACAGTCTTCTCCAGGAAGTGAAGGTATGGCTTCCATGTCTATAAAATATAGCACACATTCTTAGTTATTTTCTTCCTCTGCTTAGACAGCACTTTGATTTCCATCTTTAGTACTCAGTAGGCTGGTACATTTCAAGTTTAAGCAGTCAAGATTCCCTGGCTCCCTCACAATGTCCATTTTCCTTCAGCAGAACTCCTGGTGATGCTTTCAACTTTTCAGGAGACTGGACCACTGTTCCAGACTTGCTTGTGCCATTGTGACTGGCTTGGTAGACTCAAGGGCCACTGCATGTTCTCTCAACATCTCAAATAGAGCACACATTGAACTCAATAATCTAGCTTGCTAGCTTAAGTGGCAAAGTCGAATTTTGACTTTGTTTTCTTATACTTATGTATGCTGTCTGTCCAGCTTTCTATTTCCTTTTTCTCTTATTAAAACAGAGGCAACCCAGAGAAGCCCCTCTTATTCACCAGGCTTCATGAGGGGTGCCATGATCCCACACACCAGGATGCCCAGCCCGGTCACCAGCAGCACAGCAACTGGTGCAACGCCAGGATTCAGGGAGATGCGGAGGCTGGAAATGGCCATTCGTAGGCCGCAATTAGAAGGTGAGTGAAAGCAACTTAACTTTTCAGTTGTCGGTCTGTAAAATATTGATGTATCTTTTCAGTTTTTAAATAGCACGTAATGCTGGGGATTCCGTGGCTCTTAGTGCTTACAGTTTTTGCATATAAGCAAATTGAGGCACATGAAGATCAAGGGTGAGTTCAAGAGAAGTTGTAAATCTACATCTATACATTGTAGAACTTTATGACTGTTTGCACTTCCAAGTGTACAAGTAAGAGCCATAAGAGTTTGAGAATTTACATGCATAAATTAATGCTATTCATTAAGGGCAGACATTTTAACAGTGATGTGGAAACTCATGCCCAATGGTCCTGTGCTACCGTCTCACCTGCCATGTTTTATTTTTTGGTCCGTTTAGATTTTCTCCCAATGGACTTAACCTCCATATTCACCAGAGGTGGTCCATGATTTTGATATGAAATTTGACGTTAAAGCCTATGCTCTACTGGGTAGAGGATACAGCCAATGTGTAGCCTTATAATCAACAGTGGCTATTACTCCTCATATTAGATATTGGATTGAGTGGCGGTTTGGAGAAGCTGATTGATTGTTAACTACTATGAGCTGATTGATTGTTAACTAGTATGTATGTTTATACCTGCTGGGAAGGAAGCCCCAAACTTGCCCTTACCATCTGAAATGTGACCACTCCCTCATAAATGCATTCCTTGTCGTCTTTTGTGCAGGTAATGAGTCATTTATGGAGTGTCATGTCCGTATTTGTAACGTGTTGGATAAGCGAATATGCGCAAGATGACTGTAACGTGTTGGACAGGAGAATGTATGTTAATAACTGTTATTCGTTGAGGACGTTTGTTAGTCTATGAAAGAGTGTGATTTCCTTCCAGGTTGCCATCACATGTAAGAGCTACAGCTCACAACTGAGGAATATAGGATTCGATTCAGGGGGGCTTACTAAACCCAAAACCATTCCTGGATTGACTTCATAGACTACTCAGTTAAGACACTAGATGATTGGTTAACTGGAAACAATGTGCATGATTTCAATGGACTTTACAATCTTTCATGAAAGAACATATTTTCAGTAATTGCACTAATGAGAAGTTACATCAACATCTGGTAGACCTAGGTCTAATTTCTCCCCAAGAATTGGGAAAGAAGGCAGACCACTGTGTCAAGACTAGGGTAACAAAAGCAGTCACTGGGGGTGACCAAAAGAAAGGGGTTATCAAACCTCCCCAGGGGAAAGGGGTTGAGAACCCCAAAGACAAAAAGACAGAGTCTTGTAAAGGGCCGCAAAAACCTGCTAAAGGGGGGGGGGGGTCCCAAAACTCTCCCCAGTCCAATGGTAGGTACAAAGGGTAGAACTTTGATCCCCAGAAGGCTTGGAGTTTCAACTGTAAGAGGTTAAAACATTTAACTGGAGATGCTACTTGTCCTAACAAGAAGCCCCCTTGTCCTCCTCCAGTTAGTACTGGTGTAGCCAATCTCCAGATGGGATCAACAGTGTGCCCAGAGCAAATTAGGGTTCACACTGAAGCAGTTCTAGTCACTGAGGGTGAAGTTGAGTTTGCCACTTTAGCTTTGTGGCCACCCAACTTAAAGAAGTATTTACAATACCCCTGGATAAATAGGACTAGGATAGAAGCCCTGAGGGATACAGGTGCCAGTGTCACCTTGGTGAGAGACACACTGGTTCCCAGGAGCAATACCTGATTGGAAAATCTTATCCAGTCACCAACGCTGACAGTGTTACTACTAACCATGCCATGGCTATGGTAACATTAGACTTGGGAGGGGGGGGGGGGGTTACTGGCCTGAAACAGGCAGTGGTGTCTTCAAAGCTTCCAGCTGCCTGTCTGTTTGGAAACAACCTGGAGACCTCAGCATGGGCTGCTCTAATTCAGCATGCTCTAATTCCACCACTGTTTCTATTTTCTCGTGCCTGCCTGTTCCTTTCGCCTTTCGCCGCTGCTGCCCCTGCAGCCCCCCCCCCGGAATTCCTCCGCCTCCCAGCCTCTCCTCCCTCCCACCTTCCCTACTTGATGGCGGCCGCTGCGCGGTCGCGCGCAGCGGGCGCGCCAAAGGCAAGCCCATCTGCGCCGGTCCCCGACCGCGGCCAGCGCCAGAAACCCTGGACCTCCCACTACCCATCGCTACGACACCACCACCCTCTTCGCACTCAACCCTGGAAGACTTCGAGAATGCCAACAGGCCTCGCCGAACACGACCCATGGCCAGTTCTTCTGCCTTCACTGCCGCCAGACCCTCACCGCCATCCGGGCCTCCAACACCGCCGACGCCAGTACCGGCGACACCCTAAAATGCATCCTCCTCAACGTACGCTCCGTACACAAACACGCCATGGAAATCTGGAACCTACTCGACTCTCTCTCGCCCGACATCGCCTTCTTCACAGAGACCTGGACCAACGCATCCTCCGCCCCCGACATCAGCACCGCCATCCCAGACGGATACAAGATCCAGAGGAAAGACCGCCCCAACCACCCAGGAGGGGGCCTCGCCATCGCCCCCAAGAGCACCCTCCGCCTCACCACCTCCAGCGAAACCTTCCCCTCCGCCGAACACCTGCACTTCCAGATCCAGACCACCCCCAAAGCCACACTCCGAGGAACCCTCATCTACCGACCCCCTGGCCCCCGAACACCTTCGCCACCACCATCACCGACTTTATCGCACTCCACGCCATCGCCTCAACAAACTACATACTCATTGGAGACCTGAACTTCCACCTCGACAACCCCAGCGACCCCAACTCCACTATCCTTCGTGACAACCTCGCCAGCATCAGACTTAAACAACTCGTCAACACACCGACCCACAGAGCAGGACACACCCTCGACCCCATCTTCGCGGCAGGAAACCGCGTCTAATTCAGCCACACAACGCAGCCGCCATGGACTGACCACCACTGCGTACACTTCGCCATCAACAAACCCAAGGCACCCAAACCAGCCCCACGCCCACCTCGAAGGAACTGGAGCAAGGTTACTGACGAGCAACTTAACTCCACCCTCACCCGCGACAACCACACCGGGGCACCCGACGCAAACGACGCAGCCAGAGAACTCCACACCTGGATCTCCAACTGCGCAGACGAGCTCGCCCCGCAACCCCTACAGACAATGCCCCAGGAAAGCCGCCTGGTTCACCACCGCTGTCCAAGAAGCCAGACGCACCTGCAGACGCCTGGAGAAGAACTGGAGAAACACCAAGACAACCGAAAACCACACCACCTACAAGGACGCCATGACGGACTACCACAACCAGATCAGAGCCACCAAGAGGAACTTCATCCACAACAAAATCCTGGCCAACTCCAAGGAACTTTTCAGTGTCATTCAAGAATTCACCAACCCACGCAGCGAAGCCACAGACATCACCCCATCCCAAGACCTCTGCGACAAGCCTGGAATCTATTTCCACCTCAAGATCAAAAACCTCTACGACAACTTCATCGACCATCCACCAGGCGCCACAGACGGCCCCCCAGAAACACCAGCCAGCCCACCATCTCCAACTGGACACCGATCACGGCCGAAGACAGCACCTCGACCATGAAAAGCATCCACTCGGGGCCCCCACCGACCCCTGCCCCCCTCACATCTACCACAGAGCCGCGGCCGCCATCGCACCCGAGCTACAGTGCACCATCAACACCACCTTCAAAACAGGCTGGAAGGGCGCAGAAGTCAGACCCCTGCTCAAGAAGCCCACAGCTGACCCCACCGACCTCAAGAACCTTCGGCCCATCTCGCTCCTCCCCTTCGCAGCTAAAGTTACAGAGAAAACAGTCAACAGGAAACTGACACGATTCATTGAAGAGAACGCCGTCCTCGACCCGTCCCAATCCGGATTCCGAAGCAACCACACCACAGAGACCGCCCTACTCGCCGCCACAGACGACATCCGCACCCTCCTGGACCAAGGCCACTCCGCAGCCCTTATCCTACTTGACCTATCAGCGGCCTTCGACACCGTCTCCCACCGCACACTAGTCACCAGACTACACGATGCAGGCATACAAGGAACAGCCCTGGACTGGATCCGATCATTCCTCACCGGAAGAAGCCAAAGGATCAGACTCCCACCCTTCCTCTCCGACCCCACGAAAATCACCTGCGGAGTCCCACAGGGTTCATCACTGAGCCCCACCCTCTTCAACATCTACATGGCCCCCCTCGTAGCCATCGTCAGACAACATGGCCTCAACATCGTATCCTACGCCGACGACACCCAGCTCATCCTCTCCCTCACCAAAGACCCCACCACTGCCAAACTCAGCTTCCAGAAAGGAATGCAAGACGTCGCAGTCTGGATGACCAACAGCTGCCTGAAGCTCAACGCCGAGAAGACAGAAGTCCTCGTCCTCGGTACCACCCCTTCTGCATGGGACAGCACCTGGTGGCCGACCGCCCTCGGAAGCCCACCTACCCCCTCAGACCACGCCAAGAACCTCGGCATCGTACTCGACTCATCACTCACCATGAACCGACAGGTCAACGCCGTCACCTCCAGCTGCTTCAACACCTTTCGCATCCTCCGCAAGACCTTCAAGTGGATCCCCCCTGAGTCAAGGAAGACAGTCACCCACGCACTCATCACCAGCAGACTGGACTATGGAAACGCACTCTACGCCGGCATCAACAAGTCCCTACTCCGCAAACTCCATACAATACAGAACACCGCCGCCAGACTCGTCCTCTGCATCCCCCGACACAAACACATCAGCCAACACCTACGAAGTCTCCACTGGCTCCTCGTGGAGAAAAGTCACTTTCAAAATCCTCACTCACGCCTACAAATGCCTACACAACAACGGACCCAAATACCTCAACGACAGAATCAACTTCCACGTACCCAAAAGAAACCTCCGATCTTCCAACCTCGCACTGGCCGAAACCCCGCGCATCCACAGAGCCAGAGCAGGCGGAAGATCCTTCTCTCACATTGCAGCCAAGACCTGGAACGAGCTACCGGCAGACATCAGACGCGCCCCCTCCCTGAACACCTTCAGGAAGACCCTCAAGACCTGGCTCTTCGGCTAAACAGATCTGCGGACTCCCCCCTCAGCGTCTTGAGACCCTCACGGGTGAGTAGCGCGCTTACAATTCCCTGATTGATTGATTGAAGTAGTATTGAACACCCATGCAGCAATGCTGGACATCCCTGAGATTGTGTGTATCAAGACTAGAGCACAGAGCCGTAAACAGGGTGAAAAAGAAGTGTTGGAGCCTGAAAGAATGGCCCAACCTTCCAAGAGGAAAGATAAGAAGACTGGGAAACCAGCTTCTGAACAGCCAAAGACTCAGCACCCCTCTCCTCAGGGAGAGGACTTGGAAGCCCCAGAGGGAACTGAGTCCATGGAACTTGATCCTTACCAGATTGCGCGCTTATGCTCATGGGGACCCACTAGGGAACAACTGTGCCTTGGACAGCAGACCTGTCCAACTCTTGAAAGCCTGGGGCAGCAAGCTGCTGCACAGGAAAAGGGAGATGTCAGTGGTACCCACAGAGCCTATTGGGAGGAGGGACTCCTGTATATTGAGGCCAGAAACCCCACCCTGGTGCCACTAGAGAGTGGTAGTGCCTCAAATGTACAGAGAGTTTTTACTCACTTAGGCTCATGACATCCCCCTAGCTGGGTATCTTGGCCAGACCAAGACTTGGGCAAGGCTAGTTAGACACTTTTACTGGCCCCAGATGTCCCAGAAAGTAAAAGAGTTTGTCAGCTCCTGTGTCACCTGTCAAGCCAGTGGCAAAACAGGTGGACACCCAAAGGTCCCCTTAATTCCACTACCAGTGGTTGGGGTTCCCTTTGAAAAGGGTAAGTGTGGACATAGTGGGTCCACTTGAACCTCCCACAGCCTCAGGAAACAAATATAAACTAGTGGTAGTGGATCATGCCACCAGGTATCCAGAAGCAATTTCCCTTAGGACTACTATAGCTCCTGCAGTAGCCAAGGCCCTCATTGGTGTCTACACTAGGGTAGGGTTTCCTAAGGAGGTGGTGTCAGACAGAGGGTCAAACTTCATGTCTGCATACATCAAGCACATGTGGAAGGAGTGTGGACTGCAGTACAAGTTTACTACACCCTATCACCGACAAACCAATGGTCTTGTTGAAAGTTTCAACAAGACGTTGAAGGGCATGATCATGGGGCTCCCTGAAAAATGAAGATGGGATGTCCTCTTGCCATGCTTGCTTTTCGCCTACAGGGAGGTGCCTCAGAAAGGAGTAGGGTTTACCCCCTTTGAACTTCTGTTTACCCATCCTGTTAGGGGACCACTCTGTCTTGTTAAAGGGGTTGGGAGAAGCCTCTCCAAGAACCCAAACAGGATATTGTGGACTATGTACTAGGCCTAAGGTCCAGAATGGCAGAGTACATGGAAAAAGCTTCCAAATATCTTGAGGCCAGACTGGAGCTCCAGAAGCACTGGTATGACTGAAAAGCTGCACTGGTGGAATTCCAACCAGGGCAAAAGGTGTGGGTTTTGGATCCTGTCGCACCAAGCACCCTCCAGGACAAATGGAGTGGCCTTACTCCATCTTAGAAAAGAAAAATGAGGTCACCTACTAGGTAGGCCTGGGCACAAGCAGGACCCCCAAAAGGGTGATCCATGTGAACCGCCTAAAGCTTTTCCATGACAGAGCTGACATAACCTTGCAGATGGTTACTGATGAGGATCAGGAGACAGAGAGTGAACCTCTCCCTGACCGCCTCTCTTACAGCCCCAAAGATGGGTCAGTGGATGGAGTTTTCTATTCAGACACCCTCACTGCCCAACAGCAGGCTGACTGTAAGCAAGTCTTCCCCTTGACCCCTGGTCAGACAAACTGGTGGACACTGGGGACAGTGTACCTGTCAAAAACAAAATCTATCGACAGTTTAATCAAGTTAAGGAGAACATCAAAGCTGAGGTCAGCAAGATGCTGGAGTTAGGGGTTATTGAACCCTCAAAGAGCCCCTGGGCCAGCCCAGTGGTCTTAGTCCCCAAACCTCATCCACAGGGTGGCAAGAGAGAATTGAGGTTCTGTGTGGACTATAGAGGACTCAACTCTCTCACCAAGACAGATGCTCACCCCATACCAAGAGCTGATGAGTTGATGGACAAATTGGGTGCAGCCAAATTTCTTAGTACCTTTGACTTAACTACAGGGTTCTAGCAGATTGGCATGGCCCCAGGAGGCAAAGAGAAAACAGCATTTTCCACACTTGATGGGCATTATCAGTTCAGTGTTATTCCCTTTGGTTTAAAGAATGCCCCTGCCACCTTCTAAGGTTTGGCGAACCAAGTAAGTCCTTGCTGGATTGGAGGCCTTTAGTGCAGCATATCTTGATGATATTGCTGTCTTTAGCTCCACCTGGCAGGATCACCTGATCTACCTGGGGACGGTTTTAAAAGCCCTGCAAACTGCAAGAATAACTATCAAGGCATCAAAATGCCAGCTAGGGCAGGGAACAGTTGTATACTGGAGCAACCTTGTTGGCGGGGGCCAAGTGCAACCTTTATAACCCAAGATCCAGGCCATCCTAGACTGGGAAACTCCAACAACCCAGACTTCCTTGGCTTGACTGGCTACTACAGGAGGTTTGTGAAAGGGTATGGATCCATTGTGACACCCCTCACAGAACTCGCCTTCAAGAAGATGTCCAAAAAGGTAAACTGGACAGTTAGCTGTCAAAAGGCTTTTGACACCCTGAAAGAGGCAATGTGCTCAGCACCAATTTGCAAAGCTCCAGACTATGCCAAGCAGTTCATTGTGCAGACTGATGCCTCTGAGCTAGGGATAGGCGCGGTCCTATCTCAGACCAATGATGAAGGCTAAGACCAGCCTGTTGCTTTTATAAGCAGGAGGTTACTCCCCAGGGAGCAGCATTGGTTTGCCATTGAGCGGGAGGCCTTTGCTGTGGTTTGGTCCCTGAAGAAGTTGAGACCATACTTGTTTGGTACTCACTTCACAGTTCAAACTGACCACAGACCTCTCAAATGGCTAATGCAAATGAAAGGTGAAAATCCTAAACTTTTGAGGTGCTCTATCTCCCTACAGGGAATGGACTTTACAGTGGAACACAGACCTGGAACTGCTCATGCCAATGCAGATGGACTTTCCAGCTTCTTCCACTTAGACAATGAAGACTCTCTAGGGAAAGGATAGTCTCATCCTATTTTGTTGGGGGGGGGGGGGGGGATTGTGTAGGAAAGTGCCCCTTTTTGCATGGTTGCCCCCCCACTTTTTGCCTAATGTTGATGTACTTTGACTGAGTGTGCCCTGGGATCCTGCCAACCAGGTACCCAGGGCCTGTGTTCTTTCACTAAACTGTGATGTTGTAAAACCCATTGGCAACTCTCTGGCCACATGTAAGTCCTTTGTAAAAGGTACCAGAGGTACCACGGGCACTGTGACCAGGGAAAGCCCCTAAGGGGGCTGCAGCAATTATTATAGAGACCCTGTACCTTTACACACACACACACACACACACACACACACACACACACACACACTGCCATTGCAGGCTGCATGTTTTGGAGCAGACAAAGTGAAGACTCGACATGGCACATATCCTTGTGTGCCATGCCTATAAACCACCCTCTAGCTGGGTGCACTATACCCGTGGTGAGGGTACAGGTGCATTAGTTCTGTTACCCCTACAGTGTCTAAGTCAATTCTTAGACATAGTAAGTGCAGTAATGCCATAAAGAGTATATGGTATGGGAGTTTATCGTCACAAACTCCACAGCACCATAATGACTTTACTGAAAATTGGGAAGTTTGGTATCAATTTCTCTGCACATTAAACCCTCACTGATGCCAGTGTGGGATTTAATGAAAAATGCACTCAGAGGGCATCTTAGAGATGCCCCCTGGAAAACGACCTAACTCAAGTGTCCTGGCTGGTTGGCTACTCGCCAGCTGCCACCACCAGACATTATTCTGGACCCCTGGGTCGAGAGCCTGCCGCTCTCGGGGTCCTGAAACAAAGCACATCCTGGGTCAGGGATGGGCAGGGTCCACGCCTTTGTGAGCTCCCAGCAACTGGCCCCCACTGGTTCTGACCCCCCTTGGTGCGGGAGAATCGGCAGGAAAACCAAGTTAGGAGAGGTGTGCCCACCTTTGCCAACCCCACTCCTCAGGTGGAGGAGGCGAGGTGAAGCAGAACTCAGTCTTTGCCATCTTGCAGATGGGAGCACCCAGCCAACCAGAATGAAGCTTATGCCCCCTCCCATTGGAGGGTGGCATAATAGGGGGTGTACCGGAAAGGACTAATTGGTCCCGACCTGTACCTACCTGTAACGCCCCTAAATTTAGTATTTAGTGGCAACCCTGAACTTGCCTCCTCAGACAAGAAGAAACAAGAAGGACCGAATAGACGTGCTGAAGAAGAGGAGGACACCAACTGACTTGCCCCAGCCATACCGGCCTGTCCTGACCTCGACCTGCTCCAGCGAAATCCCGGTGTGTCCAGCAGCCCCCCAGAACCCAGAGGACCTGCCCTGCCTTCCCCAACCAGACTTTGTCTCCCATGAGCACCGGATTTGCTCACCAACAGACTCTGGCTCTGGCCAAATCCGCGAGTCTGCACCACTCTGCACCTGGCGCCCACAGCCCGAGTTCGAGTGGCCCAACTCCACGAGAAGGTCTCCCCGGCGATCCTGACCTGGGATCTGGTGATCCCTGACCTACCTCAAGTCTCCAACCGACGCCTGCAGCCCATCTTTGTCCGAGCCTGCAGTGTTTGTTGCAACGGGAGAATCCCCTTTGAAATCAACAGGGCACCCGACGCCATAACAGCACCCTGCACCCGGCCGCCCCTGTGCCGCTGTGGGTGCACCTTGAGTGCTAAATCGGATCCCCCTTTGCCCTGAGCCTAAGTCCAGGGGCTTTGCTCCCACAACCTTGTGGCCTGCTCGTGTGCTGCCACCAACCCGAGGGCCCATATGCCCCTTTGGATAACATTGGGTCTCAGCACTCTGCTCCCTGCCGCCCTAGTGCCGCTGAGGGTGCTTTGAGAGTGCATCCTTGACCCTGGGGGAACCCTGATTCTAACCCCAGGAAACCAACTCCCAAACCTAAGTTCTTACCATTAAACCGATGACCTGATTTTCTCCCATAGGACTGCATTGACTACTTTCTTGGGAAAATTGTTGTGTGGAGGTGAATTGTATGATACCTTAAGAAACTGCATATATACATAAACTGATTTACTTATCTCTTATTTAGGAAATGTCCCAGTATGATATCTAGGCATATCACACTGAGTAGAAAAAGTAACTTAAAAAGTAATCTGAAAAGTAACATACACAGTAATCTGAAATGTAACTGAAAAGTAATTCTAACTGTTTTATGAACAGATGACTAACCTGTAACCAATCCAATTGCATTCAACTGTAGTCAAACTGTATTTAACTACATACTCTTGCAAAGTATTATTATACTTACCTGTACCAGGCCTGGCTTGGTTCTAGAAAAGAAAAAGACAACTAAATATTTTTATACAAACAAATTGGTCTGAGTTCAGTCTTTGAGTGTGTGACATAATTTCTTGCCTGAGTGTGTACAATAAATGCTTAACACGACCCTCTGATAAAGCATTACTGCTCGCCCACACTACCACAAATGGAGATTAAGGTATTATCTACTTGTGCCTCTGCCTACCTTTGGGGATCCACTGCACTCTGTGCACACTATACCTTACTTTTGTATAGTATATACAGAGCCAGCTTCCTACGGGTAGGATCCGTGTTCCAGTTTGGGTGGTGTGTTAATGGATCTCATTGTTGCCATCCTCATGTTTATGGAGTCAAAGGACAACCGGAACGAAGAGTTTCAATTGAAGTGCACCCATTGGAAAATTCTATGACTATCTCCTACTGCTTTGAGTATTGCTTGTCAGTTTTTATTGTATAGTCATAACCTTTTTCCTTCAGCAAGTCTAGTGTACGCATAGAGGAAATCCTTCAACATTGTGCCCAAAGTGATTTGACAATGATGGCCCAGTTTAATCAAGTACAAATGCCTGTTTTAGAACTAAGGTCTTCTGGTTCAATAGGCAATGGTTCAGACCCTACAACAAATGTTTCTAATGGATAATTCTAACCACAGTTTTGTAGCCTTTAAAATGTACCCATGTTCCAAACTGGATCTGGAGAATTTGCCAGCAATGCCACTGTGTGCGGAAACATGGCGCCATGTGGCTCTGTGGTCTCTTCGTACCACCCTGGAAGTGACAGAGCAGAGCCACATTTAAGTGCACACCTCACACTGGTGGCAGTTCCTTTCTTTCTGCTCCCTTCAACGTAGAACCGTAGCTGCACTCCCAACTTTGCTGGCCTTCCGATGACTTCTAAATTATTTCTACAGTGTGCTAGGAAAGATGTTTCATCCTGAAAACTACTGGACTTAAGCCGTGCTGAGACTACAGGAAGCAAGTGTCATCCTGGACCTACAAGACTTGTGTCTCTGGTGCTTGGGCTCCAGTCAAGAATTGAGTCTTGCAATAAATGTACTCTCATGCACTCGAAGATGATCTGGATGTAGGAGGTGAAACTCTATGTCACATAATAACAGGTTGAAATGTAAGTCCCGTTCCAAATCGCAGGGCTGTTTGTGATCTTGTTCAAAAGGCCGGTCCAGCACAAAGTCCTGTTCCCACTGGACGTATTCTGGTAAGTTGAAATCGAAAATGCACCATAAATGTAAGAATACTAATCAGGACTCCACACCATCCTGCTATTCGAAATGAGGTGAGCAGGCCCGGGGCGTCAGTCAAAAGATCCATCCCAGCAAGTGTCTTTGAACGCCAATCCAGTCCTGTAGCAAATAGTGTACTGCTTTACCAGAAGCCTGTCAATCATCGGCTGTTATACCCATTTTGAAGAAGCCCAACGCTGACCTTTCTATTGCCACGAACTTCAGCCCAATTTCTCGGTTACCTCTTACAGCAAAAATGCTACAATGCTATGTAAACTCGATATTAATTACATTTTTGGAACAACATAGTTTTTGGACACTTCTCAATTTGGTTTTCATGCAGCTCACTTCTCTAAATCTCTACTTTTAACAATTTCAGAGAATCTGAAATATATATTTGACAAGAAGGGCATTGCTGTGGTCATTCTGTTGGATTCATCGGTGGCTTTCTACACTATATCCCATAAAATTATTATTTTTCGGCTGGAGGGGATTGGTGTCAAAGGAACTGCTCTAGCATGGCTCGCCAATTTTCTGACGGACAGATCCAGATCTTATTCGGTCTTGCTTCTTCCGCACACATCCAAAAAGATTTAACTTTATTATGGTGTACCTCAGGGCTCTGTCCTGAGTCCCATCCCTGTTCAAAAATTTTATGGCTCCATTAGCCATAATTATTTGGTATTATGGCTCTGAGGTACTATCCTGCGCGGATGATCCTCAACTAATTGCCTCCCTATTAGATGATATGAGTTCCACCAAGCACAATTTCAGACAATGTCTTTCATCAGTTGCCTTATGGATAAATCAAAACCACTTGAAGCTCAATTCGGATAAAACTGAGTTGCTCATCCTAGGCCCAAACTCTCAGATTTGGAATAGCGATTGGTGGCCTTGTAAATTAGGTCCTCCTCTTTCAGTTCAAGCAGTATGCAGTTTAGGAGTGAAATCTGATTCCCATCTCTCCTTCATTCTACAACGGAAGACTGTTATTCATGCCGTAATCACCTCCAGACATGCCCTTTACTTTGGGATGTCAAAAAACTGTGTTTGCAAACTCTGGCTCATTCAAAATGCAGTTGCTAGGCTCCTACTTAACATTTTGAGGCACTGCTCGATATTGAATAGTTTAAAAGATCTCCATTGGCTGCCAATAGCAAAAAGAATCCAATTTAAAATTCTATCCCACATTCATGGAGCTGTCTTCAAGCTAGGCCCCTCAAGTCTTCCGAGCATCGTCTCCTTTGTTCCCACAAGATTTTAAAAAATCATCTACTGCCTTTGTCTTGCAGCCCCCGAGGTTTCTTGGTAGGAGGCGTGGTGGCTCTTTGGCCGCAGTACTAGAAGCCAAGCTGTGGAACAACTTACCTTTATGACTTCGGGAATCTTTTAATCACTTTTATTTGTTTTGAAACATCTGAAAACCTGGCTATTCACTCACCACGTTCAGTCCTCTTGCTGGATCACTGAAGTGGAGCTAGGGTTTTTTAACACCTTGAAGCTTTTTTCTGAGCAAGTGTTACGCTTTATAAATTCATTTTTCACTTAATTTCTTTTTTAGTGTCTTTCATGGAGGCCATCCTGCAACCCTTTCAGATGCTCCCAGCTCTTTCTAACATGTTGTTGGGCCCCACGGAGCCACAGGGGCTCCCTTTGGCCTTCTGCTGGCAGACCCTCCCCTGTTGTCAACCTACACCTTGGGCCATACGTGCACTGGTTTAGACTTCCACCTGACTTCTGGGTCCACACACTCCTTTCCTAACCTACTGTAGATACTGACTCCACTAGTGCCAGTCCCAGATCCAACTCCAACAGCAATCCCCACACCTGAACCAATGTCAGCCCAGACCAGGCCATTGTCATGCTACAAACCTACAAATATGCAGCCAGTCCTTTCGAAACCAGGCTCTAATCCTCTGCCTCGATGCCAGTACTATCAGAGGCTAGAGGCATTATTGGGATTCAACTCTGACACAGT
Organism: Calotriton arnoldi; assembly: GCA_963921515.1. NCBI lineage: Eukaryota > Metazoa > Chordata > Amphibia > Caudata > Salamandridae > Calotriton > Calotriton arnoldi. The sequence goes on from CAWUFW010000280.1 coordinate 715,287, forward strand.
TCAGAGCATACAACATGTTTTCACAACACCGATGATAATGAGGAGTAAGCCAATTTGCTTTCCTCTCACAATACTGATGATGGGCCGTATCTGAATTTACAGAATGCCAGTGGACTAGATGCATCTCCAAAGACTGAGCTCAACAGGCCACCTGGCCCACCAACAGAAGAAAGTGCTTCTTTTGCTTTAGGAGTGTGAAGAGCAGAAGAAGTACTAGGCGTACAGTTTCCTACTGTTGAAAGTAAGGCAGATTTATTTACTAAGATCCTTCAACCTGACCCATCCTTGCCAAGCTGTTATTGCCATTTAACAAGGCTCTCACAGACACACTCATGGTAACTTGAGCTAAGCCATGCTTTGAGGTTTTCAATCCACGAGTCCCACCTGAATCCTATGCAGAGGATTATCTTCATAGGGACTATCCTTAGCACAGTGGCGTTCAAGGCTTTTCCATCACTTCAACAACTTCAGGACATTCAGGATGTGGTCCGGCTCTTTCAGGCTCAGTCCTGGTTCTCGGTGATGATGGTTCTGAATCTTCTTGGACTAGTAGCCTCATTCATCCTCCTTACCCTGAAAGCCTGATGACATATGCATGCCTTACAGTGGAACCTCCGGTATCAGTCAGCCCAGCATCAGGATGGCCTCTCGATTCCATTCAGACTTCGCAGGAGATGGCTCTGGATGTTCCGGTAGCAAACCAGTACAAACTGATCTGTGCCAGGACACTCTCCTTTCCTCACCCAGACTTCATACTTGTGACAGATGCATCACTGCTGCATTGCATAACGGTGGGACATGGGTCTCTTCTACACCTTCCCACCCGCTACATCTCCTGCCTGGTGTTCTGAGAATAATCCAGCCAGACCATCCCTGAGTCATTTTAATGACTCTGGGATGGTATGGTATGCAAAGCTTCTGAGCATGAGCATTTGCCCCCCCACCACCCCCCCACCCAACTTCGGGAGGGTCTCCTGTCTTAGGAGCAGGAGCGGGTCCTGCACCTGAGTCTCTGCAACCTACACCTCCTTTCATCTAGATTGACCATTGGCAGTTAAAGATCTGCCAGCTGCAGTGGTTGATGTTATCCTTGCAGCCCTCCGCCTTTCGACAAAGTCCATCTATGTTGGTCACTGGGAGAAATTTGTTGCTTGGTATGGCTCAAGTCATAGAGATGCTTGGTAGGCCAAAATTGTGGATACATTATCGTTTGTTCTATCAATGGCCCAGCAAGGCCTAGCAATTTTCAAATTATGAATTGGTGTACAAAATCATTGAGAAATGAGAAGAAAATCCTCGACAAGGAAGCCAAAGCCATCAACTCCTTAGGAGATCCAATTGGAGGAAAATAAAAAATAAAAATACCAAGGAAAGCCTATAAAAAAATCTTTTTGGGCATCAAAACAAAGAAAATCAGATCTGGACAGAACTTCCCAAAGCATGCTCCAGCAAAAGCCAGCAAGTCTTTTGTAATGTGATCAGGCGATTTCAAAACACCTCCTCAAGAATTGAATGGAACGTTGTGGAGCCCTGGTCATGGATATCCCACATTCAATCCTTGTACTACAGGGACACACCTGATTCCCAGCTAATCATGCATCTTTCTTCATGGTCCCCCATGGAGTACCAGCAAAAAGTGATAGAGAATTGCATCATCAAAAGTAGGGGCCATGGTGCCCCTGGCGCAAATGGCTTGCCTTCAATTATTTGTAAACAAGATATAGCGTACTAGACAACAATTTTTTAAATTGTTTAATCACAGCCTGACAACTCACTCAGTCCCTGCTTCTTGGCATGGCTCAGTGCTGCACCCAATTTATAAAAAGGGCCCTCTGCAAGCCCGGAGAGCTGCCGGTTGATTGCCTTGTTGGACACAGAGCCTAATATTTTGCAAAGCTTCTTCTAGAAGATCTTTAATTGTGGGCAGTGTCCATAAAGCGAATTTCTTTTACCAGACTGGATTTAGGCCTGAATCAAGCTCGCTAGATAACCTAGTAGCACTTCAAATGCTTGTGGGAAAATCAATCAGTAAAAGTCAGTTGCTTTACTCCTGCTTTATTGATTTCTCAAAGGCATTCAACTGTGTAGACAGGGTTCTACTTTGGAAAAAACTCCAAGGAATGAATATTCCATCAAATCTCCTCCATGCAATTCAGCTCTTGTACAAAAATACATGGGCCCTAGTCAAGCTAGGAGAAAACCACCTCTTATCCACCAGAATCCAAACAGAAGATTGAAGCAAGGATGTGTCCTGGCCAACCTTCTTTTCAATTTGTTTCTAGCTGATTTCACAACTCGATTAAGCCAAGCAGACTCTCATCCCCCAAAACAAGCGATTTCAACCTTGCAATATGCAGACGATGTATTCCTACTGAGCCTAACTGACATCAGCCTTCAGAGACTTCTTGACGTTCTGGATACATACTGCAAGGAAAATGGTCCTATAATACCTAGATGCTTGGCTCCAGGAGCACACTTTTCACCTTGAGCACCTGAACACACTGAAGCCCAAGGTTGCCTCACTCATTTTCATCTTCCGGGAACTCATGGCCTATACAGCAAATCCCTTGCTGAGCTCGTTACTTCATGTGGTAAAGACCAACTTTGGCCTGTGGCGCTGAATCTTTTCCAAATAAACTTACATGATTTTTAAATGTTACACAATGCAGTTTTCCGCATCCTCTTTGGCCTACCAGGGGATGCTTTGCAGTGCCATATAAGGCTTGAGTTTGGGCTAACCGAACAAAACCTGGCCCATAAGTCAGGACTTTTAAAATACTATTTTTTGCTGCATATAGCAAACTTTAAAACCCTAAAGGCCCTAATTTGGGAAGAAATTCATATAGATCCATCCAAAAATTGCTGGGCAACTGCACTAAAAGATACACTTTCAACACTCAAAGCTGAATCTTTGTGGGAGCATCCCTTATCAAAAAAGCGGTTTAAACACTTCCTTAATAAACAAGTACTACGCATCTCGTTCATTATTGACAAGGAATCATTTTGACGCAGAAACCACGCATAGATGTCCATTAATACTTACAAACATCTGGCGCTGCAGATGTAGGAAGCTGGCCTTTTATATAGTGTACCAAAACGAGGTACACTATGTAAAAAGTCCAGACGACCCTTATTGGCTTACAGGGCTGAAATTAATAATCCCAAATACTCTCTTTTGTGGTAGTGTGGGCGAGCAGTTTAGGCTAATCAGAGGATAGCGTCAATGCATTTGTTGAACACACACACACAGTCAATGTATGGGACACACTCAAGAAGGAGCTCGAGACCAATTTTAGAAAAATAACAGGTATTTTTATATATATTTTAACACCAAGTCATTCATAATTGGGTAAGTACTTTTCGAGATATACATTTTTACAGGTAAGTAAAAATGTAACACAAATGCGTTTTTTATGTGGTAATGCTTTCCTATGGAGAAAGGAACTGCAAACAGGTACTTACAATCATATTCCAGGGGTCTCCTCTAGGACTTAAGGTGCTAGGGGGCCAAGGTCCAAAGTACTTCCAGCAGTTCTAGTTTACCTGCTCTGGAGTGTCTGGGTGCAGAGGTGCTGGATAGGTTGGTAGCCTAACAGGCTACATCGAGGGCAAAGAGGTGAGGCACCTAGAAACAGGCTGCAGAGGGGGCCTTGAGGACAAGTCCAGGAGCTCCCACAGGGGGCTCGGTTCGTGAGGGTCCTGGGAGTAGGCGGGCACAGTCTATTGTCGTGGACCAGGGCTGAGGAGCTCGGTTCAGAGGCTTTTGGTCGGCTAGGCCTGTGCATCAAAGGCACTCATGGTTCTTGGTTAGACCTGCAGAGGGGTCAAAACAGGACAGCTGGGCCACCCACGGTGCTGACCTCTACGATGCTGACTTCCCTAGTCCGCTGGTCAGTCGTTTTGGCATTTGAGTCCGGATTGGTTGTCAAACAAGCTTTGGATGCTGGGTATTGGTGCATGGCAGCTTAGGTTGGTTCTTGGCTTGGTGAAGTTCTGGGAGCCCTCTGAGGCTTTTGGAGGATTCACAGCTGCAGAACGAGTCGGGTTGTCCCGATTGTCGGGACAGGAGCAGGCAGGCAGGGTTTGGCACCAAACTCCACCAGTAGTCCGCAGTTCTCACTTCTTTGGCTCTTCTTGGTCCTTCTTCTTTTGACAAGTGAATCTGAGTTCCTGGAGTCAGGGGGACACTTAAATACTGAAATCTGAAAGAGACACGTTAGTGACAGATTCCTTACCTTAGAATATCCCCAGGCGTCGGGCTGGATCCGGAAAGTTTTTGCGTAGCAGTACCCTTGCGCGTCGGTAGGCGGCGTCGTGCGGCTCCGCGTCCGTCGTCGGCGTCGTGATCGCCGGGATGACGTCGCGGGCAGTACTTAGACGCCGCCCCTGCGCGCTGACATCAGTTCTTCTTTTCCGCGCCAGTAAGCGCAGATCCGGGAAGAGCAGTGCCCTAGTCAATTTTTGACTAACTTTTTTGTGAATTTTTTCACTGTTTCTTCATCGAGTCTTCACGACTCCTAGGTGTCGTAGGGATGCCCGGCTTCAAGCCCTGCGGAGCCTGCGGTCGCATGATGTCGATCACGGACCCGCATCTCGAGTGTCTCTTCTGTCTCGGCCGAGACCACGACACAGTCGTGCCCTGACTGCCGGAAACTTCATCCGAAGGCTTTGCGAGAGCGGTCTCGAAAGCTGCTCGAGGTCCGGCAGTCGGCTCCGCGCCGCACCAAGCCCCGGTCCCGGGAGAGGTCGAGGGGCCGGTCGCGGAGTCCCCGCCAGTCGTCGGAATCCAAGTCTTCGCGCTCCTCGGGTAAGCCGAAGCACAAAAAGTCTAAGAAGCATCATCGCTCTAAGACTTTGCCTCGCCGGTCTCGCGACTCGGCTGAGGCCCCAGTCGGCACCGTCCCCGCCCCCGCGGCCCCGGACATGCCTGTAGAGCCGCCCCCGCATTACCCGTTCTTTCCGGGTTCGGGGGCGACTCCGGCCGAAATACAGGAATTCCTGTCGGCCATGGCCCGCCTCTTCAGGCCTTCAGGCCCCTCCGGTGCGCCTTCGGGCCCCGCGGGCCCCGTTGGGGTTGCCCCGGCGCCGCCGTCGAATCCGGTCCCGGCGTCGCCTGTCCCACCAGCCTTCATCCCGGCCTCGGCCCCGGCCTCGATCCCGGCTCCGGTGGTACCGCAACCCCCATCGACGCCGGTTGACCTAACCACGCCTCCGCCGACGTCCCCGGTGCCGTTCCTGACGCCGTCCTGGGCTCCGGACGGCGTCGGTCCCCGGCTCTCTCCGGCTCCGGACATGGAGCCGGACCGACGTCGCTCGACGCCGGTTCCGGCGCCGATGAGACCTTGGGTCCCAAATGTCCCTCCTTCTCCATATTTTGAACAAGAGGAGGACCAGGTGAGCTGGGAGGGGTCTGAGGACCCTCTCACACAACAGTGTGAGTATGATCCGGACTGGGCTGAGGAACTTGGGGATGCCAGTGGTCTAGACACCTCCCCTGACACTGGCATGCTGTCTCCTCCCGTGGCTACGGAAGAGGGAGCTAATTTTGCAACGGTGTTGCGTAGAGCAGCTGGAGCCTTACATCTCCAGTTGCCTACTGTGGCCGTCAGGACTAACCTCCTGACAGAAGTGCTTCAGCCGGCGGCTTCCTCCTCGGAGACTGTGCTGCCGTTTAATGATGCACTCACTGACGTTCTTTGGGTGCCTGGTCCAAACCCACCACAGGGGCTCCTGTGGATAGGAACGTGGCCCGACGCAATCGCCCTGCTCCGGGCGACCCCTTGTTTCTCTCCCAACATCCCACCCCCGAGAGCTTGGTTGTCCAAGCCTCTGCCTCCCAAACCGCCTTCCCTACCGCCCCTCCGGATAGGGAATCCAAACGCCTGGACCAATTTGGGAAGAAGGCTTTTTCTTCCTCCAGTGCTGGCTTGCGGTCCGTCAACACCGCTTGCCTTTTGGGCCGATATACCCACTCCATGTGGGATTCGGTGGCGGCTGTTTTGCCGCAGTGTTCTGAGGAGGTCCAGACCCTGCTTACCCGCGCCATTGCGGAAGGGCGAGATGCGGCTAAATACACCATCCGTTGTGGCCTTGATACCGCCGACTCGCTGGGCAGATCGCTTGCAACGACGGTGGCGCTGCGTCGCCACGCCTGGCTGAGGACAACTGGTTTCTCGGGTGATGTCCAGAATACACTCATGGACATGCCCTTTGATGGAGTCGGTCTTTTTGGTTCAAAGGCAGACCATGCGCTGGAGCGGTTTAAAGACTCACGGGCTACTGCCAAGTCCCTGGGCCTTTCTGTTGTACGCCCTCCGCTCACCTCTGCTTTTCGCCCCTTTCGTGGCCACGGAAGGGGCGCCCAGTCACATCAGCTGCCCAGCCACCGGCCCGCGCAGCAAGCGTCTTCGCGTGGCCGAGGACGTGGATACCGTCGTGGCGGTTCGGGCAACCAGCGTGCGGGTCAGGCCACCACCTCCAACCCGTCCGCGGCCTCCAAGCCCTCCTAGTCCCTCCTTTCCGGTGCACAGCACGCCAGTAGGGGGCAGGGTCCGCCATCACCTGCACCACTATCGTCCCATCACCTCGGACAGGTGGGTCTTGGACATTGTCCGAAGGGGCTACTCCCTCCCCTTCGAGACCACCCCCCCAGCCATGCCACCTCAATTCCACCGCATGTCAGGGGATCACTTGGTACTTCTGCAGAAGGAAGTCGCGGCCCTCTTGGCCAAGAGGGCCATCGAGCATGTTCCGACCCCAGAAGTAGGACGTGGTTGCTACTCCCACTACTTCCTGGTGCCCAAAAAGGACAAGGAGGACATGCGTCCTATCTTGGACCTCCGGAACGTCAATCGCTTCCTCCGGAAGGAGAAGTTCAAGATGCTCACCCTAGCTCAGGTCTTGACTGCCCTCGACCCTGGAGACTGGTTGGTAGCGTTGGACTTGCAGGACGCTTATTTTCACATCCCCGTCCTGCCGGCCCACCGGCGTTACCTGCGGTTCACGGTAGGCCTCGAGCATTTTCAGTTCACCGTGCTCCCCTTTGGCCTTACAAGTGCCCCTCAGGTGTTCACCAAAGTGATGGCGGTGGTCGCAGCTCATCTGCGCCGGGCAGGGGTTCCAGTCTTCCCCTACCTCGACGACTGGCTGCTGAAGGCGGGCTCGTCCCAGGCAGTCGTCTCCCACCTCCAGACTACGGCCGAACTCCTGCACTCGCTGGGGTTCTCCATCAATGTGCCGAAGTCGCATCTGATTCCTTCTCCACAGCTCCTTTTCATCGGAGCAGTTCTGGACACGACGCAGTTTCGGGCCTATCCTCCCGAACGGCGAGTCCGGGATATTCAGGCTATGATTCCGATCTTTCAGCCTTTATCCTGGGTTTCGGTACGGATGACCCTGAGGCTGCTGGGCCTCATGGCCTCCTGCATCCTGCTGGTCAATCATGCCAGATGGCATATGCGGGCTCTGCAGTGGGACCTGAAGTTCCAGTGGGCGCAGCACCAGGGCAACCTGTCCGATCACGTCCAGATCTCGGAGGGGACTGCAAAACAGTTGCAGTGGTGGCTCTCGAACCGGCAATGGGTCATGGGCAGATCCCTCTCCCTTCCCCAGCCAGAGCACACAGTTGTGACGGACGCGTCCCTTCTGGGATGGGGCAGTCACATGGGCGAGGCGGAGATCAGAGGCCTCTGGTCTCCGGCGGAGTCCCGGCTCCATATCAACCTTCTGGAGCTCCGGGCGATCCTACTTGCACTCAAGGCATTCCTTCCCTCTGTCAAAGGGAAGGTAGTGCAGGTGTTCACAGACAACACCACCGCCATGTGGTATTGCAACAAACAAGGCGGGGTGGGGTCGTGGACCCTTTGTCAGGAGGCTCTGCGCCTCTGGACATGGCTGGAACATCAGGGCATGTTCCTGATGGTTCAACACCTGGCAGGTTCCCTGAACGCCAGGGCGGACGAACTCAGCCGCAGGTGCATGATGGATCACGAATGGCGTCTTCACTCGGAAGTGGCGCAAGGACTCTTTCTACAGTGGGGAGAGCCTTGGTTAGATCTATTCGCCACCGAAGAGAACGCGCAATGTCATCAGTTCTGCGCGTTGGAATTTCCAAGGCGGCACTCGCTCGGCGACGCTTTTCGTCGCGAGTGGAGTTGCGGTCTGTTGTACGCCTTTCCGCCTATCCCACTTCTACCCAGAGTGTTGAAGAAGATTCGGCACGACCGGGCCCAAGTCATTCTTGTGGCTCCGGACTGGGCTCGAAGAGTTTGGTATCCCGAGCTACTCAGTATGAGCGTAGATCCCCCGATCCGTCTGCCTCTTCGGGAGGATCTTCTGTCGCAGCAGCAGGGGACGGTCCTCCACCCGAACCTGTCCAGCCTCCAGCTGCTTGCGTGGAGATTGAGCGGCGGCAGTTGATTCCTTTCGACTTGCCTCCCGAAGTTTGTGATGTGATTCTGGCAGCCAGGCGTCCCTCCACTAAGGTGGTATACGCCTGCAGGTGGAACAAGTTTGTGGCATGGTGCACAGCAAAGGCTGTGAATCCCTTTCTGCCCCTCTTTCTGAGGTTCTTCTGTTCCTTCTTTCCCTGGCCCAACAGGGTTCTGCCCTGGGTACCATCAAGGGCTATCTTTGTGCCATCTCTGCCTTCCTCAGGCTTCCTGATCAGCCCTCCCTTTTCAAGTCCCCTGTTGTTAACAGGTTTCTAAAAGGCATTACACACCTCTTCCCTCCTGTTCCGTTTGTGATGCCTCAGTGGCACTTGAACTTGGTTCTTACCTTTCTTATGTGCGCTCCCTTTGTGCCTCTACATAACTGTCCTCTTCGTCTTCTGACTCTGAAGACAGCCTTTCTGGTGGCCATCACCTCCGCTCGGCGGGTGAGTGAGCTCCAGGCTCTTTCATGCAAACCTCCCTTTCTGTCTGTCCATCCAGACAAGGTTGTCCTTAGGACGCGTCCGTCCTTCTTGCCAAAGGTGGTTACTGCCTTCCACATTGGGCAGACCATCACTTTGCCCACCTTCTTTCCGCCTCCGCATCCTTCCAGAGAGGAAGAGAGGCTCCACCGTCTGGACCCAAAACGTGCGCTTTCTTTTTATATCAACCGCACACAACACTTCCGGGTGGATGACCAGCTCTTTGTTGGCTACGTGGGCGCCAATCAATCAATCAATCAATCAAGCATTTGTATAGCGCGCTACTCACCCGGAGGGTCTCAAGGCGCTTGGGGGAGGGGGGTCCGCTACTGTTCGAACAGCCAGGTCTTGAGTTGCTTCCTGAAGGAGAGGTGGTCTTGGGTAAGGCGGAGGTGGATGGGTAGGGAGTTCCACGTCTTGGCAGCCAGGTAGGAGAAGGATCTTCCTCCCGTTGTGGCTCTTCGGATGCGGGGGACGGCGGCGAGGGCGTGGTTGGTCGATCGTAGCTGGCGGGTGGGAGTGTAGAAGGTCAGACGGTCGTTGAGGTATCTGGGGCCTTGGTTGTGGAGAGCTTTGTGTGCGTGGGTGAGGAGTCGGAACGTGATTCTCTTGCTGACGGGGAGCCAGTGCAGGTCTCTCAGGTGTCTGGCGATGTGGCTGTGTCGGGGGATGTCCAGGATGAGTCGAGCTGAGGCGTTCTGGATGCGTTGGAGTCTTTTTGAAGTTTGGCTGTGGTTCCGGCATAGAGGGAGTTGCCGTAGTCCAGTCGGCTGGTGACGAGGGCCTGGGTGACCGTTTTCCTGGTTTCGGTGGGGATCCACCGGAAGATCTTGCGCAGCATGCGTAGGATGTTGAAGCAAGACGAGGAGACGGCGTTGACTTGTCTGGTCATTGAGAGGGAGGAGTCCAGGATGAAGCCCAGGTTGCGTGCGTGGTCCGTTGGTTTGGGTGCGTTGCCCAGGGCAGGGGGCCACCAGGAGTCGTCCCAGGCGGAGGGTGATGATCCTAGGATGAGGACTTCCGTCTTATCTGAGTTCAGTTTCAGGCGGCTGTTCCTCATCCACTCGGCTACGTCCTTCATCCCTTCATGTAGGTTGGTTCTGGCGGTTGTGGGGTCGTTGGTGAGGGAGAGGATCAGCTGGGTGTCGTCGGCGTAGGAGATGATGTTGAGGTTGTGTTGGCGAGCGATGGCTGCGAGGGGGCTCATGTAGACGTTGAAGAGGGTGGGGCTGAGTGATGATCCAAAAAAGGTCGGGCGGTGCACAAGAGAATCATCTCCCGCTGGGTAACCTTGTGTATCAAAGCCTGCTATTCTTTGGCTAAGAAGGAGCCTCCTGTTGGGCTGCGTGCCCATTCCACCAGGGCAACGGCTGCTACCACGGCCTTAGGCCGCGGTGTTCCGCTGCAGGATATCTGTCAGGCAGCTACGTGGGCCTCGCTGCACACGTTTACCAAGCATTACTGCCTTGACAGTCAGGTCCGGAGGGACGGCTTCTTTGGCCGTTCTGTCCTCCGGGACTTCCTTGTCTGATCTTTGTTCGCAGACCCACCACCGGGGTTGGTATTGCTGGGGTATCTATTCTAAGGTAAGGAATCTGTCACTAACGTGTCTCTTTCAGATGCACAAGTTACTAACTTGTGTAACGATATATCTGTAAGAGACAGTAGTTAGTGACAGATTCCTTACCGCCCCACCCATCCTCCCCGTTCTGCGAACTGATTTCTAGGGTTAAGGACATCCCTTTCAGGGCCCTAGTATTTTTCAGACACCTATGTCAGCTTCTTGCATGGCTCTGCGTTCCTGGCGCGGAAAGTCGTGTACAGAACTGACGTCAGCGCGCAGGGGCGGCGTCTAAGTACTGCCCGCGACGTCATCCCGGCGATCACGACGACGGACGCGGAGCCGCACAACGCCGCCTACCGACGCGCAAGGGTACTGCTACGCAAAAACTTTCCAGATCCAGCCTGACGCCTGGGGATATTCTAAGGTAAGGAATCTGTCACTAACTACTGTCTCTTACAGATATATCGTTACACAAGTTAGTAACTTGTGCTTTAGGGGTGTTATGGGGAGTGAAGGGTAGTAGCCAATGGGCTACTTATCCTCGGGGTCACTGCACCTCCTATATGACCACTACCTGTGAGGAGTGGACATAACCCTGTCCCAGAGTTCCTAATTCCGCCAAAAATAAGATGGTGAAATTCTTCTTTCGTGGAGCACATCAGGCAGCCCACCTTAGGGGTGTGACTGGCCTGGTAGTGCACCACACCTCTTCCCATAGCTAATTTTCCACCTGTCCTGGTGACAAATGGGTCTCAGGGCAGGGGGTGTCCTCTCCCAGGTCAGGGGGAAGCCGGTATTGTATATCAGCGGTGGCAGAGGCTTTGAAGCCTCTGGCCTTGGTATGTAGATTCACTAGCCACCCTACTGGAGGAAGTGTAAACACCTCCTGCTGGAGCCTGCATTGTTTCTGACCTCTGAGAGCATGTGCTCTCACCTCCAGGGGTCAGAAACGTGTCTGTTGTGGCAGGCTGTACGATACCAATCAGCCAGCACACTAAGAAGCTGGTAGGTTTTCAGGGGGCACCTCCTAGGTGCCCTCTGGGTGCATCTCTTAATAAATCCACTACTGGCATCAGTATCGATTTATTAACCCCTTCGCTGCGCCCATCGGCCAACGGCCGTCGTGAGCACTACCTCCGTAGTGCTGCGCACGTCTGTTGGCCGACGCGGCCCCGCCTACTGCGCTAAACCGCCGCACCGCGGCGGAATTGCCGCCGCGGTTAAGACAAGGTGTTTGATACCAACAACCATAGATTTCAGTGAAACCATTATTGTAGTTGGGGAACTTGTAATGACTAGTACATACACTTAAAATGGCTTCCCTGTTTACTTGCACTATCTAGCAATTGAACTAGACAGCACAAGGGCATATCTGCTCATTCAGATATGTTCTCATATGGAATATAATGCACCCTCCCTTAGGGCTATAAGACCTGCTGTAGGGTTGACTTACCTATAATACATGCAGTGTCTGCGGGCATGGCACACAGGGTGTGTGCTGTGTCTTGACATTTTATCTGCACCAATTCATGCAACCTGCAATGGCTGTCTGCCTGGGTTTGGTGGTGGGTGTAGGAAGCTGGCTGCAGAAAAAGGGCACTTTCTCACAGTGGGTCCTTAGGGTGACTCAATGCATGCTTCAGCCCTTAGGGACCCTCTTTAGTACCCATGCCCGAGGTACCTGGGGTACCATTTTCTAGGGACTACAGAGGTTCTAAAGATCTTGCCAATTGGGGAATAATTGAATAGTCATCTTGTTTTAGGGAAAGAGCACTAGCACTGGAGACCTGGTTAGCAGGAACCCAGTGAAATTCAGTCACAATTGCATAAAACACCAGGCAAAAAGTGGGAGTGAACATGTCAAAAAGGGGCACTTTCCTACAGGAAGTATGTAAATCAATCTAAACCACTAGTAGTTTGCTTCTTTATCTTTGCCATGCCAGAATTAATTTTACACACTGCCAGTGCCAGGAACAACCACATCAAAACCACTCTTAGGCACTGACGCAAAGGAATAGTCAAGCCCGAACTACCAGACCTTGAATGCTCTTTAGTTTTTAGTTGCATGCATAATATGTTTCTGTAATGTTTTTTTTCTATTTGCACTATATTGTTTCGCTGATTTTATTTTATGATTACTGCCATCAGTAATGTCACAAAACAGTATCAGAATTATTTAAAAAATGAAATACAAACATATACTTTGCACCCCGTAAACAGTAAGTAAAACAAGAACACTCTAGAGTCTGTGGGAACAGTCTATTTTGCATACAGTGTAATCCGTGCCTCTAAAAGGCCGGTGCAGAGTCAGTGTCAGACACATTGCAGGATGACTGTGTCCTAATTCCACGGACCTGCCAAGGACGCATCCGGTCAGAAAATCTTCCAATTTTCCTACATTCCGATAGTCATTCAAAAGCAAATTTGTGTTTACTTGAGACAGATCATGTTGCCAAAAAGTCGTGGATTTCCACAAAAGAATTAGGAAACTGCCAGGTATGCATCTGTATTGAGGGAGGTGATTCACTTTCTAAATATACGGTCTGTTTCTTTTCCATCTGGAGATTCCTCCTGTTTATATTTACTGTTTGTAATAGGTTGCATTACACCCGTCTAGGCCTGGCAAGTGTTAGCTCTAATTGTTTGCCGAGCAGCAAGTTAAGGTCAGTGGCATGGTGACTTTGAAGTAGCCACTAAAGTGCATTTTGGGCAACAGAGTGTCTGATACTCAATGGGCAAAAGTGTGGGTTCATTTTACCATAGTCCTAACACTCTGACATTCCTCCACACCATTTTGACAGCATGTTTAACATTTAAATGCCACCATTGCCTTTGGTTACTTGCACATCCATCCATGCCCCAGGTACCTGTGTGTAACAACATCTCTAAGCTTTCTTCACTAAAATGTGAGATCCACCTATAGATAAGGCTGAGGTGCCCCCCATTTAAGCCCTGAACTCTTTCTGCTGGCAGAGAGGTGGTCTTTGCCTAGTTTTCAACTGTAAGAGCCAGGAGACCTGACTTCTAAGATAGGCTTCTTCGTTTTTCCAGCTAAATTGTGTGATTATGGACAAATCACCTTATTTCTGTGTACCCCCATTCCCTTATCTGTTAAATTTAGGAGTACTTTAAAGGAGATTTGAAATTCAGCTAGTAAAATTCCATTCCCAAACCGGACCTGTACCAGACCTGCTTTATCTTAATAGTTAAATAATCAGATTACTTTAATTCCTTATATTGCATGAGGATGTCCCTCTCACTCCTTTTTCATTTCATTCCTTCTCTCTGTATCTGCCTTCTTAAAGCAGTAGTAACCTCAAGCAGCTCTGCAAGCCAACCAAGCCTGACGAGGTCCACCACCAGCCAACTTGGAAGTACAGTCACTAGTACCACCATTTCCGGCTTTGTTCCAGGATTCCGGGATCAGAGGAGAATCGAGGCTGTAAATAACAGGCCATATCTAGATGGTAAGAAGCACCTGTGCATTGATTTGTGTTCAGGCTCTTTGGGTAAGGGGAATGGCATGGCTTGAAGACCTCTGCTCTGGTCGTATTAGTAGATTGGTTTATTCCTTTTGGTTTGATACTTTTAGCCCTGATTCTGACTTTGGAGATCTGTTTTGTTCCATGTGCAAACACGAGCGGAGGGATTGTAATTCTAAGATATGCAGTGAATATAGCACACCACTGTTTTCCTGTGATGGATTTCATTCGACCATACCTGATAACATTTTCAGTGGCAAGATGTGTGGTAAAACAGCAAAGCATGTGGTGTTTGATGTAATACCGAATCTATATTTGATACCTTGATTTACCTTCCAAATAGGAGGTATAGACATCACACAGTAAATACCTCACACTATTATATAAGAATTTACTGGGTGCTGTAAATACTACTCCCTATTCCAGCATACTCAGAATCTCTGGGCTTTTAGTGTTTTGAAGATATAAACCCTTTCTCTTTGCCTGAAAAGACCCTTTTAACCATCTTGCCTTTACTTCCTCATACTATAATCCCTACATGTGATTGATAACAATGCTACCTTGTCCAAATCCAAAAACCCATGTATTCCTCCATTTACCCCTCCTTCCCTTCTTCTTCCTTTGCTCTCACCCACTTCTTGCCTCTCCTTCACTTAAATTTTCCTTCCCTTCTTTTTTTCTTCTCTCTTCCATCATTTTTTGCTTCATAATTGCTCTAAGAACAAGGTCTACCAATACTACTACTTCCTTTGACTTATTTGCCAACGAGGCACAAAATGTGTTCTTTTTAAACAAAAGGGTTTCTTCTACAACTTAGTAGAAGAGACCTTAGCTCTGCGGTGAGGTAGGGAAGAGATTAGGAGGCAGTCCAATTCTATTGAGCAATGAACAGTAACTTCAGTAGAGGGGCATTTGCATTGTCAAACAGTTGACTTGAGTTACAACAATATTCTGCATTTGTGTGCCTCTTTCTTTCTCTGCCCTATGCTTCTGAATAGGACGTTGGATGTCCTATTTTAATTCGCTTCTTGATGAAACCCCTGCAAAAAAGAAGGTGGAAGTCGAGCCCTCCATAATTCAGAATCATGTCAGGTGCCCTTGAAAGAACAGACTGTGGTATAGTGAATCACTGCCTTCTGCCCTCCCAAGTAGGAAACACTTTTTTAAAAAGCAGTACTTGTTAATTTAAAGGCCAAAAGCTCTTTACATTTTTTTTTCCAATTTTGGACAGCAAATGCAGGGACTGAGGTCTTTGCAAATTTCCATCTTTACAGCCAATCCCAGGGGGTCGCAAATTCTAACTTGTGAAATTCATATTTATCAGGAAGGAATTTTTGCGACCCCATGCAACTTGACAATTTGCATGTTGACTTATTTGTACCTAGGTTTCATTCCCATATCGGAGTGCAAATTGCACATGACTCGTTTGCAAAAGGGAATGGTACATCGGTCCGCAAGTTCTCTGAGCACAGGGCTTGTCATACTGCAGGCTCACTAAACCTGTGTGAGAGTACATTGGATAGTAATGTTGGGTCTCACTTGTCTGCGCTTTGAGACCGTTTAGTACAAAAGTTTCTACCTAACGGTTTAATCTAATTTCAACATCACATACTTCTGCATAGTGTGAAGAGGTTGTGCCAGCAGAGCAATAATGGACCTTGCTAATGTTGTAGCTTAATACACAAAACAAACAAAAAAATGGGCTTGTCTCTTATCAAGATATGCAGGAACATTGTAAATGCGAGAATGGCCACTGTAATATATTGTTGGTCATGGGTTTAAATAACTTTCATTCTTGTGAGGTTGGTAAAAACGAATAACATTGAGTGAGTTATTGTAACATTGGTTATCAGCACCTACAGAAAACTTTGTATGTAAAGTGTGCCACATAAATATAGTTGATTTTATATTTGTGTTGCTCTTCCACGGTTTTCTTGGACGATTGCATGCTGTAGCGTGGCTATTATATTCTTGTCCCTGTTCTAAAAGTTTTCATGGACGATTACATATTTTCAGGGCTGCCATGGGTCAGACTGGGTTTTTTGTACATTATTACTTGGGATGCGTGAGGTTATATGCAGGAAATTATGTTGCTAGTGCAAGCCAAAGTTATTTTGACCTTGCATTAGTCAACCCCCAGCGGAAGTTAGATTTTCCTTGACCCTTGGAGCTTTGTGCCTAGCCTATGTATCTCCAGCACTGGGAAAACAATATGACGTCTCACAGTCCCTCGAGTGGATGTCGTTCACGTGGATGGACCAGTATGGAGACTGCCTCAGACCTGCCAGCCAGTGACACTGTAGGGTAAAGTTTGATAGGGGTTTACCCATGTTGTTCTGAGAAGTCAGAAAATAACAAATATATACTTTTTAAAGTCGTTTACACAAACCAAGACTAATATAGACCAAAGGCTATTATAGTAAAACTGTAGCACAGGTAGTATTAGAAATGTGAACAGATAATAAATAATTCATATTTTATTAAGGGTTAACAGTATCCTATATTTGATTTTCTGTGAATTTAGAAATGTAAACAACCAAATCCCCTCATGCTTCTCCCTAGGTAGCGTGCCATTTGTTGAGTGGGCGTTGAGAATCTATGGGCAGAGTGCTCAGCTGACTGACCTTCAGTCCCCTGGAATCAAAAAAGTTCTCCAATGAGTGACTGAAAACAGCATTTATATACATTGCTTCTCTTTGCACATGTGAGAATTTTCCATATTACCTCCCTCACCAGTCACGAACCCCTGCCGTGGGAAGTTATACTCACATGAGATAATGAGAAAAATGTGATTAACTTATATTCATATATGTGTAAGCACGTGACTCACAATCATCATAAATCAACAAAACCTTGCACAACATCTGTTCATTAGTACATAACCATTTCTTGGTACATCACCAGAGAGCAGGAATTACAGTTCTTAAATGGTGATGACTGGCAATAATTTACAACAATGCACTTCTTGAAATATCGGAGCGTGGGATGGAGTCCCCAAGGCCTTTGTGTGATGAGCAAGATAATCCAGTGCCAAACCCATCACTCTAATTTTTCTCTTCACACAGTTAGAGCAGAGATTGAGGCATCCAACGCACATCTGCAGAGCCTAGCAAACTGCTGGAAAGAAATTCCTGCTTATAGACATAGCCCATCCCAAGTGCCCAACACCAGAGGCGCAGCCAGTACAGTTCTTGCAGAAAAGGAACTGAGGAGGCCAGACGTGGGAACCAAGAGGTCTTATGTGGAAGGTGAGACCATAATATTTTTCTCCGTTTCTGTTCAAGTAACCAAGTAATGTGAGCTTAGACCTATGTGCTTTCAGTCAGTGGGTCTAGGCACGCAAAGTGTGGAGTGAACAAGTCAAGATGCTTTGGACAAGGCTAGTCATACCTCATTTGAAGCACTGAGTCAATTTCTGAAGGTCTTTTTTGAAGCACCATTTTAATCTCTGGAGGTCTCATCTGAAGTATCGTGACCAGTTCTGAAGGAATACTTTCACTATATTGTGGGGCTAATCTGGTGCAATGCATTTTGTTCAGAGGCCATATAATTTGCATTGTCACAAATTGTGAATGCTACATGTTTGTGTGGTTCTGAAGACGTTATAAAGCATTCAATCCAGTTTGAGAGGCCCTCTTCTGGAGTATTGCTCCTAGCACTCAAGGCATCACCAAATATACCATACCTAGCTCTGGAAACGGTATCTTTGAAACGCAAATAACAATAGATAAAAGGGTTCAAATTGGTGTTGGCTGGAGTTGAGAAGCGATAGGATAGAAATGATGGAGACATTTATTTTCCTCAGATGTTTAAGTGTTGGCTAAAAACGGGATCCTATGGGAGCAGAGGTGTAGTTGTTGAATGAGCTGACACAATGTAAGAGTTGTTCATGAGAGAGGAGCATAATGTAAGAATGACATTAAGAGATTCTTCACCACAGAAAGGTCTGTAAGCACTTGAACCACCTTCCAGCAGATGCAGACATGGGTTTAAACAAAGGCAGAACTGTAATCTAAGTAGAATCTTCTGTTTGCCATCAGTCACAATAATGGGCAGGGTTATACCAGCCTGGCTGTCATTGTATGCTCCTAGAGTTTGTTAGAGGTAGATTAGTTTTGCAGTCACAGGTCTGTAAAGGCACCAGGTGCATATCATCTCCTTGGAACTGTACATATTTTGTGTGAGAACATTTTATTATCTACTTGCCTTCTCCAGCAGAGTCACCTCCAGACTTGGCAAACCGTATGATGAAAAAGCAGTTCCAAACTCCGAGTCAGTCCCCAACAAGCTCCAGAAGCTCACCTTCAATGTCCCCAGGTGGAAGGGATCCCAGGCGCCCAGAACGAGGTAGGTGACCAATATGACCTGTCTTTCTCATTTCAATATACATCAAGCAGATCATTTTGTTGGCAGCATGTGTTTCTGTAAATCACATGCTCTGCACACTCCTATAATCTACTGTTGGGTGCAGACGCTTGTTGTTTTTCTTTGGTTGATTTCGAGATAAGTCGTGATCAATTCCCGAAACTTACAGTGCACCAGGACAAAGATCAAACCTCTGATTGGTTGAGGTGTACTTCATGTGCTCCGGGCTGTCGAGCTTCTGTTAACATACCTTCAACTCCATGACCGGAATCGCCAGCTACAATATCAAAAGACCAACTTTCATCAACAACACTTTGAATTCAACTGGAACTGAAGGGTTCTACAGGCACCAGGTGGTAAGAGAGTGCCTAGACTAGAGGTGGAGGATGTCGAGAAGAACACTCCTTTCCAATTTTACCCCAAATACTATTCTAAATTTCTGTGGTCAGACCATCACCAAGTTTACTATGAATGATTACCTCGAGATTAAGAGGAGTCAAGCTGCTCAGCCTGCTAGGCATTTAAGAATTAAAAAAACATCTATGGTTAGGCAAGTTCGTTGGTGGGCATATTGTAAAATGTAGTGCCACAAAACTACGGAGTCTCCTCCAGTCTTCAGCCCTGAGGAAATTGTGGGAACTTTCATTGAAGGGGCAAGCACTCATAATTTCTGCAAGCCAAGCAGAACAGAGTCCTGAAACCCTTTCCTCGAGCATGTGCAAGCTGCTGGGAAACCTGCATCCAGATCAGAGGCAACACCAAAGACACTCGGACCTTGACCAACATCGGAGGATCAACCTCAAAAATAGTCTTACATGAGGCCAACTAATACTCTCAAGGGAGCCAGGAATCGAGCCGAGACTTGGAACCAAGAGGCCTGGACAGTCTTCTTTGGCCACTGCTCCCAAGCCCACTCGGCCTGAAAATCCCACCTTGGCTCCAGACAAGCCATGAGACAGGGACTTCGAGCCTCAACTCCAACCTATGCTTTTTAGACCTGAACCACCGACCCGACAACTTCAGCTCTGAAGTCAGATCAAAACTGGCTTTGGTCCACTTCTCACCTCCAATCTCAATGGCAAGTGACACAACCCTACCCATCGAGATTCCGAAGGTGCCTGATGTCAGGCAACTGAAACTTTACATTCATCCTACCTCTGTGAAAATTCTGGCTCAGGCACCATAGCAGATGGCAGACCCTACACCACTCAAAAAGAAGAAACTTGCTTTTGAGAAGGCTATTTCAGAGGAGCTCCAGATAGCCCATACCTATGATATGTAGGTAGCAGCACACTTGTTCAGGCCCCACTACCACCACAATAGCCTTCCCCCACCACCACAGGTATCCCAGAGGTCACCTTAACAATAGTATTCAGAACAGGCACACATGAGAGCCATTTCAATGCGCAGGACCCCTACTTTAAGCCAATCCCACCAGACGATGGGGAAGATCACTGGCAAGACTACAATGTTGACCCACAGGACATGAATCTTGAGCCCTATCCAGTCAAGGCCTGACTCCCGATGACATGACCACCTACCAAGGGCTGATTACCATAAAGTGAAGCTCCATGTCGTGGATGATGAGGAAAGTTTTTGCTGGAGACCTTCTCTTAGACCAAAAGGTCCAGGCAATTCCTACCAGTGTTCAGAAGTATGACAAAGTGTACAGCTGAAAACTTCAAGGAGCCTTTGAAAGGACAGGGTGGCGATACCCAGAATCGATTATAAATACAAGCTGGTCCCAGATAACTCTATTATATCACGGGACAGGTACCACTGGACTCTTTAGTCGGTCACTATTATATGAGGAGACATGTGCCTCTGGATTCTTAATTGAGCACAGTTTGCAAGAACGTTTTCTCACAGGGCACTGTGGGTGCGCTGCCCCCGACAAAGAAAGCTCATAGCCAATGCTGTCGAACTTCTCTCAAGGTACGACAGATGCCATCGGGAGGAGCTGGAGCAGCTAATAAAAGTTGCAGGGAGCTAGTGCAAGATGTGAAGTCTGTCTCAAACGTGAGTATTTGATTGGAACGTGACGTAGCGGACACTGCCTCCTGAGACAAATCAATATTAGCATCATTTTATGTATACAAACATGGCTGAGGGTCTCTTGCTAACTTCCAGAGGTTCAACATCATCTTATCAATTTGTACATGGAGCATATACATGCATAGATTTGGGAGGAGCAACAATTTCAAACATTTAATAAATTATAGTTTTATTCAATTTTATTTTTGCTGTTTAGCATGCAAATCACTAAAATCTAAGTGGTGTTGTACATCACTCCAGTATTGTTTCAAAATGTTGTCCATATGTCAAAAAGTTCAAAGATATTTACATAGCAAAAGATGAAGTTAGCAGAATTGATGGTTCTCTTTAAGGAGCTTATGAGGTTTACTATATT
This sequence comes from Calotriton arnoldi, assembly GCA_963921515.1. Lineage (NCBI taxonomy): Eukaryota > Metazoa > Chordata > Amphibia > Caudata > Salamandridae > Calotriton > Calotriton arnoldi. The sequence goes on from CAWUFW010000280.1 coordinate 736,022, forward strand.
GTTGGTCTTCCTAGTGGAATTATCTGAGTATCTCTCAAAGTATGTTTGGAGTCCTTCGTTAAGTATACATAGTCAATCCTTCTTCATCTTTAATATGTTCTGAAAAGAAGAATTTGGATACTCATTTCGAATGGCTGATTAAAAGGTGTTAAATAGATTATATTCAAGTCAGTCCTGACTTAAATCTTTCCATGTTTCTAGTCTTACTGTGAGAGGCTGGATCACCATATACTATACCAAAAAGAGGTATGCTGTATAGTGAGTCCAGTGGATCTCCAGAGTTTGTACAGAGGCTAAATAGATAGCACTAATGCTCTATTTTGTGGTAGTGTGGGCGAGCAGTTGGGCTTATCAGAGGGTTGTGTTAATGCATGTACACACAGTGGCAATAAATGAGACACACACTCAAAGAATAAATCCGAGACCAATTTATAAAAATAGTACTTTAGTATATTTATTTACTAAGACCACAAAACTTTCATAGAAGCAAATACGTTTTTAAATAAAAAATACTTCTTAGGTTCAGAAGTGGACACTGCGATTTTCAGGCTTTGCAATATCAACCAATGGGAGGAAAACAATAATGCGGTTTTGCAGGTAAGTACGCAACTTGCAGTTCCAGTCTTTTGGGTGCAGTGTCAGCAGACGGCACGGTTCAGGTAAGCACCAACACTGCACCACCAACGGCACAAGGCGGCCGGGTGCAGAGGTCAAATCTGGAGTTAGGGCCCTATGTTAACCAGTGGAGACTGGGGGTGCTTGAAGACCCGCTGCTTGCAGGTAAGTAAAGGAGCTGCATTGTTCAAGCTTCGGAGGTTTAGGCAAGCACAGGTGGGGCACAAAGCAGCACCAAACATACACCACCAGCGGCACAGGGGCAGGCGGGTGCAAACACAGTGTCGGGCACCCATTGAAAGGAAATTGGTTTTGAAAACAGGCTGCAGTTGTTGAACCGAAGGTTGATCAAAGAACACCAGCGACAGCGATGTAAGTTGGGATGCTGTGGGTCGCAGGGACACCATTGGTCGAGCTCCTCAAGGCCCAGGGGCTTCGGGTGCAGGGGTGTCCTTTGAAGTCGAGTTTCCCTTACCGAAGCCGGTCGCGATTGGGGGGAGCCTTTGGATTCACACTGCAGCATTGTTGTGGAGGCCAGGAGTGGTCTGTCAACGCTGGGCTTGGATTCCGGATCACTGGGGAACCTTTTCTGGACCGGTGGCCCTCCTGGACAAAGGCCGGAGGTGTCGGGTGCAGAGTGGTCAGGAATCGCGGTTCCGGAGGATACCAGAGACCTTTTTTTTTCTTTTTTCTTTTTTTCTTTCATCATAAAAGACAACAGGCAGGGAGTGCTTTGTGACCTTCCGGTGTTGCTCCTCTAGCTTAGGGTCACTGACTCCTGGGTAGGCCTTCATTTAACATGTTTTGGGAGTTCCCCGACCCAACTCGTTTCTCCTCCCATGTTGAATTCCGTCTTTCATCATTAGACTTCTAGATTAGTGTTAGAATTTTTCACGGAAAGATTCCCATATTTTCATCACTCAATCATACAAGGTTTTTATAGTGCAAGTACTCAGCTATGAGGATCTCAAGGCGTTGGAGGGGCTGCTGATCCATCTGGGCGCTGGGGTTCAGTCGAAGATCCAGCTCTTGAGATCCTTCCTGAATTGGGTCAGCCACGGGGATTGCCTGAGGTGGAGGGGCAAGATGTTCCAGGTCTTGGCGGCGAGGTAGGAGAAGGATCTTCCTCTGGTCCTGGCCTTGCAGATCTGTGGGACGGTGGCCAGGGCCAGTTGGCGAGAGCGGAGGTGTCTGATGGGTACCTGGAATGTGAGGCGGTGGTTCAGATATGCTGGTCCTGCATTGTGGAGGGCTTTGTAGGTGTGTGTGTGAGGAGCTTGAAAGTGACTCTTTTTTTGACTTGGAGCCAGTGGAGTTCTCACAGGTGTTAGGTGCTGGGGCGGGGGATGTTGAGGACCTGTCTGGGTGCGGTGTTTTGAGCGTTTTGTAGTTTCCTGAGGAGTTTCCGGGTGACGCCAGCGTAGAGTGCGTTGCCTTAGTCGAGTCTGCTGCTGACGAGCGCATGGGTGACCGTCTTTCTGGATTCAGTGGGGATCCATCTGAAGGTTTTTCTAAGCAGGCAAAGCGTGTGGAACTAGCGGTTCATTGTGAGCGAGGCGTTCAGAATCCATTTCTTGGACCCATTTATACAATCCTGTTTAGAAAATTGCTGAGCAGACTTGACCCATTCGGGGCCTGTCGAAGAAACGTTGGACACCCATTTCAAACATATTTCTCTCTGTATAACCAATATTAATATAAAAAGAAATCGTGACTGTGTCGACCCAAGTTTTCTTTTAGTGCCTTCACCTTCTAAAGTGCTGAAAATTATCAGTACAAGGATTAATTGATTTCGAGCTTCATTATCTTGTTAATTACCTTACCCACTTCTTGCCAGAAATCTTTGATTGCCGGACACTGCCAAAATAGATGTACATCGTCTGCTTTTTCCAATCCACATTTTGGGCCTCACCTCACCTTCTGCTCTCCCAATTTCGACAACTTTTTCAGAGACCGGTGCGCTCTATGCACTGCGAATTAATCTAAGACCTCCAGCAATGGCATGTCCACTCCCCAGATATCCTCTGGCAGGGTAAGGGGTCCATCCTCGCCTTGCACCAGCATCCAATACCACATGGATACTTCCTTTTGTCTGGTCAGGGGTATTTTGTAATTTATCTTCCCACTCTGAACTGTCAGTCCCTCCTTGACACTGTTCTTGTGCCCAACACATTAGTTGGTAAAATTTTAATTTTGAAATCCTATTGTTTGTGAGATGGGACAGTACTTCCCATGATCTCAGGGTACCCCCTTCTGTCAATTGACCCCACTTTGTTATCCCAGCCTCTCTCAAAGGGTGTGCCAGCGCATCCAGTAGACAAACCAGGGTTCCTGGTGAGTGACATATCGGGGCTACATCACTATAATATAGTATCCCTAAAGTCGCCTAACCTTGAATCCACATTTTACAGGCTGCTTGCAAAGTCTTCAGCCTAATCTTCTTGAAATATGTTGGGTGTCCAAACTAAAACAAAAAGAAATCTTCTCCTCCTGTGAGTTTTAGAATAGAGCATGGTGGAGGGGGGATGACGTTTGAAATCCCCTTGTTAATAGAATTCTTATATTTTTCAACTAAGATGCCTAGCAGTATAGTAGGAAGTCTGGGAAAGCTATCCCTCCCTCCAGTTTGCTCTTACACAACTTCTTCCAAGCAATTCGTACTCCGCTACGGTTCCAAATAAAACCGGACCGCTCCCCCTGTAATTTTATGAACCAATCTGACCTAAAGCTCAAAGGGATTGCGTTAAAAATGAAAGTGAACTTTGGGAGAATCATCATCTTTATAATGTTAGTTCTTCCTAATATTGAGATCGGGAGGTATGCCCAGAAATGTGGCATTTGTTTCCAGAAATGTAACATTTTTCTTGTTTCTAGCAAGAGCTTGTTAAAATTTACTTGGGCCATTTTATCTAAGTCTTTCACCAACTGGATCCCTAAGTATCTGATCTCCTTCTTCTCCGGGAGATTATCCAATGAGACATTCATTGACATCAGCTAGGTTTGGTGCTGATTAACTAAATAACCAGAGACCTCCCCGAAGTCGTTTAAAACATTAAAAATGTCAGGGAAGGAGTTTTTAAAGTCTTGTGTGTATATTAGGAGATCGTCCACCTAAAGCGTCACTTTCTTCATCCAATCATTATATCGAAATGGAGAAACTTCCTTTTTGTTTCCTGATCCGGCTTGCTAGGAGTTCAATATAAAGATTAAAAAGAAGGGGAGCCAGAGGTCAATCCTGTCTAGTGCCTCTACCTATCTGAAATTGCTTCGTTAATTTTCCATTAACCAATATTCTTGCCATCTGAGCTTTGTAAATAGTTCTAATTGCTCCACAAATATTACACCCCATATCTTGTTGTTCAATTACCTCAGATAGGAAGGGCCAACTCACCCTATCGAAAGCCTTGGCTGTGTCAAAAGTAATGACAGAAGAGGGAGGTTTGAGTCCAGTGCCACATCTATTGCGCTCACTAAGTCGCGAGTTATTTCAAATATTTGCCTGCCCTTCATGAAACCCTTCTGATCTACGTGCACTAGTACCACAATTGCTTTCTCCAACCTTTTTGCCAAAATTTGAATGTAGATCTTATAATCATTAATCAGTAATAGTATTGGCTTGTAGGATTCACATGTTCTAGGATCTTTATCTGGTTTTAGTATTATAGTAATTGTCGCCTCCTCCCATGACCTAGACTGGGCACGACCTTCCAGGTATATTTTGTTTAATAATCTACTTAAAACTGGGGTAAGTTCTTCTCTCAGGACACTATATATCTCATATGAAAAACTATCAGGGCCCTCTACCTTCCCCATTATTAGTTTCCTAAGTGTTCTGGTCACTTTCTCTGTGCTTATTTCCTGAATTTAAACATCTTTTCAGGTTTGTTTGTAGTACGGGGAGAGGGACCGCTCTAAGCCAGGTAACTATCTGTTTTACTGTAGCCTTGAAGTCATTTGTGTACAGGTCTTGAAAGAAATTCACTAAGGCCTGCTCTATATCTTTTCTTCTAGCCAGTGTTCCCCAGTCTCCTTGTTTACTATCGCCTTAAACATATTTTTCGAGCTTTCTACCCTTGTCTTCCAAGCCAGTAGTTTCCCACACCCTTCCCCGTACTCATGATGTGCCAACTTGCTGGCCTCCCACCTTCTCCACACTCTGTTTTCTAAATAGTCTGCTAGTTCCTATTTTGCATCTTTGATCTCATTGTTAAGGGCAACCGGTGCTCGTGAGTCGATCCCGGAGGACAAATCTTTTCGAAGCCCCTCTATTTTCAATTCTCCCACATTTTGTCTTCCTTCCTATTATATGCTGCATAACTAAGCAGCCTCCCTCGAATGAAGGCTTTATAAGTGTCCCACAAAATGTGTAAGGGGGCAGAATCATTTACTTCAAAGAACTCGACTGTATCCTTTTTCAGTTGTTTAATAATTAAAGGATCCCTCAATAAAGTCCTGTGTCTTGGTTTCTTGTGGACAGATCCACTGTCCTCTGGAGTTCTGGTCTTTTTCAAAGGCAGGCAGTCCTCACAGGGGTTTTGGAGGTCGCTGTCTGCAGGACAAGCATAATTTTCTTTGTAGGGTCTTCAAAGCTGCAGACAGGCCTATTGGGCTGGGGCCATGTCAGTTCTTGTCTTCAGCCTTATCTGCACGTCGTCTTCTTCGTCCTCTCGTCTTAGGTCGGCAGGAACTAGTTTCAGGGTCTGGGAGAGCCACCTAAATACTAGATATAGGGATGTTATAGGGGAGTAGCAGGTAGGGACCAATGGGTTCCTTACCTGGGTTGGCTACACCCACTATTATGCCACTCTCGTGTGGGTGGGGGGGGGGGCATAGCCCTATCCCTGATTGGATAAGTTCAGCTATCTTCAAGATGGTGAGCACTGAAAAATGTGCTTTACTTTGTCTCCTGCAGAGTGGATTTGGCGAAGTGGGGGCGCACCTCCTATTCTTTTAAAGTTTTCCTGACAGTTCTCCCACCCAAAAGTGGGGGTTTGAACTGGGGGGCTGCCATCTGCTGTTAGCAGCAGAGGCTGGGGCCGCATTACAAAGGCGGCAGGCCTTTGAAGCTTGTCCCTCGAGCACTGTGCCCATCCTGGGGGAGGAGGTGTGACACCTCTGCCCTTGGTGTGCTTTGTTTCTGGCCACAGAGAGCAGAGGCTCTCTACCCAGGGGCCCAGAAACATGTCTGATGATGGCAGGCTGCCTAAAGTCAGTCAGAGAACACACCAGGGTTGGTAGGTTTTCAGGGGGCACCTCTGAGGTGCCCTCTGAGTATATGGTTTAATAAATCCAACACTGGCATCAGTGTGGGTTTATTAAGAGGAGTTGTTAGGTACAAAACTCTCCTGGATTTAGTGAAGCCATCATGGTGCTGTAGAACTCAGTGTGCCAAGTCGACATTGTTTTTGTCTGCACCAAGGCATGCAGGCTGCAGTGGCAGCATGGCCCTGGTGAGGGGTCCCTAAGGGACCCTCTTCAGGACCCAAGCCCTACTTACCAGGGTAACATTTACTAGGGACTTAGAGGGGGGCCTAAAGTTGCAAATTGTGGTACAATTTTTAGGGTAGGAACACTGGTACTGGAAACCTGGACAGTAAGGTCCCAGTGTACTTGAGTCAAAGTTGCATCAAAAGTCAGGCAAAAAAAGTGTATAGGTTGGTACTGCAACAGAAGCCCACTTTCCCACAGTCACTAACCACATTTCAGAGAGTCATCTAACAACCATAAACATTTGTTACCCTATGAAACCCTTGCAAGGATAAATGTTTTGTATGTTTTGTTTTAACAATTTGTGGCTGCGAAATGGCCCATGTCCTCAGCGTAACTTTCAGGCAGTCTTGGTTTTTCAGACACGCTACATTAATTATGCAGGGATTTAATGATTTGTACTTAAGGGTGAGGAAAACTGAAACTTGCTGGATTGTAATAGGATAGCCTGTAAGAATCCCTGCTGCACCAATTAGCACAAAGTACAGAATGCCACTGGTTACCTCATCACCATTCTTAAAAAATATAGATGATGTTTCTCCTACTCTACCCTATCCCTCTGGTTCTCTGAGCATGAAAAAATGTAAACTTGTGATTTGCTATCATGCTTCTAGGCAGCATAGCCCACATATTTTTATGAAGAAAATATGTTTCACGCCCATTCATGTAATTCTTAGGTGTTGATGAAATCGCCCATCCTCAAGGGCCAATATTAGTCAGTAAGATTGGGTGGATCGGATGCTAAAATTTCCAGATAATCACAGAGTAGTACCCAATTAAAAAAGATGGCGCAACAAGCACTTCAGTTGACTTCACGCATAGGGGGTATTCATTGAGTGCAGGTTTGGGTGGGTGATAGGATGGTCATTTGGAGGTAGGACGGCATTTTGAAAAGAAAACTCCATTCTTGGTATTGTTACTATGCACAACCAAATGCCACAACATAAATAAATACAGAACTTTGGCATTACTGATTTTAGAGCCAGTAAATGCCACTTGTTACTAACCCTTTCCAATTGATGGCCCTATGCTGCAGTCAAGTGTGTATAAGGATAGTGAGGAACTATAACTAGCGGTATTAACTGGTGCTAAGGTCCCTTAACTCTGTTAGCGTAAAAAAGTGCTGGCTCAGTCCCCACCCTTATTCCTCTGTCCATTTAAATATATGTCTGTTTTTTATAGCTACAGGTCATGGCCTGTTTCAGGAATTCTCATCCAAAGTCAAAGGAAGGGTCCAAAATGAGGGCAAGGAAAATTAGCATCAGGTTGGTAGTAAGAGTGTTAGCATCCATCCCCCAAATTTCACCCAACACAGGCAATTAAAAACGTCAACTGTTCCTGATTCACACTTTCGGAACATAGAATACTGGCAAACAGCATGAGTTATCGCCAGCATTCTAAACGTTCTGAGTGGCAGAACCATTCTCAGAATGCCAAACAGAGTTCTGATATCTCTCATGAACTTTCAAAGTTCAGTATAACCAGCTGCGATGCATCCATAGTTGGGCTATCCAGCTGCTATCGCTTTATTGCTTAAGTCCACTAAGTATATTCACAAAGGCCCTCTAATTTATCTTGCACAATACAATGATATCCCACTATTTGTACATTAGGAGTGCTCCCATAATGTGCATTTATTATAACTTGCAACACGCACTGCTACCCCTAAGCTGAGATCTCGCACAATTCACCCCCACTCTTTTACATCAATTAAGTACTGAGACATCCATTGCGCTGTCATGTTGCACCTCTATATGGACAGTTCTCTAGTGACCTGTGCATTACAGCACTCTTTAACTTATAAAACTTCAGCAGAGCTTCACATTGTACTGCTACCTTATTCCCAAAATGCAATGGTGTCCCATTTCCTACACATCCACAGAGTTCTCACAAAGGTTTTGATTTAGAGTATGCACCAAGTCTCTCGTTGCTCTTAAACATTGATTTGGCTGTTGCAGGAGCCAGTTCCAGCAAGTTCCAGATTCTGGTAAGACATGTCAGGGGTTATCTTCTGCACACCAGACATTGACTTAACCTACTGGTTCACAAGTGATAATCCAAGAAGTGCCAATTCACTTTTTTTTAACCTTTTTGAGGTTTGTAGAATTAATACTATTGATTTAATTAATAAAACAGGTTATTTCCACCTTAAGATAATTGATTGCAAATGAATTGTACTAATGCAGTCCGTCATCTGTGTAGCCATGAATATGTATAAACCACTATGCAGAATGGTATGAATGAAAACATTTTTTAATTTTTTTGTATTTTATTTTCAAACATACAACAGACACGTAGAAGTACGCGTCAACAATCCCCAGCGTGATACCACAGTATAATCAGCATTTACATGGTACATCAAGATACAGATATGCAGTGCAGCATTACAACTCTTTTTACAGTTAGGTTTTAACTCAACTGAGACATTCCTACATCTGAAGGGACATCATTGGCTGTTGACAAAAGATATCCCGTAAGGGGAGCCCAAAAGTCCTTGGGCCTAGGTGATGTAGGCAGTTCTTCGGCATACTACAACAATTGAACTCTGCAGTATACAACGTCCATCAACCAATTTTGAAATTTGGGCAAATTTTTACTATCCCAATTTTGTGCCACCTTTCTCTTTCCTAATAACAATGCGATCAGGACTAGCCTTCTGTTCTCCGGCTTCAAATGTTTCACAAGCCCCAGCAGGCACACCTGCGGTGTGCAGCCCACTGCTTCCAGTACCATTTCTGACAGAGCCTGTGTAACCAAAACCCAGAACCCATGTGTGAGAAGCTGGGTTTCTGTTGCAGTAACCCCCCCACTTTTTGCCAGAACTACTGATGCACTTTGACTTGATGTGCCCTGGGTCCCTGCCAATCAGGTTCCCAGGGCCTGTGTTCTTTCCCCAAAACTGTACCAAACCCAATTGGCACCCTGGCCACAGGTCAGCCCCTGGTAAATGGTACCCCAAGTACCCAGGGCACCGTGACCAGGGAAGGCCTCTAAGGGCTGCAGCACTTATTGTGCCACCTTTAGAGGCCCTGTACCTTTACACTCACACACTGCCTTTGCAGGCTGCGTGTTTTGGTGCAGAAAAAAGTGAAGAATCGACATGGCACACATCCCTGTGTGCCATACCTACAACCCACTGCCCTGGCATAGATCAGCCACCCCTCTGTCTGGGTGCACTATACCAGTGGTGAGGGTACAGGTGCATGAGCCCTGTACCCCTACAGTGTCCAAGTCCATTCTTAGACATTGTAAGTGCAGTGCTGCCATTAAGAGTATTTGGTGCTGGAAGGTTGTCATTACGACCTCCACAGCACCATAATGGGTACACTGAAAAGTTTGGTATCAAACGTCTCAGCACATTTTATTGTATTGTAATTGCATTTATATAGCGCTTACTACCCCTGACGAGGCGTCGAAGCGTTTTTTCGGCGAGTAGCACGCTACTCGGGGACCCATAAAGGATTAGTATTGAATTAGTATAGTGAAATATGAAAGTAATTAAAGTGGTGGATAGGTTAGTCAGTTATTTGGATTCGGAAGGATAGCGGAAGGATAGAAGAGGAAAAAAGGTTTGTATTTATATAGCGCTTGTAACCCTGATGGGGTGTTGAAGCGCTTTTGTTTTTCATGGGCAGTAGCACGCTACTCCGGAAACCCATAAAGGATTAGTGGTGAATAAGTATCGTGAAATATGAAAGTAATTTGAGTGGTGGATATTAGTTATTTGGAGTGGGAAGGATAGCGGAGGGATAGAAGGGGGAGAAAGGTTTGCATTCATATGGCGCTTGTTACCCCTGGAGGGGTGTTGAAGCGCTTTTCTGGCGAGTAGCACGCTACTCCGGAACCCATAAAAAGGATTAGTGTTGAAAATTAGTATAGTGAAATATGAAGTAATTTGAGTGGTGGATGTGTTATTCAGTTATTTGGATAGAGAAGGGTAGCGGCAGGATAGAAGAGGGAAAGAGGTTTGTATTTATATAATGCTTGCTTACCTCTGATGAGGTGTTGAAGCGCTTTTTTGGCGAGTAGCACGCTACTCTGGGACCCATACAGGATTAGTGGTGAATTAGCATAGTGGAATAAGACATTTGAGAAGTGAACATGTTAGTCTGTTATTTTGATTGAAAGGGATAGGAGAGAGAAGGATGTTGATTTTTTTTTTTTGTGGAGGTCATAGCAGTAGGAGGAGGCTTTTGGATGAGTAAAAAGGGGTTGTGGAGGGGAAGAGTCAGAGGGAAGAGTTTAGAAAGGTTTGTTTTGGGGATCGGTATAGTAAAAGAGGTGTCAGATGATGCAAGGAGGGGTAGAGTAAGGGAGAGTCTAGAAAGGGTTATTTTGGGGACAGTGGTATGGCGTTTGGGATAAATGAGAGAGTGGGTGTAGAAGATATATTGATAGATGTATAGGGTGAGAAATAGGGTAGTGCATTGGAAAGAGTAGTAGAAAGAAGTTCGAGATGAGTCAGAAAGTTGGGTTAGAAGATATATTGAGAGAAGTATAGGGTGAGAAATAGGGTAGTGCATTGGATATGCTAAATTAGAAGAAAGTGATAAATATATATATCCAGAAGTACATTGAAAGTATAGGGATGCATAAAGGGGGTAGGTATATGTAGATTAAAGATATTGATAGAGGTACAGGATGAGAAATAGTGTAGTGCATTGGATGTGCTTTTCAGGAGGAAATTAACAAACACACAGATCCAAGTAGATGGAAGGTACATAGATGCACAATGATTATATACAGAGGGATATGCTGTAAATTTCTGTTTGCGTATGGTGCTTATGTGGGGAAGAGCCAATTCTTGAGCAGTTTTCTGAAGATAAGGTGGCTGTCCGTGGATCTTATGTTGGGGGGTAAAGAGTTCCATAGTTTGGCTGCTTGAACAGAGAAGGATGTGCCACCCATGGTTTTTCTTGTATCTTGGGATTTTGAGGCGAGGTGCCATTTTAGAGCGGAGGTTCCTTTGTTGAATGTGTTTGGTACTTTTATTTCTGATGAAAGAGCGGTCCCATTCCATGTATTGCTTTGTGGGTGATACAAAGCAGCTTGAACGTGGATCTTCTGGCAAACGGTAACCAATGCAGGGCTTTCAAGGCAGGTGAGATGTGGTCTCGCAGTTTGATATGCAAGAGTAGTCTGGCAGCCGAGTTCTGAATCCGTTGTATTCTTTTCATGGTGGTTAAAGGTGATCCGTGGTAGAGGCTATTGGCGTAATCGAGTTTGGACAGAACAAGGGAGATGGTAGCTTGGACCTTGTGTGGAAATCCCAAATGAGGGAAAATTCGTCGCAGCGTTTTTATAGTGACAAAGCTTGATCTTGCTAGTTTGTCCACTTGGGCATTCCTCAACAGCTTGGAGTCCATGGTCATTCCGAGGTTTCTTACTTCCTTCGATACTTTAGGTGGTGATCCCAGTTCATCAGGCCAGGCGGCAAGCAGGTCATAATGTTTCCAATAGCCACACGTGAGTATTTCCGTTTTGGAAACATTCAATTTGAGGTGGCTCCAAGTCATCCATTGATCCACGGCTCTGAGACAACTGAAAATTGGGGAGTTTCCAATATCTTTGGGGAATTTCAGTTGAAGGAGTATTTGTGTGTCATCTGCATAGTTATAGCACGTGAGGTGAAATTGATTGATCAGTACCGGTAATGACTTCATGTAGATGTTGAAAATCATGGGCGAGATGATAGAGCCTTGAGGGACCCCTGCTTTTGTGGAGTACGGTTTGGACAAGAAAGGTGGGGTATGGATGACATTAGTTCAGTACCACCTGTGCCCACAGTACCACCTGTGGAGGCCGCCCACCATAGATGCCCACAGTACCACCTGTGGAGTCCGCACACCACAGGTGCCCACAGTACCACTGGTGGAGGCCGCTCACCACAGGTGCCCACAGTACCACCTGTGCAGCCGCTCACCACAGGCGCCCACAGTACCATCTTTGGAGGCCACTCACCACAGATGCCCACAGTACCACATGTGGAGGCTGCTCACCACAGGTGCCCACTGTGCTACCTGTGCTGCCGCTCACCACACGTGCCCACAGTGCTACCTGTGCAGCCGCTCACTACAAGTACCCACAATGCTACCTGTGCAGCCGCTCACTGCAGGTGTACACAGTCCCACCTGTGGAGTCCGCTCACCACAGGTACCCACAGTACCACCTGTGGAGTCCGCTCACCACAGGTGCCCACAGTGCTACCTGTGCAGCCGCTCACTACAGGTGCCCACAGTGCTACCTGTGCAGCCGCTCACTACAGGTGCCCACAGTACCACCTGTGCAGCCGCTCACTGCAGGTGTCCACAGTACCACCAGTGGAGTCCAATCACCACAGGTGTCCACAGTGCTACCTGTGCAGCCGCTCACTACAGGTGCCCACAGTGCTACCTGTGCAGCCGCTCAACACCGGTGCCCACAGTGCTACCTGTGCAGTCGCTCACTACAGGTATCCATAGTACCACCTGTGGGGGCCGCTCACTGCAGGTGTCCAAAGTACCACCAGTGGGGTCTGCTCACCACAGATGCCCACAGTGCTACCTGTGCAGTCGCTCACTACAGGTGCTCACAGTGCTACCTGTGCAGCCGCTCACTATAGGTACCCACAGTGCTACCTGTGCAGCCGCTCACTGCAGGTATCCACAGTACCACCTGTGGAGCCACTCACCACAGGTACCCACAGTATCACCTGTGGGGGCCACTCACCCCAGATGCCACCTGTGCAGCCGCTCACCACAGGTGACCACAGTGCTACCTGTGCAGCCGCTCACTGCAGGTGTCCACAGTACCACCAGTGGAGTCGCTCACTACAGGTGCTCACAGTGCTATCTGTGCAGTCGCTCACTACAGGTGCCCACAGTGCTACCTGTGCAGCCGCTCACTACAGGTGTCCACAGTACCACCTGTGGGGCCACTCACCACAGGTGCCCACAGTACCACCTGTGGGGGCCGCTCACCACAGATGCCCACAGTACCACCTGTGGAGTCTGCTCACCACAGGTGCCCACAGTGCTACCTGTGCAGCCGCTCACCACAGGTGACCACAGTGCTACCTGTGCAGCCGCTCACTGCAGGTGCCCACAGTACCACCAGTGGAGTCCGCTCACCACAGGTGCCCACAGTGCTGCCTGTGCAGTCGCTCACTACAGGTCCTCACAGTGCTATCTGCGCAGCCGCTCCCCACATTTGCTCACAGTGCTATGTGTGCAGGCCGTTTACTGCAACAGTGCCACCTGTGCAAGTTACTCATCTCTAGAATCGACAGTGCCACCTGTGCAGGTCAGTCACCTCTAGAATAGACCGCACCACCTGTGCAGGTCACTCACCGCTAGAATCGACAGTGCTACCTGTGCAGGCCGCTCACCACAGGTGCCTAGACTGCTACGTGTGGAGGCCGCTCACCACCGATGCCAGTGTGGGATTTAATGAAAAATGCACTCAGAGGGCATCTTAGAGATGCCCCCTGAAAAACGACCAGCCTCTGGTGGGTTCCCTGACTGGTACACACCAGCCTGCCACCACGAGACATGTTTCTGGACCCCTGGGGTGGGAGCCTTCGCTCCCTGAGCCCAGAAACAAAGCCTTTCCTGGCCAGGAAGAGCCATCTGTGGCAGGGGAGCTTCAAAGGCCTTGCAGCCTTTGTAATGCGACCCCCAGTCTCTCCTGCTATCAGCAGCAGGCCCCCTTCCTGTCTCCCTTCCTTTTCGGCGGGAAAACAGGCGGGAAAGATTAGCCAGCCCAGAAGGTGGGCCCACCTCTGCCAACCCCACCCCTCAGGTGGGGGAGGCGAGGTGAAGCCCACTCTTCAGTGCCCGTCATCTTGCAGATGGCAGGCACGCCCCAATCAGGATTAGGGATTGTGCTCACTCCCCCACGTGGGGTGAGCACACCAAGGGTGTAGTCACCCTAAGGTCAGTAGCCCATTGGCTACTGACCCCGAGACCCCTAAAACGCCCCCTAAATACAGTATTTAGGGGGCAGCCCCGTACCAAGAAGGCAGATTCCCACAACCTAAGAAGAAAAAGGATGAAAGAAGACGCCCAGCAGAGGAGACTGCAGAGAACAACTGACTGGCCCCAGCCCTACTGGCCCGTCTGCAGTTTCCAGAGATCCTGCGCCAAAAGTCGCCTTGTCCTGCAGCCAGCGACCTCCAGAACCCTGGGAGGACTGACTGCCTTCAACAAAGACAGGATCTCCTGTGAACAGCAGCTCTGTTCAAAAGAAATCTCCCAAGACAGACTCTGAGCTGAGGACAAAGAAACCCGACGCCTAGAACCACCACTGCACCCCTCGCCTACACCCGAGTTCGAGTGGCCTACCGGTCCCTGCGAGGTCCCCCAGCGTTCCAGAGCCCGAGTCCACCGTGGGTTGACCCCTCCAGGACACCCCGACGTCGCCTGCAGCCTCTGTACGGAGACCCCCCTCAACCGCGAGTGTGGCCCGGTGAGGTGAAATCCGACCTCAAAAGACACCCCTGCATCCAGCCGCCCTGCGCCCTGGAGAAGAGAACCCGAGGTGCACCTACGTCCCTGAGCCCTCCAACTTACCTGCCCAGCTGTTGGTTCCTCCCGGAAGTCTTCCTGGACCGAGCCTGCAGCTGTAAACCAAAACCGAAAATCCCCATTGAAAACAACAGGGCACCCGACGCCAAAACAGCACCCTGCACCCACCCGCCGCTGCTGGTGCACTTTGTGTGCTAAACCGGATCCCCCTTTGCCCTGAGCCTAACACCAGGAGCTTTGCTCCCACAACCCAGTGGCCTGCTCGTAAGCAGCCACCAGCCGGAGGCCCCCTATCCCCAATTGGATAACAGTGGGCCTCAGCACTCTGCATCCGGCCGCCCTAGTGCCGCTGTGGGTGTAACAAGAGTGCATCCTGGACCCTGGGGGAACCCTTGTTCTAACCCCAGAAGCTCAACCCCAAAGACTGATTACTTACCTGGTAACCGTTAACTTCATTTCTCTCCATAGGAACCTATTGACTGTTTTTCTCGGAAAAATGTTTCAAGTGTGGAGTTGATTTGTATGGAAACCTGAAAAATAACAATTGTGCAAAACTGATTTTACTTACCTTTTCTCTAGGAAATGTCCCAGTGTGATATCTAGGCATATCACACGGAGTAGAAAAAGTAATCTAAAAAGTAATCTGTACAGTAATTTCTATACCTTGACTTACCTGTATGTCAAACAACTGCATTTGAACTTGCATTCACTTGTAAACACTGCATAATATATTGCAAAGCATTTATTTCACTTACCTGTGCCAGGCTTGGCTTGGTTCTAGAAATAAAATAATTTAATAAAATTTTTATACAAACAAAATTGATCTGAGTTCAGTCTTTGAGTGTGTGACATAATTTGCTGATTGAGTACGTACAACAAATGCTTAACACTATCCTCTGATAAAGCCTTACTGCTCGACCACCCTACCACAAATAGAGAGTAAGGTGCTATCTAACTTTACCTCTGCCTACCGTTGGGGTTTCACTGGACTCTGTGCACACTATACCTCACTTTGGTATAGTATATACAGAGCCAGCTTCCTACACCATGCACTCTGTCACACAGCCAAGCTAAATGGATGAAGTCTGCCGCCTGCGCATGGCACCTTTTACAACTAGCCGTCTCTCTCAGACCATATTTTTGTAACTGTACAGGGGTATAATACAATTGTTGTACATATTTGAAGTGGATTATACGCAGATTGCAGTTGACATTCAGCCATCTGGTCACAGAACAACTGAAATCCCATTCTTCATCTGTAAGTGTGGTCCCTAGTGTCGCTTCCCACCGCCCCTTGCTTTGCTGGATTTGGGTGCGGTTTCCACTTGCATAGCGGTGTACAGCCTAGTGACTAATTTCACCCGTGAGGGACCTGCCAGTAAAGTTTGCAGTGGAGTCAGCGCTATTGGCTCTGCAGGATGTCTGTCATTAAAAGCTTTAAGTGCTTCTCGAAGCCTATAATACGTGAATACGGTCATAGGTGATCTGGGATGTCGGTCGTGTATGGCAGCCAACGTAATAAAGGTGCCTTCCGGGTATGCATCACCCATGGTAACTATACCCTTTCCCGCTAGTATTTCCAACGCTCGTTTGTCCTGCGCAACAGAGATGCTGGGATGATGTGCCAGTGGGAGCGCCGGTGCATACATTGGGGATTTGCCCGCCCGTCCCGCCATCAATAGCCATGCCTGCGCCGTACAGTCAGCAGATGAATGAAAACCTTCAATCCTACTCAGCCATTGAGAAATTTGTGTGTTATATTAAAACAGCATGTCAGATACAGCTCTGAAAAAACTGATATTTTGCCAAAAAGGTACAAATGGGTATACACATATATGAAGAGTTTAAACCATACACACCCTCAACAGAAATATGAGGAAGGAGTGTACATTTTTCTAGCTCTCCTTGCTACCTCCTCACTACCGCAAAAACAGAAGAGCTGTGGAATACAGAGAGAACATCAGTATAGCCTCTGCCCTACCTCTCTGTCGCAACAAAGATATTTTGACAGTGTGTCTGTGAACATCTGAGTAGCATATCAAAAATATAACAAGTAAAAAATTCACCTATCATGACAATTTTAATCTGAAATGCTGTTGTGCAGTAGCTTGGCACCAACCTAGTCACAAAGATTTTAATGCATATTAATCAGTCCCTTTGTTTTCCTCTGCCATTTAGCTTGTGTGTGGGTGGGATGAGATGTGGGTCAAAATAAACATTTCAAAAAGTCTATATAATATGCACCGATGCCTTGAAAACTTTTGATCCCAGGTGATTTCTGATCTTGGGCATTGCTACATCCTACTAACCATACCCAACTAACCACCTGAGAATGCACCTGTAATGGAGTGTGATACACCTGAAGGTATAACCATCTCTTCACCCAGTGAAACCAGCTCAACTTCTCCTTAGATCATGCCCAACACAATTTTTCATTCAAGAATGCCTTAAAACTCCTATATAAACGTAAGTGTGACACTTCGCCTCAAGTGCTTCTCTACACAATCAGTCTGCACCACGACACAATCAGTTTGTAATATGTGCAGTACCAACCACATGCATGAATACATGATGACTAGGTTGTATACTGCTGGAAGTTGGGTGAGATCAAAGGCTACATAGTATCACAGTATGACATTGTAAGCATGGATTGATAAAAAATAAATAAACTTTCTTTCTTGCTTCTTAAAGAATAGTTTTATTATTGCCCACCTCAACATTTTTAATGTTATCAACTTCAGAAGGTTGAAAAACTGAGCTGGCACACTCAAGTACAGACCTGTGACCTGCTGGAAGCTAACACCTGCATCTCTGCAGCAGCCAGGCAAATCACTGAGCTATCTTGCAGATGCCCATTGAGAGGAAACCAGAGCTTTTGATAGTTATGTTGTATGTTAAATTATTGTTCTTAAGAATTCTAATTCTGTTCATTCACAGAAAAATGAATTGCCTCTAAGTAAATATATTTTCTTTCTTTTTTCACCTTTAACACAGAAGTTACTGCGGGAAACACACACCTGCATGGATTAATGAACTGTCTGAAAGATATACCTCTGAACAGGCCAAGCATGACCTGCCCCCCTTCAAGCACACCCCCTCACGTGGCAAGTGGGAAGGCTGGTAGTATTGGCTTTAGTCCTACCAGCAGCAAGGCCGGAAGCGCGACCAACAGTAGGTACCATTCTGCAGTGCCTTCCAGCATGTATCCTACCGGCATCAGACATGAAGATGGACAACAGAGGAGGCCAGAGATCGGGGGACGGCGAGTGAACCCTGATGGTTAGTATAACAGTGTATGTTCAAAATGAGGGTGATAGTATGCACATAAGAAATATCTAATAATGTGCCTTGATGATGTCTGACTAGGTTCACATCAAGTAAGTTTGACATTATACCTTGAGGCTACGTTTAACAGTATACCCTGAGGGTAACGTTGACAGAATACACTATGTGTGACAATGTGTCCTGAGACAGTCGTTTGTTACTGAGCAGTATACTGTGAGGGTACTGTTGTTTACAACTGGAGTCTCAAGGCCTCTGAAACCATAGCACTTCATTTGGATAACCTAGTTCTCCAGCATTGCATCTTTCATAGATTCACTTGCTTGAAGTTGCCTCAGCGCTCAATAATTTACTCAGCAAGAGACATATGCACTTGATTGACATTGCTTTATCCACATACTTTATACAGTCTGTCCTTATTATGTGGTCCAAACTCCAGCGAACGAAGTAGAGAGAGACAGATCTTAACACACATTAGGCGCAACAGTTCAGATTTTCTAATGCACTTGAAATTTTCTTTAGCATTTCTCCCAGAACCTTCATTTTTCAGTCCTTTTCCCTTCTTGGGCTGCTTCAGCCTCACTTTCAGAAAGAGGAAGAGGCTGCCAATGTGTTACCTCATTCTTTTTTTTGAGGAGCCAGAAACCAGGTAGATCACCTGAAGGGTGTTTGATACAATGGTCAAGATCTGCCTTTTCATGGGTTGCATTGGCTGTGGAATAAAGATCTTTATTAATGATTCACACAGCAATTTAATGCCTTTATCCTGACCACAATCCAGACTTCTGGTCATCTCCTTTAGCTACCACTCCCCTACTACAATGCCATCTCAGTTCAATTAGTGCATCCACCTTTTAAACCCATGCATGTCCTAAAAAACTTAATGTTAAATGTCACTTTTCAGTGACTATTAAGTATACCTAATTTCCTCAGAAATTGCCTCCTCAATTGTAAACTTGTGCTCCTTGTCAAGGTCCTGTGTGGTTTGATGAGGCCGGGCGATAATATGGTTTGTGTTATGGTCCTTATTTGTACTTCTCTCTGAGGTGGGACTTACCATTGTGTTCCTGTCTACGCCCTTCTAGGCTTGGCCTGAGGCTTGCTGGGCTGCAGGTCTAATTTTGACTCTGAAGCCTGATTTGAATTACCTAATTTCCAAGAGTCCTCTTCTCAATCCCGAAGCTCCTCGGGTATCCATACGGCCTTTTGGCATTGAGTGGTCTTGACCATAGTGTGTGGCACCGACTGTCAAGTCTTTATTGAAGGGGATTTTTATGACAAGCCATGGAGCGTGAGCACCTTCCCTTTCTTGGAGTTGAGACTCTTTTGAGGTAGCTAACCAAGGGTAAGATCCAAAGTGTGAGTAGGTATCGTGTGTTTTCACATGTGGGGGTGTTGCGTCCGGACCTCCGTGTCGATGCCCAAAACCTGAAATATGATCTTTCGTTTGGGATTCTGGAGATTTTGCATTTACTGAGTCGGGGTCTTTTGGGGCTATTGAAATAGTCATCAGATCCTGTTGGTCCTCCGGTGTTTTGGAGGGGCCTCCACATCGTTGTTGAACTCGAAGCTCTTGACATCCTTAGCAAGCATCCAGACTGGGACTTGGTAGAGTCCTGGCACTGCATCTATGTGAATATTTTCCATGCAACAGAAAGTGTTGCATGTCAGACAGGCACTTTTGTTGTGGTCCCTTGATAGACATAATGTTGATGCAACCCCAAACAATTTGCTATTACAAAAGCGGTAACATTTAAATTGTATTTTCCAACCCTCCCCTGAAAAAGTTGAAAGACCTGGCCCCATTATCTCCTCAGAGCGAGGAGTAGGTCGGCAGTCAGAACTGCACACTGACTACCGTCCGTCGAACGCTCAATTGCGTCCCCTGACCGGTCCGATTGGGGCCCCACATTCAACTATTTGGGGTTTATCCCCAGAAGATATACTACATTTCTATGTAATGTATACAGGGCATGGTTTGCACATACTAGAATTGTCCATCCCGGTTTGAGTAGAAAGAGGTTGATTGGTCCTGACGAAATGCCATGATCCAACGGGACAGTAACGGGCATGAAACATGTTGACCCTTGACTCTCACCAACTGTAGCTAGGATAGACCATTATATCTATCACTCGCTCATTTCACGTTTTTAACTATGACAAAGGGAACAAGTGATTAAAATAGCCTTCGGATCCTGCAGTCCTTTTTAACACACATCCTTTTTCCCATTCTATTCACATCCAATCATCCAACCTCACACTTCAAAGCAGCGAAAAAGAAAAAAACTCCTGCAAAGAGCCCCCTCGCTGAGCCAGTTGGGCATTGCAGCACCTGCCCTACGAGGAGCTGTCCGATGATAAAGCATGACACCCCCGGGGTGTGTGAGGGCCCTTGCTCCTAAAAGGAACACTCCTTTCGACTTATCTGACTGGGGGACCTAGACCCCCACTTAGGAACCGCACACCCTTCGTCCTCATAGCTGATTTAGGGGCGCGTGTGCTGGACCTTAGATAGCCCCAGTCCCTCCTCCTTGGTATTGCCCATTATCTTCACATCATCTGATAACTATGCAGCCATGGTTCTTCAAGGTCTGCTCAGTGCTGTCGTGGAAGTTCTTAGTTTCATTGTCCTTTGATGTGCAACCGTAATAGCGAATTAAAAAAGATATCCAAACCCAATGGCAGGAAAACAACAATCTGAAATAGTCTATTTCTTGCTGCACTTAATGCATTGTGGATTTCAGCAGCAGAGGGGTCATGAGTCACCTCAAAACCAAAGCCCCTTCTTTGAAGAACAACACCTTGAAATGGTCCAATCCCAACACTAGATGCCCGAAAAGATCGACAGCACTAAAAGCTGCAATCCAAGTGTTACAGATAAGTAATATTTTCCTTTTGGAGCTCAAGGCTATCCTAGGTTGACCTGATACCCACCTGTGTTGCCAGTGAAGAGTAGTTTTATACAAATTAACTTTTATTCATCATTAATATTTAATCACATTTACAACAAATTCCTTCCTCACTGCAAGTCTTCAATCTGAAAATGGCATATACCTTGAGGGGCATTTTGGGGTAATGGTGAACATCCACGTTAATACAGACCCCACTTACAGTTTACGCCCAGAAAAGTCTCCCAAGATGCCGTTTCGATCCCTGTTGCACATCATGTGCATCTTGAATAATCTCAAGCTGCAAAGCTATTGTTACTGCTAAATAGCTTTTTCCTTACTGCGTTTAGGCACTTGACTTTCGTGGCTAGCAAAGTTGAGCATTCAAGGCTTACTCTAGAAGGGAGTAGGAGTCAGAAGCACAGGCACAGCAGGAAACAGTAAATAACTCTCAAACTTAATTTGCATTGTGTGTTATAACTTCTCAGAAGAATAGGCCTTTACGAGTAAGAGGTGCTGTATAAACATATGATGCACATTTGTTTTTTAAACTGAAGATGGTTTCACCTTCTGGGACTGGCTGCGACTCCAGATGTTGTATTTTGTTAACTCTCTATGTACTAGATTTTTTATCTCAACTGTTCTACGGCCATTGTTACAGCATCTGGTCAACTCATGGAACTTCATGGTATAGTGTTGGAGCCTTGCTATAATGTGTCTGTCCCCCACTGCCCCTTCTTTCAGTAGTTTTGGCTCCAATTGAAAACCTGTCTAACTCAGTGGGTCATATACAAATTATACACTATCTTCAAGTGAGGATAGACAAAGAACCCCGGTTATGGGAGAATGAACAAACATTTACAGGGGAGAGACGGTCCTTTGCCCTTAAACCAGAGTTGGGCTGCCACTGCTGTATGTCTCCTTGTAGCCTGGAATGAGGCGCCAGGAGCCACTATCAAATAGGCTGGAGATTCACTATGAGTGACTTCACTGCCAGCAATGCTAGGTTCTAATGACGAACAGCACAATTTGGACCATGGAGCACCTCCCTTATATCACAGATTGTCAAGTTTCTTAGAGAAAAAACACATAAACAGGCCATAGAAATATATACAGGGCAGAGGTGGCACAAGCTTTCCAAGCCGTAATAGCCCCATTTTATTTGTTTTGTAGAACCTTACTAACTAAGCGCTATAATTGTATTTGGGGTCATATCTGTTACCAAAAGACGCATTCTTCCTTTTATTGACCAAAAAAATCATGTCTCTTTAATGAGTACCCGTGAGAAAATGCCTCTTTTGACATAAGCCCCCACTTTTTGCCTGGAAAATGATGTTGTTTTGATTGAAAGTGCACAGGGTCCCTGCCAGCCAGGTCCCCTGTGCCTGAGCTCCTTCCCTAAAATTGTACCACGATTGGCACTTCAGACCCCCTTGTAAGTCCCTAGCAAATGATACCCTGGTACCTAGTGCATTGGGACTGAAGAGGGTCCCCTAGGAATACCTCACCAAGGTCATGCAAACTGACACTGCTGCCTGCATGCCTTGGTGCTGAGAAAACGACAAAGTCAACATGGCACACTGCCTGTGTGCCATGCCAAGCAGCACTGCCTAATGTATAGGTAAGTCACCCCTCTAGCAGGCCTTTCAAGCCCTAAGGAAGTGTGCACTATATCTCAGGTGTGGGCATATCTGCATGAGTAGATATGACCCTACAATATTTAAGTCTGTTCTTAATATTGTAAGTGCCAGTGAAGCCATAGAGAGGACATGGGCTGGAAACTCGACAACTCACGTTCCCCAGCGCTATGATGGCTTATCTGAACCCAGGAGTGTTTGGTACTATACAAGTGTGGGATTTATTAAACCATGTACCCAGAGGTGCCCCCTGAAAACTTACCAGCCTGGTATGGTCTTAGACCGGCTTTAGGTAGCTTGCCACCACCAGAAATGTTTCTGGACCCCTGTGCGAGAGCCCCTACTCTATGAGGCCAGAAACAAAGCACATCCTGGGCGGAGGTGTCACACCTCCTCCCCTGGCATGAGCACAGTGCTCGAGAGGGAAACTTTAAAAACGTTGCCGCCTTTGTAAAGCAGCCTCAGTCTCTGTTGTTAGCAGCAGATGGCAGCCCCCGGTTCAAACCCTCACTTTTGGTGGGAGAACCAACGGTAAAACTTAGTAAGGATAGGAGGTGTGCTCCCCTTCGCCAACTCCACCCCTAAGGTGCAGGAGGCGAAGTGAAGCACATTTTTCAGTGTCCACCATCTTGAAGATGGTTTGACTTTACAATCAGAGCTAGGGCTATGCCCCCCTCCTCCAGGATGGTGGTCTAATAGTGGGTGTAGACACCCCAGGTAATAGACCCAGTGGTCCCTTCCTGTCACTCCCCAGTGGCGCCCCTAAATCTAGTATTTAGGTGGTACACCCAGACCCTGAAATCAGATTCCTGATGAACTAAGAAGAGCTGGACACTACAGCGTTGCACCCGCAGAGAAGACTGCAGACACCAGCTGACTTGGTCCAAGCCCTACCAGCCTGTCTGCAGCCCTCGACGATCTTGTGCCAAAAGACAACCCATTCTACAGCCCAGCAACCTCCAAAGCCTTGGGAGGACTGCCTGCCTTTGACAAAGATCAAGATCTCCAGAGGACAGCAGACCTGTCCAGAAGAAACCAACTCTAAAGAACAAAGACCTCTGCCCTGAGGAACCGCAAAAGGTGAGAGGTGTGGCGCAGCAGCCAGAGCGTCTGACTCCGGAGTGCAGGGCTCTCGGTTCGATCCCCGGCGGCACCTCAGCATCATGTGGCTCTGGGCGATAGCTCACTTAAACTTTCCGACGGCCCCAAGCTCCTGGATACCCTTAGGGGTGATACGTTACGCATTACAAATCTGGAATTATTATTATTAAACCACCGCCGGACCCACCTCTGCACCCGACTCCCACGGTCCCAGTCCAAGTGGCCCACCGGTCTTGTGAAGGTTCCCCAGTGCTTCTGAGCAAGAGTCCACAGGCTGACCCCTGCCGGACTCTACCTTGATGGCTGCAACCTCAATCCGAAGGCCCCCCCCTGACCGCAACCTGCCGGTGGGAATTTTCTCAAGACTTTCAAAAGTACTGCTTAATTTTTGACGGCTTAAATAACTCTGAGGGCATATGCGCCCAGTTCAACACATATGTTGCAGAACCTGTCCCAGAGAATCGCAATCTTCAGGTGCACCAGATTTGGCATGGAAAGCTATGTCAGTGGCCAGAGGTAGCAAATTGTGTACTGGATGTTTTGGCGTTGCCTGTCTCAAGTGCCAATGTTGAGAGGGCCTTTTCGCAGATAAAAGTTTACATGGGAAGGAAAGAGCGAGCACGCATGGCCAAAGACTCACTGAAGAAGTATTGTATGGTGTACTACAATAAGTTAGATTTGTAAAAATGTATTTGAACCTCATATACACTGTACGTACACTGTCTATATACGATGCACTATCAGTGCAGAAAGCAAGCAATAATAAAAGCAAAATGTTCCTTGAACACCCGAAAAACACTGTTTCTGTTGTTTTTAATGGCGCAAAAATGTGTAACCACTGATAACCACTGTTTTTCTAAAGTATTGAAATCACTGGAAAACACTGAAAAACACCCACCAGAATTTACCAAAAATAGAAACTGAAAACAGTAAAGCCTACATGTGTTCTGAGCAGTAGTTAATGGTTTTTAGAGGCAAGCATCATTTGCTGATAGATATCTATTGAATGAACTCTTTGGGCATCTCATGTAGGATCCATAGCACTAGATTTTTAAAGCGTTTATGTAGATTTTTTGTGAATAGGTGTTGATTTTTGAGGACAGATGTATTTTTCAGCCTTTCCTTTCTCTGTTTATCTTATTTGCCTAGCAATTAGGCTAAATATTTGATACCATTTTTTTAACTGGTTGATATACTGCTTGCACTTTGAGGGCTCAATAGAAATTTTGAGGTAGTGTGTGGTTTTTAGGCAGAGCCCGTTTTTAAGTTTGTGCCGATCCTGTGGCGATGCGAGTTCTGGGTCAAATTCTCAGACTGTGCCTGCTGCTTGAGCTTTGTCAGGTGCTCAAACTGAGTTGGATGTTCTAATTTTTTTAAATATCTTTTTATTATGTAGGAAAGACATTTCACATATTATACAACTTGGCCCTGCATCAACACTACAACTATACAATGCAATTATGATTATGTTGTAACAGAAAAGAACCCAAAACAAAAGAACAAAAATGAAAAAGGAGGGGAGGATCAAATAAAAGACCAACACATTCTGGATTGTCAGCAATTCATGAAAAACAGTATTTACAATGTTTAGACAACGGATTTCATTATCAAAATTCATATCCTATCCGGAGAATTTAAAACCTGACTCATTCATCTAAGTATCTCCATATTTCTAGAAATTTCTTTAAGGAACACGTTCATGCTGCCTATAGGTTCTCAGTACTTCACCCATTTGATCTTATTTAACTATTGACTAAAGATGGATCTCCAATTTTGTAATATTAATGACCTAGCAAGCTTCGAAGCAACAAGCACAAATTGTTGTTACCAAATGGTAGTAGCACTAAGTTGAGGAATTATTCCAAATAACGCCCCAAAGGGTTCTGATGTAAAGTCAGCTGAAATATGCGACTAATAAATCCAAAAGCGTGATCCCACAAATTATAAAGACATGTAAAGCATATATGCAGCCAATCGCCATTGGCATTAATACGCCTAAAACATGCAACAAAGGTCACAGGATACAACGTACGTATAAGATGCGAAGTACGATATAGCATCCACCAAAGAAGCTGCAGGCAGTGACTGGAAGTCCAGTCTGGGCAAACCCAAGGTGGGGTTCGACTCTGGTGGGTCTCAGGACCTTGTTGGCTCCCTTGGCCTACTTCGACTTGGTCTGTGGGGCACTGGTACAGTGGTGCTTTCCGGTGTTGGGTTTTTGGGGTCCAGAGTCCTCGCAGTTATTCTTGGGTGCCTGCATGGTACAGGGAAGTATCTCTGCTACTCCTGTGGAGATACTGGTTGCTCCTTGAAGTGCTGGCAGTCCTCCCAGGCTTTTGGAGGCAGAGCAACTGCAGGACGAGTTGTCTTTGGCGCAATTGTCAGGGACAGCAGGCAGGCCGGCAATGTTGGCGCCAAGTCAGTTGCTGCTCCTCAGTACTTGCTCTTTGCAGCTCTTCAGTGTCCTTCTTCTTCTTAGGTAATCAGAATCTGCTTTCCTGGTGCCATGGGCTCCCCTAAATACTAGATTTAGGGGCGTGAAGGGGTAGCCAATGGGCTACCTACCATTGGGGTCACTACACCCTCTATATGACCACTTCCTGTGTGAAGTGGGCATAACCCAGAGTTCCTAATGCTGCCATCACCAAAATGGCGGAATTTTCCTAAAAAGGGGCACATCAGGCAGCTCTCCTTAGGGGTGTAACTGGCCTGGTAGTGCACCACGCCTCCCTAAATATCTAATTTCCTGCCTGTCCTGCTGCCAAATGGGTCCAGGCTGGGGGGTTGGCATTTCTCCAGTCTGGGGAAGCTGTGGTCACATATCAAAGATGGCAGAGGCCTTTGAAGCCTCCTTCCTTGATATGCTGATTACTTAGCCATCCTGCTTGGAGGAGGTGACAACACCTCGGCCAGAGCAGGCATTCTTTCTGCCCTCAGAGAGTGTAGGCTCTCAACAGCAGGGGTCAGAAACCGGTCTGTGGTGTCAGGCTGGTCGACACCAGTCAGCAAGCACATTAGAGGCTGGTAAGTTTTCAGGGGGCACCTCTAAGGTGCCCTCTGAGTGCATGTATTTAGAAATCCGCCACTGGAATCAGTGTGCGTTTATTAGTACAAGGTGTTTGATACCAAACACCATAGATTTCAGTGAAACCATCATGTAGCTGGGGAACTCGTTTTTACCAGTGTCCAGCACATGTACTTAAAATGGCTTCCCTGTTCACTTGTGATATCTAAGAATTG
The DNA here is from genome assembly GCA_963921515.1 of Calotriton arnoldi. Classification (NCBI taxonomy): domain Eukaryota; kingdom Metazoa; phylum Chordata; class Amphibia; order Caudata; family Salamandridae; genus Calotriton; species Calotriton arnoldi. The sequence continues at coordinate 762,776 of CAWUFW010000280.1, forward strand.
GCTTAGACATCACAGGGGCATATCTGCTCATGCACATGTAGTATAGTGCACCCAGCCTTAGGGCTGTAAGGCCTGCCTGCTGTAGGGGTGGCTTACCCATACTGCCTATACGTCCCTCGTCATCTGGTCAGTCTTCGCGGCATTGGATTCCTGATTGGACTCAAACAAGCTTTGGTTGCTGCAATGGGTCCTGTACACCTGGTATTGGTGCAGGTTAGCTCCGGTTGGTCCTGGCATCTTCTCGCTCAGTAGGAAGATGGATCTGACCTCTTGGAGCATAGAGACCTCCTCCTGGGCGGCTGCTGTGTCAGTGGACCCGGTAGTCAGCAGAACAGTGTACCGGATGTTGCACTTGGTGCCTGCAGGTTGCAGGGAAGTGGCTCCTCCACTTCAAGGGAGATGCTGACGGCTTGCCAAAGTCCTGGAAGACCTCCAAGGCTTTTGGAGGATGCCCAGCTGCAGGATAAGTCAGGTTGTGGTGATTGTCAGGACAGAAGCAGGCGGGCAGTGTTTGCCGCCAAAGTCCACCAGTAGTCCACAGTTGTCGCTTCTTCGGCTCTTCTTTGTCCTTCTTTTCTTGTCGGGTGAATCTCAATTTCTGGTGTTGAGGCCACCTAAATACTAAATTTAGCGCCATTAAGGGGAGTGATGGGTAGTAGCCAATGGGCTACTTACCCTTGGGGTCTCTACACCCCCTATATGACAACTTCCTGTGGGGAGTGGATATAACCTTGCCCCAGAGTTCCTAATACCACCAAATAAGATGGTGAAATCCTTCTTTCGTGGAGCACATCAGGTAAGCCCACCTTAGGGGTTTTACTGGCCTGGTTGGCACCACGTCTCCTAGCATAGCTAATTTCCTGCTTGTCCTGGTGCCAGTCAGGGCAGGGGGTGGCTTCTCGCAGGTCGGGGGACAGCCGGGGCCGCATATCAAAGGCGGCAGGGGATCTGAAGCCCTTAAGCTTTGACTGCTGGACCAAGCTGACTTGAGCACCTACTTTCTTGAACAGGTCGGTCATAGGTTTAAATTCTTTACACCTACGAGAAGTAGCTACGGACATATCTGAGAAAATCCAAAAGGAGTAGTTGTACGTAGTTTGGAAAGACTTAGCTTGTAACGCTTTGGTAAGTATCTGATCCTTAACACAATAATCCCTGAAATTGACGAAGATCAATCGAGGATATTTCACGTTGGGGGTTGAGTAGCCAGTAACTCTGTGTGCGCGCATAATGGTCAGATCTTTATCTTTTGTGCCGGACTCAGGGATGACATATGTCTTAACCAAAGCCGTTATCGGGTTGACAATATTCTGGTCATTGTGACGACCTTCAGGTATGCCCAGAAAGTGGTGATTTGATCTAGTCTCAGTATCTTCCAATTATTCCTTAAGGTCACTTATCTCAGCTGTAGATTTTGATTGTAAGATTGTCCAGATGTTTACAGCTGTCCTCCAGATCAGATCTCCTTTTCTCTGCTTGCTCCAGACAGTCATTAAATTGAGTCAAACGATCTTTTTTTTTTTTGATAAACCGATTTTATTGATTTTAACCACCAACATGGCAAAAGTTGAACTATAGACACATAGTCAATACGATACATAAGAATGACAGCGACTGCACGAGTCATTGACAATCAAGTGGTGCAGCAGAATAGCAAATGGTCCCACCCAGCTCTTTCAGTCAGGCACAAAGTTAGACCAATTGCTCCAGCCACCTCCCCCAAACCCGTATATACTTGCAGGGGCAACCTCTAGCTTAATAAACCACATGCTCCTGTTGAGTGCACCAGTCAACCCCCCGCCAACTCGACAGGGTGGGAGGGGTAGAGGACATTCATTTAGCAGCTATGTCACGTTTAGCAACCAGGAGAGCCGTGCTCAGGAACAATCGTTCAGCTTTCATACCTCCGGACCCTTTAAACACCCCAAGCAGTATCATCAGGAGGGAGAGCGAAACCTCCCAACAAAGAACCTCCATTAGATCACAAAGCGCCTCTGCCCAATAGTTGATATGGTAGAAATTTGCTGGATCAATTTCACATCTGGAACAGGCGAGACTAGATCGAAGGCCGGCCCGGGGAAAGATAGGCCGAGTTAAGGTAGTAGGTTTGGACCAGCCGTATTCAACTGGAGGTAGTAAGCTCTCGAGGGGCCATCATGGCGGCTCTCTAGTCATCATCTTCCATGGGACTCAGCCAAGCCAAGCTCTAAGGTGATGTAGAGTACCGGGTGATTTGATAATCAGGGTACGATAAATCTGAGAGATCCCGCCACGTCCAAGGTGTCCCATAAGGAGTCTGGCCTCTAAGGGACTGAACTCCGGCAAAGTGTCAGGCACCGGGACATGAGTATAGAGAGCATGGCGGAGTTTAAGATAATTGTAGAATTGGGTGTGTGCAAGGCCGTAGGTGGCCTGAAGATCATGGAAAGAGCGTATGTGTGTAACAGACCAGATGTCACCCAATTGGGTGATGCCAATAAGATCCCAGGTTTTAAAACCCTGAAGCACCCCCACCTCCCTCAACCAATTACCGTGCTAGAAGGGTGTCTGTTGCTTAAGTTTGGCATCCCATTGTACATGTTGATGCACCACTCTCCAGGCCAAGAACACCAGCCTGGTCACTTGAGGCAAGGAGGTAGGTATCGGAGAGCTGTAGAGCAGTCTGCAGTCGAGGAATGCCCAACAGGGCTAGCTCTACTGGATAGGCAGGGTCGGACTGTCCCCCTTAAAACCAGTCATGAACTACAAACAGGTGAGAGGCTGTAAGAAAGTGCCCTCTTTTTGCATGGTTGCCCCCACTTTTTGCTGAACTGCTGATGTGCTTTGACTGAGTGTGCCCTGGGTTCCTGCCCAACAGGTACCCAGGGCCTATGTTCTTTCCCTAAACTGCATTGAACACAAAATCCAATTGGCACTCTTTTGTCACAGGTCAGTCCCTTGTAAATGGTACCACAGGTACCAAGGGCACTGTGGCCAGGGAAGGCTTCTAAGGGCTGCAGCACTATTGTGCCACCCTAGTGGCCCTGTACCTTTACACCCACACACTGCCTTTGCAGGCTGCGTGTTTTGGTGCAGAACAAAGTGAAGAGTCGACATGGCACACATCCCTGTGTGCCATGCCTACAACCCACTGCCCTGGCATAGGTCAGCCACCCCTCTAGCTGGGTGCACTATACCAGTGGTGAGGGTACAGGTGCAGGAGCCCTGTACCCCTACAGTGTCTAAGTCAACTCTTAGACAATGTAAGTGCAGTAATGCCATTAAGAGTATATGGTGCTGGGAGTTTGTCATTACGAACTCCACAGTACCATAATGGCTTTACTGAAAACTGGGAAGTTTAGTATCAAACTTCTCAGCACATCAAACTCACACTGACGCAAGTGTGGGATTTAATGAAAAATGCACACAGAGGGCATCTTAGAGATGCCCCCTGAAAAACGACCTAGCACTAGTGTCCAGGCTGAGTGGCTGCTCACCAGCTGCCACCACCAGACATCTTTCTGGAGCCTGCTGCTCTCGGGGGTCTGAAACAATGCACATCCTGGGGCGAGGTGCCAGGCCTCCTCCCCCAGAATGGGCAGGGTCCACAAGGGGGAAGCTTCAAAGGCTTGCCGCCTTTGTGTGCTTCCCCAGGCCTTTTGCTGCTTCCAGCAACTGGCCCCCACCGGTTCTGACCCCCACTTTAGGTGGGAGAATCGGCTGGAAAACCAAGTGAGGAAGGGAAGTGTGCCCACCTTTGCCAACCCCACCCCTTAGGTGGGAGAGGCGAGGTGAAGCACAACTCTTAGTCCCTGCCATCTTGCAGATGAGGGGACCTAGCCAACCAGAGTGAGGCATATGTCCCCCTCCCACTGGAGGGTGGAATAATAGGCGGTGTACCCACCCCAAGGAAGGGACCTATTGGTCCCACCCTTTACTTACCTGTAATGCCCCGAAATTTAGTATTTAGGGGCAATCCCGAACCTTGCCTCCTCAGACAAGAAACTACCAAGTAGAAAAGAAGAACCGAACAGCCGTGCTGAAGCTAAGAAGAGGAGGACGCCCACTGACTTGGCCCCAGCCCTACCGACCTGTCCCACCTCGAACCTGCAGAAGCGAACCTCCAATGTGTCCTGCAGCCAGCAACACCGGATTTGTTCACCCACAGACTCTGGCTCCGGCCAAATCTGTGAGTCTGCACCACTCTGCACCCGTCGCCCACGGCCCAAGTTCGAGTGGCCCAACACCATGAGGAGGTCTCCCCGGCGATCCTGACCCGAGATATGGTGATCTCTGACCTGCCTCGAATCTCCCAGCGAAGCCTGCAGCCTCTTTCTGGAGACTCCCCCCAACTGCGACCGGAGCTGGTAAGAGAAACCCCGATGCCTAAAGACACCCCTGCACCCGAAGCCCCACGGCCTTGGTTGGCCCAACCGACGGTGTCCCTGTCCCAGCATCCCCCGGCATCCTAACTTACCTCTCCAACCGGTGGTCACCTTCAGAAGATCTTCGTCCCCGAGCCTCCAGTCTTTGTTGAAACCAGAGAATACCCATTGAAAACAACAGGGCACCCGACGCCAAACAGCACCCTGCACCCAGCCGCCGCTGCGGGTGCACTTTGTGTGCTAAACTGGATCCCTCTTTGCCCTGAGCCTAACACCAGGAGCTTTGCTCCCACAACCCAGTGGCCTGCTCGTAAGCAGACACCAACCGGAGGCCCCTATCCCCCATTGGATAACATTGGGTCTCAGCACTCTGCACCCGGCCGCCCTAGTGCGGCTGAGGGTGTTTTGAGAGTGCATCCTTGACCCTGGGGGAACCCTTGTTCTAACCCCAGAAACTTAACCCCAAAGATCGAGTACTTACTTGGTAACCGATAACTTCATTTCTCTCCATAGGAATACATTGACTGTTTTTCTCTGAAAAATGTTTCATGTGTGGAGTTGATTTGTATGGAAACCTGAAAAACTACAATTGTGCAAAACTGATTTTACTTACCTTTTCTCTAGGAAATGTCACAGTGTGATATCTAGGCATATCACACTGAGTAGAAAAAGTAATCTAAAAAGTAACTAAAAAGTAATCTGTACAGTAATTTCAATACCTTGACTTACCTGTATGTCAAACAACTGCATTTGAACTTGCATTCACTTGTAAACACTGCATAATATATTGCAAAGCATTTATTTCACTTACCTGTGCCAGGCTTGGCTTGGTTCTAGAAATAAAATAACTTAATATTTTTATACAAACAAAATTGATCTGAGTTCAAACTTTGAGTGTGTGACATCATTTGCTGATTGAGTGTGTACAACAAATGCTTAACACTACCCTCTGATAAAGCCTTACTGCTCGCCCACACTACCACAAATAGAGAGTAAGGTGCTATCTACTTTTACCTCTGCGTACCTTTGGGGTTCCACTGGACTCTGTGCACACTATATCTCATTTTGGTATAGTAGATACAGAGCCAGCTTCCTACAGAGGCCAGGTAGTAAAGATAAAGATTAGTCATTCCCAGGCCACCATCGTACGTGCCTCGTTGACGGTGTGCAAGGGCAAGACGGAATCTGGACTCATGCCACAAACGTTGCGGCCGTCCCATCCAGGGTCCAGAACCATGTCAGCTGCAGGTGGAGCGGCAAGTACTGAAAAATACACAGGAACCGTGGGAGAATCATCAATTTGTAAAGAGCTATACGCCCTATAACATTTAGAGAGAGGGATTGTCACCTATTGAGGTCAGTTTTGGCCCTTCCGACCAAGGGTTGTAGATTAAGGGTCCATGTAAGTTCAGAATGTAGGGAAACCCAGATGCCTAGATATTTAAAACAGACTCGACGTAGAGGTATGCCCGTCTGCCAGTCAAAGCAGTCTGTAGTGGAGGTCAAGGGGACCAGTACAGATTTAGACGGGTTCATCTTTAGACTGGAAGCTTCCTCAAAACAGCTCAGTAAGTGAAGACAGCAAGGGAAACTCGTGGCAGGGTCTGCAAAATACAAAAAGACAAAATCTGCATACAAAGCTATGTGGTCCCCTTGGTCAGTGCTCCATCACCATCCCCGAACCTGGGCGTCCATATGGATGAGTTGGGCCAATGGCTCAATGGCAAGTGCGCAGAGGAGAGGAGATAGGAGGCAGTCCTGTTGAGTCCCCCGTCCCACGGGAAAGGATGTAGAGTGGACCCCATTAATTTGGACTCGGTTGGTAGGGTTGGAGTTAAGATCACGGCCAATGCCACAAAATCAAGGTCAGATGCCGGCCCGTGTCATCACTAACTGAAGGTAACCTTAGTCCACTGTATCGAAAGCCTTTTCGAAGTCGATAAAAAAATAGGGCAAGATCATGTTGCAAACGATGTTGGTGAGCTAGGGCCGCGTAAGCCGTCGGAGACAGTGCCTTGTGCTACGGGCCGGCATAAAGCCGTATTGATCTGGATAAATCAACGTAGCAAGGACGCGTTAGAGTCGGGCGGCCAGCATAGTGGCAAATATTTTTAACCTCACCATTGAGCGATATTGGGCGATAGTCCGAACAGGAGGTGGAGGGAGGTTGTGTCTTGGGGATCATAACTAATGTAAGAAGCTGGCTCTGTTTATACTATACCAAAGTGAGGTATAGTGTGCAAAGAGTCCAGTGGAACCCCAAAGGTAGGCAGAGGTAAAAGTAGATAGCACCTTACTCTCTATTTGTGGTAGTGTGGGCGAGCAGTAAAGCTTTATCAGAGGGTAGTGTTAAGCATTTGTTGTACACACTCAATCAGCAAATGATTGTCACACACTCAAAGACTGAACTCAGACCAACTGGTTTTGTATAAAAATATTCTTTTGGTTATTTTATTTCCTAGAACCAAGCAAGCCTGGCACAGGTAAGTGATAAGTACTTTGCAGTAATAATACGGTTTGTAAACAGTTTGTATTGCAGTTGTATATATACTTTTGGTTTGATTACAGTAGAACTACTAATAATGCAATGCTTTGATATATTGTACATATACTTTGTATTGGCTTTTTAGTAGAATGTCAAGTAGATTACTTTACAGATTACTCTTCTTACACAGTGCAGTATACCTGGATACTGCACTGGGACATTTCCTGTCAACAGGTAAGTAAAAGCGTGTTTGTTATTTGGTTACAGTTTTAAAGACTTTTATAGATTTTCCAACTCCACACTTAGAAACTTTTCACAGAAAAACAGTCAATGTTATCCTATGGAGAAATATAGGGTTATCGGTTCAAAGGTAAGTATTCGGTTGTGGGAGTTGGTATTCTGGGGGTAGACTCAGGGGTCCCCCAGGGTCAAGGATGCACTCTTGTTACACCCTCAGTGGCACTAGGGCGGCCGGGTGCCGAGTGCTGAGGCCCAATGTTATCCAATTGGAGATAGGGGGCCTCTGGTTGGTGGCTGCTTACGAGCAGGCCACAATGTTGTGGGAGCAAAGCTCCTGGACTTAAGCTCAGGGCAAATGGGGGTTCCAGCCAGCACAAAAGGTGCACCCTCAGCGGCACTGGGGCGGCCGGGTGCAGAGTGCTGTTTTGGCGTCGTGCGCCCTGTAGCTTTCATCGGGGAGTCTCCAATTTGCAAACACACTGCAGGCTCGGAGACAAAGGTCTTCTGGGTGCGACCACCACTTGGAGAGGTAAGTTGGGATGCTGGGGGTTGGTAAGGCACCGTCGGTTTGGCCACCCAAGGCCGTGGGGCGTCGGGTGCAGGGGTGCCTTTTAGGGTCGGATCTTCTTATCAGCTCCTTGTCGCAGTTGGGGGGACCTTCTGGTTTGAGGCGGCAGGCTTCGGCTGGAGGTTTGAGGCAGGTCAGGGATCACCAGATCTGGGGTCAGGATAGCCGGGGAGACCTCCTCGTGGTGTTGCGCCACTCGAACTCGGGCCGTGAGCGTCGGGTGCAGAGTGGTGCAGACTCGCGGACTTCGCCTGACCTGGAGTCTGTTAGTGAACAAATCCGGTGTTCGCGGGCGACAGTCTTTTCTTTTGAAGGCAGGGCAGGTCCTCGGGTTTCTTGAGGCTGTGGGCCGTATTACACACCGGAGTTTTGCTTCTGCAGGTTCGAGGTGGGGACAGGCCGGTAGGGCTGGGGCCAATTCAGTGGGCGACCTCCTCTTCTTAGCTGCGGCACGGCTGTTCGGTCCTTCTTTTTCTTTTCTTCTTGTAGTTTCTTGTCTGAGGAAGCAAGGTTCTGGGGTGCCTCTAAATACTAGATTTAGGGGCGTAACAGGTAGGTAAAAGATTGGGACCAATGGGTCCCTTCCCTGGGGTACCCCTTATTATGCCACGCTCCAGTGGGAGAGGGGCATAAGCCTAACCCTGTTTGGCTGGGTCCACCCATCTGCAAGATGACGGGGACTGAGAGTTGTGCTTCACCTCGCATCCCCCACCTGAGGGGTGGGGTTGGCAGAGGTGGGCACACCTCCCTTCCTCACTTGGTTTTCCCGCCGGTTCTCTTGCCCAAAGTGGGGGTCAGAACCTGTGGTGACCAGTTGCTGGAAGCAGCAAAAGACCTGGGGAAGCTCACAAAGGCGGCAAGCCTTTGAAGCTTCCCATTCGTGGACCCTGCCCATCCTGGGGGAGGAGGCTTGGCACCTCGTCCCAGAAGACCTCGTCCTAGAAGACCATTAACATTCCAAGACAGCACTCAGAAGGTCATTGCTATGAGGGGTTGATATGAGCCCCCACTGTGGGCAATGTAAAAAAGGGGCCTGCGAAGGCCCTGCAGCCGGGTAAGGAGTGCGCCAGTGAGGCACCCCAGGGAGTCGTGACTGAAAGAAAGCCGTCCGGATTATCAGAAAAGTGTGTGTCAAAACCTAAAAAGGAAAACACAAAGGGAACATTCAATCAATATATACTAAGAAGCTGAAACCAGAGCAATCTCTGAACAAATCTCCTCCCACCAACCCCCCCCACACTTCTACCCCAGAAGCATCTGTCGCCCTGAAAAAAAGAAACATTAAGGAAAACAATGTGTGCAACAGTAGAGAAACATCAAGGGGAAGAACCCCCACTTAATAAAGGACAAGACATTAGCTGCCAGTTAGATTGGTGGGACGCGTCTGCAAGGAAAATGAACAGGCAGCTGGGCAGAGAATCAGAAAGCACTCCAGGAGATCAAAGAGGGTGGTACGATGGAGTCAAAACCATGCATTTGCCAGAGACCCAGTTCCAGTCAAATCATTGGACTGCAGGAAAGTTCAGAGTCAATATGAGGAGCTGCCGGCGTTGATGACATGGGAGCCGAAGGCCTGTCCAAGTCCAGTCCCCCTCCTCCCCGAGTGGATGACTTAGATTGAGCGTTTCTCTGTCTCCTTCGAGAACGAGTGTGGTGCCTGTGTGGTTTAGACAGCAGCGGATCCTGCAGGTCAGCAGAGGGTGCTCGACGCGTCGAGGATGCAGCCGGGCCATGGAGAGGCTGATCTTCAGTAAGCCAGTGCCAGGCAGATTCTGGTGTATCAAAGAAGAAGGATTTGTTGGTTTGGATGACACAGAGTTTAGCTGGAAACAGTAAGCGGTACTGAAGTTCCATAGCTCTAAGCTTTTGCTTGATCTCCGTGTAGGAGTGGCGAGGCTGCTGCACCTCACAAGTGTAGTCCGAGAAAAGGAGCAAGTTGGAATCCCCACATTGGAGTTTCGGCCGTGACCGCGCCTCCCTCAGGATAGCATTGCTATCCCTGTAATTAAGGATGCAATCGATGATCGGGCGGGGGAGGCACCATGAGGAGTCCTCGGAGTCAGCGCACAGTGAGCCCTTTCTGTCACAAACCAGGAGGACAGACGCTCAGCAGGCATCCATGAGTCAATCTAGTGGAGATCCGCCAATGCACTAATTACCTAACTTTCAGGAAAAAACTTAAAACTTCACTTTTTTAGCTCTCCGTGCCTCTCTAGTCGCCATTAGCGCGGAGATACCCCATTTGGGGTGATTCATGCGCTTTATAAATGACAGAAATAAATAAATAGTGCTCCGAGAAATCTGGCGCCAATTGCGGTGCTTTGCCCTCCATACGTTCAGGGACGTCAATGAGCCTCACGTTGTTTCTCCTAGAGTGATTCTCAGCATCCTCGGCGCATCTATGAAGTTTGTCCGTTCAGGCAAGGAAAGTAGAGACCTGACCTTTTAGAGTGGAGACATCATCCTCCACCATAGAGATCCAGGATTCAGCTTCAGAGATGCATGCTGTGGCATTCCGGAGATCTTGTCGTAACAATGCTACATCCATCCGTACCTCCCCAATTTTCGATTCCACTGCAGCTTGCGACGTCTGAATGGCTTGAAGAATGGCGGTGAGTTCAATAGACGGAGGGATGGGCCTGTCTCCCTCCGAGGGGCCCGATGGCCTGCTGGTGGGTCCAGTAGTGTACTTATCCATATGGGTCTGTGAGGTAGCAATAGAAGTGAGCAGCGCAGGGCACTTCAGGGAACTGCTGGCATTTTCTGTCCTAGGTGGGGCTCCGGGACGCAGGAGGCCACGAACAGCCCGATTCCATAGTCCGCCACCAAAAGAGGTGGCAACACAGAGAGAGACAAGTAGACCCAAGGCAGGTGAGGATGAGGGTGAGATGGTAGAGGAGGCCTGAGTCACTTCCAAATCACAAGGCCAGGACCCAGCATCATACTCATGGAGAGGCCACAGAGGGATACAGGGCTACCGGGTAAGTGGTCAAAGAACAAAACTAAGTGCCTCAAGGCCAGAGCGATGTGTCCAGGAGCGGATTACCATGGAATGTCAGACCCCAGTGCACCACCAGAGCCTCCATCTGGCCGGGCCAGCAACAACAAAGTGTCTCCCCACAAAGGGGCCCACAGCAATGTCTGGATTCAGCCACAAGCCCACGCTGGGGCCATGTAAGGTGGGGGCCCAGTGCAAAGAGGGGTCCAGGTAAACACAAGATGGACCCTTAGCAAGGATAGTTCTCAAGAGGTGGAGGGGGCAGATCGGACGAGAAAGCTCCCCAGTCCAGCACAAAGTCAAGAGCCACTACAAAAAACAATCGCCCCATAAGTCAGCTTTAGGGGCCAATGGCCAAATCCGGCCTTGGAGGATAATCACCGTTGAAGATGAGATGGGGAGGGCCCAGCCAGAAGCACCAGAATTGAGGCCCCCCGCAGTGTAGCAAGTGAATCCAGGGTGGGGGGGGGGGCATAGACAGCGCACACAGCTCCCTGCAGCCGCGGTCCCAGGCCGCGAGGACATTAAGAGCGATCCAATTCAGGGCCCACCACGGAGCCAGGTCAAGCTGCGCCAGCCAGGGGAGCAGCGGCCAGTCAGGTCCACCCCATAGGTCATTAGGAAGGGTCAAAATAATGTCCCGCAGTGCAGGATCCCACAGCACCGCGCAGCCGGGCAGAAGGAAGGGGGGCGGATGGATGGCCCTGGAGGAATCTGGGCCAACGCCTTACCTCCCCTTGATCACAGGCTGCCCTGGGTCTGCCTCCAATCCTCTGGCACACGGGCACCAGTGTGCAGCCGGTACAGAAAGTCAGCCAGGACCCAGCTCTCAGTCGCCGCAAGTATTCTGTAAGGGGGCGACAGCCTTGTCTCGCACCATGAATCACAGCCTCCCGTCACCAGGCCGCATGGCAGGCCCCGAGCCCCAGAAGGCTCCCGGATCGTCTTGCAGGGCTTCTTCCATGCAAAAATGGAGCCTCACTATCTCGTAGGGCCAGAGAGGCAGCCACTAACAAGCTCAGGTAGCTAATGATCAAGATTAGTTGCGGATATCACAGTTCTAGTGCGGAGCTGGTCTAAAGAGCAGCCTCCATGTTGGCCATCCAGGTCACGCCCCCCTCAAACGCTTATTTATAGCACTTAGTTCTCAGTAATTTCCTTATGGGCTTTTTTTTGGGCATTTCTTATTTCTTGAATCTCTCACAATATCTTCTGTAGCATTTGAGCTACCAACGAAGATGAAAACAGAGAGACAGAGGAGGCAGTGTGAACCTCTTAGAAGGATGGTCTTGATGGGTCCAGCCTTGCCAAGATGTAAGGAACGCATGCAAATTGGCGTTCCCAGCATATGAACCCACTGACTTCATAGCATTGAGGTCTTAGCCTTGCAGCTCTTACAGCCTACTACAATTGGGTGACAGACACCTAAACACTACTGCTTCATTTTGTGATGAACTCGGAGAGCTGCAATCAACACTGATCACATTTACCAGTTGTGGTGCATATTTTGCAGAAAATGGCCTTACACGCAGTTAAAACATTGGGTATATATGATTTGGAAAGTTTGGCTGGTGGCAGTTGGACAGTAGCTGTGTCTAGCGAACTCATCAGTTGTTGTGTGGGATCTATATGCTCCACCTGCCACCCCTGTACCGCTGGTGATGGTGGGGAAGAGTTCCCTCTCACCGCTGCATGTATTGCATTGCTGCTGTTTTCCAAGCATTGTGTTGTCTGGCTGTCCTGAACTTCTGGCGATTTCGGTGTCGAGCTGTGTGTGGGGGAGATTGCCTCATGTGTGGTTACCTCAAGAAGTGTCTCCAGTAGCTGCTGGGTATTCTGATCACCTGCAGACCTTTCATTAAAAGATGAGGGCTTTTGGCCTGAAAATATATTTGTAGACTGTAGATTAGGTAGAACTTTAACTGCTCTAGTTATTGTGACCATGCGTTGCTTTGATCCCTTGCTCGCCTTTACGGTATGTATGTTTTGTAGTGGTGCTTTGCAGAGTGAATAGCGCTTCATTAGACTTCTACGCCAGGTTCTAAAGAAGTGCATGCTTAAGTATTAGCTCACTCAGGAGGTTGTATCCACTGATGACAAGACGCGAGGGAGCGTGCTGGGATCTTGGGATGGCCAAAAGCTGCACCCGCTACTAAGTGGGCTGCCTTCACAGCCTCCCAAAGAAGCCACTGCCCTTAAAAATAGTGCCTACGACTCCCCTCTAAGCCGCTCAGCTTTCCTTTTCTCCTGTTCCTAATCTTTGCACCTTGCCTCAAAAATACTGCAATAACATCAGTTAGTCAGTCTGCCGCACGCTTGGATGCCCTTCTTAGTTCAAGTGAGTTGTAAGCTGCAGTATTGAACTTGTTGGGCTTATGGGTGTCAGCAGTGCTACAACCTATTTGAAGAGAAGCAAGAAAAAACAGTCTATTTGACTCACAGCATGAATTTTGGGCAGGGTAGCAGCTCCCTGCCATCAGATTTTGCCGACCAACACAGACGATGCCGATAGCCAGCCTGCTACCGGTCCGTTCCTCTCCACCCGCTGCACAGGTCTCAACCCCTCCCAGGGGCGAGTCTCCCTCTCCCCCCCTGCCCACTTAACTGCATCCCTTTACCTTTCAATTAAATCACAGACAACGTGATTTGGTGCCTTAAAAGGTCGCAGTTTATTCAAACATAGCATGGTTGTACATTTCGCAATTTTATTGGTCATTCATAAACATCCATGTTATTGCATACTTTCATTGTCTTTGTAATTGTCTTTGTACATTCCTTGTCGTTATGTGCTCCCAGACAGTGTATTTTGCGGGGTGCCCCTTTGTCCGTGCCTCTGTGTTGGCCCCTTGCCTGCTCCTCAGGGCCCCTGCCGTGTGGCATTCCAAGGACCCTGTGTGAGCATTTCATCTACTCTGCCTGTGGCTGTGTCCTGTCATTTCGCTCCCCCAGTACCCCTGCCGTGAGGCATCCCAAGGGCCCTGTGGGAGCATCACATCTACTCTGTCTGTGGCTGTGTGCCGTCCTTAGCTCCCTCAGTGCCCCTGCCGTGAGGCATCCCAAGGCCACTGTGTGAGCCTTCCATCTACCTCTAGTAAATTTCTCTCTCTTTTGTCTATCTTTCCTGGGTTTCTTCCGCCTCACCTCTATTTGCGGCTGCGAGGCCCGCGTCTTTTGGTGTGGGTAGGTGGGATTCAAACTTCTGGCGGAAAGGGGGGGTGTTTATGTGCTCAGTTGGGCCTTACGCCCTTATTTAACCCCCCCTCCCCCAGCCTCTTGCCCAGGCGCCCCTGATTGAGGGGGCGACCAATCCTGGTCGCCCCCTTTTCGCGGGCTTCCCCGACTGGGAGGGAGGGCTTCCCGCCTCCGGGTGGCGTTTGCCCCGGGCCCCCATTGGGTCTGGCTGCGCCTTCCCCGGCCCGGGCTTCAACCCCTCCCAGGGGCGAGTCTCCCTCTCCCCCCCCCTGCCCACTTAACTGCGTCCCTTTAGCTTTCAATTATACCACAATGTGATTTGGTGCCTTAAAAGGTCGCAGTTTATTCAAACATAGCATGGTTGTACATTTCGCAATTTTATTGGTCATTCATAAACATCCATGTTATTGCATACTTTCATTGTCTTTGTAATTGTCTTTGTACATTCCTTGTCGTTATGTGCTCCCAGACAGTGTATTTTGCTGGGTGCCCCTTTGTCCGGGCCTCTGTGTCTGCGGTTCCAGGCTTCAACTTGCTACCGAATTTTGTGGGTGTCCGTCAGGACCTGCCCGGGCTGAAAGTGCCGTTCCGCTTGCCCTGGACCCTTTGTTGGCCTATTGCCTGCTCCTCGGGGCCCCTGCCGTTTGGCATCCCAAGGGCCCTGTGTGAGCATTTTATCTACTCTGCCTGTGGCTGTGTCCTGTCATTTCGCTCCCCCCAGTACCCCTGCCGTGAGGCATCCCAAGGGCCCTGTGGGAGCATCACATCTACTCTGTCTGTGGCTGCGTGCTGTCCTTAGCTCCCTCAGTGCCCCTGCCGTGAGGCATCCCAAGGCACTGTGTGAGCCTTCCATCTACCTCTAGTAAATTTCTCTCTCTTTTGTCTATCCTTCCTGGGTTTCCTCCGCCACGCTACCTACGGTTCTACGATCGGAGGGAGCTCCCCCCGCTCTCCCCTCTCTTCCTACCTCACAAGAAACCCATTTGCTCTAGTACCCCTACGATGTTTAGCAAGAACATGTCCGTCTCCACCCCCGTCAGGTGCACCCCGTCGTCCAAATGATAAGCCGGGGACCTCAAGTTGATGAAGCTGTGCCTCATGAACCCCCAGCCGTTGGCCCTACACATTATTGCCATGGTGATATTCAGCTTCCGTCTGGATTTCTCCACGGCCCCCCTCCAAGCTCTGCGCACTATTATTTCTGAAAAGATCACCTCGGCCGGGCGTACTAGCCTTGCTAATGCTGTGAGCCCCGCCTGCATTTTTTCCAAGAGGCCCCTCCTTCCTATTGTCGCCAGGTCATTCCCTCCTAGGTGGACCACCACCGCATCCGGTCTGCCACCTTGTCCCAATTCATCCCTGATCGCCCCATCCAGATTACTTCCGTGTCCCGGAGCCAGATTCCGCCGAATTCGTATCTGGCCGCCGCCCACCGTTGCGCCCACTTTATGTATGAGTGTCCTGCGATCCAGGCCTTCTTGCGCTGGTCAGCTGGACCTAAACGGTGGGAGGGGGGAGAAGCCAGACTCAGTACATTGTGGGGCGTATGTACCGCTTAAACACGCCGGATGCCCATCGCCCTATCACCTTGATTTGGTCCGCTCCCAAACCTATCTCTGCTGCAGTGGTGGCCGCCCAAATCGTTAGGAGTGGGACCCGAACGCCCTTGCCGGGAGCCCAACCTTTTCAAGCGCCTTCCTCATTACTGCTATGAATTGGAACCGGTTCAAGTAAGACCCGTCCCTGTGTGTTAGCAGCGGCCCCGCTTGTGTTCCCCGTGTTACAGGTACGTCTGAACTAAGCACACGGGACAGCATGACTCGTCCCTGATGCAGTTGATCCTGGTCCACTTCCCTTTGCCTGCCTGGTCCGTTTTCGACCGTCGCAGGAGGATGTTCATGTATTCTGCCCCCATTTCTACGTCGGCCCGGCGTATACAGGCCGCTCCTGGGTTGTCTATTGAGGGGGCCACTAACTCGCTAACCCTGTATGCCCGAAAAATGCCAGCGCGAAAGCCGCCCATAGGAGTGTAGCCTCCAGCTCCGTGTTGCATATCTCGCCCAAGGTCCCTATTATTTGCTGTAGTATTGCAAAGCTAATGGGACGCCTATTATCCTCCCTTGTCTGTTGCAATCTACCCCAGTCTTTCAATGCCATTCTACACCGGAAGGACCTCGTTGGATCCTCCCCTGACTCCATTTTGGTGTAGTATGCTGCGGCATCCAGATGCACCTTAGCCCAGGATTTCGTTTTTTCTGTCATGAATGCCCATTCTAGGAAAGTTAAAACCTCGTCCTGTCCTGGCAACCAGCCCCCGTTATGTCAGCGAATGTCGCCCAGCAGTTACGGTATTGGTTCCCCGTCTTAGGGGCCAGTGCGTTGTCCAGTATCCTCTTTAACCCGGGTCGACCCATGCCCACGCCTCTTCCGGCACCGGGGTCATTCCTTGGTCCGCGTCCGGGGCGAGCTCTCGGAATCTGCCCCACTGAAAACGAGAAATGGCATCCACAATTGAGTTCTCTACCCCCGGGATGTGCCATGCCCTAACCGCTATGATAGTTTTTAACTGGCAGTCGACTAATTTCCGCAGCAGGTTGACCACTGCCGGACATCTTGCTGATCCTGTGTTGATTGCCTGCACTACCGCATGGTGGTCTGACCATAGAACTATTTGTCTGTTGGTCAGACGATCGGCCCAATTGTGGAAAGCAACCACTATGGGGAATAACTCCAGTAGGGAGATGTTGGCCATCATTCCTGTCTTGTGCCAGCTGGCCGGCCATGTCCATGCTGTCCCTAGGATGGCCCTGAAGCCGTAGCCCCCTGCCGAGTCTGTGTAAAGCTCTAGTTGGTTGGCCTGCACCCATGGCTCTCGCAACAGAAGGGTACCGTTAAAGTTGGTCAGGAAAACCTCCCACTGCCCCAAGTCCTCTTTCACTCCCTGCGTCAAACGAACCCTATGGTGTTTCTGTGTCATGCCCCTCGTTAACCAGGCTATGCATCTGGCGAAGGGGCGGCCAGCGGGAACCACTCTAGTGGCGAAATTCAATTTTCCCACCAGCTGCTGTATTTCGCCCAGGGTTGCCTTCTTCTGATGTCTCAACCTGCCAATGATCTGCCTTAGTTCCTCCACCTTTTCGGGCGGCAGTTTGCATGTCCCAGCCACGGAGCCCAGCTCTATCCTGAGGAAGGACAGTTTTGTGGTGGGGCCCTCTGTTTTGTCCTGAGCTAAGGGGACGCTCAGTTCCTGAGCCAACTCTATAAAACAGCTGAGGAGGTTTGCACACTCCCCTGTGCCTGCCCCACAGATGAAGAGGAAGTCATCCAAGTAGTGGACCCTCCCCCCGCCAAGGAGCGCGTTCCTAGTTCCCACTCCAAGAACCCGCTAAAGGCCTCGAAGTATGCACAGGATATGGAGCAGCCCATTGGCAGGCATTTGTCTTAGTAATATTGTCCGTTCAGCTGAAAACCTAGTAGGTGGTAGCTATCTGGGTGTACTGGCAGGAGGTGGAAGGCCGATTCTAGGTCTGTCTTTGCCAAAAGGGCCCCCTTCCCTGCCTTATTAGGTCCACTGCGTCATCCACGGATGCATATGCTACTGAGCAACTCCCTTGATCCAGCCTATCATTAATGGAGTCACCCTGGGGGTGCAACAGGTGGTGTATTAACCTGAACATGCCTGCCTCCTTTTTGGGCACCACGCCCAGAGGAGATACCACCAAATCCACTAGCGGGGGGAAGTGAATGGGCAGCTACCCTCCACAGCTGAACTTCCTTTTCCACCTTCTGCCTTGCCTCCCCCGGGTTGTCTCAAATTGATTTCAGGTTCCGGCTTTCCCGGGCACCCACAGGTCCTTTGAAAGGGATGGGGAAACCCTTCGTAAAACCTTCCGCTAACCTGTGTCTGTCTGATGTTTTGGGATAACGTCCTAATAAATATAACAGTGTGCTTGTCTTTATGGGGATGGACAGGGGGTGCCCCTGTTCCGCAACCCCCTTGACCCTTCCGGAGGCCCCCCGCTCCTCACTTTTTTGCGCCTCCCTTTTCTTTGTTGGCCCCTGCTCCCTGTGCCTTTCTGCAGCGTAAGGCGGGATGGTCCCCCCCGCAGGACCCGCAAGCGTGCTTGAACCTGCAGGCGGCCCCCCACTTACACTCGTCCTTGTCGTATTTCCAACAGGACTTTCCTGACTTGCTGCTGTTTTGGTTCTTACTTTTGAAAGCCTGTCCCTGCCTGACGTATTTTCCTTTGGCCCCGTAGGGACGAAAAGTGGGCTTCCTTGAGCTCACCCCTTCCCTGGCAGCTACCATGTGAGTTGTGAACCCCTCCATGTCTTGGCAATCCACTCAATCACTGACCATGTCTGCATCTTTTCCCGGAAGCCTGCGTCATATTTTAACCATGCGTCACCCTGGTATTTCAGTTGTGCATCGTGCACCTTCTGTTAATAGAGAATGAGTGCTGCCGCACTCTGAGGGAACTTCTCGATGAATACACATGCTAGGGTTCTGAACGACCTTTGCCAATTCTCAAATGACCTTTCCACCCTGGGCTTGCGTCTGTCCCTCCTGTCTTAGTCTTTTTTGTCCTGCGTCGTCCGGTCTAAGCCTGCCTGGCGCACTTCTAGTAGTGTAAAAATGTCTGTAATTTCCTTCCTCCAGATTCTCTCTTTTACTGTCAGCGGGATGAGATTGGCCAGCCCTAGGAGTTTTGTGGTAGTGGGGGGGTCTCCCGGGGAGGGTCGTAAGTATTCGCTGGCCGGTTTCTCCCTTGGGTCCGGGCCCTTCCCTGTTCCACTCTTTTCCGCAGTGCAGCCCCCGGGAGCTGCTCCCCCTCCCTGTGTGGTCTCTTCGGTCCTCACCTCACCATCCTGCATTGCCCCTTGGGGGTTCTCCTGTCCTTTGCCCGGTGTCCCCCTCGGGTCCCCTTCTTTTATTTGATCTCTGCTCTGGCCCCTGGCTCCCCCTACTGTTCTCAGCATTCCACTGGGGGACCCCCCAAAAGAGGCTCCTGCCCCGGGCCACTGCCACCAGGGCACCCATGCCGCTGGGTGACCCGGACCCTGACCCCATGCTTCGCCCTGGAATCCCTGTTGGTCCCCTCCTTGTCCTGCTAGCCAGGGTGGTTGAGGAGGCCAGGCCCCCCTGCATCGCTAAATTGTTTACCCCTAGCTGCGTTCCCAAATTTACAATTTGCCCTGGTCCCCCATCTGCTGAACCCGCGCGCTGCACCGCCTTGCGCCTCCCCTAGTGCTCTTTGTGTGGTGCTTACCCGTGTCCTCGTCTGGCGTGTTGCTCCGCCCTCTGCGCGATTCGTGAGGGGACGCCGTACTGGCTACAGACCCCTCATCGCCGCTGCTCTACTCAGTGTCCTAGCTGGACAGCACCTCCGGGCTGCTGCCTTTCTGCTCCTGGGCCGGGCTCCGCTCCTGCCCCTGGTGCCCATCGCCTGCCCAGCAGTAGCATCCCTTGCTCCTGCCTTAGATAATTTCCTGGGGGCAGCCGTTTTGGCTGCAAGCCCCCCACCTCCTGGTTGTTTGGGGGGTGGTGCGGGAGGGGTTGCCCGCCGTGGCTTCTTCCCCTTCCCACGGGGCCCCTCCCCGATGTAATGGTCCATCCATGACTTTCCCTTCAGGGTCACCAGAGCCCTGGCTTTTTCCAGCATGGCCTGTAGATCTGCATCCAGATCCGGCCCTACATCCACTCTTTGCCTCTTATGGCCTTTTTTTGGGGGGGGGGGCTCTGTGGGCTCCTGCCCCTCCCTGAACCGCACTGGCAGCCGCGATTCCCTTCCTGCCATCCTGTTGCTTGATTCTTCCACCCAAGGTTTTTTGGCCGCTCCGGTTTGCTGCTGCTCTCCTGCTTTTCTATTTGGAAAATTCCAGGTCACTCCAAACCCTTTGCTTGGTGAGTTTCCGAGGGTAACTGCCCCCCCAAAAGTTATCCGCCGCTGTTATTTGCTTCTGCCCCAGCCGGCACTGCTGCAGGACGATTTGCGCCCTTTCTTGGCAGATTTAGCAATGCCTTTGTTCCCCCGCCGGCTATCACCGCTGTAGGTTGACCAAAAAGAGGCTCCTGCCCCTCTAAGGCTCTTTGCTGAAAAAGCCCCGCCTTGCCGAGCCTCCGTGGTCCGTTGATTGTGTTGCCACCCCCGGCCGCAGCATGCATGCCGCTTGGCGTCGCTGCTCCGTGCGGCTCCTGGAGAAAACTCCCGCTGTGTGGGGGGGCCCCGGGGGAGTATTACTCGCCTCCCTGTCGCTTCCTTGCTGCCCCCCTCCGCGCAGCAGCTCTGTTCCCCGCTCAGTTCCTCCTGGTGCTGGGGTGAATTACTCGTCTTCCGGTCGCCTTCTCCCAGCACCAGCTCCGCTCTGCGGCTCTGTTCCTCCTGGTGCCGCCTCCGCCGCCATTGTTGGGCCAGCGGCTGGACGTCGCTCCTCGGCTCCCTCAGCACAGGTTCCAGCGACTACAGCCTGGATCCCGTCGATTCCCTCGCGCCGCCTCTATGCCAATCAATCAATCAAACATTTGTAAAGCGCACTAATCACCCGTGAGGGTCTCAAGGCGCTAGGGGGGAGCGGGGGGGGGAGCTGCTACTGCTCGAACAGCCAGGTCTTGAGAAGTCTCCTGAAGGTCAGCAGGTCCTGGGTCTGCCGCAGGTGGATGGGGAGGGTGTTCCATGTCTTGGCGGCGAGGTGGGAGAATGATCTGCCGCCGGCGGTCGTTCTGCGGATGCGTGGAACCGTGGCGAGGGCGAGGTCAGCGGAGCGAAGCTGGCGGTTCGGGGTGTAGAAAGTGAGTCGTTCGTTGAGGTATGCTGGTCCGGTGTTGTGGAGTGCCTTGTGAGCATGGGTGAGGAGCTTGAAGGTGATCCTCTTGTTGACGGGGAGCCAGTGCAGGTCTCTCAGGTGGGCTGTGATGTGGCTGTGGCGGGGGATGTCGAGGATGAGGCGTGCAGAGGCGTTCTGTATGCGTTGTAGTCGTTTCTGGAGTTTGGCCGTGGTTTCCGCATAGAGGGCGTTGCCGTAGTTCAGTCTGCTGCTGACGAGGGCCTGGGTGACCGTCCTTCTGGTTCCGGTGGGGATCCATCTGTAGATCTTGCGGAGCCACAGCAATCCACCACGGCTTGGGTCCATGCCGCCTGCTCGACTCCTGTCCGCTTCTCCTTTAGGTGAGGATTCCCGGCGGCGATGCGATTCAAACTTCTTCTGGCGGAATGGGGGGGTTTATGTGGTCAGTTGGGCCTTGCGCCCTTATTTAACCCCCCAGCCGCTTGCCCAGGCGCCCCCTGATTGGGGGGGCCGACCAGTCCTGGTCGTCCCCTTTTCGTGGGCTTCTGCGACGGGGGGGGGGGGGGAGGCTTCCCGCCTCCGGGTGGCGTTTGCCCCGGGCCCCCATCGGGTCCGGCTGCGCCTTCCCCGGCCCGGGCTTCAAATGGTTGGCTGTTTTCTTCCTCACTACAGCCGTATTCACACCCGGGCAGTATCATCCACACCTGGGCAGCATCACTTGCCAACTCGTCACCATAACAAAGCCCTTTCCTTTCTCACCGCTCATCATTTGCAGCATTTGTGCCAGTCCTGAAGCGGCAGTGTATCGGATGCCAAAGAAACAACATCAATACAGGCTTACCCCCTCAGGGGGTAGCTCGTCCACAGACCCATCGAGGAACCTTCTTGCTGCCGGCTGCAACAGTGACCAAGACACCTTCTCCGTGTAGAACCCCATCATGCCCCAAGTCTGAAGTCTGCTTCCGGGTTGGCTGAGTCAGATATTTTTGTTCTTTTTAAGTTTTTTGTTCTGTGTCGGGTTGTCAAGCAGATTCTCTGTCTCTCTTCTGTATTCACACAGTGTCGAAATTTCAAGCTGTCTGATCTTCAAGCTGTATCGGGGCATCAAGTTGTGTCAGGCAGCTATAATACTGTAAGATTCTTAGCCAGTGTCAGGTTCTCTTTTTTGATGTTTTTATTGCCTTTTTCCAACTGTACATTAAACAATATTTTCCTAGTGCATCTCGGATATTCGCTACAATGCATGTTAAAAGATTCCACTCATTAACAGAACAGATCAAAACAAGACTTATTAGCAGAAGACACTGGCATTAAGCATAAGCTATTTGTCTGGTAAGTAGTGTTGTCAGTGTTGCAAAGGAGCTCATAACATAGAACTGAAGTAATTGTGAATACAAATCTTCAAGGTGTTCAGTGCATGAAAGGAGGGCCTATTCCTTACCTACACAGCTGTGCCAGTATCTCTTGCATAATATTGATGAATGAATGGTAAATAGCAATGCCAAATCAGCAAACTATTTTTCCATATTTGCCTCCTTTATTTACCCTTTTATACAGTCCTAGGATATTGGCCTCAAGGGTGAGAGTGTGGT